>JAODLC010000021.1:8965375-8981441 GCA_026781145.1 Hippopotamyrus pictus
GGGGGGGCGCTGGCGGTGATGCTTGCCTAGGGCGTCACGCCGGCTAGGACCGGTACTGCTCATAACATTTTTTTTCCTCCAGATATGTAATGCCAAAATCTCCCTTCCTTTCTGGTTCTTGGTGTGTTGTCAGAATGTCCACCAGCTTTAACCTGAGTCTGGACTGTGAAGCAGCTCAGCGGGGTAGATGGGAGTCACACCTGTGTGCGTGAATACGTATGACATCACTTTATTTTCAAACGAAGCCATCGATGTGCCTGATATCCGCCTGTAGTCAGCATAGAACTCCTGAGAATGATCTCCTAATAACTGTTTTCCCCCCAAACAATTTAATGCCAAAATCGGGCTTTAAAATATTCAGTAAAAACTATCAAAAAGCTTTTCACTCTAACAAACCTGAGCTCTACTTTGTTAGGATGGACGGTTAGAATTTAAAATTGGTCTGACAACAGTGACCTAAGGGCAGTGAAATTACCTCTGATTAAGTTGCACTTTAAATAAGTTCCCAATCTAATAGAATACTCCATTTTCTCTTTAGCTCCTAAAATGCAGCCTCCACTCTAGATAACATGCTTTTGCCCTATTAACAAAGGGCATTCTGGCAATTCATAAATTACTCCTTGCACTGGAGAATGTACTCATTCAATTTGTGTGTCTTGGGGGAGGGTTTAGTTCTGCCGCATGATGTGCATTGCCTTGGTAATAGTTTGTTTTTTAGGGAAGTCTGGGGGGTATGGTTGTTCATTATTGTAAACCTCTCCCCTCTCTTTTTTACAATGCTAGATTTTTCGTATATTTTAAGCATCCATTATAAACAAAGAAACACAGCCAATGTCCTTGGAGCAGAATATGTTCAGTGTGGTAAAGCTGTTCAACGAATTACCATAGAAACGATGGCAAATTCCATGGCATCTGGGCTGCTTTAATACTGATTTTACTACTTCGGATCATTTAACATGACATCATCACGGCCATGCAGTGACTCTACAACAAAGAAATGAAGGCGACAACAAAGAGCATGAGCCCATGTCCATATATGGTCACGGGCAAGGTGGTACCTGCTCAGATTCTCATTTGATTGGCCTTACTGTAGCTGGGCGGGGCTGCACATCTGGAATGACTAATATGATGATGTCTCATTTAGCACTAAAAGCATGGTGAATCTACAGGGCATGAAGCAGTCAGGATGTAGGCTTTGTATTTAGGGCTTGTTGGTTTTCCTTAGTGACTGTTGGATTTCAGTGGTACAGTATAAAATACAGGGAGGTTCAATGCGAGTCTTGTTCAAATTCTAAAGTGGGTGTGTCTCTGTTTCACATTTTTAACGCAATGAAAATATCAGTCCATCAGTCTTGGGATTCAGCTTCAGATTTAGTTTTACACGTTCAGCTGTTTACTGTGTGCAGCAGAAGGGCTCTGTATATAATCCATCGCACCCAAGTCCTTGACAACCGGACCACCTGCCTCACAACACAATACGCATCAGTACCAAGATTACCCCTGCTGGCAGGACCTACCTTTCCCCACTCTCTTTTCAGTGTGTCCCCTTTTAACCTGAACATTTCTCTTTCACTCTGACGTAGCCCGAGGTGTCGCATATCCCACCTTACAGGTCAGTAAGCTTCACATCTTAGGTTACTTTGTGTAAAGTAATGCATCTTGGTTATGTGCATGAATCAGATGGTGAAGCTGTTGTGTGCCTCTCTCATGAAACATGAGCCTTCAGACCCTCACGTAACAGCAAGGAAAATGGAGGAATCCGAGTGTGCTCCTCTTATGAAGGTCTTTACTAAAATTTGTGCTTTATTCAGCCCCCCCGGGGGGGGGGAGGAAATGTTGCTAATTGATGTTCTCTGTTGATGGATAGAAGAACACATCATGCTTTGTATTCTGGTTCTATATCTATATAGGATACAAAATTATTTGCTTTTAATTGCTCCATAGTTAAACTGACAATTTGAATTTTACATCCAGAGCTTTCTGCTGTAAGGCTCTTCTCTCATTTGGAGGAACACTGGTCTCTCCTTCATGCCAGCAAACAATAATGAAGTCCTGGACCAGCATGAAAATTTTAGGTCCAGATTGAGACTGATTTAATTAGTGTGCCCAGTGTAGAATGTTAATGGCGTTCATCTGTCATGGTGGCGGGAATTCATAGTAACTGTAAGACTTCCAAGGATAAAGATTTTCAACTTTGCAGAACCTTTTTATTTTGAAGACGTAACGATAACAGGTTCTGCCTCAGTGCTCTTCCTTCAGCAATGAGGCCGTCTGTCTTTTTGGTTCTTAGTGTCTTGTCAGAATATCCTACCGCTTCAACCTGAGACTGAACTGTGAAGCAATTCGATGGTGTAGATGCAGGCAGCAAGTGTGCGTATAAATACCGATTCTGTCACTTTATTTTGAAATGAAACCATTAACGTGTTTGATATTTGTCCGTCGTCACGGTTCACAGACTTGCCATGTTTTGGGTGGTTGAAACTTGTCTCTCGTTGGGACACATTTACAGAAATGTTGCGGGGGGCAGCTTTTTCACCGGGGCTGCTCTTCAACTCATTGTCATTGTGGTTGTGTAAGGTCCCCTTTTCCACCTAGGAGTGACACTGCATGGCTTGCAGTACGGTTTGTGGTCCAAAAAATATACCACCAGCCATTGTTATTAGCCAATGAGAGGCTGTTTTAAGGCCTTTGTGGTTCAATGAATTAGTCACTTATTTCCGTGGCCCAATGAGAACCACCCACTGGCTTTTGCTGTTCAATAAGGGATGTTTGCTGGCTTCTGTAGTCCAATGACTCATTCTTCAGTGGTGCAACATACAGTAAACTCCATTCCTGAAGGTTCAGCAAAAACTTGCCTTGTGTCATGGTCTGCGTGGCTCTTGTACCCCCTGCGGGAAGGGCTCCGTGATGGTGAGCTGTTCTGTCTCTCGCGCATAGCCTAGCTGGTCATCCTGATGTTTGGGATTGATGTGCTCTGACAGCACCCCTCTCACCAGAGGTACTCTCACATCCACCTTGCCGTGACATTGGGCCGTGAGTTTATGTACCTGTTCTATGCTTCTGCTGCCATCTAAGGGCATTTTGCTGCAGTATTTTGCCTGGTTCAGTGGTACAGCAGCAGGCCCTTGGGACTCAAAGAGAAAATCTTTAGTTTTAAGTCAATTAATGCACAATAGCTGTTGTTTACTGTACAGAACATTCTGTTACTATCAAGCATCCACAAAATCTTACTTTTATATGTCAAGATAGATTTGTGCGTAGAGGAATCTGTAACAAACATTAAATACAGCCATGGATGGTAAGGAGGTAAGACTGTGCCCTCTTATATGCAGAAAAGAATGCTGTAATTCAAATGTGTCGTATGCATTGTGCCATAGATCTAGAGTTCTAGACTCAGGTCTCAGGTTGCCTTTTGTAACTGGCTGGGAAACCCAAGTTAATCTCCTTGCTGTTCCCTGCATGTTTGAATTCTCCCCGAATCCCTGAGCATCTCATCATTGTGACTGCATTTCCTCATCAGGCTGTGCAGCTGGCCAGCAACAGGAGAAACATTCCGGTGAGTGTGATTAGCTTCACACACCGAAGGGGTCTGTTAAGCGACGTGGTTCCCTGGGTGTCCCATTAAAGAGTATGGGAAGGCTGCGCTGAAGTACGGGCCGACGCTGCGGAGCGTCCCCTCCGAGGCCCCCCACGCCCCCTGGGGGAGGCGCAGCCAGATCTGCCCGGGGTTCTCCGTCACAGTGTCTCCCATCCCTGTCGCGTGTTTATTCAGTGCGCTGTGCTCATCTGCAGATGTCTGGCTGCTCGCTCGCCAGCGTGTTCATACCGGGTCTAAAAAAAGACCAGTGCAGCCCAGGATCCCACAGAAAGCTTCGCTCAGGTACTTTCTGCTACGAAGCAGTCTGAGGAAGCGTCTATTTATTCTTTGCGAAAAACGAAGGTGCCACTCTATAAAAACTTCACAGGATTCTCTGGAAATACCACAGTTGGTGCTCCATAAACAGCACATAGGCGGATCTACAAAGACTATAAGCTGCTGCTTTTACCCCGTAGAGGGTAGGTTCTACATGAAGACCATACAAGTTGTTCTACAAAGACGACAAAGATGCTATTTATGTAACATAGACGGTGCTCCATAAGGACCATATGGGCATGTTGTTCTCTGAAATACAGCAGGAGCATATTCCACAAAGACATCCACAGAATCTAGAGATGCCTCTTAACTTTCCGCCAATTATGATTAATGAAGCTCTGCAAGTATCCCTGTGCAAATTAGTCATTACAGAACTGGACCCAGTCAGAAATAATTTTAGGCCAGAAATAACTTCATTTGGTTAAACAAGTCGCACCTTACAGTATATAGGACCAGGCGTCTATGTAATACTGAATGTACTATTATTCTTGATCGATTGATGCACTTTAGCAATGATAACTATATTTTTATTGTCCTGAAATGTTCATTCAGCTGTCTGACCACTCTCCATCAGCTGCAGTCCGCTGCTTTCCTTTTTTTAAACCCAGATTCTTTCCATCTTCCACTTAAATGCTATTGAGTGCAACATATTTTCATCATTTTGAAGGAGCAAACTCAGTTGGATCTCGCTGAAAGTTCTCTTCAGGCATGCCCACCAGCCGTCCTTTTTAGGGGTCCTAGAGGGGTGTGACAGTGGAAGCAAGTGTGGGGTGATGGGGGTCGGTGCTTAGGTGTATCCTTCTTATCCTTCTGAGGAAAGCACTGGGAATTGTGCATTAACCGAAGAGCCCAAGAGATCTGCGGGTGGGAACAACCATCATTATTTTCTACAGTGTCTGAATATCAAAAGACAGAATATTTTACTTAGAAACTAAAGCATGAGTACAAGCTTCTGTGAAGCTCCAATATGTTCCAATTGTCTGGTAGGGTTTCCTACTTAACTACAAATAACAGGCTTCACTTGCGTGAACTTGTGCCACCCTCCATTGTTAAGGCAATGGTCAAACGTCCGGGATGCTTGCTGTCATGGTTCTGGGGCAGATCTGTATTCTATCCTATTTTTGCCTCTGTAAGATGACCCAGTTAATGTCTGGCTAGCTTGCATATCTCCCCGTTTTTTGGTTTGATGATGTTTGTGGGAATCCTCAGTGCTCCTGGGAGAGGAGCTCTGTCTATGGCACAGACAGTCTCTGCTCTATATGCTGAGAGGTGTTCACTCCATGATCTACGCCCAGACACTTTTCCTGCGTGACACATTCTGCGGCACTCAGATGGGAAGTGACCCTTAAACTGTTTGTATCATTCATTATCTATCCTTATATTTATGGACTGTTTACAGGCTGCCTAATGTGAGCCCCAAACTAAAGACAGCAGTATTTTTCTGCCAGCATTGTGAATGCCTGGATTAATTCAGGATCATGTTTGCCGTATTCTCTGTCACAAAGAGCTTACCACGAATAGGCTGTGTTTTTCACATATCCAGTGATTGGTTTATTTAATATTATATTTTATCATTTATCTTTAACGGGACACGCAAATTATATTATGCAGCTGATGGAATTTTTTAATCCCTTCCTATGGAATCTCGTCAGTTACATTAATCTGTGCTGATTCTGTATTTGTCAGGTTTGCGTTCGGTAATCAGAGGCACCTCAAAGGGTCACATAGCACAAATCTCATGGAAGGTCATGTTCTTAACATCTGTGGAAATCTGCCATTATAGAAAAAAATTAGATATTGTATAATGCTTCGGCTTAATCTGCTGACACATTAATCATATAGCCAACCATAAAAATCATTGGATAATTTCTTTGACGTAGCGGGGATGATGATGTAAGTGGCGAATATTTCGTAATATAGGTTCATGGGATCTTATTACTTTTTGAGTAAAGAAGGATTATTGGACAGCAAAGTAGTGTGTAGGGATGTTGAGGTGCCCTGTTTGAATTGCTTTTGCTCCGGTCCATTCTAAACATTACTGGGACCTGTTTGGTGGGAGCTGTGTAAAGGTAGACCTAAGAGTATTGAGTACAGGCTTACCTTCCTCGCAGCTATCTAGTGTTTCAGGAATGATGCCACGCTGAAGTGCTTGTTCTTCGTTCTCCTCCAGCTGAAGTTCCTCTGACCTGGCCTGTCTGTCACCATGGCTTGTTCCTTGGCTGAGGGCATGTTTCACAGCTGTTGTCCAAGAAGATCAGTGAAGAGCATATTTGGGCTTATTTAGCTTAATTTTTAATCCTGTAAATCCCCCAAACTCACAGCACATTCTCACCGATGCCTCCTGACCTGCAGTAATGTGCCTCATGGGAATCGTTTGCGTATGTTGTTGCGATTTGACAGAAATATGATGTATGTCAAGACTGTTCTTTTATTGCTGGGATTCTTCTCATATCTACCTTCATTCGTGCACTGCCTGCTCTGCCAGTCTTGCACAAAACTGAACTGTTTGGCCTAAATTCTTCCTCCCTCGCATCTCTGTTGCCACCTCGCTGCTAAGTTACCGGTTCTCCATATTGCCGCACCCTACTTACTGCCTGCCAGTCAGCTCTTGCTTAATCTGAATCGTCCAAAACATTCCCTCACACCTGTCTCTTGTATATTGAAATGTCTTCATTTATACCTCTTATTGCACCTTGCAGCAGGTCAGGGCCTTTGCGTAACATGCTAACTTAGAAAGGTAGAGCTCATTTTGAAGGCTTCCTGTCACCCGTCACACCTACTTTCCTCCCTTTTTTCTTGTGGCAGACAGGAACGGACCTGAAGCACTCAGTCCATAAGGTTCAGGGATTCTGCTGCTTGCCCGCATTCAATGAGGTTACTCAGCAAACGCTAATTGCATAACAAATCCTGCTACAGATGACAATGCTCTTGCACACGTGCCAGCTGACTTTGTCTGGGCTGGTGTTATTCTTTATTTAATGCCAGCTGCTGTAGCTCTTGTCTTGTAATTATTTTATTTATTTAGCACTGAGCAGAGGTGGAAAGTTCAGATCCAGAAAGTACAAATCCAGACCAGGGTTTTGTTTCAACCAACCAGTTGCGTACAGTACTCTGTGACTGAGATTCTTTATGTTCAGCTGGTACGCAACTGGTTGGTTGAAACAAAACCTTGGTCTGGATTTGTACTTTCTGGACCTGAACTTTCCACCTCTGATGGCATTGAGATTTGTAGGAAGTAAAAAAAATGTTTGAGCCATGTACACATGAAAAAAACCTTAAACCTTGATTTCCAAAATGGTTTATTTAAAGTTTTTTTTTCTATTTTTTATTCTGCTGAAGGTAACATCTCCGAGAGTTGTGACCTTATCGAGATGGAGAAGCTTATGTGCTTTGCTGCTCCAGAGGTATCTCCTGTAAAACTTGGAGTTTGATCTCCTAGCAGGACCTCCTTTGACAAACAGGTCAGACAAACTACGATCCACAAAACAATCCTGTGGAAGGTATCAAAAAAGGAGAGTAACATCCCAGAAATAGGCTTACTGGGCCCCACGCCAGGAGCCAGGCCTGGAGGTGTTGCTTGGCAGTGAGCGCCTGGGGGGGGACAGGCCACCCACATGGTCCAACCGGGCTGCGAGGAGTCATCTTGTGGGCTCAGCACATAGCGGCAAGGTGCAGTGTTGCAAGCGTGACTGAGAAGGACTCATGGATCACACCTTGGCAATGAATAGCAGATCTGGAAACATGGAGTGTTACCTTTATGGTAGGGTCGGAGCCCGGGGATGGAAAGGTATCGACTGGATGTAATCAGTTTTGCCTCCACAAAGAGTGTAAACCAGACCTGTTGGTCAGGGCTGGAGTCTCTTCTTCTCTGAGGGGCCTTTGGTGAAGGGCCTGAGGCAGGGATCCTCACAAGTCCCCGGGCTGTGGGCTGAGCAGCTGGAGTTGACCCAGTGGACAACAAGGTTTCCTCTCTGTGACTGTGAGTTATATAGAGGAGAACTTGCACCGAATGGTAATTTGGCATATGCAGCTGACTTTGAGAAAGTTGATGAGGGGCCTGAAAAGGTCCTCCCTATATTTCAACTTTGTGGTCGTACTAGGATACCTGCATACAAAATATGACTAAAGTGTGTGTGGGCCTCTTTGACAATGGTTCCTCTTTGTCCAGACTCCTGTTTGTGGTTTTTATGGGCAGGATGGCCATGCGGGATGGCTAGTGGTGACATCAGTGCTATTTGTGGAAGATGTTCTTCTGGCCACATCTAACTAGAACCCCTGGCACACACCTCAATGGTCTGATGCCAAATGTGAAGCGGCGGGTATGAGAATCGGCATCTCTGCTCTCTCAAAAAAGAGTGGGATTCTCCTTTTAGCAAACCCTTGTGGGCATTGAGCAGCTCTGTGGTAGTGAAGTTGTCAGATGAAGCTCACAGCTTACCAATCAATCTTTATCTCTATCCTCAGTGTGCTTATGACAGAAATTGAGGGTATTTACAAGCGGCCTCTCTTTGTGCTGGGCTCACTCTCTGTGATAAGGTGAGGAGATCGAGAAGGACCTTGAAAAATAGTCCCTGTTCCTTTGGAATGAGAGGGCTCAGCTGTGGTGTTTTGTGTACCTTATTAGGATGCTTCTTGGTTGGCTACCAAGGAAGCTGTTCCAGGCATGTCCCACTGGATGCTGATGGGCAGACCCAGGACATGCTGGAGGGAACGTATCTCCCAGCTGGCTGGAAAAGGTCTGGGGGTCCCCCAGAAGGAGCTAAAGTCCGTGGGAGGTCTGGTCTGACCAGCTTAGCATGCTACCACCACAACCCTCACCAAGAGAAGAGATGTGAAGAAAATGAGAAAATGAAGATGTATCTTACCATGATCTCCTAAAACGCCTCTCCATGGCTCTATATGTAGATTTCTAACATATTTCACAGGACCTCTTTCTTTTTTAATTTTTTTTTTCTCGCGCTTAAGCCTCATTAAATGCCCCCATTTGCACCTGGGCTCTTGTATCCTTATAACAACCCTAGTGATTTAGCATTTAATTAACTGAATTGCTCTTCCTTCCCCTACTTCTAAATTGCTCTGTGAATGTAGTAACTCATTTACTTCCAGGAGCCACAAAGGACCAAGTAAGTATGTTAGAGTGTGATCCCATTGAAGAAAGAGTCTCCTTCGGATCTCTTTGGATGAGTAAGGATACAATGGCTGTACCATCGCTGTTGTAATGAATACAGATTTTGCATACGAATGCAGGTTTTATGGGGATGTAAGATGTGAACGATGAGGTCACAGCTCTGTGTGGGAGTAGCTGGTGTACGTAGGCTGTGTGTCGTGTCTCTGTTACACACATACATGCACTCTCACACATTTGGCAGGCTGTCAGATTCTCAGATGGTTCTTTTCTGCGCATATGTGTCTATCTGGAGATGGGCGTCATATTGTGCTGTTCTGTGTGTCCTGACAGCTGATCATTGGAGCCTGTAGGACTGTCAGTCATGGCTCAGCTCTGCTGTAGCCATGAGCAGAAACACATACGGTCCCGCTGTCTCTTGCAGATATGCGCAAACACACATGCATGCACACGACTGCACGCATGCCCACACACAAAGATGCATATTTCTATTCATGTCTTCTACTCATGACTCTCCATTCATTTCTAACAGAAAAACCCTAATCCCAAATATACCCTTAAACCCTACCCAGCCCTAACCTTAACCATTATTAACCAAACAAAATACTTTTGGCATTTTTACTTTTTTGATTGCATTCACAGATGTTTGTAAAACTGAGGTTATCCAAATGGACCTCAAAAGATGTCCCCAAAAGTAGGGAAATTTCAGGTTTTACAGTTTGGTCCTCAAATGTGATCTATGCAAACCCACACACACACACACACACACTAAACTTAGGCCCAGCTTCTTAGTCAGACCCAGTTCTGTGTCACTAGAAGTGTTTCACCATTTCGCTGGTGCCTGTTTAGTTGGCAGACTGTGTTGAGTAAATCATAAGTTTGGTTTCCCGATCATTTGCAGAAGGATTCTTGTCACACTGTGTCTGTCAGGGATTGCTGGGCCATCCTAATGGTGCTGTAAGCCATGCCTTCAACCGCTCTGTTAAACTCCCAGCTGCTTCCTGTTTCCTTGTCCATTTTGAGATGGAGTGGGTGCGGTTACTCATATTGCTCAGGAATGGGTGAGTCAGTAGGGTTTGGGCGACATCACTAAGAATAATCGTCACGATTAAAAATTATTTTGGGAGATATAGATCATACATTAAATAATACTTATTCTATAAGAGATTCTATATCATATAATCTAATATAGCATGATCATAAATTATAATAAAATGGAAATAGCATAAAGCCAAAGGAAATTCACTAAGTTTTCAATGACTTCAGTAAATAACATAGATATATCTGTGTGAAGTGTGTATATGCTGTCTATGTTCAAATGCATTTCTATGTTCCAGTATAAATGGATGTGGTATTGCTGTCTCTAAATTGCCCTTAACATGTGTTTGTGTGAGAGACTATGTGCCCTGCCATGGTGGCATTCTGCAGTGTGTCCTCTACCTTGTGTGCTGTGGAGAATCTTCAGGCTTTCTGCAGACCTATTTGGATAAAGACATATGGGAAAAGGATGGATTCAAACCTTTCTTCTTCTTCTTCTTATTATTATTAAAGTGCTGCTGTATTCTCATCCTTACGTCCTGATCATCCTGATGTGAGTCTTTGGCTTCTGGTTTGTGTTTGCAGAACCACCCAACCTGTATGGTGACAGGGGATTTGCACTTGTATGAAACTATGCAGTCAGGTGTTTGGGGATCTCTGTAGTGATACAGGCTTAAATCATAAAATAGCCCGTCCTCCAGCCTTGCAATGACAATTGACCTCTACACTGTTGGACTTTAAATAGTCAAGCAGTCTCCATACCACTGGATGAGGGCTTTTCCTGTAAACACTTTCATCCTATCCTTGCTGTTTTTTTCCCGACAGTTTGTCGCATCTACGGTGAGTTTCTCTGAGACATGAGGGGTTCTATAGCATTTCGCTTACACAACTTAGGCAGACACACACATACCAACACAGGCCTTTAATTGGCTGTCACTCAAGAGACATGAATACAGATACAACTACAGAAAACAGCCAACTGGTATCTGTACCAAGTGTTAAATTTTAACTATTCACAATATTGTTATTTTCCACCAAAGTGTCATTCTCCCTGAAGTGATACACATGCAGCAGAGATCACAGGAAATGAAGGAAGTCCTTGGTAGAGCAGAAGTCAATTGATGCTTTTCTGCTGGCATACAGGATCAAAGCTGTAACCAAGCCACACCACAATGAGACACTATTTACAGTGCGGTTCCAGCTCACTGCGATTTTCCACTGCAGAAAGATCGGCTCGGTGAAGGCGTTACTGGGTTTGGAGAGCAACGGTGATACCAAACCCGAAGATACCCTTATTGATCGTTCACACTGTGTACATGATTTACTATGTGCTAATTTCTGCTAGAACTGTCTGTGAGAATCACTGTCTTATGTTAGTATTAAACGCTTGCGGAACTAGCATCCGTTGTGTGAATTTGCGTTACATATCCATTCTGTTCAGCTGTTCGGTGGTACTCATTTAAGTAGGAGGTTGGAAGTTTTCAAGTGTTAAGTTATTAGCAATGAATCAATAAATCATGATGTACAATTCTACTAGTTATGAATAATATATAAAATATACGCCTTTTCCTTCAGATAATCCATTTGCAGTACATTGGTTGTAATCCACGGAGATACCAATCAGATGGTGGTGACACAACCGGTTGAGTTTGGTCACGCTTTCGGCCCTGCTGGTGAGCCGTTACTGATTAAGGCTCTCATACAGTACTTTGGAGGGCGTGGATGGAAAACCCCATTAGTAACAGACAGCCCTTGACCCATAAGCAGGTTTGCCTTTCCTCTTTTCCTTTTTGGTTAATGTGTCCAGTTTAAAATGCTCACCTGACTTGAGTCGTGCGGTTTGAGTGACTTGATCTTTGACAGGCTGCGTGTCGGAGCTGGAGGTGGGGAGTACAGGGAAAGGCACTCTGCTCTTTGACAGGCTCTCTATGCGCCGAACAAGCGTCTCCTTTCACGTACTTTGACAGGCTGTTAGTGCTTTATGGTGTAGACAGAATAAGCTGTAACAAAGACAACAGTAACACATAACATCAGAAGTTCCTTACAGAATTTTATATGTAGTGCTTTGATAAGGTCCTTTTCCTTTCTGTCGCCCCCAAAGGGAATATAGCCACCAATCCCTCAGCCGTGTGTCTGGTCTGGAACATGGGTGGAAGCCGGAGTCCCTCCCTGACGAAACTGGGGAAAAGCATTGGGATACACGCTGTATGGGATGCCAGTCCATCGCAGGGCACACACACACACACACACAGTCGTGTAATCATATCTCTTTGGGGACCACTCATTCATTTCTATGGGAAAATCCTAATGCTAACTATGACAACCTTAACCCCTACCCAGCCCTAACCATAACCATAAGTAACCAAACAAAATACAAGAGTTTTTGCATTTTCAGTTTTTTTATTGCAGGATTTTTCTAAAATAGAGTTTTCCCAGGAAATTGGTCCCCATAAGGTAAAAAAAAAACGGTTATTCATCACGGTCCCCACAAGGTAAGGTATACCTGGACCACACACACATGCACTGCAGGCAATTTAGAGACACCAATTACCTTAACTGCATGTCTTTGGATTGCGGGGGTAAAGTTCCTGGAGAAGACCCACATAACATTAAGAACTCTACACGCACAGAAGGGGGCTGGGATCTGAACCCCCAAGCTGGAGGCATGAGGCCACGTGCTGTCACTCAGTGTGGTGCTGCTCTTAGCCAATCAGTGCTTGTGGGAGTGTCTAATGATATCCCCGCCCTCTGCCTGCACGTTGCTAACCTCCAGGATGGAGGATGAAGCCGCAAGCATGCATGGCTGGGTGCTCCTTTTAGAGACACAGAACGTTAACCACCAACGGGCTCATGGGGGTGTGTGTGCATGTGTTTTTGTGGGAAGTGCGGTCGGGGTTCTTCTTAAATTATCTGTTGAAACTTCTGAATGCTGAAAGTTCCTGAGCTTAACACATACATTTACATATGACACGTGTTCAGAGTGGCTTTGTTTCCTGCTCCTCACAACATCATGATTTATTCATGCTCTGGTTTCCTCGCCGATACGGAAACCATCTGAATAATTAATGTAAAGCGAAAGCCATCCAGCAGAGTCGTAGTGTAGAGGGACCCAGGGGCCGCCCATGTGATGCTGCTTCTCGTTTAGCCCTCACATCTTCTGTGGGTCTTTTCCTCCTGCTTTTTTTTTAATTGCACACGGGGTTCGGTGGCAGACAGGTCTCTACCCAGCATATCAGATTTTCAGGGGGGACATCTCATTGGATGGTGAATCCCTTTGAATAGGGGGGATGGGGGACCTCAAGTTTCAGCCATGGTCTGGGTGCTGCCTTGGAGGTACTATGGGATGGCCGTGGCTGTGGTTTGAGATAACGACCGATGTGCACCGTCCTCATGGCCAACTTAAACACTTAAACACTGCTTACCGAATTGGGGTTGGAATCTGCACTGTGTGGCAGTTTTTCAGTTGTGACAAAAGGGCCACAGGCAGAGAAGCAAATGACACAGTCCAAGCAGAAAAGAACCAGAATAAAATTGCTGTCTGCAGCTAAGCAGCCCCACTGGTCTGTCAGGTGCTTGCGAGTTGCAGGCTGCTGGAAGGAGGGATTGTAACAGGTTCTCCATTTGGCACACGACTCATGCTCAGTGCAGGAATCAGAAGGGCTCATGTCCACCGACTCCTGCTCCCTGGTGGGTAGAGTGTCCTTGGATGGTCGCCCATGCTAGTATTGGGTTCAGAAACATTGGGAGTCGCTGCGCCGAGTAGTAAAATCTGGGGAAATTAAATAGATTAATTAATAAATAGTAAATAAAGTAGTGTTTTAAATATTCCAGAGGAAGTGAGAATCACTAAGGCTGTTTCCAAGCAGGCGGGTAATGGGACAGAGGTTGCAGACATATACGCTTCACTTAATTCGCTCACACTCTGAGAATCGCCCGTCCCCCAGTGAACCTTATTTATTTATGTGCATTTAACTGTAAATGAATATGGGCAGTCAAGGGAAAATTTCCTGATGTCGGAGTGGGAACTGGTTGGGGAGCTTTATGGAATCGACCCGTGGTTCAGAAGCACGCTAATCAATAGCCTGCAGATGTTTTGTTGATGATGTTTTTCTCCAGCTTAGTCCGCTTTATGGAAAAGGCCTCCAGGCCTCTGCTGCAGGTGTTCCGAATGCATCATCCACAAACGAGTGCCTGCAATGTCTCATTGAGTCACGAAGATGAAGAACCTGAACGTCTTCGCTTCTCCTATGCGGAGATGCATTTGTCTTCTTACCGCTTTTCCGCAGTGAGGTTATTGAGGCAGCATTGCACCCTAGGGGGGTCACAGCCTGGATGGGATGCCAGTCCCTGTCGGCATGTCTTTGGACTACAGGAGAAAATTGGAGTATGTGAAAGAAACCTACACGTCACCAGGAAAAATACACAAATTCCTCAGATAATGGAGGAGGGGTTCCCCAACCCTGACGATGTGTGGCAAGTTTCAGCTACAATGGATGCATGTGATGGGCTTCGGTGAGGAAGGAGATGATATATCATACAACAATGACCAGGCTTCCAAAGAATGTTCTATCACGCATGTCATGAACTGACAACTGGCCCTTTGTTTTCCAAAACATTGTTTTCTGACATACGTGGGGTAGCTTCTATTATGATATGTGTTTAAAATCAACAGGGAAAGACATATAAATGCTTAATGTTCCTTAAATTTAGGCACATATATCCTGGAGTTCCCTGAATGATGAATGTTGGAACTCCAGTGCCCTGACATCAAATAGCAAATCCGCGAATCCCTGCTGCTGTCATACGATGAGGAGTAATCTAGGTGGAACATTGAAATGATACAAATTGCTGAGATCTGGAAGTCTGCTGCACTGTAGGAAATGAAAGATAAAAATCCATCCATCTGCTTCCCAAATTTGGCTTGCAGGGAACATCCTGGCCAGGACACCGATTATTCACATACACACATGCTGTAAGGACAGCGTAGAGTTACCAATTCGATTCAGTTTTGTAATTATTTCTTTGTGGGGACTCTCCATTCATTTCTATGGGGAAAACCCTAATCCCAACATGATGACCGTAACCCCTGCCCAGCCCTAACCTTAACCACAGGTATCCAAACAAAATATGAGACTTTTGGCATTTTTAGTTTTTTGATTGCATTGATTGCACAGATCTTTGCAGGGACCAGAAGAATGGTCCCCACAATATCAAAATAGGTTTTTATCACATTCTGGTGGACATTTGGTCCCCACAATATAATATAAACCTAACCCACACACACACACACACACACACAGAGGATTCCTACCCACAACCTCTGTCAACAAACAACTCCACTGGCTTAGCCATTGTACCAACCCACAGAACTCTGATTTCTGAGTAGATCCTGATGTACTAAACAGTGAATAGCACATTAAACTAATCAGTAATGAAATGGTTCCCAGCATAATCAATAACTTTACAGAGGTTTGGTATTAAATAATGCATCCTCGGGTGGAAAAAGGGGTTTGAGGAGAGAAATGCTCTGGGGTCCCATTATATAAATATTTTGTTGTATAATAAAAATGTTAGTGCGGTAAATGCAACTTTTAACATGAATGGATATGTAATACCCACTATATCTATTTAACAGCCATATAATGTCCACATACTGTAGCAAGAGCGACAAACCAAAAACAATGTTGATATTCGCGTTCAGCAATTTCTCAAATCGGGGACTCTGAATAACCCACACAGGAATGCTGTCAGTTTAATGGGTTTAAATCCCTCCCTGCTACAACAAAAAGATTCAGTTCAGAGTCTTGGCTTTCCTCTGCTGTTCCTCCAACCACTCTGTTTACACCCACCAGTTTGATATTTCCTCTTCATATTAGCTCATTTCTTATAGGTGAATATGTAATTAGTTGATATCATAGTATTTATTTCCCTAACAGGAAATGACACAATCAAACAAATATCGGCAGTCAAATTCCTACAGAATATATATA
>JAODLC010000021.1:8985836-9004296 GCA_026781145.1 Hippopotamyrus pictus
TGTTCAAACCTTAACCGCCTTCTAGTGCAGTGTTTCCTAACCCAGTCCACAAGGACTACCAGACAGTCCACATTTTTGCTCCTGGGAGGGAGCAAAAATGTGGACTCTCTAGCAGGAAGCTGGGAGGTAGCAAAAATGTGGATTGTCTAGGGGTCCCTGAGGACAGGGTTGGGAAACACTGTTCTAGTCTATGTAATTCTAATCTGTTTCTTGCCAGATTCTATCTACCGCTTCCCAAGGGCACTGTTACATTCTTGTTCCATCATTTCGCCATGTTGAAATGGCATTTAGCCATGAGTTTGTGTTGTATAATACGCATTTAAACTATTGTTGTTTTATTCTCCTTGTCGCTTTTATTTCCCTCACAGCGAGATGCTAAAGGCCAGTACCTGTTTGACCTCATCTGTCACCACCTGAACCTCCTGGAAAAGGACTACTTCGGCATCAGATATGTGGACCCTGACAAGCAGAGGGTGAGCTTCCCTCATCGGACCCGGCGATGCAGGGAAATGCACTTTCACTCTTAAATTTATTTACTAGATCAGAGTGATGCACACAGAGTCAACAAAAAGGGTCATCAGGAAAACGGCATTGATAGTGTTTATGGTAAAAACAGGATGTTAGTCATTGAATAAAGGTGTTTAATTACAATTGCGGTCAAGTATTAAAATCATTAAACCGAACACAAAAATGCTATAACCAAATGCCACCGTATTAGAGGTTAATTTCTGGAAGCCGCCCATGGCTTTGCGAGCTACAGCAGTCCTTGAGTTTGTGTCCAGTAGATTAGTCTTCCTTGCCGGATTCGAACTGGGCCACTCCCAGTACAGTAAGCGTAGGCTGTTGCTATTAGGAGACTCCTCACAGTGATACTGGGAAGCGACCGCCTGCCAGCTCTGGCACAAACCAGCTGACGATTTTGTGCTTAGGGAGGCTCGCTGCCCTCCCCCTCGCTCTTGTCAGAATACCAGTACCGCGTGGCATCCAGCTGTAACCTCTGCAGGGCGGCAGGACTTTCCGCTGCTGTCACCGGTGCCTACCTTACCGGTTTATCCCCCGTCTTCCAATTATTCCTTCTGCCTTTCCCATTAAACACCTAAATTAAAAAATAAGCCGGTGGTCATAGTTTGGGGGAATCACTTCTCGGGTTTCTTTCTAGATGCGTTCAGAGAAGGCCTCAGATTGCCATTCACAATCAGGTGCATCATCACAGTGTAGGATTTATATTCTTGACTGTTTTTTAAAATGCCATGGTGTGATTCTGGAACATCATTTAGATCATATCAGTGTTTTTAGACAATAATCCCAGCAAGGTGGTCTGCCCTTCGTCACATGATGTGATGACATAATGATGTAAATGGCTGTATCATTTAAAAAGACCGTAATTCACTACAGTTCTCTGAACACATGATAAGAGGCTCATGTAGTTATTATAAAAGGTCTTGCCTTTATTGTTAAAATTACTGAGGGTAAGATTAATTCTGAAACCTAGCAAAACAAATGGAAGAAATTTCACTTAAATATCATAATAAACATGTTTTACGGACATTTCTACCGTTTTTATGAGGTTATATGTGCTTCTTCCGCACACTTGTGGAGTATATACAGTATGAAGAATTGATGAAAAATTGTTGTGATTTACAATGTGCTACTTACCCAGAATCCACCAGCGCTCTGTGTCACAACCCGTCTGAATTGTGAATCATTTCCACACATTGCTTCAGCATTCCTTTCTTTTTGAAAATTCTTTTTCTAGCTGTCACTTTACCATATGTAGCTAGCTCTCTATATGTGTCCAGTATGTCTGAATAGAGGTGAAAAGTAAATAGTTAAATAGTATTCAGTGTAAACTGGAGTTAAATCTAAGTACATTGGCAAAAAAGATTGAAGTTAGATTCATGCTCAGGCCTTTTGTGTCACTGGTATTACAAATAATAGTTGTTTACATATTTAGATATTAAAAATTTATTGTTGTTTCTTCTGATTGGTACGAAAATTGTCATGAAATTAATAAGATTGCCTCAGTTAGACATTTCTTCACCTCATTATGCAACTCATGGTACGACTGTAGAAGTTCCGTTTAAGGTCTTTGGTCAGGAGGACCAACCCTGACCTTCAGCATGCAGCCCCCCCCCCCCCCCCCCCCTTACCATCATGCTTCTCACTGCCCCAGTTTGTGTATGTTCTCACTGAGGCATTAAGCCCCCATTGATCTCCTTTTTCCAATAGATGTGAAAAGCTGGGGTCCCACAGCTGGGATTCCCCTCAGATCGTCAGTGGTCCTCACAGGAGCCTCTTCTGCTTGACATTATAATAGAAACGACTGTGTGCTTCCCACCCCTGTATCTTAATGAGCCCCCATCCAATTAAAGCAATTTAAATAAATGTGAGGTTGTAATTCATTTGGAATAATTTTGATTTCCACTTTAAGAGGAAAAGTAGAATCCCAGAAGAAACACTATGCTTTATTACTGTGTAGTCTTGGAGTTTGCTTGTGGGGGGGTATGTACAGGGGCGTGGCTAGAAATTCTGGGTCTTCTTCACCTTATGCTGAACTCCCTGAATCTGCCAGAGTATCCGTGCCCCTACTGCGCCCCTGGGTATACCTGAATATTCAAGGTCACTGATTTACCTGATAGAAGCTTAACTCAGATGGTAATTTGCACATTAATTGAAATCGTGCCACTTACAATAAGGCTCACTTTTGCCTTTTATAAACTGTAGTGAGTCATTAATAAAAAGAAAACAGTTATAACTTATATAATTGACTATTAGTAATTAAATTATTATAAATTATCTATTAATATTTAACCTGATAATAAACCACCCATAAACCCTTTATAAGAAAATGCTAATGATTCCTTTCTCATTTTTCTGTACTATTGGCGTTGCCAAATAAATTAAAACAATTGGTTATTCAAAATAATGATAAGAAAACATCCATCCCTCCATCCATCCATCTATCCATTCATCCATCTTATCCTGTTTGAGCTTATTCTGCTCTTGTGGTAATTAGAAACCTTGAGGAAAACATTCATTAAAAATCGATGTGAACGAGGGTCTGCAGGCCTGGTTCTGCTGGTCTGACTAATATACAGGATTTCTAATGCTCCACTAACAAACCACTGACAATATCATTATAAAGACAGATGTCCGCATTAGTTAACTGCTGCAATTGGTAAAACGATCGGTTATGCATGAAAAACCTGCATGTAATCTGCCTGGGTCATGCCAGAAGTGGAGGCCTGCTTGCGGGACAGACGTAGCAGGAATTGGATGGAACCTGGTCTGGGACCAATGGAGTTTGTGTTGTTCTTTCAGCACTGGTTGGAGTTCACCAAATCCATCGCCAAACAAATGAAGTGTGAGTATGCTCCGGCACTGCAGCATTTTCAGCTCAGTTGACTGTCTTTGTGTCTTTGATCAAGTTCTTACAGGTTAGTCTCATGCATCATGTGCTGTTTTATTCTCTCAGATGAGCAGAATATACAGTATTTACCAAGCACAACATTTTGAATTCATCTACATGGATAGTAGAGTTTCATTCCTAGGTATTAATCACTGAGACCGAGACGTAGTGTGTGATTTTAGCTCAGCTCAGACAGCCGCCTGACGACATGCCTCCAGTTCTGACCCAGTTTTGCCCTCATAGCCCAGCCCCCGTTCACCATGTGTTTGCGTGTCAAGTTCTACCCACCGGATCCTGCTGCCCTGAAAGAGGAAATCACAAGGTAAGAAACAAGGGTCTTCATGTCCAACGATCAGTGGTCAGAGCCAATATCTGTACTGAGTGAGATGCTGCTTGTCAGCTCTTGCTTTCAGTATTGTAGTGTATCGTATGGACGTATAAATTGCTAATCAGATTTCCAGATACCATAAAAGCCGCCCAGGTTTTCTTCTTGGTGCCATCTTGGTTCTGATTCATAGGCCTTTCTTCTAGCCTAGCCTGTAAACCCTGGATTGCCCAGAGGCTGAGACGCCTGCTGAGGCAGAGCTATTGTTAGCCTTCTGTGAGGCCTGGTAGGATGGATCTAAGCCTGAATGGAACTGCCCTGGATGGTAAAAAGGTTTTTGGGAGTGTGGTGGCATCGGGGGTTAAAGCAGAATCAGAGAGGAGGGAGAGCCTTGTCAAGTTGGGGGCGGCGTCATGAATAAGCCTCTCTGGATATTAGTTTATTACTTGTCATCTGCAGTTATGAATACAGTGTTAAAGATGTTTTATGTTTATTTGTTGGAATGTTTTACCACATTAAAGCAATACAACATAAACCAAAAAATGTGAGCAAAAATAATTTTATTTGATATGAGTGTTGTACATATAGAGTAGTTAAATAGTACTTGGATTTTTGAAACATTACATGTAAATGAAACTTAAAAATGCACCAGAATGGCTTCAAGTAATATTCTTGCTTCATTTGTGATGGTCCCATAGAAATGCATTAAAACATCAAGTTCACGGGCTGCTTCTAACGCGTCTTACTTTTAGTGGAGTCTAGCTAAGTGAAGTTTTGGCAGCAGTACGGTAAGCGAAATAAGTCAAAACACAAAAACATGGGACAGGAATCTAAACATCATGTAGGAATGTGTCATCTGCTCGAAAAAATTCATTTTTGATCAGAGCTACTAATGAAAATGAAGTTCACCGAGTCTTTTTTATCTATTACGAAAGAGGCGGAGCAAGGTTTGATTTGGACATAAGGAGGCAGAGGTGGGCTCTGTGTTTAAACCCTGGGTGGAGTGAACCTTGGCTGGATTTAGGGGCGTAAATAAAATGCTAGGTTGTCAGCGTGGACGTCAAACCCTGGTGCAGTCATGAAGATATTTTCCCGTGTCTCACAAATATATGGGACCTGCAGAAATATTTTCTGTTACACTCTATGTATTTGAATGTCTTAGTGATTGTTTTTTTTTTCAAATGGAGTTCAAGAACTGATATTACTGTACCTGGCCAGTATTGCTCTGAGCCTCTGGGCCCATTCTCATAGTCTGCTAAACTTTCTGAGAGAGAAGGAGAGAGAGAAGAGAAGGGGGGTTTATATAAGGCAAGATTCCGTTTGGGTGTTAAAAAGTCATTTCAGAAACATCAGAATTTATGAGAACAAGCTCAAAACTGGGAATTCTCAAATATTTAAATATGTTTTCTGGTAACTAAGCCCAGGATAACACAAAAACCTCCTGGACCCTTTTCATAAAAACAAGGTCTCATAATCCCTAAGCATTTCCTTTTAGTACAGATCCTTCTTCTTCGGGGCTTGAGGAAAGGCGGACTTGAGGTTTTCCCAATGGACTGCATGAAAGCGGCTGGGTCATTATAATTAAAGTTGATAGAGTGCTTTTAAACTCATTACAAGAGTCAGAAGTATGACGACTATAATGGCTGATTGAAGTTTGATTTCCAGTGGATACTTTTTGTCCTGTGGCTATGACAAAATTGTCTACGAAAAGTCTTCCCTAGTTAAGATTTGATTATATTAAGCTAATGGGGGGTTAGAATCTCTAGTGATTCTTAGCCCAAACATTTTGACAGTCTGTTGATAGCTTCAGGGAAATCATACAGGTCACCGTTTAATTGGGATCAGTGTGTGGGTCAGTGGGCTAAACCTGTGGGCCTCTAATCAGAAGATCACTGGTTCAAACTCTGCCTCAGCATGTCTGTGGATCCTTGAGCAAGGCCCTTAACCCCCAGCTCCTTGGGCACCCCAACAGGTGGTTGCCCTTTGTGGACAGCTTACTCTACAAAGACCAAGCTGAGGGAGGTGTAAAGACAATTTCCCCATGGAGATCTATGAATTATTATTATTAACTGAACCATAAACCAGAACCATGTTCTGTACCAATTAGGCCTCAAACAGTTAGCAAAAATTATTCCAGACAACCATCATTAGTGCCTAGAAAAGACAACTCTGACCTCCAAATGTAGCAGGGACAGAAAAATGCAAGAATTCGATCTTCATGGGTTTGGGTGTCCATGATGGGAGATGCATTTGTTAGGGTTAGAGATAAAGAAAACCTTTAAAGGAACTATTAGCTGAATTTTCTGAGGCTTTATAATAAAATAGCTGGATATTCTGGAGGTTTTATCTAATTAGGAAAATGTCGATGTCACTTTCATTGAGGATTAGGGTCAATCGACATAGTCAAAGCTGACCATTTCAATGAAGTAACAGTATGTTGAGCTCTATTTGCATTTTTCCAGTAAAATCATGCCCTTTAGGAACATCCACTAAAGCTCTGACACCATCATGTTTAATAGTAATTTTGTGCATTTAAAATACTTTGTGATGGCATTTAAGTCACACCTCCTGTAAGCTCGAAGCATCCCAAACAGGGATTGACAAAACTGGTATGCAAGTACACATGCACGATAATTTCTTGTCATATCGGCGCAAAAGTACATAAAATACGTACGCATTCACACTGATACAACAATCGATTGCCGCACGTATCGCTTCTAAAGGTGAATGCGTACTTGCGTACCAGTTATGCCAATCCCTGATCCCAAAGACCTGAGGAAAGTCATCTTGCTCTCTCAGTAAGGGTAGTCCATCGTAGGTGTGCTTTATTTTACAGGCTATTTAATATGTCATGGACTGGATGGAGTTAAGTTGGGTTGTATTAAAGGTGTCTGGTGATAAGGGACATGAAATATAGGGCAGGAATTGACTGGTGGATACAGCAATAGCCTCCTTGCTCCTGTCAAGAGAGAATAGAGGAACCATAATTGCTTTTCTTTTTTTTCCCCAACCCTGTATGGCACCTTAAGTGAAATACTATTAGTGTTCATAGCGGTGCTCTACTTGTGAAGCTCAAGATGAGCATGTGTCCTGAGCAACAGGGGGCCACTCGCTCTGGGGGCCGGAAACCCGTAGAGGAACCTGTCAGGGACCCAAACAGACGTGTCCGCCTGCTGGCCAGCGCTGCATGGGGTGGTGAGGGGCCCCTCCATGCCAGCGCTGCGTGGGGTGGTGAGGGGCCCCTCCATGCCAGCGCTGGCACTTCAGGGCTCTCCAGTTCAGTCCCCAGAGGGCCATGCAAGTGGGTTTCTATTCAAGCCAATTTCACTGGCTTAATAGGTCCAATTAGCAATTCATTATCTGCTATTTATATCTGCGCACTTACATTCAAGCACTGCAATGGTGCTTGCTATGTCTCAAATGCTAAAAAAATTATGTTCTTTATACGTAAAACAGGAATTTAAAAGATGGGTTTAAAACAGTTAAATGAACCCAAGGATGCCTAATGTTGTTTTGTACCTTACTTCTAATTACCTTTTTGGACAGAATCTACTTAACATAATTAAGACTATTGTGTCAAAACTACTGGCAGTACAATAATTCCGGGACCCAGTTTAAGTACCACTGAGGTACTCTAGTTCTGATAATACTGGAGTATTTTTTAAGACTAAAAAAACAATTAAATTATTGCCAATCAAATCTGGACAGTTCCTTATAATCAATTATTCCTAATGATTAGTTCACTGCTGTGCAAACGGGTAATTTGGAGTCATATAAAAAGCAAAATTGGTTTGCGCTCCAGTCTACTTGAACATATAAGCACTCAGTTGAACCGATTATGATGTTCCCCGAGCCGTGAGGGCCTCTCGCTTGCGGCTGAGGATGTTGACAGTTCAAAAATCCTGGGTGGAAACTTGCTGGCAGGGAGTGCAGGTGCAGCACCTCGGTTTTCAAAAACCGCAAATTACATCGTTCCGGGATTTTTGCATTTGAAACGTGAAGGAGACAGTACAAACACAGAAACATACTGCCTGAGTCCTGTGCTCTTTCCTAAACTCTGGATTTAATTTTCTGTACCTCTTGTAGACCAAGGAAAGGTTGCTAACAGAGGAAGTGTTATATTATGAGAGAAATGAAGAAAAACTTACACGTTCCTTTTTTACTCTGAGTACTCTGCTGGGTCATTAGGTTAAGCCCTTTTGTATGAATGATTTATTTCTAGTTTGGTTTTCTTGTAGTGGCAAGGGAGTCTGATGTGAAATTGAATATCTTGTCTGAACTTGAAGAAATAGAGCAATCTCAGTCAGAAAAATCTAAGAATGGAGATTTGTTTTCTAGAATGTGAGAGACATTGTTAGACATGCCCTGTGTCTACAGTCATCTCACAGTGTTACAGCTTGAACTGTCTCCATCCTCTAAGTTCCCTCTGCAGATGTGCAGAGACCTGGAGCAGGCGAGTAATTGTTAGCCTCTGGGACACTTGGACCGAACAGCACCATTCAACGTAATGTCAGTTCACCTCTCAAATGCACAACAATAAAACAAAAGAAAACCTCTTCAGCTCCCAAGGATACAAACTTAAAACACAATAAACCATTATAAGAGGTCTCTGATTAAATCAGTGTCCTTTTGAGACTCTTACAGGTGACATTTGCTATTCCATTCTGAGACAACAACAAAGACAATGCCAGAATTCTTGGGTCTTTTTGTATTTCTTGGCAGGTCAAGAAAGATGCTGAGCTCTGATTGGCTGTTTTCCCTCATTGTGTTTCAGGTATCTCGTCTTCCTGCAGATCAAGAGGGATCTGTACCACGGCCGCCTCCTGTGCAAGACGTCAGACGCCGCCATGCTGGCCGCGTACATTCTGCAAGGTGGAGGTTCACTCTATCATTCCAGCTAAGCTTGTCACGCCAGGCCACTTGAATGGAAACCATCTGACAGACCGCAGACCACAGACATAAAACCCACCAGAGTCTCTCTATTGTACTGTAATGTATGAAATTACCTATCTAAGGCCAAAATGCTCTTTGCTGCCTATGAGAAATTCCGGGAGAATTTCCTGTGTGTTTTTTTTACAACTAAAAAAGTCTGCATTACAAACCATTGTATGTATAGACTTGGATTTGAGAAAAGGACGTACTGTAGTACTTCATTTGCAACAGAATAATTCAGACCAGGTCAGCTGTCCAAGAACTAATATGAAAACAGTCAAAAATTAGTCCGCTGGTTTCATCTGGAGTTTCCCGTAGGGTTTGCTGCGGATAGCTTTATGTTTGGCCCGAGATCCACACCCCTAGACTGTGGCGTGATGTCACTGGGTGGGTGGGCGTGGCATTTTGCCCCAGGCCTTGTTGCCGTTTGGGTTGGGCTGTAGCTTCTGTCGGCAGTGTCCTGTGTGACCTGCGCTGATGGTTATTACTGGCCCTACGTCGTCTCAAGGGTGTCGCATTCCATCCCACGTGTGCTTCGCAGGGTGACCAAACGCCTCCCTTGGGACTAGAGTTCCGGAACTACATGAACATGCTAAAGACTCAAAAGTGATGCCAGCTCACTGACATCTCTGTCTAATTAATGGATATTTACGGAACTAATCTTGCATGGGGTAACTGGATGGAGGATTTCAGGAACCTCAGAGAAATAACCCAGCACCAGTGAAACACTGTTAGAAAAACAAAAAATCCAGTGCAGTGCTGTTTATGTCTGCTTTTAACACTCAGTCATATACTGATTTTATTTATTTAAGCTGCCATTGCTCCTTGCCTAGATGTCAGTTCCTTTCCATTTCTGCTTATGTTGGTACAGTGCTGGACAGCATTCTGCTGATTCAGAAATAAGCCAGTTGATTAGAAAGATCATTTACATAATGCTAATGTTGAGTGTCTGCAATGGTATCTTGTCCAGGGTGTCCCCTGCCTTGTGCCCTGTCCCTTCTAAGAGCCAGGCTCCAGGCTCACTGTGACCCTGAACTGGATAAGTGACTTTGGACGTTTGGTGTTGGATGTATGATGCAGTGTGGTTCACCTGGGTCATGTTGAATTGCAGCAAATGTGGATTTACTCGCTGAGAGACCCGCTACCATAACTAAGTTTCTGCTTGAGTTTTTGCTAAATGAGGCCAGATTGTTTGAGGGATATCAGGGCTGCCTGCGTGTCCTTGTGCCTGAATGTACGTGAGATCCATAAAGAGAGGCTGTACCAAGCCCGCTTCTGCTGCTTGTGCAGGACAGCGTGTGCCGAGTTCCGCACTGACTTCTCTCTCTCCCCCCTCAGCTGAGATTGGTGACTATGACCCCGGGAAGCACCCGGAAGGATACAGCTCCAAGTTCCAGTTCTTCCCCAAGCACTCAGAGAAGCTGGAGCGGCGAATTGCCGAAATCCACAAGACGGAGTTGATGTAAGGGCGCCTGCGTCCCCTGGGCTGGGGGGCGTGCTCCACACGCACCCTCTCGCCCCAAATCCGCCCCCCTCTCTCGCTGCACAATTACCCTGCTTGGTCTGCTTCAGCTCCGTCATTAGCCTCATTTGCCTGCCTGCGCTCTGCCCGTTCTCCTGGCTTGTCTGCGGAGTTGGTGTGTTGACTTTGATCTTCTTTTTCTGGTGTGTTTCAAAGGGATGGAGGAACCATTTCAATAGGAAACCTTTAAAATCTGAGGCTGAATTATACTGGTGCCTCTTTTACTTGCCTTGCTGGTTCTGTTTAAGGAGAGATGGGTGACAGTATGCAGTGTGCAGTATATATTACCCCCAATTTTAAAAAATTTTATTTTGGTGTTGTGAGGACCATTTTTTTGTTCCCCTCAAGCAGAAACTCGATTTTATAAAAATGCAATCAAAAACTAAAAATTCCAAAAGTCTTGTATTTTGTTTGGCTGTCTATGGTTAAGGTTAGGGCTGGGTAGGGGTTAGAGTTGTCATTTGGGATTTTTCCATAGAAATGAATGGAGAGTCCCCACAAAGATATAATTACAAACTTGTGTGTGTTTGTTTGTGTGTGTGTGTGTGTGAGAGAGAGAGAGAGAGAGTGAGAGAGAGAGAGAGTTTGTGGATTAGTTTTATATTACATTGTAGGGACAAAATTTTCCCCACAATGTGGTAAAAACCTGCTATTTTGACATTGGAGACATTTTTCAGGTCCCCACAAAGATCTGAGACTGAAATCAAAAACCTAAAAATGCCAAAAGACTTGTACAGACGCTCCTCTGCTTACGAACTTTCTCACTTACGAATTTTCAGACATAGGAACGAAGAAGTCTGTAATTCCAAATTGCGTTCCTTGGGTTCCCATTTCCTGTCCGCAACATCAATTTTTTCTTCTGCACGCCAATTCCACCTAGTATTGCGGAATTGCGTAGCGTGCGTACTCCCAGCATCCTAGTTCTTTGTACTTGCGTAAACCCTTAAAAATGATGTTGAATGACGACTTACGTGTGCTGGCGGATGCATGTTCTCAATCAGCCTGTCAGGAAGTGTAGATGTTTTAATCAGGTTGATTTAATCAGCCTATCAGGAGTATAGAACCCCACAACTTAAATCTGTGCTAAATCTTTGGGGCTAAGTGTCAGTTTTCATGTGTTCATGGACTTTTCCTTTAACCAGTTCATTGAGTTGTTGCTTGAATAGTGCCTTTTATTATTATGCATCAGTGACCTATTTTATAAGGAACCTTTTCAGATATTTGTTTGAACCAATAATGCTGAAAGAGAATTCGCTTCCAAATAAAAAAACAAGAAGATATTTCCTAATAAATGGAAAATTTTAGTTTTTGTACTAAATGTAAGAAACATTGTGCAGGTGTGGCAGTGTTTATGCTAAATGCTCATTAATGCTTTGGTGTAATGTTTGTACATCATAGCCACCACGTTTGCGCGATATTCATCTACAGTTAGATTTTCTGATTTCCTGATTATAGCACGAACATCATCATTCTTCATATTTTACTGTCTGGGGCTTATTGATTGTGTGCTGTGTGTTTATGCTAGAGTCCCAAATCCCAGTTCTGACAGGCTGATGTATATGCAAATTTCCATTCCATCTAAAACACTGTTGAACTAATACTTTCCCCAAATGAGCTAATTTAGTCTTTGAATTGAATATTGAGGTTGGTAGTGGCTTATGCAAAGGTACACAAACTGTCAGCTGGGAATATAACAAATTACTTCCTTGCACAAAAAAAGAAA
Source organism: Hippopotamyrus pictus (assembly GCA_026781145.1). Classification (NCBI taxonomy): domain Eukaryota; kingdom Metazoa; phylum Chordata; class Actinopteri; order Osteoglossiformes; family Mormyridae; genus Hippopotamyrus; species Hippopotamyrus pictus. The sequence goes on from JAODLC010000021.1 coordinate 8,997,748, forward strand.
GGATTAGATTAGAGTGGGGTATGATATTGCTAGCTTAGAACAGTGCAACAATAGCAAGGTGGGTCATTTCAAATGTAATGTTTTATTGTATATCTATTTACTTCCGCATTGCGCTAATAACCGTTACACAGACTTATGAATTGGGTTAATAATCCCCCTAATCACCACCTAACACAAATCCCTGTATGCAGAATTCCCAGTGTATGCCCTGATTAGTGTGGTCCTTAGCATGGTTGCTGTGGCCCCTATTCTTATAGGCCAATACGTATAAGGAAATCATTCCAGAACTCCATCGTTGCTCTTGTATAAACGTTTCCATACTATTAGAATAGGCGGAGAAATTTCCTGCTTCTCCAGTTGGTGCTTGTTCTTCAAGCATCATGTGACCTACAGTACAAAGGCAGCAGTCTGCTTGGCAACCTGCTTTTGGGGCCTATAGCCTACATGCAAACCACAGTGGGCTGAGATCTGAGTGAAAAATACAATTATGAGGAATAGTTGTCAAAATATAAGTTGAGTGTTTTATACATGCCTCAGATGTAAATATTATTACTATCTTATATATTCTGAAATGAGTATCACATGATGGGGTGTGTATCACAGATAGGCGTGAGTCAGAGCTGGGTTGCTTACGGCTGGACTGAGCTCCTACCTCCCTGACAGTATGTGCTCTCATGGGAGGTCTTTGAATATACATCTCCTGAAACCGCTCACCAGCCAGTGCAGAACCAGAAGGTAGCAAGATGGTTATTACTGCAGCGAGCAGAACTGCACAAATGCTGCAAATGATGTGTTCACTGGTAATCAAAACCTGCCCTCTAGTGGCAAAATGTAATGTCAACCCTAAAAAATACAATATATGTAATTATTCCACTAACTACAGGCAACATATCAGAATGGCAATTTGAATCCTTCCCATAATATTTCAGTGTGGTTTTTTGGTTTTTAAAGATTTTATATTTTTTTATTGCTTTTGAAAGATTTACTTGAAAATGTATTTGAAAAGTGTTATTGTTATACACTCACTGGCCCCTTTATTAGGTACACCTTGCTAGTACTGCGTTGGACCTCCTTTTGCCTGTAGAACTGCCCTAATTCTTCATGGCATCGATTCAACAAGGTGCTTGAAACATTCCTCGGAGATTTTGGTCCATGTGGAGATGTTGTACCTAATAAAGTGACCTGTGAGTGTATGTGAAACTAATTTGCATTTTGGGGGGGGGGGCATGTTGGCTCAGCAGGTAGCTCACACCTCCTGGGTTGGGGGTTTAACCCGGTCTTTGCTCTGCGTGTACAGATCTCTCTTAGTAATGAAAGTGGCACTATGCCTGCAGCCCACTGACATCAATTTTGTATTCACTTGAGATTCTTTGTTTAGTGACGTGTTCCTCAGCCATGAATTGGCCCACTGCTGTGTGTGCACTTTCCCTGCCTCAGCACTGCAAGGTAAATTAGTGTAATAATGAGTCAGATAGTGCTGAAGTGGACTGACTCCCTGCACACATCGTGGCGTGAAGGTAGCAGGGTTAGAAGCCACTGGTCCGTTCTGTGGTGCATTCTGACTTCAGCCCTTACTTCTGAATCAGCTTATGCTCCATGAGACCTGAATGTGTGAGATTCTGCATGTTTTTCTTCAGGGCTCTGGTACCTTTTGTGTTGTTGCCATGTCGAGATGAGGTGACGAGCGTTGAGTCTGGAATCATTTTTTTTTTTTCTGTGTAGACAAGGAAAGAATTCCTGTTGGCTTTTCAGTCCATTATGTTGCTGTCATCTGTGGTTATGTCTTCAGCCCCAGCAAACAAGTGCCTTTCCGATTGGGCTGTGCATCTGGCAGGTCGTGACACTCCCGCCACCGTTCTTCACGGCCCTGGGAGTGCTCTCTGAAGTACTGCTCTTTCCTTCACTTCAGCTTTTCTTGTCACTTGCAATTTATCTGACTCTGAATTCATCCATGTACAGCTTCTTTGTCTTTGTATACAGATGCTCAGTCCTGAGGCTGTTTCTGGGCAAATCTGCATCTGGATTTCTGTTATTAGTGCTGAAGTATTCACTTTCTTAGATATTGATTTGAAATGTTTGCCAACATAAGCTTCAGATTTTATCTTTGCTAACCTCTTGGTTACTGTAGCAGTAATTTCTTTTTAACAATAATGTGTTCCTGTCAAAATGTTATCTTTGCTTTTGCAGATTGACTGTATGTTTTTTTTTTATTCATGGCATATGTTGTCTTTCGGTTCTTGTTTAGAGGGCAGACACCTGAAACATCAGAGCGGAATTTTCTGCAGAAGGCGCAGATGCTAGAGACCTATGGAGTGGATCCTCACCCATGCAAGGTCAGCCAACAGGTGCTGTTGGATGTCAGTCACTATGACCCTGAAACACTAAGTATTTAAGGGAATTAATTCTTTAGAATTTTTCATATGTAGTCTAAAATGGGGCTCTTAAACATGTGGAGAGATGAGTACTTATTCTTCATAATATTTATATTATTTGATTTTTACTAGAGTATTTTTTAAGTACTGATTCATCAGCAGTTGTGCTCCAGATATTTAATTCTACAGTATTTTACTGCAGTACTTTACATGTTATATCCCAGATATTACAGATGTTCTGTGTCCCATCCACCATGTACCACAGCCCTGCCCAGGATTGGATGGATGGATGGATGGATGGATGGATATATATTTGTTTGTTTGTATGTTTGCTTGTTTTGGAATGATACAGAACACACTGTTTATGAGAGGTCATCATTTGTAGGAGGCCATTCTAAGTGTACCAGTCCAGGCCAGGACAGGGTTAGCACACCCTGGTTCTAATAGGGAAATTGCCTTCCATAAACGACCCTTGACCATCTGGCTTTGTGTATAACCTCAGGGACCACAGTAAAGAGAGTGCGCTTATGGCCAAAACGTTTCTGGTTCTGCCCCCAAGCGGGACAATGTTGTTCTTGAGTCCTTGAGTAAGGCAGTCAAGCAGAAGGGCTTCAGTACTTCAACTAACATGGAAATGGGTAAAATGTGCAACACTAAGACTTGTGGAAGACAGGGTCTTATTTCTGTTGTGCAAATGTGAATATTTCTCACCAGGATGTGTCTGGAAACCCCGCCTTCCTGGCTTTCACCCCTTTTGGGTTTGTGGTGCTTCAGGGGAACAAGAGAGTGCATTTCCTCAAGTGGTGAGTGATGGGCCCCAAACATGTTCTTCTGTTCAGATATCATAGGAAAAGGCATGGAAAGGGAACAGCAGGAAGGACTAGAGACTAGAAATCATATTGTGGGTTGGACTGTAAATTGACCCCAGTGCAGAGGTAGGATCCCATAGTGAAGCTGCCTTCCATTGAGGAGTCAGACCATGATTTACAGGTGTTGGCTTGACCTCCTGAGACCCCACCCATTCATTTATGTCCATTGTAGTTCACATTTTGTTTTTGCATCTATCTTTTCACTGATGTAAGGAAACATATTTATTTCTGTTGTACACTAAGAGGACATGCTGTCAAATTAAAAATAAAAATAAATTAGAGAAAATCTAAATTGTAAGATGTCTTGTTTCCTCCAAAGACAAATATCCTAAAATTGAAGGACACTTTTTTCCTTGAGTCCCAGGAGAATATACATCTGCCCAACACCTTACAAGTTATCAAATTGCCTCTTCTAGTTTATGATATGGAAACCTATGAAAAGTATACATTTTTTCAAAAACCTTGCCAGTTTTCTGCTGTTTTCTAAATGCTACCATTTCTGTATAATTAACATGACACAGTCCCCATTTTCAGAAGGTGGTACTGATGAATATTTCAAGATGATATACCAACAGTTATCTCTGTGTGGACAGGAATGAGGTGACCAAACTAAAGTTCGAAGGAAAGACGTTCCATATATATGCAAATCAGAAGGAGGTGAGATATTAAATTATTGAAATCCTTACTTGTCTTTAGTTGGGCTGAATAAAGACACAAACCTAATGTATATTATGAAGCCATAATCGACTATACCATTATACCATTATTCCTTTTCTTCCAGAACATTACAGTCTACCAGAATTGGACATGCAAATTCATTGTTAGACAAAGAAGTAGGTCTGTGTTGTTGATTCTTAGGTTGTGAATGACTTATCAGGCAGAATCACCCCTCACCCAGCTCTCCTGTGGGCAGGATAAAAAGATCATCTTGACCTACTTTGCTCCCACGCCGGAGGCCTGCAAGCACTTGTGGAAGTGTGGTGTGGAGAATCAAGCCTTCTACAAGTGAGTCCCAGCTGAAGATCTAAAGTGTTCTCCTCTCGTTTGCATGGGTGCTTCTTCTGAGAAAGCCACTCATGGACAGCAGAAGAAGCCCTGAAAATGTAGGGCACATTTTGATGAGGCCTCCACCTTGATATGGAGGTTCTTCGGTCCTGTTGTTATGAGAACACTCCTATGTTTCTGGAAGGTAACAGTTTGTCTAGAGTAGCAGAAATGTTTTCTTGCTGTCACTTTTCATAGCTGGGTGTCCGCTAGCGATGCCACTGAAAGTGGTTCCCCTGTCCTTAAAAATGTGGTCTTTGCATTTGGAAGGATACTTGTCAAGTTGCAGGGTTTGTGCTCTGTGGAATGGACAGAGCTTTGCTGCTGTTTGATCCACGACCAGTGGTCTGGCTGCGCTCTCTGTGTCAGTGAGAATGAGGCTATTAAAGTGATGGGTGTTTTTAATGACGGAAACAGACGAATAGGACTGTAGGGCTGCTTCAAACAACATTGTCAGGGAAGCTTCTGAAAGTGGTAGTGTGATTTGCCAGCAGGTAGGTCAAGAGGACCAGGCTATTAGAAAGGAGGAAGGAGGAAGAACAAACCGAAAGTATCTACCTCATTAGTTTAATATGCCCCTAATAAAGTACTTAAAGAATTCTGTCTCCCCACTGTGATATGGTTGCCAGGAGACAGTCAACAAGTTCTGTTTGATTACCACAGAACACAGGGTGCTGACCCCCATATGTCTGAAAAAGGCTATTCATGGGTTCTGAAGCAGGATAGTAACTGTGGGCCTTTTGATGATAATGATACATGGCGAGACAGACCCAGCGGAGTCCTTCCGCTTCCATTGTTAGGAAAACAGCAGAAATAACCTGATACATAGAGCTGTTAGTATCATTTTGCATTTGACCTGTTCTTTCCGCTTTTGGCTCTGGCAGGTTGGAGAAGTCAAGCCAGGTGCGGACCGTCTCCAGCAGTAACCTTTTCTTTAAGGGGAGTCGATTCCGATACAGGTAACAGCTGACAGCAAGTAGAGGACTTTCAGATATTCTGCAGAAGAACAGGTGTTTGTCTGTGGTAATAGACTAATGTCAGTTCTATAGCAATGAATAATTTAAGTATTCTCTGTGCTCTACCCTCATATTTTAGCTGAATGTGCCATTGGCTACAGGCTGTATTATTTTTCAGAAATGCTATTGTACTCTTCTTAGTTTTCTTCTGGATCATGCATTGTGTTTTTAGAGTGCTTTGGTTGTAGACAAGCCCAGTGGATGACAGATGACCTTCACGATCATGTGTGTCTTTGTCTCTGCGTAGTGGGAGGGTCGCAAAAGAGGTGATGGAGCAGAGTGCCAAAATCAAGCGGGACCCTCCAGAGATCCACAGGTGAGGGACTTGGAGGAATTCCTGTCCTGTCGTGGTTGAGGACCAGCTGTGTTTTGTTGTGATGAGAGATGCATGAGGACAGTTGCTATGAGCCGGCAGTTCTGTAATTGTAGTCTGTCCTTTAAGGAATGTTTCATAAAAGCAATAAGGACCAGTGGATGGTGTTTAATTACTTAGGCTTGCGGTTTTATTAAATAAGTGACCAAGCTTACACTTTTAAGGTCCTTTAAGAAGAATGTCATGGTACTCCACAGGCTAAGGCAACTCATCTGGTTGCTGCTTCATCACCTTCTAAATCCCTGAAAAAAGGTGGTTGGCAGGTGTCAGAGAGATCCCATATCCCACTATAACTCCGTGTTGACCATGTTGAGCCTGTTAGCAGCGGATCTGGAAGGTGGTGTGCTCGGAGGTGGTGTGCAATCCAGACTAGCTGACTGAAGCTATAAAGGCTTGTCGACGATGCTGAATGGTGTGGCTCTGGCCCTCGGCTCTGAGTGCTGCATCTGTCACCACGCACCGCCTGTCCAGCCTGTCCCCAAGTGTATCACCCACGGACTGAGATCCCTTCTCTTCTTTGTCTGCAGAGCTGGCCTGGTGCCCAGTCGCAGCTGTCCATCCATCACCCATGGGCCGCGGCTCAGCAGCGTGCCCAGAACACGCCGGAGAGCCGTGCACATCTCCATCATGGAGGGTGAGGCTGCCCACTTCCTCGTTTGGACTGGTTATACTGGTCACCTGAGACCTGTGTGAAAAGTCCTGTCAGAATTGTAACAGCCTTAAACTCACTCTGGTGTTGATAGTCCTGTCAGATCTATAACAGCCATAAAATCACTCTGGTGTTGATAGTCCTGTCACATCTGTAACAGCCTTAAAATCACTCTGGTGTTGATAGTCCTGTCAGATCTGTAACAGCCTTAAAATCACTCTGGTAT
>JAODLC010000021.1:9015099-9025166 GCA_026781145.1 Hippopotamyrus pictus
GTTAAAACTCATAAATAACTACAAATAACTAATGTTAGGGAAATCTGTTAATGTTTTGTTGCGCGTTTCTGAAATTTCAAAAATATATATATCGGCCGATATATCGGAATATCGGATTTTGAAACCAACAAATATTTGTATCGGTATCGGCCTTCAAAATCCTTTATCGGTCGGGCTCTAATTTAAGGTCCAAAGCACAATTCAAACAATGGCACTAACTGTCAAAAGGCAAGAAAGACAGTCCAATGAAAGGGCAAATGAATCCACCACCAACATAGAAGACCGCGCAGCTACTCAAGCCAAGGGATCATTTCTCAATATTCTCGGATCATCATCAGACTCCAATAGCAGTGATGAAGAGGATGAGGATGAGAAGCAAAATCAAGAGGTGCAGAGGGAGGTCTTACAATATTTTGGTGAACATCCTCTCTCCAAAAAAGAGGATCCACTGCCATCTTTTCTGAGTATTCCAGCCACCTCAACACCCTCAGAGCACTGGTTCTCTGCTGCTGGGAACATTACCTCAAAGCGTAGGGCAAGCCTTACTTCTGACCATGTCAATATGCTGACCTTTTTGCATTGTAACCACCACTTGCTCTGTTAAAGGCTGGCACATGCAATGCATACACATGCACTGTAAGACAAATTCTCTCTCTCTCTTTCTCTCTCTATTTTGCACATGCATTACTCCAAGACAAGCACTCACTTGCACATAACATTGCACAAAGACAAACATTCTACTTTACCTACCTACCTCATCTGGATACAATTGGAAACTGAACTGTATAAGTTGGATTATTAGTAATACTTGAATTATAAATTATATTTTCTTTTTACTATGTTATACCTTTATACTTTTTGTTATTTATTCTTTATTCTCAGATGGGCTATAGCAGGGGGTACACCCCTTTTTCCTTTTTTATTAAAATAAAACTAAGGACAAATAGGCTAACCTATGCTTGTGAAGTTGTAGTTCATAGTTTTTTTCATGTACATCAGAAATGTTTTACAGAAAAGTTGATTAAATGGGCTTCGTTCTGGAGCCAATAAGCCAAAGGTTTTAAGCTTTGATCTAATAAAAGTGTTGAGTTTGAATAAAAACCTTTTTTTGTGAGAAATAACAGCCAATTGCTTGCTCATTTTAAGAGGCCTTTCAATGTTGCATAACACACTTAGTTGTTTAAAAACACAAAAGTATAATTTATCCGATTACTCAATTAATCGATGGAATAATCGACAGAATACTCGATCACAAAAATATTCAATATTTTATATATTTAAAATATTATATAAAATATTCGATATTTATATATTAGTTGCAGCCCTAAATATAAGCAATATATATTATATATTCATACTTTATATATTATTATTTTTAAACTAGTAAATACAGATGAAAAGGTATATGTTGGCAATTTCATTCACAAAATAAAAAAAGTAAATGGCAAAGTGGAGATTGTATTTTTACATTATTTTCAATTTCGTTTTTGCAGAAAATACCTTCCATAAAAACGTACCCACGATTTAATGAATCGCGAATGAAACGCGCCCACAATATAACCAAAAGGAGGGGATGAATTAGTAATATGTGGCAACAATGTAATAATACATATAAAGAAAAAGAAAAAAGTGTTACGCCCTTGATTTTGGTAACAAGCAAAACGTGGAACATGGACTATTTCAGTTACATTGTGAACTAGGGCTGCAACTAACGATTATTTTGATAATCGATTAATCTGTTGATTTGTTTTTCCTCAATTATTAATTGGGGGGGGCAATTCCATTTCCAGCATTTTTTTTATTACCCAAACTATCTGTTTAGTCCGCGTCTGAGTACGGCTCGTCAGATCCGTCATTGTATTGTTACTGGATGTTAGTGCCTGTCTGCCCTCTCGTCCTCAATAAACCCCATTTCACCGTCCCTCCGGCTGATCTCGCCTGCTTTCTGCTCGCCCGCTCCACGCTCCGTGACAGAATGATGGATCTCTCCAAAGGCACAGCGCAGCAGACCAAGCACCACCTCTGCTGCAAGAGCTAGTGTATTGGCGATCACAACCCGAGGTCCAGGAGGACCCCATAGCCCGGGACTTGGCCAACCGGGGCGCTGACCTCCTCACGGAGGTCAAGGAATATCCCCTTCAGAGGGTGAGGAAAAGCCTGCTGGCCGCACGCCCGAGGACGCCGCCACACCCACAGCGCCCCCTGCTGGCCGCATGCCCGTCCTGCCCTGCTCGTCAGTCCAGCCCGTCCTGCCCTGTTCGTCTGTCCAGCCCTGCTCGTCCGTGGTTGAGGTTGCACCACCTGCAGCCACCCCACCCACGTCCTTGCCGGCCACCTTCCATGGAGAAAAGACTCCTAACCCCCCAGCACTAGTCCCAGTCCCCGAGGAGGTCCCGGACAACCAGCACCAGGCTCCTTTCTCCGGAGAGGAGGAGGAGCTTGAGTGGGACCCCTCGAGGACCTCCCTATGGACTCCCTTGCCCCACCATAACCGACGCCCCTCAGGACCCCGTCTTTCGGTGTCCCGTAAGGGAAGGGGACACAGGCGTCGGGCCCAGGTCCCGCCTGCCTTACCCCTTGGCTCGCCCGTTCGTCCCCTGGCGTTGGCTGCCTGCGGGGCCTGTGCCGTTGGTTCGGTGGTCACCTCCGGGCCCTCCCCAGCTTCCTCGGTGCCGGTCTTCGGCCTCGCCTCCGTGTCGGCCGCCTCCAGGCCCCCCTACTTCGGCGGGGCGTCGGACGGTGCCTTCGTCGGCTCCGGCTTCCCCTCTGCCTGCTCTGGCTTCCCCCTCCTGCCTGCCTCCGCCGGTGATCCCTCCTGCTCCCTCCCTGTCCCCTCCGGCTCTCCCTCGTCCCATTCCCTCAGCCCCTGTGGGGTTCCCTTCGGCTCCCTCCCGCCTGCGGCCCCTCCAGCCGCTGCCCGTCGCCCACCTGGGCTCCTTCGGGCTCCCCTTTGCCCTCCGTCCCTGCCTGTATGGTCTCCCCTGTCTGCTCCTCGTCCCTTTGTTCCTCCTGTTCCTCTGTCTCTCCTGTGTTCACTCCTCCCCCTGTGGTTCCTCTGTTCTCTGTGCCCTCTGTGTCTCCCATTCAGGCCAGTTCTTCTTTACTGTTGGACTTGGTGAACATAAAGGAGAAGACGAGGAACAACTGGAACTTGAACTTGGGAAAGGTAAACTGCATACTGAGGACTGAGGTGCAGAGCAAATTTCTGTCCTTGACAAAACAAAAAAATATAGTCAATTACAACTTCTGCATACATTTACAAGCACTTATTAATAAAATTCAGACTAATACCATGCATACTCCATGCTTTCAGAAGTTTTCTACACTGTATCGGCCGAATTAATTCTGCAACGTCCTCTTCTTTCACATACTTTGGTTTCTACTCCCTGGTTTAACACCTTTTCTACAAGCAAATTAAGTGTATCCTCTGGTAAACTTGGCAGGACAGAAGTTATCTCCTCCTTGATGCATCTGGTTACATCAGACATCATTCTAGGGAAGGAAAAGAGTGGTGAAGGGCAATTACAGATAGGCCAAACATAGTGTAAACTGACAAATAGTCTGGTAGATCAGACCATTTTACACACACATACTGTAATTTAAAAATGTGTGTTGATGGTCCACATTCAGGAAATAAATTCCCATATCAACAATGAAGTCAGATAGGCATTTCTCTGTGACAAAATAAACTGAAGTGTCAGAAAAAAGAATCAGTTTAATCTTACCAAAGACCAATCTATCATCAGCTTTCCCTAAAACAACACACATCTCTTTCTTGTAGCTCATACTCGTACTGTGACTTCATGTACAGCAACAGTGTTGTGTGTCTGGAAGCCCAGGTGAGCAACAGCATGTTTAATGCTTTCGCTTTAGTCATTTGGATAGAAATCTGTACTTTTTTCAACAACAATATTTGGTGGAAAGATATCACCAGCACAGATCGAGGTATGCTTGTAAAAGCTGATGTCTCTCTGCTAGTGTGGCAGTTATGTTCTTAAAGTTGTGCAGCTTGCGAACACACTGCTTAAAATAATTGTGCTTGCTTTCAAACCTAAGTGTCCATAAGTGAATAAGAGGACCAAAGCAGAGAATTAGTTCTGGATAAAGACACAAGTAATGATGTTTAGGCTTTAGTTGATTATTAGGAAAAGCTTCATGTCGACCTTGTATGTACTCCTCAATAAGGACATTCAAGTAGGTTACCTGGCTAGATGCAATGGCAGAAGCACAGATTAATTCATCAATTTGCCTCAGCTGCAACACAAGTTGCCAAATGTTGTTCTGCACTGGATTTTTTATTTTGTCTCCAATTAAAAGAGGAAGGAGCCTAAGGAAACACCAGTTCTGGACAGCATGCCCACTTAGCTTTTCACTGACAGGATTAACCTCACTGGGTTTATTACCTGCATCATTGCCAATGTACTTGAACTTATTAAGTCATCCATTCAGCTCTTTATATGTGAACAGTTTTTGGTTTGTGACAAAATCTTCAATGTATAAAGCTACGTCACATGCAACAACACCCTCAAAAAGGTCATGGCCCAAACAGGGAGGCAGACCTGGTTTGCACACATGAAAGTGGGAGAGTTCATTAAACTTTGAGTTGTATTTAATTCCCACTGATGAATCAGAACCACTTACAGCAGTGTGTTCTACACTCTTGCTATAAGATTCTACAGTTCTCTTTTCACCTCTTGTAAAGGAAGAGGACAGAAATGTTGCACGATCTATAGTACAAAATCGGCAAAAGTACTTGCACTTACTGAAGTTTTCTAAAGCCCCCTATATTGTGTGAGCCAAGATTATCCCCGGCAATAGCACACAATGTGGCTCGGTGTATGTGTCCATCTGGTAAAGGTATGCCAGCTACTTCTAGGTCCTTCAAGTCGGTGATAAGTGACCCAAAGATGATCCAAAATATTTATAATCTTGTTCTCGACGAAGCATTACCAGCTGCATTTGATCCACACTCGATCTGTTATGAGGTGGTATGTCTGCTAGAGTTAAGTAAACAGCCAGCACTTTATGTTTTTTCCTTCCAGATCCTAGTGGATTTACCACTTCAAATGCATCCTGGTACAAAACAAGAGCCAATGTGTCATCTGACTGAAAAATTTCATTTGATGCAATGTTGCTCCCATCCCATATGTCTTCCAAGATGTCTTTTGGCCTAGATGAGGATTTCATTAGTTGTTTATAGCAACATGACTGTTGCATGACCAACTGACTTTGAAAGAGTGACTTAAGTATCTCTTTCACTGGAATGTACTGAAGAAAACATGCTTCATTCTATCCAAGAAAAATAGGAACTGGGTCAACATATCTAAACTGACTTTTAAAGACAGTTTTTCGTCTCTGGTCGGTTTTTAAAGTGCCAGTGTTGCAAGCATGAAACAAGTCATTTGATTTTAGAACATCCAAAACATTCTTTCTCTCATCATCCGAGATACCCAACAATGTCAGCTTTTCATCCAGACTATGAAGTAAATGAGACTGACTAATGTCATGCACTGACTGAAAGTCTTCAAAAATAGACTGAATGACTGATGATGGAAGCAATATTTTAGCCTGCAATTTTAAACAAAACAGGGCTAAATGTTTTAAGAAAAGTGACTCATCAACTCTCGCTGGTAAAACTTCTGCCAGATCTCCCTCCATATGAGCCAGGTGGGCCTCTGTCAGCTCTTACTCTTGCATGGGAACATTCTTAGCTATTTTACTTAATTCTGTCCCTGCCACTGCCATCACATGTGTTTTAAGGGAAGACACTGCACATCCTTTGTGTGTTCTTGACAAATGAGAAGTAAATGAGGATATAACTGTAAAACCTTTACAACACTGCTGAAAAGGACAAGAAACCACCTTACCCTCTCTGATATGTAATTTCAAATGAGCTACTAAGTCAGATAAATCATTGCATCTAACATTACATGGCACAGACTCCCACATCCCTGCTTTCTATGTCTGTCTCGAGGGTGATCCCTGTACATGTGCCATTTTAAGGCCGTTATTTTTCTGAAAGAATGACTGCAGTCAGAAAAAGCACATCTAAACAAAACATTTGGGAAGCTCGAATGTATTTTCACATGTCGGACGAACGCTAGTTTGGTTAAGAAAACGTGCTCACAATATTAGCACCGGAACATGCTTACTTACAGCTTTTAGCGTGTAATGCTCGGGTCAAATCAATTCAAAGTCATGATTAGTCCAGTAACGGCAGCTGAATTAATTATTATAGCACGTATAATGTGCTGTTGGTATTCGGTTTGGTTGTTAGCTGTACTAATAAAATTAAACAGCATGTGCAGAAGCAATAAGCATTTGTGCTGCATTGACACGTGTGGTGAAAGTTTCTAAAATGCGTAATAATTTTCAAAAGTGTGCACCCTATCTAATTTACACTTTGAGTATGAGAATGTTGGACAAAAAAATGGTTACGATACCTGATGATTATGGATTCCACAAAAATTCCACGATTATGATGGATGAAAAGATCCTGGCAGCATGGAGTCCCCACGTCACTGAAGATCCCAAAATCCTTTGCAATTTGCAGTTAATTACTGTATTTTTTTTTTTTGACCAACCGCAATAAAGTGCGACAGAACGGTTTTAAAATGCGTGAGTAATTGTTTTCAAAAGTGTGTTAATTATCTAATTTACATCTGAAAAAGGTGAATGCTGCATAAATAGAATGTTTACAATACCTGATGATTGTGGATTCCACAAAAAATAGATGATGAACAAACCAGCATAGCATTCCATATCCTAAGTAGAGAAAATACCAAAAGCCTTTGCGATTTACAGTTAAATACTGTATACTGTAGTGTATTAAACTGTAAATACAATATTTACAGTTAAATATTGTAAATCACAGTAATGCTGTTTCTTTTACAGTAATGTGCAGTATTTCAAAAACACAGTCGGAAACTGTAAAAAAAATCCTGTAAATTTACATCAATTTGTTACAGTGTATACTCAAATATGGTATGAAAAACCATACTTGCACATATTCCATGCGTTCATCTTTGACTCTATCAGAGTTCCTTTCAAAGGGAACACTATAGGCCTGTTTCATCCTCAACCTGTTCCTTCGAAGAATGCAGTCAATTGTTGAGATGCTGACGGAATCAATGCCTTGAAATATTTCCCGATCCTCAACAACTCTCCTTTGTATCTCACGTACAATCAGATTGTTCGCTATGACCATATTGATGATGGTCATCTCTTGCTCTTCTGACAATTGCCGTCTTCTGCCTCTGTTAGGTGGTCGCCTTTCAGTTCTGCAATACAGTAATAAAATTACTTATGGGATTACAGTAAACCGTCCATTTTACAAAACAGGAGCACACAGTAAGACTTGTATGTGATATGGTACAGTAATGCATTTCAGAGAGCATACAATAGAGCAAACAGCTACAGTACATGTATTACTGTAAGAGCGCAGAATACTGCACTCCAATATTATACTAGACAGCAGTATGTAAATTGCCTACCTATTCTCCTCTCTGAAGGTCTGGATTATAGAGGCTACTGTGAAGCGGGTCAGAATCGGCTGCACTCTTTGCCCGGCTTCCCTCATGGAGAACCCATGGATAAGAACATGGTGAACTAGAGTTGCACGAATCTGATCAGAAACCACTTGTCTCTTTGCCCTTCCTCTTCTTCTTCTTCCATCTCTTCTTCTGTGTCCCCTTCCTCTACCTTCTTTGTAAATCCATTTTTCCAATACAAGTGAATTGACACATGCCCCTTTTATCTAAGAAGTGAAGGTTCTGATTGGTGTGTGAACAATTCTGACTGGCTGTGTTTCCCTCTGGGTTATTGTGTTCTAATTGGGTTCAAACTGTGCTGACTTGAGTGAACAATATTGACTAAAGTGCTTTGTAAACGAGTACATGGTTTAGGCAATGAGAATTGAAGGGATTTGTGTGTAGAGGTTTGCACTAACTGTTCAACAAATTGGAATCATGTGTCAAAACAGGGGAATAGTGTCTATAGTTTAAGGAAATGGGTGTGTTTTTTGGTAGGTGGCATAAGGGTTTTGGAAATTTAGCTCATAATCCTGGTAATAGTGTGTAAGCAATTGAGAAAAACTGTAATATAGCCTACCTTTGAGGGGAGCAAAACCCCACATTGGTGTCCCTTTTTCGTAACTTTAATGCAAGATTTGTGTCAAAAATTGGATAATGCACCAAAACACACAAAAAACAAGCAGAGCTTTTTCCATTGTCTTTTTTAGTTCTTTTTTTGACTGTGTCACTCCTTGAAGCAGTTTCTACTTGACAAACACACCAGAGTAAACATAAAACAGCAAACCTAATAAATACATAATAATACAGTGACCCCCCCCCGCTATATTGCAGTTCAGCTATCGCACCCCCGCTATATTTCATGGATTTTTCCCTGACCCGTCGGAGTTCTCTGCTTATCGTGTACTTTGCTTGTGGTCCGATTGTTTTAATTATTTTTAAGCCCTACAATGGCTCCCAAGCGTCCTGCATGTTCTAAACCTTCTGGTAGTAGTGAGCCTAAGCGCCAGAGGAAGACCTTGACCATTCAGGAAAAGGTAAAACTCCTGGATATGCTTCAGGAAGGATAGTGTTACGCGGACATCTCCTGTCATTATTAAAATGCTCTTATTTTTACATATTTCATTACATATACAGAGATAGAGATGTGCATACACACACACACACACACACATACATACATATCCTCCTGAGACCCAAGGGAAAAAGTGTCTTTCAATTGTAGGTTATTTGTCTTTGGAGGAAATAAGACATCTTGCAATTTAGATTTTTTCAAATTTATTTTATTATTTTTTATTTTATATATTAGGGCTGTCAAGATTAACGGGTTAATGCGGATTAATCCATCATCATGATTAATCTGTTTAAAATTTTTTAACACAATTAACCCATCTGCAGCGCAGAATGACTCAAAATCCCTGAAATGTCTCTGTCAACCCATTTCGGGCAGTTTTGGTCTGTTCCATTTGTTCTGGGAACTTGTATTCCGAGTTGGATTCCGAGTTTTGAAGCCGGAAGTGACGACATGTGCGCTCCCGTTTCTCGGAGAGCCGAGAAATATCTCGGAGCAGCACAGAGGATCTTGAGTTCAGAATCCAAGATGGCTGCGCCTTTTATCACCAGAAGGGAAAGTTGTAGTTTTATACTGTTTAAGCACAACTTCTCATTTGTGGCTCATTAAATCGGTTGCACACACTATACCAGGGGTCGGGAACCTATGGCTCGCGAGCCAGATGTGGCTCTTTTGATGGCTGCATCTGGCTCGCTGACAAATCTTTAATAAAAAAAAAAATAACGTTAAAAATATAAAACATTCTCATGTATTTCAATCCATTCATTTCCTACTGCTCATTTTCATGGTTGCGGGTGGTTGGAGCCAATCACAGCTGTCCTCCGGGACAACACCAAATTTTTATTGGATAATGCGTAATGTACACGGGTCGTTGTGAGGTCAGGAAGTAAACTTCCCTCCTTTTCATCAAGTAGTCAGCTAGCTAATTGCAGAAACCCTTTTATCGAAGAAGATGGCTAAAAGAAAAAAAGATGAGGAGTGTCGTACTTTTCAGCAGGAATGGACAGAGGAATTCGCCTTTGTGGAGAGAGTAGATTGTGCAGTGTGTCTAATATGCAATGATAAAATTGCATCGATGAACTGGTCAAATATAAAGTGGCACTTCGACACACGCCATACTACATTTGCATCGAAATATCCTACGGGGGACAGCAGGAAGAAAGCATGTCAAAAGCTACTGTGCAGAGTGCAAGCTAGTCAGCAGCAACTCCGTGTTTGGACCCAACAAGGTGACTGGAATTCGGCTTGCTTTGCTGGTGCTTTAGCAATTGTGAGAAACAGAAAACCATTCACAGATGGGGAGTATGCCAAAACATTCATGCTTGATGTTGCCAATGAACTTTTTGATGACTTTTCGGATAAAGACAAGATAATCAAACGAATAAAAGAACTTTATTCATCATTGGTTAGCAACAGCATAACAACATTATTAAAAAGAATTCAGAGACTTATTGTACTTTAAAAGT
>JAODLC010000021.1:9025266-9070823 GCA_026781145.1 Hippopotamyrus pictus
GGGGGGGGGGGGGGGGGGGGGGGGGGGGGGGGGGTGTCGGCCATATTAACGGAGCAGCAAAGACGCCACGGCACCGATCAAGGACAGTGTTTCTCACGCTGGTCCTCAGAGAACACCCCCCCCCCCAGACGGTCCAAAAAACAAAAAAAAACTATAGTAAAATAGAATTTTTTAAATTATAATTTCAAGGACTTTAATGAACCATCTGAATCTCAGCATTGTATTAACACAATTGAGCATTAAGCATCAACAAATGACTAGCTGTCAAACATCAACAGGTGTGTAATCAACCTGAAGCACGAGAGTGGAGATAAAGGGCAAAACTGGGAAAGTGAATACAGGCTGAAGGAGTACGGCCGTGCATAGAGCTGAAGCGGCGTGACATACAGCTCCGGATCCAAAAGCACGGAGAGGCGCCACGCTTACCTGACAGCCGTCCTGGTTGACCCACTTGCTCTGGACGTACTCTCGGTCACCGTCGTTCAGACCCGCGTGGTACGACAGCGCCGCCAGGCCGGCCTTCTGCAGGCTCTCCGCCATCGAGTCGCAGTCGTTGCGTGACAAGCAGTAGATGATGCCGGAGTCCCCTGTAAGGAGGTACGTATATGAGAGCTCAGTGCGGCAGTCGATATGACAGCAGCTTAAACTGGCCTCAGTGTGTACATACGCGGGTAGTGCTTCTTGATCCATTCTACGCAGTCAGCATCGACCTTCTTAGGCTTTTTTGGTAGGATGGTGTACTTCAAGTTATACCTGTTAAAGCTCATCGTAAACCTGTCGAAGTAATGAAGACATGAGGAAGTCAATGCATTAATTATATCTGAAGGCACGGCTCTCAGGCGCCACCTGGTGGCCATCAAACGCCCGCTCACACTTACACCTGCGGCTTGCTCATCTGCAGCTGGTTGAGGATGTCCTTCTGGACGCGGGGCGTCGCCGTCGCCGTGAGGGCCATGATGGGCACTTTGGGAAACTTCTGCCGGAGCTCGTACATCCGCTTGTAGTCAGGCCGGAAGTCATGGCCCCACTGGAACAGCAAACGTTATTGGACTCAGTGGGAACAGAAGTGCATGAAACAGCCTGACAGGTTTGTTTAATCACAGCCATCTAATATGTAGATATGAAACTGAAAAGAGTATGCATGTTTATTTTCATCCACATAACATGCAACAACAACCACAATGTGCAAAAGCGAGCCGCATATTCTTTAAATGCCAATACTTTTCAGCCTCTGAACAACTGGTACACAAGCTGGCTCATGTGATCCTGATTTGTGCGTCTCGCTTGAACGAGTCCCGTCACATGTCTGCCCCCATGACCCCTGACCTGGCAGCTAACACACACATCATCTCTTCCTCCTAATCCACCTGCTGGCAGATTAGCTGGCATGTGGGGCATGGGCAGCATGGTTGGCATGCCCATTCTCAGCCGGATTTCAGCTGACATTTCTGTCACTCTGAATCTATGATTCCCTCAGTATCACAAAGATCCACAGATAAAGCAAAGGTTTCAGGAGCAAAGGCTTCCTCCTGAATAACCTCTGCTCCGTTTCATTATTTTGAAACACATTTCGTGGCCAAAGCTCTTGAAATTTACATTTACCTGGCATGTTTGCCTTCGTTAGCAGTTACAGGACACTACACACCTTGACTGAAGTGATTTCCCATTGTGACGAGCAGGGAGGGTATAAATGGGTGCAACATAATTAAATAACTAATAACAACCACTCATCCAATATGAGAAACGAGTGAAATAACCTTCTAAAGATAAAGACTGCACAGAAAATATTACATTTTGATCAAACAAAATTCCCAGATATTCCATGACTTGGCCCAAAAAAAAAAAAAAAAAAAAATCAAATCCCCTGACTTTCCATGTCAGGAACAGACATAAAAGTTCCGTGATTTTCCAGAAATTCCATGTCCTGCGGGAACCCTGGTGAAGCCGAATGAAAAAATCCGGGTACGTGACAGCAGGAGGTACATGACAGAGCCTTTGGGATACTGCTGCCTCGCGCTGGGCACGTACCTGACTGACGCAGTGGGCTTCGTCGATGACAAAGCGAGCCAGGAGGCCTCTCTCATAGAGATTCTGCAGTGCACTTATCATCCTGCCACTGGCACACACCTACAGGAGCGTTTCAGAGGCTAATCAGGGACAGATTCAGCAAGTCGCATCGTTGTGGCTAAAAAGCACACGCATGAAAATTAAAAGGCGACAGTATGAGCCCTGAAAGGACGTCACCTTCTCCGGTGTGGCGTAAAGCAGCTTAATGATGGGATCCTTCTTGGACAGCTGCATATAAATCTTCCCAGCTTCACTGTCACTCCTGTCTCCCGATAAACTGGTGGCTGGAATCTGGACATGGGGATGCAAACTGTAATCAGACAGACAGAGGGATACCTGGCCCCCTGGCAGCCAAAGCACAGGAGACCAGACAAAATGCAGCGCAGCAGACGACCAAAAAAAAAAAAAAAAAAAAAAAAAAAAAAAAAAAAAAAAAAAACTTACATCCAGCGTCGTCAGCTTTTGCACCTGGTCAACAATGAGCGAGCGCAGAGGGGAAATGACCACAGTCACTCCCTGGGAGACGCACGCAGGCAGCTGGTAGCAGACGCTTTTACCCCCCCCTACAACAACAACACAGCAATGACATGTGACTCATCACACAGATTTCAGAGTAATCATTCTGCCAGCGTGAACCGATATTACAGGACAACACATGCCCATCTGCAGAGGACCGTTTAATGACCAACAGGTATCAGCTAGCTTTTGTTATAGAAATATGATGGCTTCTGCATAGTATAATATGACAAATGCACCTCAAGGTAGTATCTATTTATTTTTCTGCACAGACCTGTGGGCATCAAGACAAAGGTGTCCTCGCCCAGCAACGTGGCATTGATGGCCTCCAGCTGATTAAAACGAAACTGATGCAGGCCAAAGCGCTTGTGGAAGACCTTCATCATCTCGGCGGAGTGGGGGAAGCTGAAGCCTCGGAAGCGGTCGTGGGCCGGGTTTGGAGCCGTGGGCTCTGGTGGGGTCGGGGGAAGAGAGCTGACATATGCGGACCAAGATGCACCCACCACCCATGGCTGCCGACGTGACGCACACTCACCTGGAGAGCGAAGCTTGCCTGGCTTTGCGGCCGAAGCCGGAGGCATGTGCTCCTTTTCCCGAGGTGTCCTGGTCGGCCCTCCCTCTCTCATCAGCCCAGTCGTGGCCCTAGATGGCTGATTTGGGGGGCTCTCAAAGTAATTTGGGATGTCTGACTCGTCAAAGTCATCAATGTCAAAGTCGTCGATGAAGATATCATCTGGGTCCATGTCCGCTGAGGCGCGAGAACTCGCCAGAACCCGGACGTGCGTGTCCAGCCTGCTCTCAGGACAACTCGCTGGCCTCTCTGTGGACCAGAAGTGGGTAGAGTTCATCTCAGACTCACGAGTTTGATCGGCGGGGAAGCTGCAGCGTGCGGCGGAGCTGCAATCCAGAGGGGAGCCTCCACAGCTTTTGCGGGTGGGTCCCGTCCCCTTTCCCACCGTGATGGTCGGGCTGGACAGTGAAGCAGCTCTTCTGGAAGTTTCTGTTTGAACGCTGCTAATAAAGCAGTCAGAATCATTGAAGACTGTGTTGTCACCAATGGACGGGGCAGACGAGGACCCCCTGAACTGGAAGGAGTTCCCACAAAGCCCCGTCCTGGAAGCAGACAGTGCATGCTGCGGAGTGGTAAACAAAAAATTGTTGCTTTCCTGAAATCTGTCAAGTTTGGTTGCTGAAGTGGTGTCACAGCTGGATTGCCGTCTCAGTGGAGTGTCAGCAGACATTGAGAGTAATTTCTTCCTGGAAGGAGGATGAAAACAGCCTCAGCGTCTCATGGTGACCAAAGCTATCCAGTTACACTGCACTGACATTTATTAATTCATTTTACCTGCGAGCTCGTTGAAGGAGGAGCTCCGTTCCACACGGCAGCGCTATGAGCTCTTCCTCAGGGATGGAATCTACAAGCTGGCAGATGGACTCCATGATGCTGAAGAGCTGTCCCCCCGTCTCTGATCCTCCACCTTTATGGGAGCATGGTGGAGACCCAAACAACCCACGTGAACCTATTTGAACAATCAGTACAAAGGAAACACAAGCAGCTAATTTCTAAAGAGACTTATTCCACAGTGGAAGAGGTAAGAAAAAAAATAGAAAAACAACTTACATTTTCTCTCTTCAAAAATGAAAGGCTTCTTGGTGTTCCCTGGTAGGCTACAGCTGGATTCCTTTGGTGACACATGGCTAATGTCACTAGAGTTCTGAGCATCAGATTTGCTGAAATTACACCGAGTATTAGTACAAACAAAAGTCTTTGGTCCTTCTTGATACATGCATGCTTGTATAAAACATAACTCAGCTGTAGATTAAAATATAAAGTGGTGGTTTTTTTTTTTAAAAAAAAGAATAATTTTTTTTTTTTTTTTTTTACCTAAAACAAAAAGGTGACTTTGAGGAGCACCCCTCTGGTGAGGGGGGAATAAAGTCTCTATCTTCGGGAATGTCAGGTGGGGCATCGACATCTATAACACATGGCTCAATCTCTGAACTTCCGTTGCCTATTCAAAGAAAAATAGCGGGCACAATTTTAATTCATATAAACACAAACATTCTAGTAAATCAACCAAATATGGATTCTACCAGAGCCAAGAATAAGATGGGAGAATGCCAACCTGTCTTTTGGTCGGGTGGCCCGGGCTCAGCTACAGCTTCGTCCCTGTAGCTTAGTGGTGACTTGAGATGAAGGGAGGGGTGTCCCGTCACCGGCATAACCCCAGACTCCCCCTGATCCTTCTCACACACTGGATGCTCGTTCACTATAGTGACATCATCCTCTCTCCATGTGTCCTGCATGTCTATTGGGCGAAGTGATGCTCCTAGCATTAACTCCCCACCCTGCAAAGCCCCAGAGGTCTTGGGACATAGAGACCTTTTCTGAATGTCCTTATCAGCTGTATCCATCTTAACATCCTGTTTAGTCATAGAGGAAGCACCCTCCTTACTAATGGCTCTTCTTGAATCCCCAGGGCTGGACAGCGAGCTTGTCTTTATTCGGACAGAGGACTCAAAGTCATCGAAATCGTCCCATTCTTCGACACCTAAAGAGGCATCCAGCACAGGTTTCCCACCTCCACTGAATCCAGCACTGGCAATTCTGACTCTTGCAGCAGGATCTGCGGGTGACTGAGGTCTGGATTTGCACTGGGACGATCCACCTGACCCCAGAGAGTGCGTTTGCGACCCGCTGCCACTCAAGACACTGTTGGATTTTGCTGGATCTCTTTCAGGCTTGGTTAAAAACGTCAGAGGTTTAAACACAGTGCTGCTATAAGGAACGTTGACATTCCTGCTTGCTAAAGCGTTTGGATGTGTTACCTTTGATGAAACCGTAACTTTATTAAGACCACATTCTGACTTCTTCTTAAAGGAGAAAGTTCTGTGCCAAAACAAAAACAATATTTCCTCATTAAGGTAGGAAACAACTCCACAAATGGAGATAAAACACATTTCACTCACTACTTCATTTTAAGTGTTAATGGAGCACCAACCATCACCATTCCAAGAGACACCAATGTCAAGAACCAAGTGAACTTTTAATACTAGTCGTGAAAAAGACACTAAAAACAATACTTGCCTCAGTTGCTGATAAATAGTTATTGTGCTGTTCTAGTGGATGTTATTACAAACATGTCAAACAGCATCGAACAAGAAATTAATTAAAAATATATACTGTAACTGGAAAAAAAACATTTATTTTCTCAACAGATTTTTGTCATTATACTTATGTCATCGTTACGTTTTTTTGCTCTTCTCAGGTTGACACGGCCTATAGTCAATACTATAGGCTGGCCTAAATTCCCGAGTGTGTCATTTCTGACAGCATACAAACTACAGCCCATCTGAAACAGAGGTCGGTTCATCTTACCCTGTTTTGGCTTTTGAAAGCGAAAGTTTGTTCTGGGCAGCATTGCTGTTGTGTCGTTCAAGTTGTTCCTTCAAATTATTTTGTGGGAGAGCCGGCATTGCGAAGACAAATCATCTAGCACATCAACGTCGACGTAAAAAACGGAACCTTGAAACAACGTAACCTTGTTACAGTTATAATACTGACATTAATAGGGTCAATTGATAAACAAATCAGACATAAATAATCGATTATAAATAAAAGAAATATCATTGTTAAAAAAATTCTGCCATAAAAATAAGTTAGGTGTTTGCTCGTTGTCACCTAATGTAACTAGCCAACGCTGCATTTAATAACAAAAAAATGAAATGCAAAGCTACAGTAAAAGACCTTAGTGACCACACTGTTTTGAATATCACAAAACGCCAAATACATTTACACTTCTTAATTCTAATGGGCTTACCAAAAAAAAAACGTGTTAGAAAAATAAATGAGTTCCATAACAAGAAGTACCTTCTCTCAATTTGTCCGCTTCTTTTTGGACACCACCGATTGGTTGAAAGAAATGCTTCCGGGTCAGAGCTTCTACGCGTCAACAGATCACCTGACTAATCGGCCCTTTGAGCCGGTGAATTTAACATGTTTTGATATTTTAGGAAGTACGGAAAAAGCACACATACTAAATGAAATATGTCAATAATGTATTTATTACGTAAACATCAGTTAGCAACATTGATGCAACCTGTAATTATTTAGAGAAAAACGTTTTAGAGAAAAAAACAATATCCCAAAACTATGTCGCATACATTTTTGTATGTCTCGTGTTCCATTCTTAAAGATTTATCATCAGTATTTTCTTGTATTATCAATATCATTTTTATCATGTAATCACGTCGCGTATAAAAATAAACTGATTGGTTACTGTTCCCTTTTGTATCATAAATCTGGAAAGGCATCAACAACGACGTAAAAATTGTTTAAACTCAACATTGTTATAATAATGATGCAGACATGATTCGTCCATTCATTACAATTCTGTCTCCTTCATAACGATTTCACATTTGACACCAGAAGGAGGGGGTAAGATGAGCAAGCTGCCAGGCCGCACATGTTTTTCCCACGTTCGATGTAAAAATATCTGTGAACAAAAGGTATTGGTCAGATCAGTATAGTAGTCTTTTAACGATCTCCTTTTTTGTTGCCTTTTTATTTCTACCCACACTAGGTGTGTCTGTTATTAATAGAAAGTTATATCGAGGTACTACATTTTATATTTCAGAAATAAAATTATTTTATATAATGTACCCCTGCTGTCCCCAGTAAGTTCCCCATGAGTTCTTCACGATCCAGTAGGGGGTGCCATTGTCTTCACCGTAACCCACGGCGAGCACAGCATGGTTCACCATGTCGGTAGTATTATGACATTCAGTACTACAGAAAATAAACATCGTTAGTGACTTATCCGTTTTTCAATTAATAATGAGGAAATGAGAAATAATCTCTCAGATCATGTTTATTGAATAAGAAATTACACTATGAGCACCAGATTAATGAAATAGTTGGATGTCAATTCCTTGTTAACAGATGTTTGTCTTGTTCCCAGTCGCAACTGGCACTTGGAAATGTCAAGTAATCTGTCACAACATTGGCAGTGTGTGACCTGAACTTATAGCCCCCTCCTGGTTATTGATTCTCACCTGGTGTATATACCGTCCTGGTAGTGCATGAAATCAGAAGTCACCTCATATGCAAAACTGACAGGGTTCAATCTCGCCACAGCGTCCACCATTTCCATCTCAGCATACTGACACAAATGGAATATAAAGTGTTAATGTTTTAATCCTAAACTGACTGCTCTGTCAAACATGCAGAGGCACTTAGGCAATCTCCACCCACTCACTTTGGTTATGTTCACAACTTCCTTTACAAAAACAGCCGCCTTTCCAGGATTAAACTTGCAGGTGCCATCCTTCAGAGAGCACAGAAAAAAACACAACACTGTCGTCTTAAACGGCAACTTTTTACAAGTGCTACTGAATCATATTCTGACATCAGTGACATCGTAATCAGCCACATGGCTTATCAAACACAGCAGTGGTACTATCTCACTCTTCCTGTGTATGGGTAGTCATCCTCCGTCATGAGTCCTTTGTTATACTTGATGTATTCAAAGGCCTGACTCGGAAGTCCACTGTCGGGAAATGCTGCGAGTTAGACATATGCAGAGCCTTGAAGAGGGGACTGGTGTCCAAGGGGTATAAACAACATGGCTATCTTCTCCATGCATCACTCACCCATTGCAGCCGTGGTTATTGAACGCTTGGGCACAATCCACCAGCTGCTGCTCAGACTGTAAAAAAAAGAGATGTACATGGGGTGGGGGGGAGGAGCTGGGGGTTAAAGGCCTTGCTCAAGGGCCCACAGACATGTGAATCTTCTGCTAAAGTGCCTCCCTTTAAATTTACAGAGTGTCGCTTTAATGTTTGTGTCAAAAGCTTAGAGTACCTGCCCCTTAAAATGTCTCTGCACAGTACCGGTAATAGCACAGAACAGTATTATCGTGGTATTGTTAAAATATGCTGAAAGTGTTCAAAAAATACTGATACACAAACTGAAATCAGTTCACCAATTTTTATATTGAGTACCACAAATTGAGTACCACTATTGACTTTTTGTTTGCATAAACATAAAAATAAAAACAGAACCTATACCTACGTAAACATATGAAAACTATATCAAATGCGTATTGACATTTAAAAATCTCTGGAGCACTGTCACTGCTTTCCACCATGTTTCCACTGACAAAACAATGTTGAACAAACCCACACTGCAAGCTACACCTGTGCACCTGTGTGTGGGAGACTGTTGCTATCTTTAATTAATGCTGGAAAGCATTTAACGTGAGTTTTTCAAAGCGTGGTAATCAACCATAGTTTTAATGATAATTCAAACTTGAAACAGTAATGTTACCGTGGTTTACCGTGAAATCAGTAACTGTTCCATCCCTAGTGTAGACTGAGCACACACAAGAAGAAAGCAAGATCAAGCGACTTATTTGTATTGAAATAAGCCGAAAGAGTGCAGAGAGGAGCAAATGCTCCAGCGCAACTGAACTGAAAATGAAAAACTAATCATCAGACTATTTCCCGATACAAACAGAAATGTGTAAATGGTGGAAAGGATCAAAGCTGAGATACAACTATAGTACATGTCTCACCAAAAAGGGGAGTTTTCCTGTAGATATTGCAGTGACGGATTCAAGACATCCCGTGGTAGAGAAGGTCCAGCAACTACCACAGGGACCCTATATATGAACATTTGTTATTTTTTATTTGTCAGTGTTCAGTGTTAATGTAAAAACGCACAGCATTTTTCTGCAGCTTAACTATGGAGATGCTGCCTTAAGATAATAAAAACACCAGTGTGGTGAAATATACATATACTAATGCTAATATTTATTAGCGTCATTAACACATGACAATCAATGTAAGAACTGTCTGCCTACCTGATTTTTTACAGGTGTCACATAGTTCCCTTTCTTTCTCCAGTCCACTGAATCTGGGTAAGGACCATCTCTGGTCATGTGATCACCCTTTGTGGCAGAGCAGTTCTGACAAAAAGAAACAGCCACCAACCAATGTGAGTGTCTGCATGTTGGTAAATGACAGCCACCGGCCAATGGAAGTATCTGCATTTCGGTAAACGACAGCCAACGACCAATGGAAGTGTATGCATGTCGGTAAATGACAGCCAACGACCAATGGAAGTGTCTGCATGTCGGTAAATGACAGCCAATGACCAATGGGAGTGTCTGCATGTCGGCAGGCGACAGTCACCGACCAATGGGAGTGTCTGCATGTTGGTAAGCGACAGCCATCAACCATAGAGAATTTCTGTGTGTCTGTAAATGAGTCACCTCCAATAACAGGGGTATCATACCTGTGGCTCAGTTAGAAGGAAGGATTTCTTGAATTCAGCAAATGTCATATCAGAAAACTGATTCAATCCCACTGTGGAGCAATACATTGCAGAAAATAAGATAAAGTAAAACCAAGTTGAATCAAATGGAATCAAACAGTCACAAAAACTGTACTTGTGAATTTGTGGTTCCCTGCATTGTGACGGTCAATTTTTTTCTTGTTCTCTGTAAATATCTGTAGTCGGTAGTAATATTCCTCTAGGTCATAAGCTCTGTTGTACTGCACAAGAAAAGAAACAGGTCAATCACACTGCCTGAGATGGACACATAATATAGTGAAGTTCACGGTTTAAAGAAATACTTTTTTTTTATCATAGATTGTGTCACATGTTGCCTATAAAACAAATGCAGAAGTGAACAGGTGATCTAAAGGTGTTTTTTGCGGAAGTTTATTTTTATGTAGATCTATAGAAAGTGAAACTATCTACGAACAAATAGTTTTACATGGTCCCTTATACTTATCCTTTAATCTTATTCTTTGTTTGTTTATCCTGTTGTATCACAAACCAGTACTGTTCGTTGGATTCTCTGTTGTTATGGTAGTTAAAAAACCCAGTGGTTCACACGACTTCTTTATATTCGATTCTATACAGCAACCTCCTAACCACATTTTTTTACCTGTGACATCCATGACTTAAAATGATACTCATCTGAAAAAGAACAACAAAGACAAAAAACGCCATCTTTTAGTGTTTTTGTTTGTATGTACCCAGTATGAAAAAGTATGATCTGGTGAACACAAATCAGCCGCAGCCTTCCCGTAATACGTAGGAAAGTACCACAATTAACAGCAGGGTAGCCGCGGTGGGGATTAAGTCACACTGGCAAGGCGACAAATCCGAATACATTAATGTTAATACTGAAAGATGTATATGCAAAATATTATTTAAAGAATTATTGCTATTCCTTTTATAGTTAAACAAAATCATTAGTTTGTTTCTGAGTCGTTTCCTCGAAAAGCTTAAATATTTACAAGCGAAGACAAAAACGATTCAAGGGAACACAAACACAACTGAAAAGAACGCAAAACTGCGTTTTGGAAAGTAATATTTTCCGACCCTGTCTACTGTCCATTGTACCACAAACTGATCATTTCTGATACGTGTATTTGTAATAACAGGCGGTCGCGGACATGAACACAGTTTTGCAATAGGCAAAACTTCTATAACAGTTAATAACTCACCTTTCTCCGAAAACAACGGAGAAAAATCCGCATAGTGCAGAAAAGAGAGGAGAAAAAGTACAGCAGCTTTCATCGTTGACCTCCGCTCGAAGCACAAGGAAGTGAACCTGAGTCTTTTTCGTTTAGGTCACATGACCCTGTTATTTTTGGACCCTGTCACCCGCGTGTCGGTTCTCATTTCTCTAAGGCGGGAATTTTTCTGAATCAGGGACCCCAAAAGAGTATGAACCTCCCTATTATGCATGCGGTCGTACGCTCTTGATTAATCTTATAATAATTTATACAATGTCTCTGCCCAATCCTGGTAACTACTGTACTAGATGTTAGATAGAAACCTGCCGTAACTATTTAATTAGGTAATGAATTATAATGTCTGTCACTGAGACATAGCGGCAGCCGTAAAATACGAGAAAACTGAAAAAAACACACTTTTATTAAACCCACTAAACGACCAAACACAAACTTCCAACACCAACCCACTCACCACTCTGCGCACTGCGGGGCATCCCGACCGCCTCAACAACACACAGTGGGCAAACGCGAAAAATTTATACATTTATCACCACACCAGACATAAGACAATAACACAACACACGTTATTACAACTATTTAGAAAAACTCAAAGATACAGGAAAATGCACATACCATCTACGACAGCTGAATGAGATAGGATTGTCAGTATGTTATTACTATGTTTTCCAAAGAAATTGATCACTGGCCATGTTTTTTATAAATCTATCACAATCCACAACTCATTCCCCCCTGTAGTCTGTGGTTGGCAATATGTAAGAACCGTTATATAACTTCCACTATTCAGAGGTACCCGCTCTGTCAGATTCATCACAAACAGCGCTCTTCCCTCTAGCGGTTTGGACGTAAACGCTGGCGCTGTGTTTGGCTTTAGGTACCTGATATATTCAATATAGGCTTTTAATTGAAAGCAATCTGCGAAAGTGAACAGATACTAATGTAAAAAATGCATAACGACAACGTTCCCCCTGAGATAGAATAGATTTATTAGCAAGAGGTAATCAGGAAACATACATTTTAATACAAAACTGAAAATATTTCTCGAGCTGTGGAAATAAACTTGAAGAATTGAAAGATAATTCTCATACCAGTGGGTATTGCTCACAGCAAAACGTTAGTTTATATGTGAATATAGAAGTAGATGTGCATGTATACGTGTGTTTAGTATGTATATCTATATATAGTTTTATTTTAAAGACTGTTACAGTAGAGCATGCCTGGCACGTGAGCGTCGAGTGTCTTCCTATACTGTACATTGTAAAAATCCTACAAATATTAACAGAAGAAGCACTACGTTACTATATTCCTGCTAAGAGAGTACTTATAGACAGGATTACAGTATATGCAAAACACTTGAAAGTCATCGTCTACTTCTAAATCATAGTTCTAAATATCACAAACTGCTTAGCATTTTGGGTTTTAAGCTTGTCAGGATACACTACTGTAAAGAGATGTGCTTCACACTGTTACACATTAAGAAATATATAAGGCTGCATGTACAAAATATACAACATGACATTTCTATCAGGTGGATCGCAAAGTGTGTACAAAATATTCGCCCAAAGACGTAGAATCTATTCTATTATCCAGACTTCAGCCTCGTTATAAATGACTTTTCAAATGCTGCTTAAGAAGGACTCATTAATTGATCAATAGTGTTCTTTGATAACCCATTATTTGTGTTATTGGAAGAACAATTACAAACAGCAGATTGTCTTTCAGATTTTGTCTTTCATACATAGATATTTATACATACATATGTATGTATACTCGGTACTCCATAGTCATGTTATTATAAATGTGTTAATGATTTAATTTTTCTATACTTTTACATATACTTCTCCCCCCCATACAAATAAGAAAATGAGTTTTGACAATGTTAGAAAAACTACAGGATTAAATATATTTATGTATTCTGTTTCACAAACAAACATTTCCTGAAAATAATTATGGAAAAAACACATTATTGCCAAAAAAGAAATACTTCATCATCACTTATTTACCTATTTTTCTAAATGGCATTTTTTAAAATGATTTTGACTTTGGCTGTTTCAATGTCCCAAATGAAGACAACATAAGGACATTGTGATGATCAACGGTGTCTTAAATAACCAAACTGTTTTACAGCTCATTAACAAATTTAACTGGGTTCATTTGGGACAAAAGAATCACTTGTCAACACATCAGACATGCAAAACCCTTGAAACACTTCGTCACAAGAAACAGGCATTTTTAGTCCAGCTAGTTACAATGTATATTAAAATTGTCAGCGTGCCCAGTGAAACCAAGGACTTTGATCTGCTGGTTAATGCAGTCCTTGTTTCGCAATACATTTACAGTTCTCATCAGTTCAATGAGACGATTTTCACATATGCATACAGCTGAATGTTTTACTGAAGCAATTCAGACTCAGGACCTTGCTTAAGGGTATTATAGCAGGGCATCTTCTGGGAAAAGGCACCCAATCATGCCCCCTGTTGCCCCACAGCAAACTGCAACTAGGTTAAACACCTCCCTAGGAAGGTATATTACAAGAATAATAAAAAAAAAAAATCAAGAAAAAAAACGTGAGTAGCAACAACCTATGATGTGGATACAGAAAAAAACATAATAGGCATGTATCTGAAAATTATATGATTTAATATCCCAACCAGCTGGGACTGACACAAAAAATATAAATAGTGGGATTTTTACAGATTACATATCACAGCTGACTCAGTGATAAGCAGTAAATCACAAGAACAGCAAATTAGTTGGTGGAGATTTCACCAGCTGCTTCTGAGTGTTTATTTTGGGCATGTACATGTTTTGGTATCATTCAGTTTATTTATTGGTATAAATATATCTTCATAGTTTATCTTGGTTTTAAACTTTTTCTTTTCTAAATTGCTACATTGGCTGCAGTAACTTGATTAAACACTTAATTAAAAATAAGGAAACCAATTAACATGCAAGGTTGTGTCTTACATAAAAGAATGTGGTGTAAAAATAATTTTTGAAGTGGTCGAATATTAAAATACACAGTTTGCAAACTAAATTTTAAGATACACTGCTCAGACCCATTAATAACTGCCATGATTGGTAACATTTAAAGAAAAGGATACGGCAGACTATATGATAAAAAGCAGGCAAACCATATACAGCAGGGGTCTCAAACTCCAGTCCTGGGCGGCCATTTAACACACATGATTCAACTCCTTGCGTCTCTTTGTGCTAATTACCACACAGCTCTTGAGCTGAATCATTTGTGGTGGAACAGGGATAGAACTAAGCTACACAGGGCTCCGACCCCCCAGGACTGGAGTTTGAGACCCCTGATATACAGGAAATAAGCTTCAAAATGATTTCCTCAACTCCCCTGTCTCCAAGTGTACAAAAGCGTGTTCTTCTACACAAATTTTATTAAGAATGATACAGGGGTCCTTTCAGACACACAGCAAAAGGATGTCTAAGATGATCTAACACAAAGAAACAGTTTATGTACATATTATATAGTGTCTGTACAGTGAACAGGCTTCAGAGAAAGCATCACCCTTCCTAGGCTGGCATTTTGGGCTCAATCCTCAGCGATTCTTCATACAAGCTTTCTTCATCCAGCACTGAGCTCTGGTCCAGCAGATACTGAGCAGTCTGCAACGCAATATGGTTTGATCTCAATGCCAGCATTGTCTCCGTATGCACACATGCACCCTGTCTTTCTGTACTTTGTAAATTGTATTTGGCTCGAAATCTCTTGAACGATTAGAAAAAGCATCTCGGTATCTTAACGAAATAATTCTGTGATGAGCCGGTTGTCTTGCACATGAGCATTTCTGCAGAAAGCCCTTAAGTCATTGTTTTGTTACTGAATCCTGCCTGTTAACTGTCTGGTAGGCAGGTTTATGCTGGTGGCATATCGCTCTTAACTTTAATATAATGCAATGTATTTAGGCCTAATGTCCACAACAGTGCTGCCTGACACGTCTGTGTATTCACCATTTCTCTGCACAGAACAACTGTTATAGCACAAAAGACTTTTTAATTAAATGAGAGGATAAAAGGCATTACCTTTGGCTGGTAATCAATCTTATAAGCCGTCTGCTGAAACTGTCTGATTTCTCTTATAATGTGGGAAATCTGGACAGGAGAAACCAAAAACGAGTGTTTAACAGCATGTAAAATGGCTGCTGCTGATATGCCTTCATACTGCCACAGCCAATTTTGTACAGACACCATGTTTATTGGGTTCAGTAAGCTCTGGTCTGACTGACCATCCTCATCTTGGAGAAGTTGACCAGGTTGTCCTCTATGTAGTTTGGTGTCCCCTCTTCAATGAAGGCCAGATCTGTGAGGTACATCCCCAGATAGGGGACGCAGGGAGGGTCACAGCTGACAGACAAAACATACAGAGGCAGTTAGGATACACCTGTGCCTTTCAAGATAACCTTAGTTAGCCCTGACATCACCGAAATCGCTCCATGAGACCTACCTTGTTTTGATACAGGAGTGTTACACTGAACCTTGCATCTAGAGTTATGAAGACAACAAAAACGACCATTGATATATTCAATACATCAAACAGATCAAGGCACCTTGACACTTACTTCTTCAAAGCCTCTCTCAGGTTCTTGAACCTTCCCTCAGACGATACCAGCCTCTGTAGCTTGTCAATCACTGTCTTCGTCTAATGGAAATAATATAAGCCTTGAGTTTCAGGCATTAAAAATCTCAGCAGCTGTAATATCTGGTAATACTTTACTGAAGGCCATGTTTTTAGTCATTTATAAACACGTTCATAATGCATTCATGAATCATTGTAAACATGGCTATACATATTTATAAAAAGAAAGGCATAACACATTATAGTCATGTTTATAATGCATTATGACTGCCTTATGAAGCTCTCATCTATAATGCACTATAGATACTTTTATAATGCAGTACAAAGCATCCTAAATGCTTATACCCACCATTATAATGCATTATAAAAGGTATCTATAGTGCATTATGAATGCTTTATGATGCTCTCATCTATAATGCACTTTAGATATTTTCATAATGCAGTGCAAAGCATCTTTAATATTTATACTGACCGTTATAATGCATTATAAAAGTATGTATAGTGCATTTTGATACATATTTATAGCCATGTTTATAATGCTTTATGAATGCATTATTATTTGTTATGAATGCGTTTGTAAATTACTAAAAACATGGCCATAAGTATTACCCAATATCCATTAACAATTCACCTTCATTAAATGAAATAAAGGCCTGCTGTCTGCACGTTCTAGCCATTAGCTAGAATAGTCTAATGTATGCAGTGAGGAACAGTCTGTCATCGTTATTACGCTGAGAAGTACACAGGCATTGGCAGAAACAGTTCTGTAGGGAGGAACTTCATGTTTTTGGTCTACGGCCAAAGTATGACGACCCACCTGCTTGGACACCTTCAGCCAGGTCTTCTTCAGGCGGAAGATGGGGCTGCGGTTGAGGGACGAGGTGATCTCCAGCACGGCGTTGTAGTTGTGCAGGCAGCGGCAGATGTCGGCCACCGCCACCCACTTCTCCATCACCGCCACCCGCGTGTTCACCTCGTCACAGCGCAGGATCTCCGTGGCGATCAGATTGCTTATCTTCCAGGACAGCGGCGCGGAGAGAGGAACATGAGCGATGCCTCACAATGCATGACATACGCACTTCACTCACTGTGCAGCGGGCAGAATTACTGCAGCTCCTGCTGAACTACTGAAAAATATTGTTTATACAGTATCTGCTGCACTGGAGACTTTAAGTATGGACAGTTCTTCCATGCACTAATCACCCACAATAATGTAGTATGCCTGTTCATTGCTTCTTTAATGTAAAATGTATGTTATGTGCCCTGGCTTTTATCACTGTAGTGTCTGTCCTGTCATAAATGTTGTTTCATTATTTCGTTTCACTGTGTACTGTACACGGCTGAGATGACAATTAAGCTTTATCTGACTATGTGACTCCTGCTGTCACATTAATGCTTTTGACGGGTTCATGGCTGTCATGTGTGCCATTCATTAATAATGCACTGGCTTATGTCACAGGTCTCACATTTCCTAACTATTTCCTTTGAAAATCTTAGATGAAGATCATCTTAATAAATACATGAAATAGATGGTTCCTCAGTGTCGATCCACCCAAGGCCACACAGATGGAAAAACCATGGCCTTGAGAAAGAACCTCTACTTCTACACAACTTCCATGGACATGATACCATCCATAACTGCTTATTCAGTACAGAGGTATGATGCTATTGAGTGTCAGTTTTAATAATGAATTGCCCAAGCAAAGTGCACTGCGGAGGTGCTGAATGTGAATGACCAACATAAACAACTAAAACTAGAAACACTAAGCTTTTGTTACACTTAAGCAGTTGATGGGTGCTGGAGTAATGATTTAGCGGCATGTAGGTAGAATCTTTATACTTACCAGCATCACTTAGAAATTAGTACCGTAATTTAAATAACCATTAAAATGGATGTCATTAAAATGGAATATTAAATTGCAAATGCAAATCTAAAACATCACATCTCCCGGAAAGTATTCAGAAGGTCCAAAAAATAGCGTGGCAATTATTATAATAATTATTTTGCAGGTCGCTTTTTGATGTGTGAATAGAGCGGGCCGTACGTACATCATTGAAATGCTTCGTGGTCTTCATGATGAAGGGGGTTCGCTCACTTTTGTCATTCTTCATCCAGCCTTGTCCAAAGAACTCCCTGTGAAAGGGCACAATGATGAAATCTCACGCAAACACCAAGTCCAGTAAATCCAAACACATTTCAGTGGTATGAATTTGATATGACCGCGACTGAAACTATACTAACCAAATTCTACTCGGAATGACCCAGAAGAGCCCCCTATGGCCGCGAGGTGGGGGTGGTTGCCTCAGGACCATAAAAAATGTAAGTACTGCTCTTTAGAATTAAAAATTCTAAAATGACTTTTATCTGATTTTGAAAATATTTTTATTGTTCTGCTGCCTTATAACCTGTGGAGTTGGCATGTTTTTGATGGATGGAGCAAGATATTGTTCTAAGAGCTGTGTTGATCAAGTATGAATAGCTGAACAATTTGCAAATCATTTCTATATGCAGTATTAGAACTAAAAAATGTGCCGTGGACATACAGTACATATAAAAACACTCAGCTTGGGAGCTCTGATCCACTGAGGAGATGGTATGTAGCAAATAGTATGGAGCAATATGGATTCATGTTGGGGCCACTGTGTTCTCCTGGCATCTTCCCTCTTGAATTCGCCTGCATAGCACCCCCCCCCTCCCCCCGCCCCACACGTGACTTTATCTACTTCCTCATTCCCGATCCCGATGAGCATGTTGTTCCATTTCTCCCAGTGACACCCCTCCATTCCACTTACTCATAAGGAATGACCTTGAAGACCAGGTGATCGAGCAGGGTGAGCTGCTCGGCGATCTCCAGGGCGGAGTGGTTCTCAAAGGGCTCCGCCTTCCCAGCCTCCGCCTGTCAGATGCGCGACAGACATGCATGGTTACCGGTTGTCATACGTTGCCGCCCATGGCTCAGCCCCATAAATAGTGTCTGTAGATCCCAGCTAACAGCGTGAAGAGGAAGCAGACCACCAGCAAAACCGAGTCGAGGAGAGAAGAGATGTACTGTCCTTCTATTAATATGATCTTGGTTCCAAACACGACAGAAATGTGTCAGAATTTCGGTGCCTGACTCTAGTGCGCTGGAGTCACACTCACCAGCTGTGTCACCTCCTCCAGACTAATCTGGCTGTCCCCCGGGTCCTCTTGGGTCAGTGTTCTGCAAGGACAACACAGGCGTAAATCCCGTTCACATCTCCTCCCTCACTCAAAGACTTATGCTGTACTGTGTGGTTTTAAATCCCTGATCCCCCTGTAGGCTTAACACAGAACCGCCACTGACAAGTGATTGGAAACAATCTCTTAGTCATCTCTGGAGCGGAGGCCGTGGTGAATTTGGGAAAGGGTTTGACCTGATGATGTTGGCCGCTGCTTTCCTCTCCTGGGTCAGGAGTTCAGGGTCGTGGATGACCTCCTCCAGGAAGCTGATCACCTTCTGTTTCAGCTCTGTGTTGCTGTCGAAGTCCTAGGTGCAGCACAGAACCCCGGAAGGTGCCCTCAGCCGCATGTCAACACCAGAAACAGGCACCACCTTGCCAGTGGCTCAGCATACTGTAAGTGCTCTACCTGCGAGTGCTTGGACACCCAGTGCCGGAGAACGTTGAGGACCCTGTTGGTGGCGGCCCGTCGGATCACGAATTCCTTGTCGCCGTTTCTCTGGTCGGTGGGAAAACCTGATGGTGAGGGATAGATGATGAGCAGGTGAGCTGGGGAGTCCAGGATGACACCCTGCCATCTCCTAAGGGTGGCGTGTCTGTGCCAGCTTACCCGTGCTGGCCAGCGACATGCGGCGGTACTTCTCCTTGGTGGGAGTGCCCTCATTGGCGCCGGCCGTGGCGATAGCGAAGGCCGAGGCAGCGGACAGGGCACTGCGCGTGTTGTCCAGCTCGCGGCAGGATGACACCACCATGCCATTGTTGTAGGAGAACAGAGAGAATTCTGGGAGAAAAACAGCAGGCTTACAAACAGTTAAGATGACGTAAGCAGCACATGCTTACAAACAGGCGTGTGAAGAAAAACAGCAATGTTAAAGCATGCCAGAAAAGACTTCTTACTACTAACTAGTTGTCAAAAAAGAATATTTGACTAAGTTGTTCCTCTTTATAAATCAAGGTAAAATATATTGAATAATAATTCAATCTATTCATGTATTGTTGAGAGCTGCTTGTCTAGTGCAGAGTCACAGTAAATCTGGAGCCTATCCCACAATGCACAAAGTTAGGGAACACAGAGGGGACAGGATATACCCAACTAAAGCGCAGCACCTGCAAAATCAGCATGAGCAACTGTGAGGCAGCAGTGCACCCAAATGGAAAACTCCACAGACAGGGGTGGGATGCTACTGTACTTAAAATATATTAACGAAAAGTCTGTTACATAAAACATGCCCTAGAATAAATGCTACTTCCCCTCCCCTTATTGTTTAGAAAAAAATGGTTCTGGTTCAGAACTCACATTAGCATACACACCAGCATTTATGGCGATATGATTTGCATGGATAATGGTAGTAATTAAAGCCACGTCTTTGTGGTGAGTTGACCGGTAGTTAATCTAAAAGGAATGTTAATAATGTTCAGGTGTTCTGTCAATGGCAGGCAAGTGTTAATCATATTTTAAATCACGTATAAAATAAATTAATAAACAATCGTACCGCATGCTGAACGTTATGCGTGCATGTGATTGTGTGTTCTATGCATAACCAGCAGGGGTCGCCAAAAGAGCACAGATTATTAACTGTAGCACACTGCCTCCTCATTTGTCTAAATAAAACTCATAATTCTGCAAGGATGGGGGGGCCTCTGCTTAGCGCAGCGCTAAAGGTGAAAAGGGAGCATCGGCCCAGTGAGTGATTTACAGCAGTGCAGGGAAGTGAAGATCTCTGTGTTCAATTCATCTTCAGCTATTGACAGACTCTTACATGTCGATGATGGTGCCCCAGCTCCTAGTCTCCCATAGTACCAAAAGTGTGTTATTGGAGATCTTTGGAGATCATAAACATAGTCACAGTCATCCAAAGTTTTTGATAATGCAGAAGCGAACTGTTTATGGTTTGCCAGGAACATAGTGCCAATTATCAGACAGCCATTCAGGAACAGCTAACAAATACAGAGACCATGTATTAACCATCAGAGACAGCGTCCCAGCTAACTGAACACCACCCATCTGAGAGAGTGTATAGATCACCAGGGACAATGTCCCAGCTAACTGAACACCACCCATCTGAGAGAGTGTATAGATCATGAGGGACAATGTCCCAGCTAACAGAACACCACCGGTCAGAGAGAGTATATAGATCACCAGGGACAATGTCCCAGCTAACTGAACACCACCCATCTGAGAGAGTGTATAGATCACCAGGGACAATGTCCCAGCTAACTGAACACCACCCATCTGAGAGAGTGTATAGATCATGAGGGACAATGTCCCAGCTAACAGAACACCACCGGTCAGAGAGAGTATATAGATCACCAGGGACAATGTCCCAGCTAACTGAACACCACCCATCTGAGAGAGTGTATAGATCACCAGGGACAATGTCCCACCTAACTGAACACCACCCATCTAAGAGAGTGTATAGATCACCAGGGACAATGTCCCACCTAACTGAACACCACCCATCTGAGAGAGTGTATAGATCACCAGGGACAATGCCCCAGCTAACAGAACACCACCCATCTGAGAGAGTATATAGATCACCAGGGACAATGTCCCAGCTAACAGAACACCACCCATCTGAGAGAGTGTATAGATCACCAGGGACAATGTCCCAGCTAACAGAACACCACCCATCTGAGACAGTGTATAGATCGTGATGGACAATGTCCCAGCTAACAGAACACCACCCATCAGAGAGAGTGTATAGATCGTGATGGACAATGTCCCAGCTAACAGAACACCACCCATCGGAGAGAGTGTATAGATCAGCAGGGACAGTGTCTCAGTTGACAGAACAGCTCCCATCAAAGACAGTGTCTCAGCTAACAGAACATTTCCCATCTGAGAGAGTGTATAGATCATCAGGGACAATGTCCCAGCTAACAGAACACCACCCATCTGAGACAGTGTCTCAACTAACAGAACATTTCCCATCTGAGCGAGTGTATAGATCATCAGAGACAGTGTATAGACCATCAGAGACAATGTCCCAGCTAACAGAACACCTCCCATCAGACAGTGTTTAGACCATTAGGGACAATGTCCCAGCTAACAGAACACCACCCATCTGAGAGAGTGTATAGATCACCAGGGACAGTGTATCAGCTAACAGAACACCTCCCATCAGAGACAGTGTATAGACCATCAGGGACAGTGTCCCAGTTAACAGAACACCTCCCATCAGAGACAGTGTATAGACCATCAGGGACAGTGTCCCAGTTAACAGAACACCACCCATCAGAGACAGTGTATAGACTATCAAGGACAGTGTATCAGCTCACAGAACACCTCCCATCAGAGAGAGCGTGTAGACCATCAGGGACAGTATCCCAGCTAACAGAACACCACCCATCGGAGACAGTGTATTACCGAGATAGTGATATCAGTACATCAGCTAACGGAACACCACCCTTTGGGAACAGTGTACCGCCCACGGCCGACAGTGTTCCACGCTCTAATACGTCTACCTTTGGGGGTGGCAGAGAAGCACACAGATGGTTGCTAAGGTACAAGCCTTCCTGCCACCTACTCACAGATGGCTCTGGAGTTCCCTGCGCTGAGTGGGCTCTTGACGCAGGGCAAAGGGAATCTGCATAAATCGTGCTTTACCGAGGTCTGTTCCCACAGCACACCAGTGCATTTTCCTTCGTGTTTCTGCAAGCTGCGAGGCCGTGGAGACACCACCAACACAGCTACGAAATCCCTTATTGACAGGGATCGTAGATTAGACGTCAGCAACTCAGCTTACCCTGAGTGCAATGAGGAGATCTGAATTATGCAAATTCATAAGTGCAGGAAAAGATATTAGGGTTCTGTTGTGTTCTGCTTAGGGGTCAGAGGCAGATTTTGTGGCCTCTTTATGAAATCCTACCTGAGGAACTTTTGCTTTTGACGTTTTTGGGAGTAGTGGGTGACTTGGTGGGCGACGTGTCCGTCTCAGCATCATCGCTCTGGTTTTGGTCGACGTCGCACTCCTCTCTAACTGAGTTATCTGCATTAGGTTCAAAACACGTCTCACTCATTGGAAGTAAGAAGCTGCATCTGAAGTACATTTTTACATGTTTAGAGCTTTTACTGAGTCGCATCCTACATATTTGTAATAAAATTCATTTCTGTTCTTAGCTCCCTCTTGGCACCAACCCTGTTTGCAGCGGGAGGACTCTTCAGTCCTGTCAGCTTTGGCCTCGCCCTCATCAGGGATCTTGCTGGACACGCTGCTGGAGATGTAGAGCTTGCTGATATCCAGCGTGGTCTTGCTGAAGGGCGACACGGAGGAGTACATGCTGGTGTAGCCGTTGGGAGAGCAGCTGAGAGCAGCCAGGTCCAGGGCCTTCCCACCCGTGATGATGGGGATGTTGAGCGAGAGCTTGCGCCGGCGATTCGGGGACGAGGACTTGCCGATGGAGAGCGGGGGAGGGGAGGAGAACTTGCGGCTAGCCCGTGGCGATTTTGGAGGCTCTCCGTAGAGGAGTTTGTTGTTCTGGCTGCTAGCGAAGAACAGTTCTAGGGATCTGGGTAGAGGGGAGACAGTACAGTTTTCAGCGCAGCTAATGGGAATGATTAGACATAGATGGGCTGCCAGTGAGGGATGAAGGACTGAATACGAGAAGGGAGCCGGGTTCCGAGGGCGAGCTCTCAAAAGCAGCACGCTAATTTCAGTGGCGAAACACAATGCGGAGAGGGAGGATTGGAGGGCTGCTCGAGTCTCGAGGCGTTTGTTTGAGACGCGCTGTTGCAGAAAAGCGCTCCCACACAGAGAGAGTCCCCGCTCATGAGCGGCTATAAATAGCCCGACGAGTGACAGTGCCGGAGGCTCGGGCCACTAGCAGCGGCAGCCAAACGGGGGCGGGCTGTGCTGTTCGAGGGCAGTTGCACGGAACGGGGAGGCGCTGAGTCGGAGCTGGGGGCTGGGCGCTAAGAGCTGAGATCAATAATTTAACACTTTAGGTCCTCTGTGGAAAGCGGACCGGTTTGGGCAGGGCTCTGCCGCATAGAGTGGCCCGTTGCCATGGTAACAGAACCAGGAGAGAGGGAGGGGGGAGGTGGCGGCGGAAACAGTCGGCTACTATGGCACGCACCTGGCAGGGATGGCGCTGATGGGCTTCTTGTAGATGGCGATGAGCTTGTCCAGCACCACGTCTGCGGTGGTGAAGACGCGGTAGGAATGCAGGAAGGTGTTGAGGAAGTCGATGGAGAGGAAGCGCAGGTCTGTCAGCCGCTCGAGCAGCCGCTCCACACTGGCGTAGCGGATCTGCAGCACCTTGCAGGAGTTCATCATCTTGCTGAAGCGGATGTCCACGTCGTCGCAGTACAGGCTGGCATCAGACCTGCTTGTAAGACAGTAGAGGGTGTCACGAATGCACATGCACACGGTCTTAGGCAAATGTGCGAATATGCGCAGTGAAGGACTGTAACCTAAAGACACGAAAAAACGCACATATAGAGGCAGATGCTCAGAGTCACACGCACACACGCACACACACACACACACGTTTGCTATAATGAGTGACTAAAAATGCCAAAAGTCTTGTTTTTTTTTGGGTTCCTTATGGTTAAATTTCGGGCTGGGTGGGGGTTAAGGTTGGCATCCATCCGTCCATCCATTTCTATGGGCATAACCCTCAATGACAACCTTAATCCAACCTGAAACTTATCCATAAGTAACCAAAAAAAACCCAAGACTTTTGGCATTTTTAGTTTCTGGACTGTAGTTACAGATTTTTTATAAAATTGAGGTTAACCTTGTGAGGACCAGAAAATCTCACAAGGTAAAAAAGTTCGGATCCCCACAATGTAATAATTTTATAATTACAAACGCACACACATACACACACAATTACTCTCCTCCACCGCACACACACCATCAAACAAACAAGCACCTGTGAGCTATACTTGTGTTTGAAAACAGAAAAATAGATAAAGACTTAGGCCCACACACAGGAACACGAGGTCACTCTCTCTCTCTCACTCACACACACACACACCACAGAACAGCCACTGGCACAATCGCAACAAGGACTCACTTGATCATTTGTGGAACGGTGACTTTAGAGTTTTCCTCAAAGGCGTTCATCATGAGCCCATTGCAGCGGATGTTGTCGATGCACTGCGTTTCGGACAGAGAGGACAGCAAAGGAAAGGATGTGCAGCACCATTATGGGCCGAACTGGGCCGAACTGGGCCCAGCCAGTAGGCATGAATAAAGCTAAAATTATAATATTCCAGAGGCCTACATATGAAGAAAGTGGATGCAAGGTTATTCTAGGAAACAGAAGACAACCATACATATCTCTCTGAATAAAATTTTGGTCAGCAGGGAAATGGCATTAGATTAAATGAAATGAGAACAGAAATCACAAACTCAATAAAAAGCTAAATTGAACTACCCATAATGCAAAGGTATGAAAATCTTTGAATCCATTAAACATCCCCTTTGCCCTATACGGCAGTGTGGGGGCCAGTTGATACGCAGAGACTTTATAAAACTGGAGAAGTACAATAGAAACCATTCATTAGGAAATGTTTCTGGAGTTTACGAAGGGCTGGCTGATAAGCTGATGTAGGGCACACAGGTGACGAGGATGTAACGGCATGCAGTGACAGAGAGATGACCCTGTGACAGTGGGTTACTGGGCTGTGCACACATGCCTGGCTAATGTCACTGGTCCAGGCTGACTTCTCCTGACGCGAGGAAGCCACCAGGATGACCGTGAATGACTGGCCGTCTTTGGGCTCCACGATGACCTTGAAGTCGAGGTGCTCCATATCCTGCCCGCTCTTGTCTGGTTTTGCTAAAGGGGCGGAGCCACGAGACAATCACTTCACACTCCCCTGCCATGCCAATGCCAGCTTCTGTGGCACAAGGCGGAGTTTTGACTGCCAGGACGGTACCAGACAGGGCTTACACTCATCGTCGGTGCCCTCTGGCTCCTCCATCAGGGTGCAGTCGATGAGAGACACCACGCCATTCTAGGACAGACAAGCGTGGGGAAAGTGATTGCTGGTATTCAGGACATGTTAGCGGTAGCAAGAGCATGACACTGTTGCTACCTGCATCCCTCTTCAGGCATCTGCTGGTGCCTCAACACTGGACTACCCACATCTACAGCATCCTACCTACATCTACAGCATCCTACCCACCCCACATCTACAGCATCCTACCCACATCAACAGCATCCTCCATGAAAGACACCGCTCGTTTACAGAATGTGGGGCTGGATCCCAAATAGAACACAAGAGTGATATTTCCAAGAGTGATCCTCTTTATCACTTTTTTTACACTCCATGAAGCTTGGGGGGGCGGAGTCACAGCAAAGGGGCAACATCCAAGGAGCTGGGGGTTAAGGGCCTTGCTGAAGGAGCTCATGGATGTGTGACTACTCTGCTGAGGTGGGACTCAAACCAGCGACCTGCCGATCATGGCCACAAAGGCACAGCCCACTGACCCACACAACAATCCTAATTGACGTGCTATTCCCATGCCTGACTATTACTATAAAATACAGCAGCTGGAACATTTTTTATGAATATCAAACAGAATATAAAGAGTAACTATGTCTGTCTACCCCAAACTCCATACACCATTCGTATCACTCCACAGAAGATACGACCACGAGCACCCTATTGCACGATTAGTGTGTGGGGTTTGGTAGAGCAGAATATTAAACTGCTCACTACAAAGTCAAAGTAACCGGATCATGATTTCTGGTAACAGACATTGCTGTTGAATTTTTCAAATGTATTTTTCTGGTGCTTTAATCACCACAGAAAGAATGTCATTCACTCCCATTTATATTCGAGGGAAGTCTGACATTTTTATGGGCAATATCTCCAAAACTAGGCAACTCCCAGCAGAACCCAGATGGATAGATACACCAACCCCCCCTATCGTCTAAAACATCTTTTTCAGTTTTGGAATGAAATGCCCCTTAGCACTGACCTTTGAAAAGAAGGTCTTCCCCGA
Organism: Hippopotamyrus pictus; assembly: GCA_026781145.1. Taxonomy (NCBI): domain Eukaryota; kingdom Metazoa; phylum Chordata; class Actinopteri; order Osteoglossiformes; family Mormyridae; genus Hippopotamyrus; species Hippopotamyrus pictus. The sequence goes on from JAODLC010000021.1 coordinate 9,052,162, forward strand.
TGCTTAAACACACACACACACACACACACACACTCGCACATCTCAGGCAAACATATCCTTATGGGGACCACTCATTCATTTCTATGGGAAAAATACTAATGGTAACTATGACAACCTTAACCCCTACCCAGCCCTAACCATAACCATAAGTAACCAAGCAAAATACAGGAGTTTCTGCACACAAACACACACACACGCACACACACAGGTTTGTCCATGAATGGTGGCTCCCTGGGCCATGGCCCACCTTGGTGAGGTGTAGCTTGCCCCCAGAGCCTCTGGTGCAGATGATCAGGTGTTTGGAGAAGAGGAAGCACTGCCTTTCGCCCTCCTTCCTCAGCGAGAGCGAGCCCAAACGCCCCCGAGGAATCCTGCCTTTCTCAGTCATAGGCACCTGGATCAGCGAGCCTGTTGTGCGATGGGGGAAAGAAACCTCATAGAGACAGACAGTCGCAAGTAGCAGGCAGGTGTGTGTGTGTGTGTGTGTGTGTGTGTGTGCGCGTGTGTGTGTCTGGTTCACACAAGGGGAAATTCAGTTCTATAAAGATCTGTGACTGCAGTAAATCAACTACAAATGAAAAATGTCTTGTGTTTTCTTTGGTTACTTATGGTTAAGGTTAGGGCTGGATAGGGGTTAAGGTTGTCATTGTTAGGATTAGGGTTATGGCCATAGAAATCAATGGAGAGTCCTCACTAAGATATAGATGCCTAAACTCTCTCTCTCTCTCTCTCTCTGTATGTGTGTGTGTGTGTGTGTGTGTGCGTGTGAGTGTGTGTGTGTGTGTGTGTGTGTGTGTGTGTATGGGGCATATACAAATCTCTGGCAGGGCGTCTATGGAGTTAAACGACTCCTGTATTTTTTGCCTCTCTCATTAGAAGTCTCCAGAAGCCTATTGAAGAGCTATGACATTAGCTGTCCTTGACTCACAACTGATTTGACTTGCAACTGTCTAATTATGTTTGGAGATGAGAGAATCAGTCCACCAATACACTTTCGGAACGCACTGTTCCACGGACCCATACAATACTGTTCAGTATGACCTTAAGTGTTGTGCCTCTCCAGGTAACAGCTCAGGAGTATGGACGGAGTATGGATGGAGTACAGATTGCTACAGGTCGGTGTACCTTCCATATTACTACTGGGTCTTTGCAGGAAGGAGTATAACAGAAGCACTGGGAAGCTTTTACCTTGTCTGACAAACGTCTGGCTGGTGTCCAGGAGGACCTCGCAGCCTTCAATGATCATGCGCTCGATGGCCAGGTTCTTCCTGATATTCTCTGTCTCGCTGACCTCGTCATGCATAATCCTGTGGTGAAACATTTCACATTGAGACCATTCTCTGACACCGATGGAAACTGTAAGGAAACGAGCCCTTGGTTTGATACAATGAAACATTAAGGGTCATGTGACTGATGGCCTGTTTGTGAGGTGAGGAGGATGAGAGCGTTTATGGGCCGCCTACCTGGATAGCTCTTCCAGTTTTGATTTGGCATATTCCAGGCTGTTCCTCTCCACGTGCTCATGTGGGGTGTGCGCCAGCAGCTCGTGGAGAGTTAGGATGTAGCGAGGGATCTGCAAAGTGTGGGGGACGTGAGTGGTGGATGAAGGAAGCTGCTAAGATAGAGAGCTCATCTCTATGACTGTATCTGTGGGAATGTGTAAAATGACATGTGAAGCATCTAAATCGTGACACCCAGTGTCTACATCTCGGACTGGGAAAAGAGTTTATCACTACAGCAAACAAGTTCATAACAGGGCCCAGAAACACCCGGATGCCCGGATTAGACCCCAGAAATGCTCAGAGCCTAGGCCCCATAGGAATGCAAAGCAAATGAGGGCCTTGGCAGGAAAAACAGATCATTATACAACAGCGAGCCCCTGAACAGCTGCTAGACAGCTTATGAAAGAGACAGCTGGGTAGATGCAACTGGCCAGTTACATGCACAGGTCCTAGAAGAGAAGTAAGTGAGAAATATGCTGGGGAGTGGGCGGCTTCATCTAGGATGACGTGCTGAATGCACATGGCCACAGAAGCGATGGAGTATTTAGGAACAGGGAAGTTCACTGATCTACAAGCCTTAACTGAAGCATGGGATGGATAAGGAGGGGGTGATCACCTGGAACATGGGGTAGGTGAGGAACGTCTCCAGCGTGCGCTCCTCGCAGTCCGGCTTGGCCTCGTACTGCTTCAGAAGCTTGTCGAAGTCCCGGTTCTGCTTGCAGTGAGCCAGGATCTGCAGGCTGTACTGATGGTTCCTCACAAACTCCTGGTAGATGTTCAGCATGGGCAGCAGGATGTCAAAGAGGTCAGCTGGACAGAGAGACACAGCGATCCAAAACATTACATGGTATCTTGCGATTCTTTAGTGTAGATTTATTCACATACATTCAATCCAATCATCTACTGGAGAAATACATCATGTTCTTCTATTTGGTAAACAAAGAGTAAATAAAATCCAGAGAGCTCAGACACTGGGGTATTATTCTTGTTTCATAGGTTCATAGAAATTCCAGAATTTCTACCTGGGATCAATAAAGTCAATCTTAGATTTGAAAATTCAAGGTTTACAAGCAAGTGGTCAGTCCCCCTCAGGGACTCCTGACAGATGTGTCCCCAGCTGCTGCAGGAGAAAGCCAGGCAGATATGGTGGCACAGAAGAAGAACAGGTTCCTCTCACCCAGCACAAGGGTAGGCCAGCTGGCAATCCTTGCTTTCAGACCCTGGTAGAAGATCTGGTGCAGGAACATGATGGTTTCACTGAAATAAACAAAGAAAACAAGCACCGGCTTCAAGTCCATCTCCTAGAATGAATGACGGCTATCTAAACAGCAGCTCGGCATCTGAGGTGCACGTGAAGACGACTGTAACCTGTACCTGTTCAGGAAGATGCTGCTGACGTCGTCGTGGGTGATAGGCGGCTTCTTGGAGCTGGCAGCCATGCGCAGGGGCCTCAGGAAGTTGTTGACAAGGATGTGCAGTTGCTGCACATACTCAGCCTCAGCCTCCAGCATGCTGAACACCACTTGGTTGCGCTTGCGCATGCTCTCCGCATGCGGCGAGCGGATATAGTCCTGGATGATGGTCTTCCACTTCCTCCTGCACATCCAACCGCGCAGGAAGCTCTGCACCTGTGCGCAGGAACAGGACTGTGTCACGCATCCACCTGCACCAATTCCTGGTACTTTTTGTTCTTGGCAAATAAAAGGATTCTGATTCTTGATCAAATAAAGTTTGATGTTGTGTGGATATGTGTGATTGTGCGTGTTCTCAGCTATGTAATGAGCGTGCCAGACCAGATCCAGCTCAGCGAGGTTCTCAAGCCAGGCTGTGCAACTCAACCACAAGACCATCTGTGGCCTGGTTAGCAGTCACCATCACTCACTTTTTTGATTTTCTTGATTTCTGAGTCGTCTTCGCTGGGAGCCGTCGCTGGGTTGGCCTGGATCTTCTCATTGTCTTTCAGCAGCCCAGAAATCTGTCGAGAGAGGAGCGGAACATTGGCAAAGTTAACATTTTGCAAGTTCTCCCTCCCTTTCCATCACCCCCCCCCCCATGGTTTCACTGCGATTTAATCCTTTTTAGCTGCATCAGCACCCCCTTACATCAGCACAGCTACCCAGACAGCACTATACCATCGATACATTCCTGCAAGCTACTTGATTACTATACACCCAAGATGCCATACAGAGAACTACACTACCCATTAGTACTGGTAACCCAGAAACCTGCAACTAACTGGCTAGCCAGTAGAGGTGCCCAGAAACCTACCCACACACCATCCCGCCCTACCCCACCCCACCCCATTCACACACACCAAGGCTTCATATTTAGCTTCCATTACCCCAAGCTATGCGACCACAGGCCTGGTCATATTAGCCGGGTGCTGTAGCATTAGCACAGATATATATGCATTTCCTTGACATATTTACCACAGATCTGCTTTGAAAGAGAAACAAATGCAGCGCCTCATTGGATTTACATAGTACACGGTGCAGTGTGCACAGGGTACACTCATCTCCATTGAGAAGGTGCATCGCTAATGCTATAAAGGAGGCAAGAGCGGCCGAGTGCCCCATTTATTTTGTATTGGCTGAGAGAGTTTATTATGTTTCACAGAGGGCTGCGACAGGTACAATGGGGCCGGCCTCATGCATATTCAGCCCAGGGTCGTACTGGCCGCTACACATTTGCACATTAAAGCAGAATCACTATTTGATCTGCCCAGTAGACACAGCCAGGAAAATAAAATGACTGGAGTGATTTTATATTAGCGGAGATATAAAGTTGGGTCTATCTATTCCCTGTCCAGCAAAACAGAACTCTGTGAAACCAAACCAGAACTGAAGGCCCGCTTCCTGGTTCTGCTGATCCATGAACTTCATTTCCACTTAAATGGTTGTTCTGGTACATGTTCACTTTTATCTAATGAATGGATGGAGACACTCTGAGATCAGCTTTATCTATCTTCTCTTTCTGCCTGGTTGGCTAATGTAGCTTTTAGCATCTGACCAACCTGGAGTTTACTGGGCTAAGCAAAAACGGTGAGTGAGTTACCTCCGATTTCAGCCGCTCGATTTCGATTTCCCCGTCCTCTATTTGTTGTCGAAGTTGCTTGGCAACTGTTTTCTCCGTGTCCACAATCTGGAGTAGATGGAGGTATTTCTGCATGAGAGCCTCATGTTCCGTGGCCAGGTTCCTGTAGCTGAAAACACACACCCGTCCGACGCATCATGGGCAAGCAACTCCAAGATCTTGCCTGTCAAGATGTGACCAGAACCATGAATTCACTAACAAGACAGACAATGAATGTACAAATTCAAAAAAGGATTCTGGCTAAATTTAGTTTACAATAAGGAGATGACTTTAAATGTTATGAAACTGTGTATCTTGAATCCATTGGTTGAATCAGACTTTAAAACTTGACGAACTACAACACAGTAACATCGAAAGGAACCTCTCTGTGCTTGGATGTAGCAGATCCAATGTGCTTGAAGCACTTGGTTGAAAAACAAGTAATTTGTAGACCCAGACAGATCCAACAGACTGCTTGAACAGATGTGTGTGCTTGCTGGAGTATGTAAGCCACTGTACCTACAGTACATACCCTTCCTATTTCATTTGATTCTAAATGGGTCCTGGCTTTTTTTATTTGCTTGGAGGACTCGGTTCAATATCCAGGTCCTCAGCCATGGATGTGAGGGCCCAGTTCACTCTGCTTTATTTTGCCTACATTTTTGAATGCTGACATGCAGGCCTTGACTGCCTCTATATCGGTCTCAGATCTGTGTGTCTGTCTGCGGTTCTGCTGGTATGTGGGGCCTTTGCATGTATCTACGGTCATGTGGTCATAGGTACGGTCATGTGGTCATAGGTATGGTCATGTGGTCATAGGTACGGTCATGTGTGTAGGCTGAATCTTAATATGCGTACTTGACCATACTTGTGTTCTCATGTACTCGTTTTATGTCATGAAGACCAGTACCAATCCCAAATATCAAGGATGCATTGGGTGCATCCTTGCCAAACAAAAACAATCCCATGATTGCGTGCTGTAGTGATGTCGGAGGAAGAAGGCTCGAACTATAATTGTACTACCATAATTAGAGTTACCTTAATCGAGGTAATGTTTCCATCGCTCCAGTCAGATAGTATTTTTCCATGTGTTTTTCACTTTTTAGGCTTGCGAGATTGCTGAACTGGAATGGTTATTTTTATTTGTGAAAAAAGCACAAGTAATCAAACCAGGAATAAATTTAAACTGGACATTTCTATTATGTGTCATTTATTAAGTACAATGGAATTACAGCCGAGGTAATCAGCTGGGTGTATAGAATAGTGGAATAGCAAGTACACAAGTACTCATCTGTCTCAATCCACAATCGGTACGTTCTCTGTCCTCGTGACCATGCACGATCATTCTTGGAAGGCAAATTCACAAGACTGGTCTTGCCAAGATCACAAGTACAGTCTTTGCATTCTTGGTATTGAGATTCACCGTTTGTTTTTGTGAGCAATGGCTGTCTCTTTGTGTTAGCACTTTTTGTACATTTGTGCAATTGCAAGTATAATTTCATGTTTGTCTTTCTGTACAGGTTGCGGAGAAGTTGTGTGGATGTACATGTTTGATATGGAAGTGGCCCTGCTGGCCATTATACAGATGCTCCTCTACTTACGAACTTCCAACTTATGAACTTTCAGACATACGAACACAGAGGACTGTAAGTCCAAATTGTGTTTATTTAGGCTTTCGTTTCCTGTCGGCAACATCGATTTTTTTTTCTGCGCGCCAGTTCCGCCTAGTACGACTTCTGGCCGCTACTCCCGCCGCGCAGCAGCGTAGCGTGCGTACTCCCAGCATCCTAGTTCTTTGACCTTGCGTATACTTTTAAAAAGATGCTGAATAACGACTTATGAGTATCTCATTCGTAAGTAGGGGAGCATCTGTATTTCTAACTGCAACTAAGCATTGCATTGTACAGACTATAGAGGGTGCTAACAATCATTGAATTTCCTCAGCCAGCGTAATGGTTACTGCAGCTCAAATTACTCTATAAAGGCATTCCAGTTTTTTATGGTCCTTTGGAAAGCATTACAATGGGGGAGTACACTTTGAAATATATTACTTTAAAACTGCATTTGAAGCTTTAGACCTACGTTTTTAGTGATAAGAAGCTGTGCAATTTATGTAAAATATACTTTACTGTGCTAAATCTGACTTGCCAGAGGAGGGAACCAATTAAAATCTCTTGACTGTAGGATATGCCCCTGTTGGCCAAACTGGTATAACATGCTTGGTGATTATCACATAACAACATGGCCCATTGCTAAGTAACAACCCCAAGTGTCACAGAGTGTCACAGGGACCTATGGAATAGGAGCATCCTCAAAAACCGCACCTACTTTGTAACCACATGGGATAAAATTAGCTTGTGACTCCCAGGAAATAAATTAACCAAACAAGCTCCAAAAGAGTGACATCATAGCTAACTGTGGACGCACACAATGAGCCTAACAAACTCCGAAGGATGACATAATCACAGACAGTGGATCTACACAATGAGGCAAATAAAATTTGAAGGTTAACATCATAGCCAACAGTGGACGTACACAATGAGCCAAAAAAACTCTGAATATTGACATCATCGCAGACAGTGAATGTACACAATGAGCCAAACAAACTCCGAAGGGTGACATCATCACCAACAGTTGATGTACTCCATGAGCCAAACAAACTCCAAAGGGTGACATCATCGCCGAAAGTGAATGCACACAATGAGCCAAACAAGCTCTGAAGGGCGACATCATCAGTGACAGTGGATGTGCACAATAAGCCAAACAAACTCCAAAGGGTGACATCATTACTGACAGTGGATGTACACAATGAGCCAAGCAAACTCCGCAGGGTGACATCATCGCTGACAGTGGATGTACCCAATGAGTAAAACAAACTCTGACAGGTGACATCATCGCAGACAGTGGATGCACACAATGAGCCAAACAAACTCCGAAGGTTGACATCATCGGCAACAGTGGATGTACTCAGTGAGCTAAACAAACTCCGAGGGGTGACATCATCGGCAACAGTGGATATACTCAATGAGCCAAACAAACTCCGAAGGATGACATCATTGGGGACAGTGGATGTACAAACTTGGCAAATGAGTCCAAACAGAAGGGGGAAAACCACTAGGAGGGACACGGCTTATTGTGTTTATTTCTTTATTTTTTAGTCAAAGCATTTCATATATCTATTTAAGCACTAAAGGACAGTTGCTGTCCTGGTCGGCAAAACTTTCAGCTTCCTTAGATTCTTAGACATTGTGTGTTTATTGCTAATTGGAAACAGGAAAAAGAAAGAATGATGCTGTGATTCTCTAAGGACTAGTCAGAGAGAGCTCTGCCAATGAGAGGCACCCCATCAGTCCCCATCGACGGCCAAATCAGAATGATCTGACATGAGGCGCCACCTACAGGAGAGTGCGTGCACTGTATTTGTGGGCCCCAACCTCCTCGCTTCCGGACGAGCTGCCCTACCTGGCGTGCGTGATGGCGGCCACCCATTCGTCGCAGTCCTTGGCATCCTCCGTGCGCAGTTCCAGGGGCTTCTGGCTCTCGTGGTTGAAGCTGATCGTAAAGTAGTACTGAACCAGTGAAAGGAAAGAGGGAAACGAAGGAGAGGAGGATGAGACTGCGGCAGCAGGGTGATGCGGAAGCAACCACCCAGACCTTCGTTTGCACAGGGCACAGACAGAAAAACTACATTGATTTAGTGAACCTGAAGATCGACGTGTGAGATCCTGGAAATGTGACCTGGAAATATAAGTTCATAAGGTGCCTTAGTTGAATGGGTCTGTTATAAGACGAAGGTCTTGGCTGAGATATTTAAAGTACTAGCTGCACAGGGAGGTGCTTCTGGTTGTATCCTGCAACCTTCTCAACCGTCTTCATTAATAAATTATTAACATTCATTGGACTCCTGTCACAATGGCATCGCTCTAAATGCTCTGCTACTCTTGGACTCTTCGCTACGACGCTGCTACTTTCCCCCTTTTTCAGTCTTCAGCGGGACACAAATCTGACAGTGAGTGGCGACTTATTTTCTCAAAAACTTGCAACCTGATCCTTTGATTCGTTATCATCCGTCGACCCAAAGAGTTGAAACTGCTTCAAAATATCACGACAGGTCTAATTCATCAGAACTGCGGGGAAAATGCATACCGAGACAATAACCCTGAAAGTACCGTAGGTGACATGTCTTGATGAACCGTGTGCAGTGGGTGATGCTGCCCCCCCCCACCCCCCCTTACCCATAGTGGAATAGGTTGTCTGCATTATGCATGAGAGCCTGCAGGAATAGTTATCATTTATCAGCAGCTGTTGGTTCTTACACTGCTTTAGACGGTAAAGAAGGAGAAAATAAATAGTCGTGTCTTTCCCGGTCGTCCAGCCCTATTATAAAGCTTCTGTTAACCCACAGCACACTCAGCTCCCACGAGTAACCCTATAGGGTACATAAGCTGCAGGCTCAGTTCTGGGATGCACTACCTGTTACCTAGCAACTCCTCTCTGCCAATGGCTGTGCTTCCTCCATTTTACACAGGCCCTCCTCTCCATCCCCTGCTCGGAGCTTCCCGCCGACTCGCGGGCAGGTCTCCACGGACAGACCGTACCTTCTCCCAGAGCGGGACATTCTGTGCACCAGCACGCAGATGGCAGGAAAAGGGCAGAGTTCGTGGTATTTTCATACCTGAGAGAGCCCCCTGCTTTTTAACATCACAGCAACTTCTTGCCTTGATACAGTTCCAAAAAAAAAACCAAGAAAACACTGTGTTTTTACATAAAAGCCATAGCAGGAAGCTCAACCTGGGCATAAAAAAAGACGGTGAAAAGGTTACGACCTGAGTTAACTCTTCCTCTGCAACTCTCTCTCTCTCTCTCTCTCTCTCTCACACACACACACACACACATACACTCACTCTCTCCCATGTGGTTCTTTTCTCAATCTCTCTCCCCCTCTTTTGCTCACTCCCCCCTCTCTTATACTCACCCTCTCCTTCTCTCTCCCCCTGTCTCACTGCTCCCCCCCCTCCACCCCCACCTGAGACTCCTCATGGCTCTGCTTGGCTGGATCCCTCTGAAGGAGCTTTGCCTTGGACAGTAAGGGACGTCTGTAACGTGGTGGGGGAGGGGGGGCTCTCCACAGGCGGCGCTCCCTGGTTGTGTCCTGGAGAGCCAGCAAGGCCGGTGCAGGTGATACACGTCTGAAATTGTCGCACCCCACAGGCATTTCCCCATCCCTCTGTGACGGTGTGGCTAGCCTACCCAATGGGGAGGGGTATAGGACTAGGCTGCCATCTTTATTTTCCGTACAAATGCTTAGTTTATTTTTGTTAAACACTAATTTAGCTACCCAGTTCACTCAGTGCCTACCCCAACAAGCTAACTAACTCAGCCTCATGAAAAAGATCTTTATTCAGCTAATATATTCTAAGCCACCCCCCATACGGTGAATCCCAGTTCAACCAGCTAAACGAACACTGCTCGTCAGCTGAAGCATTTCAATAAACGATTACTTCATAATTTACTTGAGTCACGTTTGCTTCTTTCATAATATCACTTCCATAACCCTTCCATTCTACAAGCAAAACATCCACCAAACTCTTTCTCCATTATCTATTGTTTAGGAATTCTGTTTTTCCAAACAAAATGGTGGCTGTCACTTCCAGGTACGCATTCTTCCAGGAACATTCATCTGTTAAAATGCCACTAAATGTGACAGACTCCCGGCACACATTCTGCTTTTGCTCTTTTGAGCCAAGGCAGACTAATGTAAGAGAGAAAGTGTGAATGTGAGGTTTCCCTTCCACGCTGTCCCCAGCGTCATCCATCCTCGTTCATTGCTAGCAGGTTTTTCTTCCAGCCGCCCGCCTGCCTCTGTGTGTGAGGCACGTCCGCTCATCACAGCAGTATATTCCTTTCAAAGTGCTGACGGCGTCAGAAAGGAAATTCTCGGCGGTACGATTTCCTCCTGTCCTGTCTGACCACATGTGTTACGGCTCTGCCGTATGTGCAGATGTTAGCTTTAACCTGACAGGGCAGCACCGTCCGGCCCAAACCCGCCCCCTCCAGCAGGACGTGGATGGTTTGCTCTGATACTGTCCAAAGCTGTGGGAACCCTCCTTAGGAATTGCATGCCCCCCCCCCCCGTTAGAAAGCTGGTAGCAAGTTATCGGGCTGCGTCTGGCGCTGTTGTCAAACTGCAAGGTCACATTTCTATTTCATTATTCATTATGGTTTTATTTCAGATTTTCAAAATTCTAATTTTCTTATTGGGGTTTGATTGGATATGGTGCACATTGTCGTGTAAAAATTGTTTAACTGATGATAATCGCACCAATAATGTGTGTGGTGCTCCTGTGTGATGGACTATGGCAATGATTCGGACTGGTCCTTGAAGCTGGACCACGATACGGGATGTCAAAGATTTCCACAGAAAGTAAAAAGATGCGGTTTCGTGGAGGTTCCAGGCCACATTGGTCAAGCACAGCTCTGGTGATAAACGCTGGCACTCGGTGAAAACGTCCTAATCTTCATCATCCAGATGGCCCTGGTGTCCATCATCCTTATTCGGATCTCAGCACAGTATTACAGATTCATCCACCCATCATGAGAGATGGACGGGTGCCACAGCAGTCAGCTCCTGCTGCTGTCTTCCCATGAGGGAAGGGAAAAGGTAAACAGTGTCTTTGTTGGGGTTTTCGGTAACATTTTATTTAAAGCTGTCATCTATAATGCATTTTAGATGCCTTTATAATGCCTTACAATGGTCGGTATAAGAATTAATATAGCCCTACAGCATCTTCTATTGTCATTATAGTGTTGATTATAATACTTCCTAAGCTCCAATGCAGTTCTCATCTATAATGCACTATAGATACCGTCATAATGCATTAAAATGGTTCGTATAAGAATTAAGGATACCTTGTACTGCATTATGAAGATATCTATAGTGCAAGATTATGGATGAGAGCTTCATATTCATGGCACTCATAGAAAACCATTTTTATTTGGAAAAAAACTGGCCCATCACGTCTCACTCAGCCTCAACACACATATTCAACCAAATATCATGAGATTCATATATGACGTGTTAAATAATATCACTATTTCTTTAAGCAAGGTGAGCACTACACAAAGGACTACAATGATTCATCAGAGAATTGTAATTAGACTTATTGATATATGCATACATTTGCATATGATTTCAACAATGCATACCATTTTTGGTGTCTTTTCCACGTTTATTATTAATTAGAATGAAACTATTTGAGAGAAAAAAGCTTTCACCCTTTGACTGGCTGTCAGAGAGCACTCAAATCAAACAATAAATTAGTGAATAATTAAAAACCGACTTCGCCCAATGGTAGAGTTATTACAATAGCAGCACAAAGAAAGGAATATTCAACGTTGTTACTTATTCATGATGAAAGTGCAGTTCTGTGGTGTTTCCGCTGCCTTGCTGGCCTGTTCTGCCAGAGATCCTCTTCCTCTCAGACCAGCTCTGTGACAAAGGATAATCCTGGCGGAGATGCCAAAGGAGCCACGATTTCTCATTTTCTTCTCAACGGGACGTCATGGGAAGCAGCATTAGCATTAGCATTATTTATAAGCTGTCATTATGTCAAGAGCATGTTCTTCTGAAAAAAATGTCAGTTTGAGTGAGGAATTGTGTAAATGCTTCCCTCCATCTCTGTTTCAGCCGGATTCCAAGGCCTCAGTCCACAGGTACAGACACATGGGCTAGTATTACTGCCTCATCCACTGCCACAAGTGTGATGTAATGTAAATAAATGGTCCAGCTGGTTGTTCCCCATGCTGGACTAAGTCTGCCTCATTACCTACTGGGTCCACAACCTAAAGCTGTGCCCAGAACCCACCTGATACGCAGCCATCTTCAAATAAGCCACTCAATCAGACCCAGTTCAGAACCAGACCATATATTTCTGAGCCCTTCTTCACGTAAGTTTCCCTTATGCAAATAGAGGTTGCCATGGTAACTGTATGCTCAACCATAGTTATTTTTAAATAGGGAATAAGCATGTTTGAAAAGTAGAACACTCTGTCCAAGAATATAATTTTAAAAAATGGGAGAAACAAGAAATCATATAAGATGAAGAAAAATGACCGAAGGCCTTCTAGCGTCGAGCTTCGAGGTGCCATCTGAGTCTCCACCACCCAGTTAGAAGACAATCTGGCCACGGTGTATTTTCCAAACATGCAGACTCACACACCTGGGCCATTTCAGGGGGTGCAGGAGCGACGCGACACGGACGCCAGCAGAATGCCTTCCTGCATTTTGTTCCATCCCGTGTCCCCCTTAGTGATTCCTTTCGGCTGAGGTCATGCTGACCATCTCTGATCCGAGGGCGCCGGTCTCTGCTGAGCTCGCTCCACAAGCGCCGCTCTCTGATCCCTGCCATGATAATTAATCCACAGCGTGGCCCCAAAGTCCCGTTGCTCTTTAATACTCAATACTCACACTCGGAGAAAGAGAAGAAACATTTCTCAGCGATAGTAAAGTGAAAATACCGGTGTTTCAGAGGGGGGGGGGTGTCAGATAGGCCGTATGTCCTGAAACTCCGCTTCAGGCGAATGGCTTTCTCTGCGTGCAGGTGTGCAAAGCTGAACTGACATGGCAAACTCAGCACTGCTAACACGAACAGTGCTCAGAGCTACCAAACTCAACGGGCCTTTCAGACATAGGCATTACATTAGCTTTAAAATAGGGGCCTCCATGTTTCTGTCTTATTTATAAGCTTGTAAATGTTGTCAGCAGCCCCTGCTACTGTATGGGGAGGGACCTGGTTTATAGACACAAAAGACATACCTGTAACTACGTCACTGAATTTCTGCTCAAGTCCCCTGTTTTCTCTTTTTTATATATAACAGGTAGCAAGGACATAACTTTGGGATGAACATCGGGACGCTTGAAGTTTCCACCCATTTATAGGGGTCCAGATGGTTGTATTGGCTGGTTTTGATTATTGGGGGCGGGGCTTACAAACCTCACATAATTTATGCCCATGGCAGGTAGCATAGTCAATATCTAATTAGCATAGGCTACACCACGAATGTGCTCCAGCTATTGAGTTGAGCACTAATGCAGTCATTTTACCAAAGTAAAAAACATGCATTTGATATTTATAAAATCTTCCCATGAGCAATGAAATCCACTGGCAAACTTAACAGCACCGGTCACGGCGAGCAGCATCCTAAGGCTCCTGACTGCTGCTGACAGGTGCTTTGGGAGTTCTGTACGGTACTGGACGGTACAACGGGTGAGCGTCCTGCGCAGACCGGCCCCGGTGGGGAGCGCGGGGGGAGCGGCGCCGCGGCCAGGAGGCGCAGCGTGGGGAGCGCCGGCTCCTCCTGGCAGGAGCACAGTCAAAACAAACAGGGAGCAGCGTCTGAGCGGCTGGCCCGCACCGATCAGACTGTTAAACCCTCTGCTGCCGGGACATGACCAGGCACAGGATCGGCGGAAACGACGCGGATTGCTATCAGAGACAGACAGGGTGCCATTTCGCCCAGAAAAAAATACGGACTTATACTTAAGTATTGGCTGACGAGGAAAATGTGTGCATATTATTGCAATATCCCATGTATGCTGTTCAATTTCCGCTGTAGATTTTTTCAACTATACGATTTTGCTACACGATCTTTAAGTTCCCAAAAAGTATATACCTTTCTGCTAAGTTTAACTAAACAGTTGTGGCGTACTCAATGTTTCATGTGTGTAATAACAAAATTGTAACAAAATTATGTGAAAACATCTGATTTATGCTGTCTGTTTCTTTTCCGTAACAATTAGTACAATCGATCATTTACCGCAGCTAATACCTGACCGATGTATTACACTTTTTGTACAGTCTGCGTTTACACTTTCTTTACGGAAAGCGAGGCGGCTTTTGCCGTCTCATTTACTGGTGATGAAAAAAAAAAAACATCCATTTTAAAGCGCGTTTATTTCAAAGCTTTCAAAGGGGGCTGCACTTACTGCATTGCTATTTATAAAGTAAAATACCAATGTCGGCTTAAAATGTATCGACACTCCAAAATAAAAAAAATAACTGCGACTTCACTATACGCAGTTGCCAAGGTAGGATGCTATTAATATCAACATGCTGAATTAAATCAATACGTCAAGCTGACAGTGACATTGCGCCCGTTATCCGCAAGATGGCGACGTCGAGGCTGCGCTCTCTTTAGCTTAATTTGTTCCTTGAAGAAAATAAGAAAAACAAATCTCCTTGCACGTCAACATCGGCCGAACGAAATCTAGCATCATATATTTGGGTTATTTTTGAATAACTTTTAAATTATACTATAATCATAAAGGCTTAGAAATTCCGTATAATATTTAAATGTAATTTTCTGTTAAATTTAAAGTTGGTACGTTTATGTTGTATTTATATTGCAGATTTTCTTACTGCAATGAAAAAACTGATCTGATAATTCACTAACGGCTAGTCTGATGCCGCTATTACATAACACCCAACACAGTGTTAAAGGCTGAGCACCTCTTACTGGCTGCGATTCCAGCTACTGGTGCAAGAATCACAGGAAAAACACAACGGTGTATTTTAAACATCTTGTTAATAAAGGATAGGTAGAAATTGACTTCAGAGTACTTGATCACGCATGCAGAGCTGGTGTACATGATACGAAGCTTATATCTCCCGCGGTTCTGCTCTGTTCTGCGTCTCGTCCGCATATGATGCACGGATGGATGCATGACCGGACACACTGTGCGCATCCACTGGCACTCTTGTTATTGCATTATCACCGGTCTGTCGTGAACATTTCTTCCTTCCCATTTGCCTTTGGTGCTTTTAAAATAAACCCACTTAGCTGACATAAAACGGACAGGTTGCCCCTACCTGTTTTTCTAAGCATTCCTTAGCTGTCAGCGAGGGTTTGGGTGACGGTGCCCGGTCACACACACATCCTTCCAACAGGTATAATCCCGAGGGTCGAGAGCTGGACTCGTTCTCGAAATAAAACAACATGTTCTGCAGCAATGCGAACCACTTGGTGTGCCATTTTGTGTTATCCGAGCTCTTTTTGCTCAAACATCCCCGTCTCGTTCCATCCTTTTTTGCCAAAAGACCCAAGTAGGTGACATGGCCATCATTGAGTCGCACTCCTTTCTGCATTTTTTTTATTCTGGAGCCACTGGGGAAATGATGTCGTTAATCTTACATCTTCTCAGTGCTGAACCCCCAAGCAGGCGTGCACTTTCTCGTTCAGCCACGAACTAAAGTACGCTCTGCCCATACGCTGCAATTACGCTTTTGTCTCAAGGTAAAAAAGGGTGAAAAAGGACAGGAAGACTCCAGCATCCTAAATTTTACCGTTAAAACTTATTTTCTGTTTTAGACGCTGTATTTGCAAACGAGCGTGCTGTCGCATGCAAGTGCAGGCGCTGGATAGAGGCGAATGCTGCACTCCGCCTCACGTGCAAAGCGAACAGCGTCCAAAGCGCGCCGCGCGGTCACGTGACGCGCCCCGGGAAAGAGGCTTATTTCAGCACCGCGGACAGAAGCTGGACCGGCACCCGGCGTACTACAGTACAGCGCGCCTTGAGTTAAAGCATTAACCCCCTGTCTGTCTATGCATTTCAATTGCTTTTCCCCATTTTAATCCGGGGGGCATCAGAAGCGGAAAACAATTTAATTTTTTCCTAAGCCTCTGGCGCGCGGGAGGTTTCCACATTCAGGTAGTGAACATGCTATTAATAGTTATTAATACTAAAAAACAATCCCAGTTCACTAGATAGCTGTATTTACCACAGATTGGTGCAAAATATGTGTGTGCATGCAGAAGTATATGCATTTATGTATTGTCTGGTTCTAACGTATATGTACGTACGTATATGCCAGTGTCTAATTAGAGTACAGTTATTTACAGTTAGAAAATATTAAAAAGCCATAATTATATGGAATGAAAAGAATTTGGAGCAAGACGCAATGACAGTATTAGAATTCTTCAGCAGTTTAGCATAGAATATCCTACAAATGATTCGCAAAAAGAAAACCCATCAACCGTTAATCGGTTCATCTCAGTTAACTGCATAGGCATCTATAAAACGGCTAATTGGAAGCATTTACATACTTGATCAATGCGGGTGAATTATGTGTTGTTGCGTGGTGTTGCTAGCATTGTAGGCAATAATCTGTCATTTCACTTGCTGCGGATCAAAGTGCTTATTCTGGCAGAATAAAAGGAAATCCATTTTCTCTACTTCACACACAGGACAAGGAGCTCGGAGCTTTGGCTGCAAAAAGCGTCTCCCTGCCTGAGCCTGGCCTCCCGTGCAGTCGGCACTTAAGATTATGCTAATGAGAGGTCGCTGCCGGCTCTCCGGTAAACTCTCCTTGTTCGCTCAGCAGGTGTGTGCGCACCTAGAGGAGGGGAAACTCATGTCACACAGGTGGCGTAGGGTTGGAGGGGGCATTTGTTTTTGTGTCCCCTTTGATCTGAACGGTGATGACCCTTCCCTCAGCCTGTGACTCCATGACTGCATTCCGCAGACAAACCCCGGACAAACTGTCTGCGCTCTAGAAACCCTGCTTCTGTTTATCTTCAAGGGTGTCCCCTTGGTTTTATAACCTTTGCCCCCTCTCCCCCACCCCCAGACAAAGGCTTGATCTTTGCATCCTGAATATGAATGTTATTTCATCACATTTCTCACTGCAAGTTCAGTGCTTAGAAAGACATGGAGACAGAACCAGAGGCATGTAAATCCAATAAATAAATGGATAAATACCAGACAGATAAATTCACCATATAAATAATGTCAGTGGGAGAAAAGTTGTGCAGTTTATGTGTATTTATAGGCAAGATAATCAAACTTTTCAGCAATTGCAAGCATTTTATTTGGAGCAAAAATGTTTAACTCATAAGTGTAGTTTTTGATATTCACACGTCTGTTAGGGGTTTAAATTAAAGTGGAACCGAGATGGTCTTTTTTCTCTTTAAGAAGCTGTTTTCGTCCCAGGTCTTGGAATGACAGAATGTTCTGGAATTATCTGGACTGTGATGCGAGTCCTTTCCCCAGTGGGGGGTGTTATTGGATCTGGGGAGGGGGCCAAGGTCTTTCCCCTGTAGAGGGCGCATCCCACACTGTTGGGTCAGCCAGTGCCCTCGCAGCTGGAGTCAGCGGCGTCGTGCTCAACAGCTGGGAGCGCTCGGATGCGCAGGCGTCCCGTACTGGGTGACAGCGGTGCTACATTCATCTTCCGTAATCTGGAAACGACATGAACCGGCAAACACGAAACGTGCCCCAGACGGCTACGGTAAACCACGATATTAATGTCCAGTACTCGTTTGGGGCGGTATTGTTTAGCGGCGTAGTGGCCTGTGCAGAGGTGACCGTAGGTGTGGTGTTTGCGTGCTCTTTTCCACAGGGACTCCAGTTCCTTTCCTGCATTCCAAAAATGTGCAATTAGGTGAACAGGCACTTCTCTGTTGCCCATAGTGTCTGCATGTATGCTCTGTAAGGCTCCGCGTCTCCATCTGCTGTCCCGTGCCCTACGCTCTCTGGGATGAGGTCCAAACTCACTGTGACCACATACTGGATAAGTATTGGATTATGGAAGATTTTAAAAACATGATCAGTGACAGTGTCGCCAGGCATTGTGATATTTAAGGACCTATTGCCATATGAGTGATGAGATCACCCATCGCTCTATGATGGTGGCAGGACCCCCGTATTCCAATGCCTGTCCTCATGTCTCCTCTTCCCTTTACGGCACAATAGACGGAGGAGATGGAACTGAGCTCATTCTGGCCGCCCGTCGTGTCATTTATCATTTATCCAGTTTGAGAAAGTCTGCAGAAAAATGAATGCTCCCCCCCGCCCCCCGAAATGTGGCCAGTCCGTAAGTTTGCGATACATTCTTACCGGCAGTTGATTCGTTTAAAAGGCGAAGCCATTGAATCTGTCGCAATCAGTCGACTGATGGTCTCGTGGGGCCACGTCGGTCATTAATGACCTTCCCTCCCCCAGACTCATAAGATAACCCCCTTAATGGCATTAAAATTATTAATAAATTACTATCATCATTAATAATACTCCCCTGTACCACACAGACGCAA
>JAODLC010000021.1:9081412-9091820 GCA_026781145.1 Hippopotamyrus pictus
ATTGGGTGAATTGGTGAACAAAAAAGAAATGTAATAACAAATAGGTTTTAATCTTTCAAACACACGTGCATAAGCAAGGATCGTTACCAGGGATTATCAATAAAAATCTTGTGTGGAATACACTGTACAGTACATGTAACACTTTTAATTGTCACACTGTTCTGTACCTGTTTAGCGTAAGTTACACCATGTTCTAATAAAAAAAAATCTTAAATGATGTCGTAGTTTGTGTATAGCGATTAGTGCGATAGGTGGGGATCGATTCCCCGTTTCTACATCGCCGTGGTGACAAGCAGGCGGCGGGAATGCAGCGATTGGGGGGTCGACTTACAGGCAGGAAAATCCATTCATTTGTGTTGTTCGGGACTGGGATTTAGGTGACGACTAAGGGAATTCGACGACTTACAAGCGGCGATTTACACAAGGAATTTTAAAGGAAACATCGGAAAAATCGGGACTTTTGCTTGAGCGTCGACTTGTGCACATTGACGAGTTACAAGCCGGCGACTTAGACCAGTTTTACTGTACTTAAATTTTTGCACAGTCTGTAAAGGTCAGTTCAGGGTGCATTTCACTGCATGTTGTACGTGTATGGCTATGCGTGTGATGCATCTTGACTCTTGAATCTCATCAGTGCCACCCAGGCGCCCCTGGTCTGTACTTCTGCATGCTTTCCTCATGGACTCTCTGGCTCCCCCTAGCTGCTACATACGTTTGACTCTGATCCTCACTGTAGCATCTCCAGTGAGCAGCACAAGTCAGTTTCTACTTTACAGCAATTGATCACATACAGAAGTAGACCTTAGACCTTAGAAGGAGTGTTTTGGCCACTGAAATTTGTTTGTTTTCTCACAAAGAAATATTGGAACCCCTCAAGAAAATGAACAAAAACGTCAATGTTTGGAGAAATTAACTATTTGCTTAATAAAAGGGTGCCACTTTATAATAAGACTACCCATATAAAGGGTTTATGAATGGTTTGTAATCTGGTTATTAATTAGGTTGTAACACTTTGTAAATTATTAATAGACAATTTTAAACAATTTTCTTTTTATTAATGAGTTACTACCATTTACAAGTGGCAAAAGGGAACCTTATTGTAAAGTGGTACCAATAAAAGTTATTACTGGAAATGTGTTGTTTTATCTTCAGAATAGCTTATTCTGTCAAAAACGTATGTGACAAAATGACTGGGACCCCTGGAGAAAACTATAAATAAAACCAAAGGGATTTGCGTCTTTAGGGAAAAAAACATTTTCTTGTTACTTTTAATGTCTAGCGACTTTATTGTTGTCTATGACCATCTCCTCTTTCACTGGGGTATAAATATGAGATAACACAGAGGTGAAATCCTTCTGCCATCACTCAACTCAAATGAGGAACAAAAAGCTGTTGAACTGCATAGATTGGGGGAATGGCTATAAAAAATTGGTAGTCAGTTGAAATTACCAGTAAGTACAATCAGAGCCATAGTAAAGAAGTTTAAAAAGCATGGAACTGTTGAAAATTTGCCAGGAAGGGGATGCCTCCACATACCGCCTCTGTGCACACTGGCTGTTTTCCTGCCAGTGGTCCAGGGCCTCTTGTTAAGATCAGTGACACACTGGATTTAATTTAATACTAGATCATTTTAACCCAAAATCTGATTGCCCGTGCCTGAAGGCTGAAACTGGGCCATGGTTGGGTCTTCCATAAAGACAACGACCTTAAAGCACACATCAAAATTGACAAAGTCTTGCAGCAACCTAAAATCTAGGTATTGTGAAGGCCCTCTCAGTCTCCAGACTTGAACCTAATTGAAAATCTGTGGTTGCAATTTTAGTGGACAGTTCAGAAGAGAAACCCCAAAGAATCTCGATGAGTTGGAAATGTTCTGCATGGAAGAGTGGTCCAGGATCCCTCCATATGTGTTCTCCAACCTTGTTAAGCACTGAAAGAAGAGGTAGAGTGATGTCATTCTCGCCAGGGAAGGCTCCACCAAGTACTGAAATTTGGGGTGCCAATATTTTTGGAATCTGCGTTTGCAGTGAAAAAGTGTGATACCAAAGGAAAACTATATTTTGCACCAAAAATCTGTTTGAAGATAACAGCATGAGACTTACCTGTTTGTTTAACCCCAACAAATCACCTATTGCACGTGTGGTTCTTTTTCTATATTAATTTTAGCTCACTTTCATGAAGGATGCCAATAATTCTGGAGTTGACTGTAAATGTGCTAAAATATCGCTTCATGCTTTATGCATGAATTTTATATTTCACCTGTGCTTGCCTTTCATATGCCTGGCATTGCCCATAATAGATAAAACATAAAATGATTTTGTGAAGAGTAATACTGCATTTTCTCCAAGTTTATTATATGTTTTGTCACGTTGCAGACCACACTGTAACTCAGACACACATAGAACCTGCTGACCAAGGGATAGGCAGCTGGACCTTATATGTAGTGTGAGAAGCTGTGCTGATCAGCCAGAGCCAACAGAGAGTGCAAGCTGTTCCTGGATCAGTGCATTTACCTTGGCCAGGTCTGAATGCTAGTCTGCTTGTTTCAGTTACTGCCCTAGATCTGCTTTTAAAGACACTGGCACTATGCTGCCATTGCCAATGTTAACAGCATGCTCCCACCTCAGAAGAGCCACCGCTATAGTAGGGACTCTGACGGCAGCGCCCTCTACAGGACACTGCGATAACTGCCCCCATGAAGCGGTTCCTGTAGGAGAGATCCTGAAGAACCACAGGCTCTACTGGGTTTTTCTCCTGATGCATGAGCTTCCACCGGGCAGTGCAGTTACCACGTTACTATCTACTGTGAGCTTGGGAACTGTGTCCCCCTGAATTATGACTTTCTGAATTATTTGTACTGGCATTCCATCCAGGGCATACCTCAGCCTAATTCTGTGAGCTGCTTGGGGTAGGATCTAACCCCCCCCCCAATCTGAGTAACATGGTAGATGGATGAATTCATGGATGGATGGATGGTGGGATGAATGCTTTCTATACTGTGTGAACTTGATTTGGCTTGTTTGTTTCCATTCAAACTCATTATAATGAAACAGACATTTTGGGGGCACTGAACTTTTACTAATCTGCTTAATATAATAACTAATGATCATAAATAGCACTGTATAATTATATATATGTATATAATTATGTATGAGCAAAAGAGACATTTGTAAAACATACCAATACAAATGCATCTCGAGAGAAAAAAAAATAATAAAATCAAATCAAACATAGTCAGACATTAATGAGCAGTAATTAAGCCTAATTAATCAATAATTCAGCTTGAACAAAATCTACCAAAAGGCCCATGAACCATTAAGAAAGTGTCTCATTTATGTAACATGCAGGGAAATGACTGCAGTGATTTAATCAGTAAGAGGAAAATGAGGACATGAATCTGAGGGTGGGAGGTATTACTGTACACTGTCAATCACTGCCTGATTAACCAATGGGAACCATCAACGCCCAAGGAAATAGGGCTCAATCCGGTTGGTGATTGACAGTGTCTTTTAATACTCCTATACCAGTTCCCAAGCTGCATGTTTCCCATAACTGATGTCAATAATATCTACTGTTAAAATTGGTCAATGGTGAGTAGTTTTACGTCCCAAAAATACTGACTTTAAGGCTACTTCCCAGTAGTGTTTTCCTCTAATAATCAGGTGATAATATTTTATTTGCCCTAGAGCGTAACGAGTTACCACCGTACTTAACTTGCAACCAGTAGTGACTATTATGATGTTGTGAGGAAATCTGTTTGGAGGAAATCTGATTGCTTTCAGTTCATCCAGATGATGGAGTCTTTAATTAGCCCCTCAACAGCCCCAGTGACAACATGTCCTTTCATTTTGTAAAAAATTCCTCTAATTGTTCACAATTATTTTTCTGACAGCTGAGCTATCCTGCTATATACTGCACGTTGCTCTTTTGCTGATGTAGGTATGTCTTTGAGTGTGTGAGCACATATGGGAGATAGAGAGGGAGAGAGAGTGAGAGAGAGAGAGAAAGAGAGAGAGACAGAGACAGAGAGGGAGAGAAAGAGAACATGGCTTCAGCTTCCCTATCACACACCTGCAGTCGAATGCAGTCACCATAGCAACAAGATGTGGCAACAGAATGGCAGGAAACATATTGGAGGTTGTGATCTTAAATACCCCCTTTCTCTCTCCTTCATCCACTGCAGCTGTGCTCCGAAATGCATTTCAATGCCTTTTCCCAACTTCTGTTTTGTCGCAATCTTAGGGAAGCACATAGACAAACTGCAGCTGCTCGTGCTGTTACTATTATGGGAAACTGGACCTCCCAGACTTGGGAACACAGCCTTAAAAAATGAAACTTTATATATTGCCTTGCAGTATTTCTCGAATCTTTGTTTTTGTTTTATGCTTAAGCAAATAGTAGCAATATCTTATGAGGCATTTTGTATACATTGATTCAACCTTTCCTGAGACAATGTGACCGTGTGCCACTTATCTTCTATTTTTGCTCCCTTTGACAGAATTTCTTTCATTTAGAGCAGCAAACCAAATTTATCAAAGCAGCAAATTGACTTTCTGGGTCATGCAGCTGTTTTCAAGGCCTGACCGTTAAGTGTGAGGGTTACTGCACTGTAGGAAGTTGATGAGGGGTGGTATGCGGGAGAAGGAGAGGAGATGGGGCGTGCTGGGCGTGGTGTGTCATTTGATGGGAGGAGCTTAGCCCATGTGGGCGGGGCAAGCAGACGTATCAGAGAGATGCGACCGGGTGATGCGATGCTCATTGGCTTATCAGTCCTCACAGGAACACCATGCACAGCACCACGGTCCCACTGTTCATGAGCCCAGTGAACTGTATTTCAGTCACTTGAATCTTGAACACTAAAATCCCAGTAGGTATAGTTTTGCAACCATTGTATACAATATTTACATTTACATTACATTTCCTTTATGTGGATACTTTTCTCCAAAGCGATGTACACGTGAGGTAAATACCACATTAATACTAATTTTTCTGTCCTCTAGTAATGTTTGATGCTTTGAAATTATATTAATGTTTGTAGCATTGTATCCTTTTCATCGTATTTTTATATTTACATATGACATAGAGAACCAGATGTTTTTGTGTTAATGCCCTATTTGACCCAGTGTATGGACAGAACGATGACAGTCGCTTTCCCCCAGCGGAACTCCAATGTGCACTTGGTTGTGTGCCCTTCATGGAGGTTTCACCCGCCTGCTCCTGCATACTACACCTGCAGCAGACCTCCGATGACAGAACATGCCCTGTCGTTGTGGTGACCTGCTGTCTGTCGCCAGACTATGCTGCCTCATCCTAAATGATGTGTTTGAGCACCCCCTGGTGGAAGCTATAGAGAACAACAGACAAGACATATAGGCAATTTAGAATAACCTGCAGATTAAGATGATTCTGTAGGCATGCGTTAAAAAAAAAAAGAAAATCAAATATCGAATGAAAATTGTATATATAAGTAAAAATATATAAATAAAATTTATATAAAGATACAAAAAAATTGAAAGAAGGAATCTTCAGCAGTTATTAGCTCAGTACAGATTTTAATATTGATTTAACCTAAGTGTGACATGGTGGCCTGTTACTTATAACTTCTGCCTTAAACGCCCTGCAATTGAAGGTACCACCTCTGCTGTGTGTGGAGTTAGGATGTCCTCCCTGTGTTGCATGTGTGTGGGCCCTCTGATGGACTTGCATCCCATGCCTGGTAACATTTGTGATCTGCTGGATAAATAGCCTGAAGCTGACAGTAATGAAAACATGCCTCACCCATTATAGGGCTGCCGAGAGCCTGGAATAAGACCGGCGATGCCCTGGATGCCCGAAGTGACATGCCAGTCCAGGGAGGAGATGGATCGCAGTGCCAAGCCTTCTGATTTTTGCAGAGGGGTCGGTGCCAGATCACTATGTCAAACTCCGAGTGATATGAGAACCAGTGTCTGCCCGTTTTGAGCTGTTGGACCTCTTGTCTGCATTGTGTCCGCATTTTCCAGCTCTGGTGGTGGGAAAGACAGAGTACACAGGTCCCACACCGACTGATGCCGTGGAGGCAGTGAGATACACGTGGCACTGAGAAAAAGCGGATGTTTCCTATACTTACATGACAACCAACAGCCAGCGATTTCTCTAGCAGCTGGTTGGCTCTCATGTTATCAACCAAGAGAGATTTTCTGTATGCATTTTTTTAAATGATAAAAAAAACTTCATTTAAGCTTTCTGTATTAATTAAATGGCCAATGAAAATGCAGACAAGTTTCAAGTACAAATATAAACTCCCTCATTGCACCTCGAGCATGCTTCCCAGTTAGGCTGCACACATTACAGCTAATTTGGGAGCTTGCTGTTGTTCTAACCGTAGGCTGTCTGGCACTCTGCTCTCTCACTTTTGCACAGAGGAGTACAGATATTACTATGGGCTCTTATGCAGAGACCTGCCTGCAACAGCTCTATAAATGCGTAAAATAGAGGCAGCATCCAGAGGATTGTCATAACATGCCCAGAAACAGTGAGAAAGGGAAGAGATAAAGAAATCAGCACATTAAACAGTGGAGTTTGCCCTCTAGTGGCCTGGACTATTAGTAGCAATGCTGATGAATTTTCAGTGTACTGTGCAGTAATGTTATAGTTTGTGTGTTTAAGTGCCAAACATCCTCCCTAAGAGATGTGTGCACAGGCTGACACATCCATCGAAGCTGTCTCGCCAACATGCGACACCGAAGGCAGCCGATGGGTGGGCCTGGATTAAATCTGGGTGGGCCTGAGTGAAGCTCATTACGACACATTTTCTTAAACAGCCTTAAATATATACAATATGGCGACTGCAGCAATAATACAACCACAACTGCAGTGTCCTACTGTACCTACAAGCAGTGTGAAACTCACACGGAATTAAAGGAGCGTGTAAAGTCAGTCAGCAAATGTAAGAGAGGAAGTTCTGAATTTTATTATCAATAATACATAATTCTAATAATTCCTGAGACAAAACAATTCACATTCAGTGTAGTGAAAATTTAAAAAGTGCATTAGTCAAATATTTCTTTTCATTAATCTGAATGGGTGGGGGCCCAGATGTTAATCTGGGGGGGGGGGCTGGGCCCATACAGCCCCCCCACAGTTATGCCCCTACTCACCAAGGAACAGCTGTGCACCTACCCCCCACATTGGTCTGTGTATGGCAGTCTGTTATACAGGGGAAACTGAAGAAGTATTTATTACAGAGAGGAGTAAGTGGTCACTGTGAATAATGTGACTGTAACATTTTTGCACAATGTATGAGGTCCAAGGCCATCAGAACCCTCTGTAGATGACTAATAAAGGAATGGAAAATCAAACTAGAAGAACCACTTAGAAAAATGAGGTCCCTGTGTAGTATATGAACCCAATCATTAATAATAATAATTGATATTTCATTGATCCCTGTGGGGAAATTCTCTTTATGCCTCCCCCAACTTGCTCTCTGCAGGTGAGAGTGAGCTGGCTGTGAAAGGCAGCCACCCATAGCAGCAGGCAGGGAGCTGGGGGGTAAAGACCTTGCTCAAGGACCTGCAGATGCCCCAAGGCTGGGCTTGAACTGGAGACCATCTGATCACAGGCACAGATTCTCAGCCCACTGAGGCTCACGCTCCCCCCGGTCATTAAGTGGCTGCATGGAAAAAATAAAAAAAAAACAAGAGAAATCTGCTCATTGACTGTCAGTGAGTCTATGTCAATTCTTTCTGTATTTCTATACATCCTTCTGAATGTAAGAATGTGGACTTTCAGTGATTTCCTTACTGTCTGTCTTAAATTTTCTATGGCATTCTGCATTAGACATGACACTTCAATCTGATGTCACATCTGTAATTAGGGTCCGTTGCAGTGACTCTGAATGTGGTCCCCCAAGTGCTAATATGGCTTCATGTGAGCCGTGTTTTATGTGCTTTTGGTCTGATTGCATTGATTAGAAAAGCAGCATCATTCCGTGTGCAGTCATGTCATTATAACCACTGACAGGTGAAGTGAATAACATTGATTATCTCATTACAATCACACCAGTCGAGAGTGACATTATATATTAGGCAAGTGAGCAGTCGATTGTTGAAACTGATGTATTGGAAGCGGGAAAAATGGACAAGTGTATGAATCTGAGGGACTTAAACAGGGGCCAAACTATGATGGCCAGACGACTGGGTCATCATGTCCAAAAGCGGCAGGTCATGCGGGGTGTTCCTAGAATGCAGTGGTCAGTACCAACCAAAAGTGGTCAAAGGAAGGCCAGCCGGTGAACTGGCAACAGGGTCAAGGCTCATTGATGTACGTGGAGAGCGAAGACTTGCCTGTCTGCTCCTGTCCCACAAGAGAGCTAATCAGGAACAAATTGCTAAAAAATTGAATGCTGGCTATGATAGACAGGTGTCAGAACACACAGTGCATCTGCGCAGCTGCAGATCAGTGAGAGTGCCCACGCTGACCCCCGTTCACTGGCAGATGTGCCGACACTGCGTATGTGAGCATCAGAACTGGATCATGGAGCAATGAGTCACGTTTTCTGTTACATCATGTGGACGGCTGGGTGCGTGTGGATCGTTTACCTGGGCAGGTGGGTCCGGCAAGCATAATGGGAATAAGGCGAGTCAGCAGGAGCAGTGTGATGCCCTGGGCAATGTTCTGCTGGGAAACCCTGGGTCCTGGAATTCACGTAATCAGAAAACTGTAATTGTACATGTGTAATCAGAAAATTTATTTACATGCAAGCTATACAAGTTAACACTGGACAAACAAATATTTGTGAAAATCATCTTTAAATAATTTTTCCTTCTTTGAAAATCTATAAATTCCAAAACTACGTTTATTAAAATATGTTATATTAAAATTACGTGTATTTATTTTCTATCCCACCTTCATCAATTAAAAATTCCTAGCACTGCTTATGTAGGCTTCCGTGATTGTCGCATTTCGTTGTCATGGGCACAGTTTTCACAAACCCACGTGATCTGTGTCCATAGCAACAGAGTGCAGTTCACTGCATCCAAAAGCATATTAGGAAAAAGTATGAAAGTCCAGTGCATTATGTGGGCTCACCTGCTGACGGTGGTAGTGAATTTCAGTGATACTGGATATCTTTATGAGATTGATAGAATTAGCATGTTTGCAACTGTTCTTAGAGCAATATTTGCATATAAATTTCATAACAAATACTTGAAATAGGAAGCACTACATGCATATGAATTTAATTTTAGATAGATAGATAGATAGATAGATAGATAGATAGATTATAAGAGGTTTTCATTTGTGGAGAATACCTAAAATATAACTGCTATACACAAAACTTTCAGTTTTGATAATATAAGTGATTGGATTTTAACTTAAAATTCAACTGGTGAAAAAAACTTGTAAGCATAAAAAATATGTTTAAAAATCAATGTACACTATTTGGACAGATTACCAGAAGAATGACTTAGCAGCTGACGATTGTTGTATCCCATACTGAGAAATTTGTAGTGGAAGCACGGCATGTCATTTTAAGCTGGATTGATTTAGGAACAAGGATACTGTCTTACATCTTGCTGAAGATGCAATGGTGTGCTATCCATCACAGAGAGATACCTGACATCATTTTGCACATAGAAACATACTTTTAACTGAAGTACAAAATTGTTAAGGAATATGAAATCAGTTGGTGGATATTTGTAAAGTGAATCTTTAGCAAACATTATACTACATCTGTGTTTTGTATTCGTTGGGCTCTATCACCATATATCAGCCTTTGGTTTTTGTCTTTGGTGACAATATAGAATATCCAGAATATTCTGCAAAAAGGAACTTGCTTTCATTTTCCTGTCCTCTGCCATGCAGCCAAATCTGGGTTAGTGTGAGGAAGTGTGTGACTGATGTAATGAAAAAGCAGATGTCTTCCAAGATGGCTTCTAAAAGCTAATATAACACCCATATTCAAAAAAGGGGATAGAAGTAATCCAGCAAACTATAGGCCAATCAGTTTAACTAGCATTACTGGAAAAATAATGGAAGCGATAATCCAAGTGAAAATGGTAGGTTACCTGGATGCAAATAACATTCTGAGGGATAGTCAACATGGATTTAGACGAGGTAGATCCTGTTTAATGAATCTACTTGAGTTCTTTAAGGAAGCTACAAGTGAAATTGATCATAAAAAGATCCTACTTAGATTTCCAGAAGGCCTTTGATGTTGTCCCCCACAAACGGCTCTTGCTAAAGCTCAAAACTCCAGGGATTTTAGGAACTATGGCAGCTTGGATAGAAAACTGGTTAACTGACAGGAAGCAGCGAGTAGTTATTAGAGTCACAAAGTCACAGTGGGCCTACGTTCATAGTGGGGTACTGCAGGGTTCAATTTTAGGACCACTATTGTTCCTAATTTACATTAATGATATTGACACCA
>JAODLC010000021.1:9113892-9144452 GCA_026781145.1 Hippopotamyrus pictus
CTCCCTACATGGAGTACCTTACATTTGTCTATGTTAAATTTCATCTGCCAGGTATCGGCCCAGTCACTAATTAAATCTAATTTGAGTCCTTCTGATAGTCAACAGGAACCTCTGACAAATGCCTCCAATAGTGTGTTTAAGCAAGACAAGTATGTGCATGAAAAATGAAGAAAAAAAAAATACAATTGAATAAAAATAATTGAAATAAAATAGAACAGGAACAGTAGTTCTCACACAACGAGCAAAACTGTATTTTTATTTATATCTGAGGAATTATTACCAGAAGAACTAACAATTAAACAACATTACTTGTTTTCTGTTTTTGATTTTAATCTTGTTTCATTGTTCAGTATCTCTACTTTACTCTGTTATAATATTTTCAGAATTTGCATTAAACATATATTTTGTGAATCCAGTGCATTATCTGTGTTTCCTTTCCCCATGTGGTGACATGCAACTGCAGTTTGAGATTATAGCAAACTTATATAATGGAAAAAAATCGCAGAAATACACTCAGCAAGGACAAAATACTAGAGTTTGTGGGTGTGATATATTGGCTAGCACTGTGTTCTGATTGGACAGGAGGTCGGGCTGCTCAGCTGCCTGTTGAGTTACTGCCGGTTTGGGAACAAATTACTCAGCGACTGGACCTTCATCTGGTTTTCAGCCAGCTTTAGACCTGTAGAGGTCTTCAAGTTGGTTTGTTTGTGAAGAGTCACATTTTCATGGCTCAGTGACTGCTGATCAGGGAATAGATTAGACTGGGATAGCGCATTTATCTAGTACCATGTCCGTAGCCTATTTCAGACCTGCAGAGCTCTTTGGCTTGTGTTGTTTGTCACTGGTCACTTTTTCTTGGATGACTGACTTCTGATCCAAGAACAGATTACTGAGTGGCGGCTCCTTGACCCAGTTCAAACAGTTCCTCACCTCACGTAACGCACAGGCAGCCAAGTTGTCCCAGCTGAGGCTGATCCAGCGATGGATGGATGGATCTGTGACCGGTCCCGGGGGACATGTCTGTGTGATGCGTCCCCATTCTGTCAGGGAACTGTCTAGAAAGAGAATTATCTCCGAGTGCCCAGAGCATTTGTAATAGTCCCTTGGGACGTCATCTCTCCTCCCCCGCTACCCCCCCCCCCCCCCACAAAAAAAAAAAAAAAAAAATCACTGCAGTCTCAAAGTTGTTGTTCCTATTGAAATTTATAAAACACATTCTTACAGAGGTGTGACTTCCTTTGATGGGATGAGTAAAAGTACACAGGGAGATTACAGTGATGTTACACATGCCATCCTTCCGCATAAATATTATTACAACAACCAAACGACAGAGACATCCTGGTGTACATCTTGGCTTCCAAGCTGTCCTTAAACTGCAGGCTACCTTCCTGCTGAGAGATGAAGGTGAATGAGTCCAATTAGGGACACAATTAATTTAATTTAGAGACGAGATTATGCCATTTTGCCAGAACTAGCATTGTAGACTGTGTTGATATGAACAAGGAGCCATGGAAAATGGGGGCCACTTTAAAAGGAGGTCATGTGATTGGTCAGAGAAATTCAAACATGGGCCCAGCCTGCAGAAGGCTACCACAGTGCTGCTGAATTCTTGAATCTGATTGGTCAGAAGGGTGCTAATAAAAATAACAAAGAACACCATTTAATATTTACGCAAACTATAAAACCAAAGATATTGCTACAGCTCACTTAGACATTGCTTCAGGCTGAGGTCAGTGATTTAATACCAAAATGATTTACAATGTTATGCACCTGTAGATCAGTCATACTTTATAGTCCTGTATTACCTGTGTAAATGGGAAGGCACGCAAGTCTGGTTTTAATAACTGGTAAACAGTAAAAAAACCCAGCTTTTACCCATATTGCAGCTGAATACAGAGAGTTACATAATACTAAATTAATAGAATAATATCTATGCCTCTGCAAAGGTTTAAAAACCTATAATGCACGAGTTGTAGAACATTAACTACACATTTGGCTTCCACATTTATCGCAAAAGACCAGCCTTTGCGATTAGCAAGGGGTAATTTCAAACTAAAGACTAATTTATGGGCTTAGCGTGGGATGACTTTATAATTAATGATGGTGGCTCGGGTCATATAGGCAAAATGTTTAATTGCTGCCAAAAGCAAGTTTTACTTTTGGTTCATAAATGTGATGATAATGTCTTTAGGTACATACAAACATGTAAGCCAAATGTACCATAATTTTAATGGGTTACTGCTATAACATGTTCGTGTATTTAAAAACGTATGATGCACAGTGTGTCGTAAATTAGACGAGCACTTCTTCGCCTGGCTGGGACAGCGACAGTGATACAGGGACATTAAAGCTTGTTAATGCTGTCTGCCTGCCTTCTGGCAGTACTGTCACACCCGGGGAAAATTCACCTGGGCTATAGCGGTCCTCTGACCACTCAGGCCGGCCTGCTGGATTTTAGCTACATGCAGTCACTGTCGGTGTCAAGGAGACTGAGAAGAGGAGAGGGGCAAAAGGAGAGCAGAGGGTGATGATAAAGGACGACCGGGGGGGCGCGGTTGGAGGGTCGGGTGGAGGTGATGATAGAGAACAGGGACCTGGGGAGATTACATCAGGAACTTTAGGAGGATTGCCAGTCGCCATTTGGGAAATGTAAGGTAAAGCTTCGCTCCATCTTGGTGTTCATAAATGTAGGTTATTTGCTGGTAAACCCCTATTCTATAGGCTCTTCACTAAAGATCTGGGCCTTTATTGCAGTGTTACCTCCTCACCCCCGACACAAGTTCTGAACCCATCAGCAGGCCTTCCTGCCAGCTCCCTCCCCCGGTCTCTTACGCACTGCTGTTTTTCCAGGGCACCTGTCACATTAAGCTTAGTTTCGCTGACCCCCGTCAGTGTCTTCAGCTGTTGTCAAACGTGACACCTGCGTTTGAGACGCACTGGAGAGGGCAGAGAGGAGGAGGAGAGCGAAGGACAAAGCTCTTCTGTCACATGCAGCCTCTGCACACACCCTCCGCCCAGGAGCCAATAGGCTTGCTTGGCAGGGCAGCCATCCGGTCACGCCATTCAGCGGCCCGTGAGATTAGCTGAGAGGTCTGCTAAGGCCCCGACGCACCCATTGGTCTGTTGGCACTCTAACATCAAATCATTGCGACAGTGTGCCAGATGGGGGCACTGTAGAGCTCTCCCTTCAGGCACTCAGACGTGCTCCATGTTCCGCAATGGGGCCCGCCCCCATACCAGAGACCTCATTTTCTGCCTTAACGAGACAAATTGTTGTCTTCCTGCTAGACTGGGCCGTGGAGTTATGTCAATACTGGCTGGGGCAGCTGGGCCTGAAATTGCTTTGCTTAGACATGTCAGATCTTAGGTAGGATTTGAAAATGGTTTCATCCTGAGGCAGTGAACGAGCAGATGCCGTCGAAAGAAACACAAACCTCTAGCGGGGCCTGTTTCTAACGCCAGTGTGAAAATCATATTATTTCTCTCTGCCTGCCAAGAAATAAATGGTGTTTCTGAACTTTATTTGGGCTTGACAAATTCCCATTTGTGTTGTACTTATTTTCATATTCACCTTCTTTTATACCTTTAAAGAAAGATGAAAGTGGTCAACAAAACAATATGAACTTCCTAATGCTTTGGTTTCATAAGACCAGCCCTCACTTTAGAATTTGCATGTTCTGCCGGAAATGTGTTTGTTTCTTGTATTCTGGTGTCATCCTGCAAGTCCAAAAACATGCAGTTAACTTGGCATTGCTGACTTGCCCATAGTGACATGGTGTCCTGTGTGACACTGGTGTCCTGTTCAGAGTGTTCCCCTTCCTTGTGGCCGGTCTCCTAGAAAGTGCTGTAGGCCCTTCCTGACCCCGCGTCGGATATGCAGATGAAAGCTAGACAGATACAGAGTTTCGCAACAGAAAGATGAACTGCTTCCTGGCCACAGGGTGACATTGTATTTCCTCCAGTAACCATTGCAGTGACGTTGACACCTCTCCTTCTGCGGACCATCTGAGATCCGAACGGTCTCATTCAGTAGGAAGTGCGATACTCACTTTGCTCCACGATTTTGCCCGGTCAGGATGCAGAACCTCATGGCTGTGTCTCTGGCTTAAATTGGTTTTCTGGAAAGCCTTATGCCAGAAACACTCTGGCCCCAGTCTCTCTGCTGGTTTCACTTGAATTCCAAAATTTAGAATGCAAGAATTCTGTCTGCGGCCGGTAATTGTGTATGACTGAAAAGGAATCCATTGTCTATCAGATTCAGATTCACAAGTCCAATAATTATTCCCATCTCGTCTCTTGGAAAGAAAGACTGCCTTTGGAACAAATTTACATTAAGTTCCATCAGACACTAGACTCCTAAAAGATAAACTACTCATAATAACCTGCATCTGGTTTTAATATGCAACTCTAAACAAGCTCCATATTGCTGCATTTTACTTTGACAGGGCGAAATTCACCTTGATGTATGACACCAGAGCCAGCGAGCTTAAAATGTATGGGAATGCATCGCGCCTTGGTTTTCTGCTTTTTGCATGTAATGCAAGTTGTGCGTGTTATGAAAAAAGAACAGAGACAGAAATCCAGGCAGACGGAGAGGGAGACAGAGCGAAAACCTCCAGAATATGTGAACAGATCCCAGCCAGGTATTCAGCCTGGGGATGTTTTGCAGAGTTTTGATGAGGTTGCTATTGTATAAAGGGCTTCTCTCACGTTCGCTTTCCCCGTTCGATGGGGGAGCTGGTTCTCCCTCCCATACCTTCGCACCAGTGGCACCGCCCTGGGATAGAATTTGGGACTTTCTGTGGGAGCCAGAATTAGCTCGTGTGATGTGTTTTCACTGTCCTCATGTTCTGCCCCAAACACACTGTTTTGAAGGAGGTTCAACAAAAATGAAATGAATGTTAATATTGTTTTGTACATGCTTATTTTGACACCAAGGAATAC
The DNA here is from genome assembly GCA_026781145.1 of Hippopotamyrus pictus. Lineage (NCBI taxonomy): Eukaryota > Metazoa > Chordata > Actinopteri > Osteoglossiformes > Mormyridae > Hippopotamyrus > Hippopotamyrus pictus. The sequence goes on from JAODLC010000021.1 coordinate 9,118,837, forward strand.
TTGTAAATACTATGCAAAAAGAATGCAGGAAAAAAACTAAATAAGAATGCTTGGATGCATACTTCCTTTTTTTCCACACAATTCTTAGGTAAATATGAAAATCTCCTACTAATGTAATGAGGTGACTCTTTCAAAGGGTTCCCCTTCCTACACACATCCTAAAAGGAACAGCCCAGACCTCCCCTTCTCATCAGTCCTTGGAATATAAAGCTGGATATTTCTTTTTGACACTGATCGCTGGTCTGGACTTTCCTTCGCCGACCAAAGTGCGACGTCCAGGCCTAAGCCTTCGCGGTGGTGACCACAATACACCATCAGTCACATCTGGCTCCAGGTAGAACTGTTAAAGATATTTGAAAAGAGAACTGGGACAGCTTATCCTTTCTACTTGCTGTACGTTAATCTTTTATTTTTGCTCGGTTAAACTGACATTTCCTGTGTATACCAGAGCAGAAATATTTGAGGGGTCAAATAATCCAGATGGATAAATCTGGTTAAAAAGAGCTAGTCACAGCACTCTGTGAGGTAGTCTCCCAGTCCAAGCCCTTAAACCACAAAATTATAGTATCTACACTTGTGGCTAGGGTAATGTCAGTGGGGCTGCCTAAATGAGGGCCTTGACTGTATGTATGCTGGGACAGCCACAAAGCCAGCCCAGTCTGCAACCACCAGAGGGCGCCGCAGTCCCTAAAGGATGCTCCAAGGCCACTCAGCTGAGTTGAAAGGTCTGACATACAGTGTTCCTCTCTAAGAGCAGTCTTATCGTAATTCCTGCTCCTGAAAAATGCTTTATTTAGCTGCTTAAATTTAGCTGTGGTTTCCTCACCAAAGACCTTAGTCTTTTAAGTTTTTTTTTTTAATGTTGGTCTTATTTTTTAAGACCAAGATATTGGTATAGGTACTGTACATGCATTGTTTCCAGAGATTGAGAGTCAGTATGTACCTATTAACATTTTTATTTGCCTAACTGACCACTGATCAATATCAGACGTGATTCTGGTGATTGGACTGGGAGTCACAGCCAGGCTGTAAAAACATTCTAGCGCCCCCCAGAGGCCTTGCTGGGAAATGCCACAGCTGTGACTGATGTCCTGATAGTTTCCTTGGAGAGAAACTGCCACTAGCTCAAATAAAAGCCAACTGTTTCCTGTGTATATTTTCATTTTTAAATCTCTCTGTGCTACAGACATTTAATCTGCGGTTGCATGTAATTTTAGGTTCACTTTGTGCACATATGCATCTGTACAATGTAAAGCATTATGCAAGCTGCATTGCATGTATTGCATGTTGTAGCTGAAGTGCATTGCTGCTACAGACAATGCATTGGGCATCGGTGTTGTTACTGGGCACTGCTTGCCGGCTGTGTGTGTTCCCAGGGAGGTCTCCTTTAAGGCTGAGCGACAGGCAGTCTGAACACTCACATCCACTCGCCATTAAATTATACTCCGTTTATGACATCACCAGCAAGGCGCCCCAGTTTACTTAACCCTGGGCCGGGGTGATTCCAAAGGTGAGGAAACAGCCTTGGGTGAGAAGGGATCGTATCGCAGAGGGCAAGGCCAAGCCACACTGGGGATCTTCCTAAACATGCCAGTGTGTCTCTGTCACTGTGTCTCAATAGCGACAAAGTCAAGCTGCTGCCTTTCATCATATCTAAGCCGATAGTTTATGTTTGTTACTTTTAATGCCTGAAGGACTAGATTTTGCGCAGTTCATAGGTATAACAGTGGAAATGCCACTTATACGCGGAAAGGAACATTGTCTGTGAAAGGCCTGCATATAATTCTTCCATTTTTTCAATTCACTTGTTCTATTATGGAGTCATACCGCGCTATATCAAGGTAAACCACAAGGGTTTGCGTTTCCCTTGCAATCATATATGTGAAGGAGAAGAACGGACCACGAAGACCCAGCTGTAAATGCCAGAAGCAGGGATGGCCATTAACGCAGCCATTCCGATGGCTCGCTAAGCAGGGCGCCGCCCTGCAGGTCGGGAAGTGTCACCACCTCTGTATTAGTTTTTCACCACACTGTCTAGAAAACGTCTTTGTTGAGCCAGGGGTTTCCACTAAATCTTGTGGCAAGAAAATAATACAGAGTTATTACGTTTAGTCATTTATTTCAGTTTCAACTGAGAGTCCCTAGAGAGAAGCTGAGCCATTAATATTACATACCTTTGTAACTAGGTATATAATTTGCAAATTAAAAACCCAATGCTTTACTGATGGCAGTGAGCCCAGGCCGAGGCCAGTCAGGCTGCTTGAAATCTAGCTACTACTTCTAAATTTAGACGTTTGTGCATTTTTTGTAGAAAATGTATTGCTCTTTTTATCTGATAGAAACTAGATATTGTGTTGTGGGATTAGTTGGTGCTACAGAACCTAGCTATTTTATCTAGGCTATCCGTATGACTGTGGCTTGTTTTTTTTTACACCGTCAACAGCCTGGACACCCTATCGAATTCAGTCTAATTGCATTAGAGGTAGATGCAGCCTCATTCATTGTTGATAATGCTGAATGGTACATTCATAAGCTATCCACTCAAGACATGATGCGCTGTCTTATAAAACTCTAATAGCGCACCCCTAGCTGCACACAGAAATTTCTGGTTGTTGAAATAAACATTTATGTGTGGTTTTTGAATGCAAAAATTGCTTTCAAAGCTATAAAGACCTTATGTAAGGGCATTTCTGCTAAGTTGTAAGGGCGAAGCACTGAGTATGTCCGACGTCAATACAGCACTTGCCCCATGTTCCTCTTAAGAAGGTCTTGCAAAGGCTCCAAGTGTGAAGGTTGAAAGTGCTGGTAATGTGTGTTGACCTTGAGGGAGAAGGTTAAGTCAAACATGTATAATTCATGGCTATTACCTTTGAAAAGAAAGGAAATAGCATTCATGACTCGAAAGGTCACACACTCTCATCTCAGTTGAATAATCATAAAAATCATTATTATTATTATTATTATTATTATTTTTAAGCACTGCACCACCTGCAGCTCAAAGCTGATTTATGCGAGAGTCCACTGAAAAACATACGGCCTGGTAGAGTATTGTAATGCTGTCCTTGTAATGCTGCAATTTTCTATTATTTATAGTTCTGGTGACATTCAGCTCTACAGCAATTATTTTCCAGAACATTCTCCATGTAATTACTTAAGTGACGCTGCAGCAATAACATCTGGGTTCACAAATTTATGGCATGGGCCATATCTGGCCGGTGGTTTGCATATTGAGAACCTTGTCTCAGACTGTCTGATCCTTTGTTATAACTGTACTGTGCTGATCCACGTGTCTTTGGAAGGAACAGGAGCATTAGTGAGTGAATAGCCTGTTTTATATATCAGACTGAATTTTTGGCAATTTTACTCCCAACACTGAACACTAACACTCCGAACACTAAAGAAATCATTCTAAATGTTGAGTAAGCAACACATTAAACCATGATATCCTTTTATATGACCATCATATTAGACTTAACATAATACTTAACATTCCAGAGCTTAACATTTAAAGCTGGAGGTTTTTACTGTAGTATTGGTTCATAAAAGGCAGATTTCTGTTCCACAAAATACGAGTACAGGCCACATGTAGGGGCACATGCACCGAGACCACCCCCTTCCTGGGAGACGTCATCAGCTCTGATATGTGTTGTTCATAATTATCATGGCGATTTATCTCTCCTTTCTGTCACCCTACCCACTTGCATATCTAAAATATATCAATTGTGCCATTGCACTGACCAGGATGCTGCTACTTCTTGTGGATTCCAGAACCCCTGGGGTTGAACTGGGAGCTTCCAGAGATTTACGGTTTTCCATGGGGATATCAGGCATCAGTCGCCATGCATCTCGACTGGATCCAAGTGCATTTCCTGAACGAGACATTAGCTGTGCGGAAGGGACTCGCTGGCTGAAGGGAAAAACAGCAGCAGTGTGACTGTGGGCGGCCGGGTTTAAGATTAGTCAGAAATTTCGGGATCCCTGGTAAATTCAGCCTGGCCATATGTCAGTCTCAGGGGGCCGGAGATAGCTGACAACATTCTGGGAACCAGAGAACCTGTTGCAGAAATTGCTGGAGGGAAACATTTAGTGTAACATACTCCCTTTTCTGCCCTTTTCATTTTTTTTTTGTTGCAGTGCGACAGTATAATTTGACACCTGTAACTTCACAATGTGCTGTGTATGTTCAGCGGCACAGTACAGGAATATTCAGGAGGGAAAAAAATATCCTGAAATAAATATGTGCAAATTAATCCTTTTAAAAGCCGTTTGTATTATGTTCCTCTTTAATGTGGGAGGAGTATTTGAAGGAAAAGAACAGGAACTTTCTCACACAAACGAGAAAAAAGGAGTAATGAGCCTCCCAAGCTGGACAATGATCACTTTATAAACAATGACATTTGCGATTAAGCTGTCAGGCCTGGGTCGTTCTCCGCTCAAAGTGAAGGGCGGAGCCTTGCACGGGGATGTCTGTCGCATGTTAGTTTGGGCAACTGCTCGAGGGGTGAGGGGGGCAGGGCGGGGGGAAGGGGATCTCCTTATGCTGTGGGTGTCCACCTGAGATAAAAGGTAAGAGAATCTCTGGATACCCTCCCCTTGCCCACTTACATCTAGAAACTAAGCCTTGATTAAGTAATTGAGGAGGATTATGGGATATTTCTTTTCTGGGGGTCACTTCCACAGATTCCAAATACCAGCCCCAATCCTTTCTTAATATAGAATCATTCCCAAAGAAGTAAAAATGCCCAGGAATGCATTACCTTACTACAAGGAATTCTTCTACACTGTGTGCGCACATGTAGACACATGGATGCATGTTTGAATGCATTTGTGTTTCCAGAACATTCTGTTTTAGAACAGGAACTTTCTCATACAACCGAGAAAAAAGGAGTAACGTGCCTCCCAAGCTAGACAATGATCACTTTATAAATAATGACATTTGCGATTAAGCTGTCAGGCCTGAGTCGTTCTCCGCTCAGAGTGAAGGGCGGAGCCCTGCACAGGGATATTTTCTAATTACAAATGCATATGTTCCTTAGATGGAGGGGATTGAGTGGCTGTGCTTCTGGCCGGCTGGAAATGTAAGTATAATCCGCCTGGTCCCTCGGTGGGGAGGCGAGTGTGGGGGCTGGGCTCTGAGTAATTCGTTGGCTCTAACAGAAGCTCAGGAGTGGTCTGCTTCTTTGCAGACAGCTCAGGGATAATCGTGTTCTTGTCACAAGGGATATCTCACACATAAATGTGTCAGGATCGGTGCCCGCCTGGCCCTGAGCCATGTGTCTTGTCGCTGTCTGGCCAGCAGGTGTCACTGGCCATCCTGTTCCCTCCTTTGTTTTTGTAACCCCTTAGTCCCTAGTGTGCTTACCTGCTCCCTTCGTCACCATGTGGCCCTTTTGTTGCGGGTTCAAGGCTAGTTGTTTATTTGTATAATATTTGTTATTTTATGTTCTCTTGGTTTATTTGCGTACGTATTGCAGCTTCAGTCCCTGTATTATGGTCTGTTTCCCTTGTTATCTTTGGTGTTTGAACCTACTATACCTGTTAATTGACCTCCGCTGTTCCTCGTTGCCCGTAGTTCTGTATGGCCACACCTGCCACTTGTTAGTCGTTGTGATCAGTATATTTAAGTGCCTGCCTTTGTTCGTCTCTTCAGTCAGTCATTGAAGTTGCTATTCTGTGTGTGTAGCTGTGGTTTCTCCTAGGCAAGCTCCCAGTTTGACTCTATGCCGTAGTTGTGTTACTTTGTGCTACTTTTAGTTCTTGTTTTCTCACTTTGGTTTTAGACCCTTCGTGGTCCATTTTATTTTGTGGTTTCCCCTTTGTGTTCTGTTTTGTTAGTAAAGTCCAGTTTGCTGTGAGCCACTCCGTAGGGTCCATTATCGACTGCAGCTGTGTTTCGTATGTAAGATGCATTTCTGCATAGCACACAAAACATCTTTATCCTCATCTATTCATCCATCCTATGCCTATATAATGACATGTCTCATATATAATGATGACAAATATGCAGTATATAATGATGATAAAGAGACATAGGCTTATACTATATGACCAAAAGTATGTGGACGCCACAATTAATCAGAGGAATTTCCTACTTAATCCACACCCACTGCTGACACAGAAGTATAATTAAGCTCAAAGCTACGCAAATCTTCTGCAACAAATACCATCAGAAGAATGGGTGTTGGTTGTACAGAGGAGGTTAGTGACTTTCCACTTGGTGACATCATAGGACACCATCTCTCCAACAAGTTAGTTTGCCATTATTTCTGCCCTGCAAGAGATGTTTGTCTCAAACACAAGTGAAGTGATTGCGAAGCAGAAAACATCTGGGCTGTTGTGAAGTTTTATACCGCACATACTCACAGAAAGGGACCTGATCACCCAACATCAATAGTCAACATGAATGGGATCAAATCCAACAATGTTCCGACATCAATGGAAAGCTTTGCCAGAAAAGTACGGGCTAATAAAGCGACAGTGAACCGACCAATTTCATATTAATACCTTTGTTTTCGTAACAAGATGGGGGGAAGCTAGTGTCCACATACTTTTGGCTACATAGTGTAGTAGAGACATCAAGAGTACTGTATTTGTTAATGACCAAATATTTATAAAGACCTTTAGTAGCCCATAATTCCTGTTCCATGGAGGGCCGGTGCAGGTTTTTGGGATGACCTCTCTATCAGGCAATAATAAAACAGTGGTTCTCAATTCCAGTCCTGGGGACCCACTGTGATTGGCTGATTGAGAGTCCATCCTAAAACCTTGCACCCACAGTGGCCCTCCATGGAACAGGTTCCCCACCCCTGCTCAGCGCCATCCCTTCATCTTTCAACCACAGGAAGCAGAGGGGAAACAAGGCTGGGCTGGAAGGGATATCAGGCTGTCGTTTGGCACATTTACCCATGATCACACCCTACGAGCAGAATCGAGATGATCGTCTGCCAAAGTGTATGCCTCGGGAATGCAGGAAGAAGCTGGAGTACCTGTAGAACGTGGTAAGAACATACAGCGTCCTGCTACATTGGCCTGTCGGTCATATCCAGCATGCGGGACTGGCACCCCCACCCATTTTGAGATCATTGTGTGGATCGGGACCAATCAGGCTCCTCTGAACTCCAACAGGATTATCTTGCAGCGTCCAGAGTGAAATATGCCCCGTAGTGTGAAACATGAGCTGCGATGAGCTCGATCTATTTATAGACAGATAGTTTCCACCTGCTGCCCTCTTGATGGAGCTGAGGACACGTCCTCTTAAAGATGGATCATGCACGATACCAAAGAGGGCATCTTAAACGTACGAATTAGAAAGGCGAAGTTTAATATGCCGGTAAATGGCACGAGATCTTTGCTTTGAACGTCCCTGAAGCAAAGCCGGGTAAAAATGAGTACAGCTCAGGCAGCTTCCAGTGTTGGGGTGTCACATTAATTACCTCATCAAATGCCTGCAGTGTAAAATAAACTCATCACTGGGGATTTCATTGACTATTTTCCAGGGATACCGTCAATATCTGTTTAAACTGGGTGCATTCCTTACATGCGCTGACAGGTCCGGAACGGGGCAGACCTGGTGCCGATCTCGGAAAGGCACAGGTTAGGGAATAGATTACATGCGATGCGATTGCCCCACAGAATGAGCCTTTATTGGTTTCCAACACTTCGGTCACGTTTCTCTATACCGTGCAGAAGCTAGATTTTTTTTTATTTCCTGGAGAGATGGCTGGTGGAACAATAACGACCCCTCCCTGGAAGTGCAGTGCACCACACTAAGAACACCCCCCCCCTCCCCCGGTGATGCGCACCACTGATGCTCGAATGGCTGCTGATCCCACCCCCCAGCACCATGGGATCCCTGTCAAGTCTGGGGTCGCTCGACTTCATCAACTTACACGGCCCGGTGGAAAAGAGCCAGGTAGCACAAACTGCCTTGCTGAGTCGTGACCCCACCTCCCAGCAGTGGTTCCATATTGATCCAAATATGGACGCTTAGTCTGGATAAAGCACGTGATTGGCTGATATAAAGGGTGGTTTGTGAAGCAGCGCAGCCGCAGGTAGGACGGCCTGGGCTTCTGGGGACCTCGGCTCTCACTCCCTTCCTTCACATATGAGATCTCGCTCTGCATTACAGCCGAGTGGAAACGAACAAATTACTTTGCCAGCCCCCAGTTAAAAGGGATTTATCTATGCAATAGAATGATCTGATTTCACTGCTATATTTCTGTTAAAGCCGTCTGCCTTCACATTTTCTGTGATCAGTCTGTACGGGAAAATCTCAGGTCCCGTTTGGTCTTATGACAAGTCCAGCAGCTCCTCAAAATGCAACCAAATCCTTGACGCTGTGTTTTCCCAAATACTGGCATTTAGCTCATCGCTAACTATGGTCAGGGGAATGGTCGCTGTCGTTGTTGTGACGCATCCTTACTCAGTAGACAGTCTCCTGTTTCCCTTCCCAGAAATTATTACATCCATTCATTCATTCTAAACCGTATCTCACAATTCAGTGTGAGCTGGCCAATGGCCTTTGCTTTCCTGTGGCCCATGAATTTCTGTGTGTGTGTGTGTGTGTGTGTGTGTGTGTGTGTGTGTGTGTGTGTGTGTGTGTGTGTGTGTGTGTGTGTGTGTGTGCGTGCGTGTGTGTGTGTGCGTGTGTGTGTGTCTGTGTGTGTGCAGTCCAGGTATACATTGCATTGTGGGGACCAAATGTCCTTAAAATGTGATAAAAAAACCTGTTATTTTTACGTTGTGCGGACCATTTTTTCAGTTCCTGCAAGAGGAAATTCAATTTTATAAAAATTTGTGACTGCAATCAAAAAACTTGTACTGGTATTTTGGTTATATTTTGTTACGGTTAGGGCTGGGTAGGAGTTAAGGTTGTCATTGCTGGGATTAGGATTTTGCCCATAGAGATGAATGGACGGTCCCCACAACCCCACAAAGATTTGAGTACAGATCTGTGGGGGGGGGTTCCCATTTGATAATTTGATTGAACAGTTCCAGGAATGTAGATTTGGACTGTGCTGCCATTGACTGGACCAGTATGGCCGTCCCAAATCGGCCTATCTGCATGATTTACTTCATAAGGTACTCCATTAGGATAAAATCAGGCTGCTAATATTCGGTTGTGGTTTTCCAGTGTAATTTCTCTTTAACACTGCAGAGTGTTGCAGTAGGACACCCCATATGCGGTTACAGTATCTCTCATTCGCTTGTAGCCTTTCATCATTCTCGCAGCCGGCTGCTCCCCTTCGGCGTGACGCTAGCCGCAGAAAGCGGAGAGCGCCTGGCTGCTTCGTCCTGCTGCTGGGTGGTCGGGCACGGAGGCGCTGACAGGGGCGGCCGATGCCGGCGGAGACGCCGCTCCTCGGAGACACAAACAATAGCTGCTCCCACGCACGCAGCCTGGAGACGAGCCAGCGGCTTTTCATTTCTGCAGCGCAGAATAAGAAGCGGCGCTGACCTCTTTTTTTAAAGGCGTAAGGATCTTGCTGTAGGTTTACAGTAATAATTCTTTCCCTTAAGTCCGATGATATGATGCTCCCTTTAATTTTAACCATTAGCATATGTTCACCCCATTGCAGTCTCCATCTGCCTTCGGTACCACCTGTCCATTACCGACCATGCACACATTTTTGGGCTAACTGCATCAAAGAAATTGCTAACACTTCACTTGAGAGGGCACAAATAATAATATACTATTTTGTTCTTAATTGATCATGAATCAACTCTTAATGCATGAATTGCTTAATGTATTAATTAACCCCAAAGCAAGTCATAGTTTCAAGCAAATTACTGATTTTGTACTTAGCATCCAGTCGTTGAGCTCAGTGTTAACATAAAATTTTGTCAGCCATCACTATATATTGTATAGTTATGATTCTAATAAACTAATAAGTAGGTTTGCTCAAGTAAAAAGGAGACATGGCAACATCGCACTAATTTATCAGTTCTAACAACTAATGTACTTATATATCGATGTCATTTTCATTCATCGTAACGAATCGTAGCGAATGATTTTTTTTCAGACAGTTACTATATTTATTACTAAATCTATTAATTCTATAAACCTACAAAATCTATAAAACTACTGAAGGAACAAGTGACGAATAACACAAGTGAAATACTGATGTTATGTTTGTTCATCATTAGTGAATCATCAAATGTTTATAATTTAGAGACTTTACTGCACCTTAGCTCATGCCTGTGAGGGGACCCCAGAGGAAAAGGGGGAGGGGGGAGGTGTGAGGCTACGTCATGGCGCCGCCGCGCAAAGCAAGACGTTCAGCCTCATTTCATAGTGATACATACACGCTGCACAGTGCCTTACAGCGTAGTTTTGTTCTCTGCCTTCACACGCAGTTCTCTTTCGGGGCGAGTGATCCTGCCCAGGTCCGGTGGGTTGTTTGCAGGCTGAAATTTGGCAGTGACCCCAAGGCCGCAGGCCTACAGGGCTTCCAGTGGTGCGGGAGTCAGTCTGGATTCTGTACGGATGCATTTAGGAACTTACCATGCAGCCAGCTGTGATTATGCTGTGCTGGAGGGGGGGGGGGCAACCCTGGTATAGGAACCACCCCCTCTCCCAGAGCAGTCAGAAGGAGCAAACAAGGCTTGGGAACGGCCTCCCCGGCACCCCAGAAGGACCTATGTTTGCTCCTCATACCAGGGAGCCATGACCAAGGCCAGTGACTCAAAGAAATCGCCAGCTTCAGCTGTCTGGGAAGAGGTCAGATGACACAGAATCACCAGCTTCAGCTGCCTGGGAAGAGGTCAGATGGTACAGATTCACGAGCTTCAGCTGTCTGGGAAGACGTCAGACGGCACAGATTCACGAGCTTCAGCTGTCTGGGAAGAGGTCAGACGGTACAGATTCACGAGCTTCAGCTGTCTGGGAAGAGGTCAGACGGCACAGATTCACCAGCTTCAGCTGTCTGGGAAGAGGTCAGACGGTACAGATTCACCAGCTTCATCTTTCCGGGAATATATCAGCCAGAGCAGAATCAAATCCTGAATAACAGACAGCAAAAATCCCCCTTGAGCTTTTATGTTAATTAAATGATAGAATTAAACAAGAGAAAAACTTCAAGATATAGAAAGGCCACCTATTCCTTTCATAGTATGGAGACCTGAAATATAAAAGGCATGTTGAAGGACAGGACACGTGTGCGCGCGCACGCACACACATGCATAGAGACACACATCAGTCACACTTGTTTAAATGTAGAAATCCACTTCAGTTCCCTGTCACTCATCTATTGCTACACTGTTTTCATAACTTGTTTCATTCCAAGATTTAATGTAGGTTGACTTAAATGATCTAGATCGAGTCCCCCATTGAAAAATTCCCATTTTATGCAGAAAAACATCTTAGTTTTGAGCTGCTCTTCCGTTCAAGCATCTGGCAGAGTGAAATGCAAGTGCGGGTAGTTAGATCATGGTGATCAATGTGATTTACAGCATTGCCTTTTTATCTCTTGGCACGCAACTTGTGTTCCCCATGAAATTGTGAGCTGTGCCAGTTTCAGGCACCATAAACCCTTTGCGTATTGAGTGCTTCCTAATGCAGAAACACCCAAGCGGCATTCATACCTCCATGACTTACATGTTGCACTTTCTCAGAATAAGTGTCTTTAACAAGGCCAGAGCAACATGCGAGTAGCAAAGCATAGTGTATTGTGCCTTAGTATCCTAAAGCTTGATTTGAAGACAGCAGGAAATTACTCCACTGGTTCAGGAGACCCGTATCCATGGAAACTGGCTTTCGCACAACAGAGGAAGCTTAAATGAGAAGATTTCTCCATCATAACTACAACGGCTCTTACCACAGTTTGCAGTGACCCGTCTCGTCCCCTGCACCACAAGATTAAGGATTAATTGACTTTATCAGATAGGCAGGAGTTATCTGACAGTCAAAATACCATGTACCATACTTGTAGCCCTGACCTTTTTGAGTATTGGGTGTGATTTGAGGTTTCTCCTCTGAATTCATCCACATTCATCTAATTACCACTAAAGTTTATTACAAATATGACTTAAACACAAAAAGCCACCCATTAAAACTGAATTTCTGCATGTCTCCTCCAATTTGAACTGTGTTTTTAAGTGTAGCTGCAATAAGAAGGAATTAATTTTGCTTCCGTTCAGGAGACGATTAAAAGCCTAAAAGGGTCTGTTGCCATGACACCGGTCCCCATGGACACCAATGGAGACTGTGCACATTGAACTGAGCTGAGGACTGACTTGCCTTTAGCACTGATACAACTTTTTACCTGACACTGTGCAGCAGGTAAATTACGGTATCACAGTCCACACTCCAGTGAAGCAAAATGTATTAAAATGGCGTCGTGGAGGAAATGGAACAGGCATTAGTTTCAGTGACAGAATGCCATAGCTGACAGTATATTTTGGGTATTACCCTCTTTTGTGTTTTACAAACTAGTCACTTCCCATGACTGTTATATTCGAAGCGTCAATAGTTCAGCAGTGGCTGGGTGGTTAGCGGCGTGGCTTGGGCTGCGGGTTTGATCCCTGCCCACCCCCCCCCCTCTGTGTTTGCAGTTTGCATGTTCTCCCCGTGATTGTGTGGGTTCCCCCCGCCGCCGTCCAGCAGCATGCGGTTTAAGTGAAACAGAGTCCCAGAAATGCTGCCAGCGTCGTGATGGACTGGTATCCCTGCCCCGTGCCTCGCGGGATTGGCTCTGGGCTCACCACCTTCCCCACGAGGGCGTATGGTTATGCAGAATGGATAGATGGATGTTAGTGTACTAGAATAAAAATGCATATTACGTAAAGGTCACATGACAGCTACGTTTGAGTCGTATTAAAACACGGAAGTGTCTTCCGCTCCCGTGGCCACATTAGACAGAGAAGCACGTTTCCTGGCCTTTGCCTTTGCTGTCTTCTTGCCCTGATGCAAGCCGCTGGCTCGCTCGCCGTAAACTGCGATGAACTGAGATCAAAGGAGTGGGTGGCTGTGAGCATAACGTCCATTGCCACCCGTGTCGGAGTTCGGGTCGCCCCAAAACCGCATCCCACAGCTCTGGGGCGGCAGCGGTTGGCGGAGGGCCCCTCCAACATGTGTGTTGCATTTAGGACTCCGCTCAGACTAGACGGTGTCTCCTGATTTCCACAGTGTGATTTAGGGACTGTGACAGCGGGTTTTTAAGTTTGTCCAACACTCTTTCTTGTTGTTTCCATAGTTACTCCGTCCTCCTAGTTAAGCTTTGTATGCCAAATGTCCTATCACCCTTCAGCTTTCTAATTGTTCTCCAGCTCGAAATAATGCCCTTTCAGAAATTGAGGGGGTCACCATCTGTGAGAAGCTGTTGAATTTTATTGATGGTTTTGTGTTCCAACTTTAATTTACTCCATGGTATTGATAAATTCTTTTTTGAAGTGTTGCTGGTATTTACAGCCTGGGCCATCAGTATGGAATAATTATTTTCTCATGAAGCATAAATGCTCAAAATCCAAATAAGCAGTTTTTTTTTTCCTTTTGGCTTCTACTATTTGAAAATAGATGTCAGCATCTTTCCAAACCCCCGAGCAAGGGAGCATGGAAACATGCTTAAATTCACTTTGCCCGTGTCACCTGGACAGGCCGCCTCTCAGCCTGGAAGTAGCCTGTCTTGGTGACAGAGATGTGGCACATCAGAGGATTCAGGTCACTCAGGGCGCTGTCGACACAAGTGCTGAACATGCAAAAAGTGATACATTGCAGTTGAAGATGCAATTTAAAAAAAAATATTATATTTACAACTGGAGTGCGGAAACTGAATGGAAAATATCTCAAGCTGTCACCATTATTCGACACTCACCGTTATATTATTTGTCCAGAAGAATTTCTACTGATGGTCCAGCAGGACCACATGTGTAGCTGTGACCAGCTGTACGGTGCCGCCAGAATTTGTACTCCGCAGTACAGACTCTTGGCCCAGGTTGAAGAGACTGCAGAGTCCCTCTAGAGTCGAGGTTTCTGCAGGACTCAACTGCTGGAGCACAATTTATAAACACACCATCACAGAAGCCCTTGGGAGGTCATGTTTCTGTACAGTCCTACAAGCAGCTCCTCACATCAGACCTTAAGGTACAGCGCGCTCATGCAATGTGTACACAAGCCTGGCAGGAAAACACTGGTGATAAATTGGAGGGCCGCTGTGTCATTTTGAACGTTTTTGTATACACAGATTGTTTGAATAGGGCATGTGTAATGTTCAGTTATATAACATGTTTTTATTACCTTTCATTATGTCCTCTTTCTAAAGACTTTGTGTGCCGTTTGAGTTTTATTGTTTTGATTGCAGATTGCATTGGCCATGAAATTGCAAATTGTACTCTGGTCGGTGTTGAATTCTGCCGCTCAACCTCTATTCATCCTTGGCTTTCAGGAGGGTAACTGATAAAGCTATCTTGATGTCCCCTGGGGCCACAGTGATGCATATCTCCCACTCCCTCCTAATGTATCACAAACATTCGTGCAACACTGTCGTTTTTCAAAGCGACAGTCTAAGGCCTCGGTCACTGCCAACAACTCAAACCATTTATTTTTGGTTATAGTCCCAGACTTGCCAGAAGAAATCGGGCACAGGAACGAAATTGCAAAATAATGTGTGTGTCAGTGTGAAGGTGCCTTTTTCTTCCTAGATTAATATGGTTCTGCTTTTTCTCAGCACTGTGCCCTTTGGTTTTCTTCAAAGTCACCTGCAATAGTGATACCATTGAGTAATAGGTGGGACAGGCCTTTCGCTGGGCCCAGGAGACATGGGTGTCACTAAGCAGCCAGGGAACAGGAATAAACCATCTGAACTTCCAGTATAGGGGTATATACCATTAAGTTTGTTTGAAAACTGCAAGGAGTGGTAGATTATATAAGACACAGTTCTAAATTTTTGTGTCTTTTTTCTTAATATTTCAGTGTAATGACTCGTACACATTGTCCTGAAGAAACTTGTATATTCCATGACTTCAAAGCTAACTGTTTTTTAAAAGCAACTAAATGAGCTGGTATTTGTAGATGAAACAAGTGATTGTTGTTCTGATTGTAATTAACACTTAAGAATCCATTAATCTTCTTGGAAAAGATTGGGGGGTGGGGGGTGGGGGGTGGAGCGGATCCTAAGCAGCACAGGGAACAGAGCAGGGATTGTCCTCAAGGAGATGCTCGCCCCTCACAGGGCACACGTGCAGAAATTCACACACTGTGGTTCATTACCAGAAACCAGCTCACCTAACTGCACGTCCTTTGTGTGTGGGAGGAAGTCAACACAACACAAGGCGAGCAGGAGGGGGATTCAGATCCCTCCTAACCCCAGGGAAGGAGTGAAGATGCACAGAGCGGCTTTCAGGAACCAGGGAGTCTTTCTTATTAACTGAACAGAAATGACGCTAGAAACAAAGGGGGTCAAAACAAAGATGGGAACTCTAAATGAGAAAAAGCAATAATTAACCTAAACACAGGGAAGTGCTGAGGGAGACACAAGCAAGAACCACATAAAACACCTACACATTAAGATAACACCTGAGAGACTAGCACACGATGGCCGACAGTAACAGGCCACAGACCGGAACATATATAGATGGGTAATGAAGACTAAATGAATGACAGGTGTGGACTATGAACAATTAAAAGGCACAAAATATAAAAACACTATGAGACAAGGAACAGGACGTAACTACGAAACTAGACATGGGCAAGGATAACTAAGAACAAAGGTGCAAAACTAGAATCGATACAGAAATTCAAACACACGACAAATGTGATAAACATAGAATCGAAATATAAAGTGTTGGGGCACAACATCTCAAAATATCCACTACAACGGTACAAACTTCATTACAGGGATGCACGCTGAGCCCTTTCAACCATGTGGTAGCCTGGGGAGCTGGGGAAAACACTACAAATGGTGAAGGTGCTAAGCACAGAGGAACGAACGGAATGGCCAGCGACACCTGCTGCCCGTATGGGGAAATGAACAGGGTGGGATGAGGCAGGGACCGGTCCCCGACAATAACACTGCTACTGAGTAAAACACCATGTTGCCCTATTGAAGAAGCCACTCCGTGTACAAAAAATCTTATATATGCAATAGAACAAGGAGAAGTCAAGAAATTTTATAAAAAAGCTCAAGTCTAGCAACACTCAAAAAGAGAAGTAATATAACCCCTTTTCCAAAGTAGGTCGAATTACATCTTTTAAAAGATAAATAATGTGTAGTTCTTTATGTATAATTATGTGTACTAGGTTTGTCATCGTGGATCAAACCTACACCTGTCCTTCTTAAAGAACTTCTGCGTCTTTTAAATTCAAAACCCGGATGAATATCAACTTAATAATGCATACTGCCAGCAGGCAGGGCAGAAGCTGAGAAGTACAATGAAGTGGTGGCGTTTTATTTTTGGTCATGACCTGACCTTACCCAGCCTGAGGCGCTGAGAAGCTTCCTTCTCCAAAGAGGCTCGCCATCTGTGTTCAGTGTGCACTCATGCAGTTGCGGCGGTTGTTTTCGTGCTAAACCCCCTGCCCTTTCGCCTCACCCCCCCCCCCCACCCCACCCCTCCTCTCCGTCCCTTAAAAGGGGAACAGCAAAAATACGGCTCTGCTCCTCTGAGAATTCCCTGCGTAACGTCGGTCTGTTCCCAGACCAAAAGAGGCTTTTCTCACAAACTTGTACATAATATTTTTCAGTAATAACTGGCATAATAATCTCAGAATAGAAATAATAACCAAAGTAAAAAATGTACTTGCTTTTACCAATTACTTCCAGTGGACTGTAAATCACGGCATTATAAAACAGACAGCTGTATCAAAATAAAGTGATGCTCAAATACAGACTTCTGTTTTTTCATATTTTGTTAACCTAGAACCTGTGAAAAGATGAAATTATGGTTACCTGCCTAATACAATGACAGTGCTCATTAAATAGTTACAGTTTTAAAAATAATTTTCTTTTCCTAAATAATGGCTTGCATTTCCCTGTTTATATCCATTGTTGTTTTATTAGTGCCCATATATGGGCGCACCCCTGATACATGAGCGCTCCGAGTGGAAGGCACCTGTTCAAGGTAATAAGAATCTTTGAGAAAATGTCTGAGCGCTAACATGAGAAGAAAGCATACATACATGTTCTTGATTGTTCGTCTATTGTCATGTTCGCTTTTGTGTTTCTGGTATTTTTTACTTTAAGTACCTGCAAGGAAACTAGTTAGTGCTACAGCAAAATAAAGCCCCAGGTGACACGGTAGCTGTGGCTGGGCCTTTGTGTGCCCTGATTCACGCGCTCCCTCACCTGTTAGCGGCCTCACTAATTGCTCAATCAGTAAGATAATTGCCATTGCCATACTGAGCCAGTTCGCGCCTAATGTACAGGCAGCGGGCCAAGGAAATGGTTTTAGAGATAGATTTTTGGTAGCTGTTTTACCATAAAAAGTTTTATGACTGGAAAAGCTCTTATGCAGCAGAGTGCAATCAACGTGAAAACATAACATGAAGTAACTTGATGTAACGGAAATAAATCACCTTCCCAGAGATACCATGATGGACATCTCTCTCTCTCTCTCTCTATTTCTCTCTCTCTCTCCCTCCCTCTCTCTCTCTCTATCGCTGACATTGTTTTAATGGAGAAGTAGGGTCACCTGAGTATGAAGTATTTATAGCAAAATGGTTAAGCACAGTTTAGTTATGTCCTAGTGAATTATATCACGTTACAGTCAAGGAGCAACATTACACATGCATCCATCCATTTTCTGAAACCGCTTTTCCTATTCTGGCAACATCGCACATGAAAACACTTTAAAAAAAAAAAATGACATTATGAATCTGCATAATGTTAATCTGGAGTGTTTAGATTTTAGTTAAGTCTCTTTAAATGGCATTTTCAGTCAGTGGAATGCATGTGATTAGAGTAAAATGTGCCTGGCTTGATGTGACACAAATTTGGCCATGAGTGAGTGGCTGGAAATGGCAGGATTCTGGGCCCAAACACACTTCAGTCACTCGTAACCTGGCGTTTGCCCTCCTGCCTGTCGCCTGGGGCAAACCCCCCTGGGGGAGTGCCTGTGATCCCTGATTAATCACCGGCTCAGAGGAGGCCAGCGAGCCGCTCTGCTCTACAGCCCCAGGCCTGTTTTTCCTCCCTTGATCGACTGGCTGTACCGTATCATTACCTATAATTACACTGACTTGTTTTGCATTTACATTATAAATACACACATCCCAGTTTTAAGGTCATTGCTTGCTATGTATTACATGACAGGCAAGACAGATAAATAGATAGACAGATGGACAGATGCATTTGCTTTATGTTTATGTTCCATTACATCACATAGCTGGCCGAACGGCCATATTTGCTCATAAACTCTATTCAGGCATGCGTGATAATTTGAAAGATATGACATGTTGTTTAAAGTCCTTCCAAATTAAACTAAGAAAAGACTAAGATTTTAACTTTCTTTTATATTTTAAGCTTTTATATAGATTAATATTCTTGTTTCTTTTACGTTTTCTCTTTAAAATTTTTCCATATCCTTAGCTCCATTTTTTTTAGGCTCTTTAGCTAACGTTTATCGCCCCCGACCTACCCTGCAAGGGACAGGGGGTTATGCAGAGCGATATCTCTGAGAACTATACTGCTCTGTCCATACTATACTGTCAGTGGTTATTCTCCCAGGGTTTGTTGGTGTCATACTTCAGGATCTCACTACATCTCCAAGTGTCACAGATCTCATTGAGTGCTATCTGCCTATGGGCCACACTATTCCCAGCCATCGGAGCCTCTTCACTGACTCGCTGACTCCAAACACCACAGTGGCAATCTGATGAAATTAAAGAAAGAAAAATAAAAGAATCTATAAAATGTTTCACAGATCCAAGATCTTGGAACAAGGCTGTCTCATCACTCGCCGGTCTGCAGAAATCAATATCTTCTTCGAGATAAGAGGTCACCGTGCGGAGGTTTTCAGGTCTTCTGCCAGTCAGTGAGATTCTTCACAGGAATACACACAGAAAACTGCCCTGTTGTTGCCATGCACTGTATTGTAGTGCTTCATCCACCAGAGTATCTCGGCGGTGAAGTGTTTAGATGCACTGCCATGGTCCTTTCAGGTTCTGTGTCGCTCTCATTGATTACCTGCTGCACTTAGCTTAAGAAATCATCGCTTCTTGTGAAGTGATGGTGAAAGAAGCCGTTCATGCATTAGAAAGTCAAACACATGCTTCTGCTAGAGAGCTTTTCTTCCATTTGTAAAATGAAACTTAGACATGGAACAGTATGTACGACAGTCAAAGGTTATTATGGGATGCAGGTCAGCACTGACTGTTCTTTGCTCATAAAATGTAACATTGCCCCTTCTGACGGAAATGAGAAGAGGGAAGGAGGCAGTGCCTTGGCAGAAAATCAATATCACCACATGGACTGTTGTCAAGATTAAGACGTCTTTCAAATGTATTAAATAGATATCTAATAAATATTTTAAACCTATCTCTTTCAAAGGGGCTTTGCAGACTCTGAAGTTCAAGATCGTGGGTGTATTTGCATGTGTGTGGTGGTGAGTGTGTGTGTGTGTGTGTGTGTGTGTGTGTGTGTGTCTTTCTGTCTGGGAGCAGGTGTGTGTGGATTAGGTTTATGTTACATTGTGGGGACCAAATGTCCACCATAATTAAATAAAAACAACCTGTTTTTGACATTGTGGGGACCATTTTCTTGTCCCCAGAAATATCTGTGAATGCAATTAAAAAAGTGAAAATGCCAACAGTCTTGTATTTTGTTTGGTTAGTTATGGTTAAGGTCGGGGTTGAGTAGGGGTTAAGGTTGTCATGTTGTTATTAGAGGTTTCCCCATTGAAATGAATGGAGAGTCCCCACAAAGATATAATTATAAACCGGTGTGTGTGTGTATTTGTGTGTGGATGTAGTCTAGGTACACATTATATTTACATTGTGGGGACATTTGGTCCATTACCAATAATTACCATTACCAACAATTACTATTACCAACAATTAGCATTACTAACATTTACCATTACCAACATTTCCCATTACCAACCTTTATCACTACCAGCATTTACCATTACCAACAATTACCATCACCAGTGCCATATGCAGTCTGGCTACAAGCCATACAGTTTCATTTTCTTTTGATAAATTATGGAACAGATATACATACATTATTGTGCTTGGCGCAACACCGAGAGGTTATTGAGGGATTTATCGTTTGGTTAATTACAATAGTGATACAAAAAAGCAATACTATTTGATACAATTTGTATAGAAATCATAAAGGAAACTGGGCATTCAGGCTGATTTCTGTTATTCAAGTTTTTTATTATGCAAAGGTAATGGGAAAAGTGGATGACTGAAGGAGTATGAATCAGTGTAACCCGGAGGGTAATCCATGTGGTTTAGCTCCTGTAATGTGCTGCACCTTCTATATATAAATGTGACCTTATACTAAACCCTATAATCTGTACGCATGCATAGGCCAGCCTGTGTCGTCCAGCATGACTCTCCTTGGGACAGGCTGACAGAGGACAGTAATGAATGTGCTCCCAGAGTCTCCTTGGCATGTCACAGTAATCACTCCCATCTCTGAGAATACTCAGGGAAAATTTCTTGACAGGATTAGACTTACCTCCAAATAGCTGTCAACAAAACAATTAAACAGGAATTTCTTATTGCCGTACTGAAGCATACTGCATTCATTTCCCTTACCGTCACTTGGGACGTGAGACTCAAAGGAGACAGTTAACGGTCATTTAAGGTTGAGGCAGAGTCGTTTTTACAAAGTTAAAAATGTGTCTTTTGTGCGAATCTTATCGAAAGGAGGACTTGCATGCTGCTGAGATCTGAGAGTGGGCATGTAGCCATTAGCCTCTGTCAAATCCGGCAATTCCAGCCTCACAACAAAAGGCAGCTTTTACAGAAGGGGATGCGGATGCTGCACGTCAGTGCCACACAAGGCCACACTCAGGATTATTCTAGTCTGGGCTGTCCAAATCCAGGGAAGCCTGGCGATCTGGATATAAGTGTCCTTTTACTGCTGGGGACGTCCCCAGTACTGGTGCAGACCATATGACCGCAAGCGCCTTGCATCACCTGCTAGCCGACTAACATGTGCGCGAATGGTCACACGGGATTCCTCAGTGAAAGGGGAGAAGCAGCCTGAGACCATCCCTCCAGCAGCACCTGAGGATCTGCTCTCTGGAGCACCAACCAACTCCATCTACAGCCGGTTCTGTATATCCCCCCCTCTCCCCTCTGTCAACTATGTTCACTATGCACTGGAGGACTGTGTGGGGAGGGACCCGTCAGGATCTGGAGGAGAAGCAAACTGATTTAGATGCACACGGTATATACTCCCCGCCCCCCCCCCCCCTCGCTCCAGTGGAGAATGATGGCCAGGGTGCACAGCTGTGCTACCATCAGCAACGTGGAGCTGAGGTCACACTCGGCTGTAAGCCTGCCCCTCATCCAGCCTCTCCAACGATCACAACAGAACTGCCTTCGCCTAAAAATGTTGCCCAAATTTCTTAGGGCAGACGGGAAGGATGCAGAATCTGACACCCATTAGTTTAATCTTGTAATAACTATTTATTGTGCAGGCCTCTAAGATCATGTTTCCCCATAAATTGGCCTCTTGGAGATTATTCGACCCTGATACAAATAGAAAGCATTTACTGTCAGTCTCTGTTATGTGCTGTGCAAAAGTGAAATACAATTAACTCTTCTCTGTTTTCATTCTTGTTCTGCTGGGGGGCGGGGAGGGACATGGGAGAGGCATTGAGTAAGCAAGAGCATGGATATTTTTCCTTTTTTAAAATCTAACCATGATTTGGCCAGATTGTAATCTATACCCAGTAACACCTTTACCGACTTCCTGGCTGGATTGTTAGCTGCAGATGCATTTTGGGTAAAATCTACTGTTGTGCACTTATCCAGTTAGTCACCTTTTCAGATTACATTTAAACGTAATTATGAATTTTCAGTTTACATTTAAGAAACATAGACAGCCAGACTAGCAATGCGTATTATATATCAGTGTTTGTGATGTCATGCTATAAAAAAACCAGACTCAATTAAAATTTTAATCAGCAAAGAAACATGAAGATACCATACACCTAACACACATTTTTCATGTTACACTGTTTTTTTTTTTGTCCCCTTTTCTTTTGATTTTTACAACAACAGATGAGCTTTATTAGGCTTTGACATCATTTATTCTTTTCTGTCTTAGTACCATGGTTTTCACGCTCCATCACTAATTTATCACAGAGTGAAAAAATGTTTGTTGGTGAGGAAGATCGACACGCAGGACATGCAAACAAGCAGCCTTCTTTCAATTGAAGGAGAGGTCTAAGATTCACAAGGACAGTTTGAATTACACATGGGTTTGGGGGCAATTCAATAGGAAGTGGAACAATCTGAGCATTAATTGTTGCACCACATCCTGAGCAGACACTTGATCCAGCCACAGGGACACTGCTGTAATGGAGCAGAAACACGCATGACGTAAGAGGCTTAACCCTTCTGGGGTCAGTTCACACCTGCTGCTGCTGCACAGCCACAATTAGGGAGTGTGTGTGAATACAAATTCAGTTTTACCTTTATGACATGTAAGATATACAATAGTGTTCTGTGTGCCAACAGACCAACCCCATTCAATCAGTTAAACTACGGTCACAATTCACCAAGACACATTTTCACTAAAGCCGTGATGTTCTCGTTATTGATTGACTCCCCAGCATTCATGGATTCAGAAGCCTTACTGCCATTTGTACAAGTACAATGAAATTCTTGCCTGTGTATCTTCCTCCATAGCGTCAAATTAGTCTTTGGGTCATTCACACTGTTAGATGGTCGTATTGCATGCACACAAAACTGCTGTCTTTACCAATTAATTTGTGTTCAGTTTCATCTTTTTTTCTTTTTAGAAGTACTATTCTGGCTTAAAATGACCTGCCTTAAATAAAACAGCTTAATCAGGTCCCAAAGTCCCGTCTTTGAAGGCTAGCGTTTTACAGTGAAACACCACCCTGATCCTCAGATTGTTTCTGACCGGCTCTGTTCATACTATTAGTAACCGATGCTTCACCTGCACCGCCCCTCCCCCCCACCCCCATCTCACAGCACAATTTAAGACAAAACCAGATGATAGCAGAAGCGAGTGGCACAGGGTCCCCGGGGACCCTCCCAAGTGACCGTGTCCCTTTCGCCTATTGTTCAGCCTTGTTTCTAGTCGTCCTGTTTACAGGGAGGGGCTGGACTTTGACACCTTCCACACAAAGGCGGACTGCCACATGCGTTCTGCACTTTCCACGCTCGGCATTCTGGATGGTGGCGCTACAGACACAGTCAACAAAGCTTCTCTGCCAACCGTAAATAGCAGAAATCTCTCTACTGATCTGATTAACACTGTGGTCATCAATCAATGTCAGAAATAACAGCCCCCCATTAAATACCATTATTATGCAGGCCATTCATTCAAATGTTTCTAATAATAATCTTTGTAATATACTGAAGTATAATTTCAACAGCAATTTATCTTCTTATGTGATCCATCACTGGTTGAGTTAACTAGTTTAACTTAACTGCAGACGGCAGCATATACAGATTAGACCCTGTATGTCCATGTATGCTTTTCTTATCGACGCTGGTTTCCCGGTACTGACTTCACTATTATCTGGACTAACACTTTCATAGCACCAAGGGGTCATGGGAAAGTAGCACTTTAATGTGGGAATACATGTGAAAGGTGTTGGATTGCCTGCAGAGTTTCCATGAAATTAAAACATGGCAAACAAATAAGACATTATTATTATTTAAACAGAAATGTGTGTGTATGGGGGGGGGGGGGGTCGGGAATGTAGAGCCAGGTGCCTGCCTTTGTCAGTAATCATTGGGTCCCCTGTAACCTGGACTGAAATATGGAGACCCGTCCCAAAACTCGTAAACATGTTCACCTACCTATTTTTATATATATTGGTTTATTTCCACAATCCAAGACCTGACTGTGATTTCTTTCTGCCACCCCCAACCCCAACCCCAACCCCACCCTGCCAAAGCCCCTTTATTTTTCTGGCATGTACTTTTGTTTTGTGCCGGCCTTGTCCCCACCTGAGGTGGGGGGGGGGGGGTCCCTCTGTCGCGTGGTTCCGCCCACCATCCGGACCCAAGGTTCTGTCATGGTCCGATTTTTCAGAAAACAGAGTCGCAGCTTTGAGGGTCAAGGCCCGTGTATTACACATTCAATTTTGTCTGGAGGTAAAAATATAAAAAGCAATTAAGGAAAAAAAAACAAGACAAAACGGAATCCCTCTTTAATCTAAGCTATGAAGTTTCCCTTGGATGCGGAAAATGATTTCATCGGGCACACCTGCTGTTTTCTACAGGCTTCATTTCACGACAACGATTCTTCAGTAAGGCTGTTGAAAGAAATAAACGAAAATTGATTTTGTTAACTAGACAACAGCAAAGTTGATTCTGCGTTGCATGTAAAGTATTAGCATCGGCCAGCTTCTGTATTTGGGAAGATCACATGTTTTAAAAATATTGAATGAAAATTTAACGATAGATCATATTTTAATCATAGTTATGGGCTTATATTTTATAGACTGTACTGATCTATTCATCATGTGATGAATCTGCTCTTAATATTTCTGAAGCATAATCTTCTGCAGTGTAATGACCTTTCTGTGTTTTCCTGGGAATGGGCATCAGTTTCTCCTCTGATTCCATGTTCCCTCCATATTTCCAGACCTCCTCCAGACCTCCTCCAGACCTCCTCCTATAGTCCACGAACATGCTGATAAATGACTGGGAGTCTCTGAATTTCCCATATTGTGTGCGTGAGTTTGTGCGCACGCATCCTGAACTCCCTAGGATAGACTCCAAGCTGGCCATAACCGTGCATGAACATTCTGTAGACCATCTCCGCTGCTGATGTGCTGTAGAACACTGTTGGTTAAACCCAGTATGTGAAAGCGTCAACCTCGGAGAAAGCAGAACGAAAGGCCATGGCGTACACATTCTCAGCCTTCCGCGACCGCCTTTCCCAAACGCATCATAAACAAATTTTCATTCCATCTCACATGAAAGAAATGTGTTCTTAGGGTTAAAGGGATCACGCATGTGTAAGTACTTCGCCTTCCAGAATATTTGGCCGAAACTCAATCATTTTCATATGCTCTCGCTTAGCGTGATAGATGTGCTCAACGCATCTGTGTTGAGCAAACAAAGCCTGAGCATTGTTCAGTGGGATTGTTCGTTTCGGCTCTGCGAATTTTCTTTGCGCTGTGGGGAGTGGGTGATATTTAGCAACCTGTAATTGCTGCATATTAGAAGTACTACAGACAGGCTAGGATAAAAACATGCGCGTTGACCGCAGTCTGGTCCTGAACCGCCAGCTCCAATTATCCAATCTGGCTATACGGTCCACAGAGGAACCCGAAATATATTTAAAAAGAGAAAACAGCAGCAGAAGGCACTCGTGCCGGGGGGCTGTATGTAGTGTAATTATGCTTCATGTCCCGCCTCCACCCCCCCCCCTCCTGGTTCAGGGGAGCTCACCCCCTTTTGGGCCCCCCCCCCCTTGCTTATAAACATTATTCTTTGAAAAGCCAGTTTCATTATC
>JAODLC010000021.1:9175733-9199133 GCA_026781145.1 Hippopotamyrus pictus
AGAGTACTCAGCTGGTTGGTAGAAAGGAAATCTTGGTCTGGATTTGTAGCTTCTGGACCTGAAATGCCCAACACTGACTACCAGCTATATCTGTAAGCAACAAAAGCATTTAATCAAATCCAGGGCAAGAGTTACAGAGATGAGAAAAAAATTACAAAACCAACAAAAACTGAGCAATATATATAATTCAAATTAACAGTTTATTGTGGGTTACATGCAAAAAAGTAGCAAGATTTAAAAATATAATTGGCATCGGATGCAGGGTGCACCCCAGCCTCACGCCCTGTGCTGCCTGGGACAGACTCCAGCCCCCCCACAATCAGCACCGAAATAAGAGGTCAGCAGATGGATGAATGGATCAACTTAGACAGTAGAAAACAGCAAACTAAAGCAATAAAAGGAAAAACTGTAGTACAAAGTGAGCAAAAACTGTTACATGTGCATGCTGGTCACACATCTTTGTCCTGTCATGAGGATTGATGCTGTGATGTTCAGTTATCAGCCAGACATTATTATTCTGGCAAAGTCTCCTTTGTTGCGATTGATTTTCATGACAGATACCTTTAAGTGATATATGGGAATATATAAATGGAATGAAACATTCACGATTACTTGAGCTCGATTGAACTTGAATTTTATTTATAGCCAAACTGTATTTGGCTGACGTCGAAACATCCCAAGCACGGATGGTGATGTTTCCTCCAGTAATGATCAAATGCAGAAAACCTGGAAAGAGCTTAGGAAGGGATTTTACATTCTACTTTACAGACCATTACCACAAAAATGTAACATTTTCATTTCTTTGCCTTGACATCATTGCTTTGATTTCATGCAAAAGTCCTTCATTCTCTCGCTTAATGGAGCTGTCTGTTGTATATCGTGGACCGTGTTCTCGCTCCCTCCCACTTCTCACTTGGGAATTTCTCTGCCTAAGCATCAAACCTATACACTGAGCTTCTGGATCAAGCCTAGCCTGGACTCAATAATGCAACAAAGTCACCGACCAATCCCTGTTACAGGTCACCGGCCAGCAACGTGGAAAGCCAATCAGAAGCCAACAGTCAGCGCTCCTGCTTTGACACATGAGGTATACCTGGCTTCACTGGATGATCAGCCGTCCTTGGAGCCCCAGAGCAGGACCAAAGAATATTGGAATTATTTGTTTTCTCTCTCTGGTTCCCATGTGGCTCTTTTACCCTTTTAAAAATGCTAAAATCCTGCTTGTTTTTAGCCTGCCAGTAATCTGTTACACTCTCCTTAATGTCAGCTGCCACTGTAGCCCATCTGTAACTCTGATGTTGCATCCTGAGTAAAACCATGTTGGAAGGAACCTAAAGAAAACACTGAAATGAACCGAACTGAACTGTAACCTTCAGAAGAGAATACATGGCGCGTCAGTCTGTCTGAAAGAGCGGAGTGAAGCGACTGAACATGACTGGAGGAACAGTGAGGTCCTCTGGGCTGTAGACGGCCGTGGCTCGAGGATGGCAGACATAGAGGTTTCATTAGAGGAAAAGGAATATGAAAGACAGCGGCGCGATAAAACCACGCGGCTTTCCATGTGCTTTGCCTGACTGCGATCCAATTAGCTGGCTGTTTGAAACTAGCAAAAAACCCATTAGGAGTCAATTAACCGGAAACGTGGCGCAGAAAATTAATAGGAGGGCCATTCTTACATTTATCGGTTGACCTTTACAAAAAAAGCAACGTTTCCCTTTAATTCCAGCTCTGCTAGCTGTCCTCCCTTTAAAGTGACTTTAGCTGCTGTTTTGATTTCGAGATGTAACATTCAGACCCGAGTGACACAATATCGTCTTCAAATAGCCACATGGAAAGTCTTTTACAGCAATCTGAGGGGTTTATTACAGAGCGTTTCAGAACCATTGTTCAAATAGGTGGACTCATTTTATAGCTCTCATCTTAATAGGATTTCCAGAGCTTTTGATATAGAAATGCATGTCCTGTTTTAGATGAATTTTTTTCAGCTTTAGTATTAAATGAAATACCACAAGCTTTCATCAAGTAAAAAAATATACACTCCTTGGTCTGAGTGAATTCTGAGATTTAATGTTGGAGCGAAGACATAAAACGCAGTAAGACAGAGAACATGGATGGAGCAGTTTGAGCCGGAGTCTGGAATCAGCAGAACAGCAGAAGGACAACACAAGGTGCGGCCAGGCCTGGCCCGGTCTGGGTGTCAGGCCGACTTTCGTGTTGTGCCATCTGCAGCCAAAGGAGGAGGAGTGGCTGGCTGAGGAAGAGTGTCGATCGCTAAGCATGCAGAATCTTCTGGAAGATTCAGAGAGGCTGGAGAGCAATAGGGGCTGGCCTGTGTCCTTGCGAAACTCAGTATGTCATCACAGCATCACGGAAGGCAAGCTAACCAGGGGCGGAAATGTAAAAAATGAAACAATATATGATATAAACAATATTTATATGCTGGATGGTCAGCTCAGCCCGGAGACAGAACCACATGACCCAAGGGAATCTCGAAAAAGGGCCGCTATTTGTGGATCTTTCCCCAGCATCCCGCGGATCAAGGAGCTGGGGTTTGATATAAACCTCAGCGCTCCGACTCACGTTGCCGGCACCGGTGGCGCAGCCTCGAGAAGGGCGAGTGAGCGTCTCTGCTCAGGGTCGTGTGGCTGTGTTTCCAGCTCACGCCGGCGCCGCTCAGCCAGCAGTCCCAAAGGCTCGGGCGAGCTGAAGCGGGTCATTGTGCGCGACAGCTGGCCGTGTTTTCCTGCTGCCAGCTGCCTGTAACGTTAGCTGTACCAGCTGTGTCCCAGCCGGTGATCAGAGCAGCCATGAGGACCCCATTTGGCTGTCCGCCTCAGTGCCTGCTGCTTATGTTGCAGAAAATATGCATAAATACAATATACTAAATAGATTTCTTTTAATCTGTATGTAGCTTTTTTCCAGGAGCATGACTGTATCTTCTGTGATGAGATTCATTTGTATGCTTTTTGCACTTCTTCTTATTTATTCAAAACTTAAACTCCAGTTTCTTTGGTTTTTAATATGAAGCTATTCACCAGGGGTGATTCTGTCCAGGATTTTACCCTAAGTAGGGGCTCAACTCCCTGAGGAAATGTGGGACCAAACAGGGTCCCATTCAATGCAAACAGAATAAAAGTTACCAGACAGAATTAACGTTTTTTTTTAATAAATTAGCAAGGCAGACCAACACCTTAAAGTAAGACAGCTTGCCTTCACACAAAGACGGGCACAGTGTTCCATATACGAGTACTTTTGAAATAATCTGATGTAAATTCGGTTGGAAGTAATTTGCATAAAATACATTATTTTAACAATTATCATTGTATTAGCATATCATTTAACTGCTCAAATCCATATGACTCCCCTGGGAATGTTACTTTTCAATACTCCTCACCTGAAGCCTGGGCCATCGACTGCTATGGTAATGTAAATTCCGTTAATGACTGATTTACAAAACACTTTTTTTTCCCCACAGTAATTTGCTCCAGCCTGAGAAGCACGGAAGATTCTAATCAACATTAAATACGTTAAATGTATCAAGCTGTACTGAAAACGCAGGCCGCTTTGTGTCTGCTGAATTAAGAAGCCATTTTCCCGTGCGTGAGTGTGGTCTACGCCTCCACGCCGCCCTCCAGCCGCTGATCTCCTTTTCTGCTGTTTGCAGGTTGCCTCTAAGGAGTTCCAAATCAATTTCTGACTACAGATTTGCAGCATATTTAATAATGGATGCTGGGGGGGGGTCTGGACTTGCTTGCAGGGAAGCTGAGACATATCACTGGATTATGTCTGATTACATCACATTTAAATAGGTCGTAAGGTGTCAGGTGGGTTGCCATGGCGTCTTTCGCCTTCAGAATTTTTTTCCCCCTCACTAGCCAATCACAACCCAGCAGGTAATTATTCTTCAGTGCTTGCAGCACCGAAGGTAAACATAGACTTGTGACAGGTACAGCGTTGCATGTAAACATTCCCTCCGCGTTACTAAATCGGCATGTTTTTCTCACTGACACATTATTATAACAAGCGTAGCTGTCAGTCCTTTGAGTCATGGTGTGATTGATGGCCAGCGAGAGTTGGGACGATGACCGTCGTCATGGCCGCACGGCCTTCTGGGAAGTGCCAAAGTGGCCATTTGACGGTAATTAGTGGTGAGAAAAAGGGGTGGTGGGGGGGAGTTTATCTCTACTTCAGCCCCCCTCCCAGGCCAGCTCTGAGAGGGCCGTGGGGATCAATAGCCCGATATTCTGCCTTCTCCAAAACCCTGCCGGTCTCTGGGGGGAGGGGGGGGGGGGTACACAGAGACAGCAGCTGTCCATCATTAATCTATTATTCATCCTCAATTCATTTGAAGATCGAAAAAAATGGATTGTATTTTCCTTTTTTACTGTGGGGGGGGAGGACGCTGCAGTGACTCCATGTTTATTCTCGTAAAAAGATGAACCCTCCCCCAAAGACTGACGTGATTAATCAAAGGCTTCCCAACCTCAAAGAAACCTGTCTGAGATATTTTAATACTAGTATGCCAAAGGATAATGAATTCATCAATTCCTTAAGAACTGTATTCCCAAATGATAATATCGTTATTTTTTTTCTATGTCTGAGACATACACGTCCAAAATGTTTTTAGACGTTGGAAATTCTAAATGTCGTTTTTTTTTTTTTTTTTTTGCTGTTACTATGTTTATTAAAGTTCCAGACACGTCGTGATGAGACTTTGAAATGATCACAAGCCAGTGTAGAGACTTGCCTACTTTAAACAGCTGGTAGAGTGATCTGCAGGTTTTGATGCCATTGGAGTGAAAAGCGCAACTCGTGAGAATTCGCTGCACAAATATCTTTTTTTTCACTCTACTTCTGTTGAGGTCTCAGCTCAGCCTGAGCACTGAGCAAGTGTATGTCTGAGGGAATATTGGAATGCCTTTTTGAAATATTCTTGGCGTGGAAGATAAGGTGGGGTCGCTCAGACTGATCCCGGGCCTGCCGTGGCCGCTCGCCGGACGCCCGAGTGTGTCACACCTGCTGGGGGGGCCGGATCAGTGCACAGTGTCTGCCTGTCGGCCTCACACAGCGAGGAGGAGCAAAGGAGGCAGACGGACTGGGAGTGACGGCGGAATGCAATCGCTGCTAATTGCCAGGATTTGCTGGGCCTAAAGATCAGTCATGGTGCCCCAGATGTGGAGGCTGATTAATGGGCCGTTCACCTCGCCGCCACCTTTCCCAGCATCAGAGCCCAGCTATTTCCTGGAAAAGCGCGAGCCTGTCGCACTGCACTTCCTCTGTCTCACCGGACCAGCCACTGTCTGTCCCCCCCACCCAGACACATCCATCCTCACGCTGACTGGTTGAACCCCCACCTTTGCAATCAACTCTACATTCTGACTAGAGGTAGAAT
Organism: Hippopotamyrus pictus; assembly: GCA_026781145.1. Classification (NCBI taxonomy): domain Eukaryota; kingdom Metazoa; phylum Chordata; class Actinopteri; order Osteoglossiformes; family Mormyridae; genus Hippopotamyrus; species Hippopotamyrus pictus. The sequence continues at coordinate 9,181,126 of JAODLC010000021.1, forward strand.
TAACCCCTTCAAAATACAAATTTGTTGCCCAATATCAATGGGAAAGTGCCTGAGCAACATTAGTCAGCAATATAGCTCTAAAGTTTGCCCTGTGTATCATCACCTTTACTCACAAGGACCTTTATCAAGCTGGTGACCTGCATAGAACTAAGAAATAATCATATTTTTTCATGCCATCTGCATTCTGCTATCGCCTGAGACAGAACAACACGCTGAATAAAATGAGCGAATCCCGCGACTCCTCGACGAGCCACGAGTGATAAGCAGGCACAGGGCGGGTTTGTCGGGAATAGTGAATGTATTTTGCATCCTGAAATAACACAGGCTGGTCCAACACAGCCTGAACACTTGGGAACAAATGTGTGCTTCATTTCGACATGTATTATAGTGGTCAGGTACTAAGCGGAACAGGCACGCCAGACAGGACACGTGCCTAGTGGGGGGGGGGGGCAGTAAAACAGCAGGCGGTCCTGCATCACACTTCAAGCCCCTTGAGCTCATATGCTCAAATAAAGGAAGCAGTTTTGCTTCATCTGAAGCTACTTTCCACATATTGCACAGCTGGGTATTTTACTTGAGAAATCATTTCAAACGTATCACTGAATGCTGCAGCAGAACCCATTGTGGGACTTCAACAAGCACACTTTCAGGTGCTGGGTTCCTTAAAGGCTATAAGTACCTGTTGGCTAACATTTTAGCTATTTTATTAATAATGAGAAATTGATTCAAATATCATACACATGGATTAGTTAGTATGAGATTAGCATTGATAGGATAACAACATGGGTTCATGCTGCTCTAGTCATTTTACAGTTAGCTGAGGAAATTTCAGTTACATCCAGAATCCATATGTTTATAGCTCAATAACTTTCACGCATGTAACCTGGAAACAGTAACCAGTTTATCTGAACATCTGGAGAAATCTGAGCCCAGAGTAGCCGGTGGAAACTCGCATGAGTGAAGGTGGGGCAGATTCAGACATGTGAGGCAACAGTGATACCCAGTGAGTCACCGCATTGCCCAAAATGCAGACGTGCTGAGGATTGATTTGGAAATGTAAACAGAATGCAAGCTGGGGTAGAGAGGCAGCAGTTATCCCGGCGGAACAATCGATAACACGATGACCCACGGTATCAAACGTGATGATGAGAGGTCATCCAAGATCACCAGAACCTGTTCAGCTTCTGAATGAGTGTCAGAAGCTAAAATGAATGCTATGTTGGCTACACTTTGACATTTGAGCAGGGGGCGTAGAGACTGACGCGATCTGGGGGATGTTTAATTTGGATTCATTCATTCAACCTGCCCAATAAATAGACCGTTGTACAGTATTTAAATTATTAAGTTCTGTCCAGAGATGAAAATTTCTAGCCCAGAAAGTACAAATCCAGACTAAGATTTTGTTTCAAACAGCCAGTTCAGTATAAAGCGTCTCAGTTACAGAGTACTCAGCTGGTTGGTTGAAACAAAACCTTGGTCTGGATTTGTACTGTTGGGATCTAATCTTTCCACCCCTGGTGTCCTCCTGCCAAAATCAAACTCTCTCCTACGCTGCAGCATTTGGGTACTTCTTAAATTTAAAAAGGTATTCTATTCACATTACTCAGGAACATTTTTTACATTGGGCAGACACGTTTATCCATATTTTTGGGAAAGCAGGGTGCAGATGGCCTCTGGGTCTTGCCCAAGGATGACATCACTCTACCAGCCCAGGATTGGAAATAGCAACCTTCCAATTAGCAGAACGGCATGCAAACAGGTGAGCCGCCCACTGGCCAAGGGGCACAGACTCTCATATATTATGTAACACTGTAATTGATTATGAATCAGCTGCCAGTTATTAATTCTACTCATTTGCATATTTTATATTTGCTCTATTACCAGGCTTTGAATAAAAAGCTGCCTCTCACTCGGAATGCCCATGAAGAGCTTGTTTCCTTTTCAGCAGAACCCAACAAAGCGTTCCAGTTCCACAGTGTTTCTATTATCAAACCGTAATATTATCCTCCATAGTGCCTAATTGTTTGAGTAATTGTTGGCTAAATGACATGCAGTCACACAATCCTGCAGCAGGAGCGGGAGCGCGGCCGGTTCTGCGAGTCCTGTGTCAGGTAGCACCTCCCCGACCTTATTATGGTGTGCTCACCTGCCCTGTGTTAACGGAGTCGGGACCCTGCACCATTATTCGCAGAATGCGCTCCTTTTGCAAGCCGGATGATGGAAGAGTCCTTTATCCCAAATGTAATTGCCAAACTCTCTCGTCGACCTGCAAAAGCCCCAGCCAGGAAACAAGTGGTACTTTTTCCCACAATCTCCTGCTGTGGGCCCTTCCTCCAGTAGTCCGCTTTCCCCTGGTTACTCTGACAGCCTTTCTGTGCCCAGGGCCAGTGGGGGGGGGTTCTGCTGTGACTTTGCCTCTTTTTAAACTCCGCCGCCTCTGAGTGACAGGCCTGCACTCCCGCTTTGGCTCATGCTGTGCTCCACGCATTAATTAAGCCACACAGCTGTGACACATTCCTTTGAATGCACATTGTTTTGCATTTAGACCCAAAATGAAGGAATCTGCCTTTTTCCCATAATGGTTACAATACGCACTGCTCAGTAATGCAGCCTTCCATAGCGAGAGGAATGTCAGCCTCAGGAACTGTCTGCATGGCTCAGATTAATTACTACCTTACATGTGACTAGGACTCACATTTTAATAACGACACCATTTATACTTCAGACATGCATCTATCCATCCTCCCCATATCTAGAACAGGACGATTAGGGGCTTGGAGTCTATTGCAGGTAGCACAGGGTAACGAGGCAGGGGACAGCCGGGATAGGGTTCCAGTCCGTCACGGGGCAGACACATGTGCTATCGTGTTATGGTTCACTGAGCATGTGGGAGGAAACTAGAGGATTCACAGAAAACACACACAGCATGGGGAGGGCAAATACACTCCACAGCACATAGGGGTGGGCAGGGGTGTACCTGGACACTCTGGGCCCAATATCATAATGTCACCTCCCCCCATCCCCCACCCCATCCGATTTTATGTATAACTTTACATATTCATGGGTCCCTATCAAGCTCTGGGCCCCCTGAATCTGCCCGGGTATCCACGCCCCTCTGACGCTACTGGGGGTGGGAATGAACACCCCCCTCCCCATGTCTGTATGGTGAAGCTGGTGAAGTTACACATACAACCACTGCAGTGTTATAATAATGACAAACTAGAGCTTCCATGGAATGGCTGAGGTGCAGTAGGGGCGCCTGAGAGTGTGGGGAGATTGTCCCACCATGAGAAGCACATGGCTGCATGCAGACCTCCAGCTGTGATCAGTACGAAGAACATAATGATGTGCTGGCAGTGAATAGGAGCAGAAATGTTCTTTACAGGTACATGCATTGTTAATGGCAGTGAGATCAAGGCTATGGCAAGTCAATATCTTACCCATGAATTGTGATTAAAAACGGCGGCCCAGTGGGAAGCAGTGCCGCCTCACGTCCAGCTCTTTGTGGGCTGGTCTCTGCCCTGCTGTTTCACTGGAATTTGCATGTAATCCTTCTTGTGCTGGTCTCCTCCGGGTGCCTTGGTTTCCCCGCACAGACCGAAGACAAGTTCCTAGGTGATCCCATGTCACTAACTTGCCCATAGACTGTGAGTGTGCTTTGCGATAGACTGGCATCCCTTCCAGGGTGTCCCCTGCCCTGCACCCTGTGTTGTGTGGAACAGACTTCAGGTGCTGGAAGCAGGGACATGAAATATGAGCGAAGCGGTTTATTCATACATACAGATGCTCCTCTACTTACGAACCTTCGACTTGCGAACTTTCAGACATACAAACAAAGAGGACTGTACGTCCAAGTTGTGTTCATTGGGCTCCCGTTTCCTTTCCACAACAGCAATTTTTTTCTTTCTGCGTGCCAGTTCTGCCTAGTACGACTTCTGGCCGCTACTCCCGCCGCGCAGCAGCGTAACGTGTGTACTCCCAGCATCCTAGTTCTTTGTACTTGCATATACCCTTAAAATGATGTTGAATGACGATTTACAAACACTTCAAATTACGAACGCCCGTTTAGAACATATCTCGTTCGCAAGTAGAGGAGCGTCTGCATATGCATGGTATTAAGGGATAATCATTAGTCCATTTTATAGATGAAAGTATGAGTAAATAGGCTGCCATTTAAAAAGGCCATAGCTTTATTACTGTTCTCTTACTTTATCTGCTGCTCTTATTTCATTCTTATCGTATTCACTTTGCAGCAATGTGAACTGATTGTTGCTAATGCTTGTTGTCTATCATTCTTAGATTAACAACAAAATTCAATGATGCTTCAGCAAGTCCGACGCATCAAGCTGCTATTCGCCTAGCTACTCAAATTATCTCCACATGGCACTTTGGATAAAAGTGCTTCAATCCAGACAAAACAAAATGCCCTTTTATTCTGTGTACATAAAGAGAGTCCTGTTACTCCTCTTCAGAGGTAGATAGTTCAGGTGCAGAAGGTAAAAATCCAGACCAAGATTTTGTTTTAACCAACCAGTTGAGTATGAGCAGTCACGTTCACCGAGTACTCAACTGATTGGTCTGGATTTTCTACATTTTGGACATGAACCTTCCACTGCTGCTCTTCTTCATGAAGTGTCTGGAGAAGAAAGTGACCACATCACAATGATCCTAATGATTTGACAGCATCTAGTGGGTCCCAGGACTCAAAACTCCCCCGAAAGCCCGAACGTCCAGCTTCCCTTTGAGCGTGGAGATCTCATCTCCGGGAACACCGCCGCACGCTTGTGTGTTAATATCCGCAGTTACCCTATAACTGCACGATCCTGCAGGTCCCCAGAGAGCAGATTACCATCTGAAGAGCAGTGCCCAGCGGCGGATGAATCACCCGTCGGCACTGTCCCGCGGCCAGGGGCGTGCTCAGTGCCGTATTGTCGATTCTCTTTATTGGAAACATTAATACTCAGGCAGCATATATATCACTGTACATATATACCACTCTGACCCGCCAAGTGGGGACATTAGCTAAGCCTATAAGCCAAGCCTTGGGGTGCCAATGAGAGCAGCCATTTCCATCCAACGGCATCGTATTGAAAACAAATCAAACAATACAGGATGGAATACTGTTTTATTCTGTTTTTCACATTACATGACACCTTCCGATGACATACATTCTGGGACCTTTTGATCCTAGATCAGCTTTCTCCATCATTTATATTCTCTGTCCTTCGTAGCATAGCTGTAAATAAAAATATTTTATATCCCTGCTGTAACTACAGCGAGGATTTCTGGGCACTGCAAGCTGAACTAGCAAATGTAATCCTGCATTTTTTTATGAATATAAACTACAAATCTTCCATGGACCTATTCCCCAAAACAGCAATAAAAAGCAGATATTATGCATAAATCTGTGATGAGTGCCAGAATCCAAGAGAATAGAAGTATGTATTGTAATCAAAATAAATTCTTTACATGTAGCTGTTTATACATGCAATGGCAATTTTTAAATATTCTATCTGCAATGACATGTCTGGGTATGGAAAGCATTATAATCGTGGGTTGGGTGGGAAAACGGCTAGATATTAAGAGTAAAGAGTTTGTTGAGAGGTTCAGACTCCAGCCGTTTTGAGGTATGGAGACGCTTTACTGAAGCACATGGTTTCTTTAGTCTGTAATCGTGAGTAATTCACCTGGAGAATCGCCCGCGATGAGGTGGGGCAGGGCAGATAAAGACTGTACCATGTTTCATCTCTGACACATATTAAATGATATATAAAAGTCTATTTTTGGAACCAGCTATGCAGTGGAAAGTAATCCTGCACCATCCTGAGCCAGTAAACCAAGAGAGAAAAGGCAGAAGCTGAACTTATAATAATTATTGGGTTTTTAATTGCCAGTAGAATCATCCACCAGTCCGTCTTCCATATTGCACATTCAACACAGCCAGTATGGTGCTTACTGGTGTGTGATGCCCAATGTAATTACATCAATTTGCATCTGCTAAGCTGATGGGCAATAACATAATAGTATCACATAAAAACCCAAAATACATCGTTTAAGACCAAAATAAACCATTTCATTAGAGACATTTTCCTCCAGTAGTAGCACTATAATTATCGCTGAACTTCATTGCTCATAAAATGACCGGGGAAGTCGATGTCATATTTCACAGAATAAGTGCTCCCTGCATTTCCATGAGCACTTTCGCGGCGCAGGATCATGGCGGAGGCAGAGGGAATAAGGCAGGGGTGCCCAGTCTCGCACTGGGCTGACACACGTATATTATGGGCAATTTGGGGACTCATTCGGCTAATTGCGGCTAATTGAGCTAATTGCATGTTTTTGGATTGTAGGGGGAAAGTGGATTACCCGGAGAAAGCCGACAAACAGCGGGAGGACATGCAGAGTGCACAGACACACAGGTGCGAAGCAGGCCCACAGCCATTGCCCCCCCCACCCAAAAGCCAGCAATAATACAGCCCTTTGCTCTTGGTTGATGTGCTACTGGTAGAGATCTCCACACTGAGCGTGTACTTCGCCCCCCTGTGCTGGGGAGTTCCGGCTTACCTTGGCCCCCGCTTCCCTCGCTTTTGAAAGCCAGAAGAATAGCGGGACTCCCTCTTTTCAACCCAAATGCAGAAGCAGCCAGTGCAAAAGTGCCATTCTCATGGTGGTCCCTCCCCAGTGAAACCAGGGGGGCTTCACAGCGGTTGGACCAGCTCCTCATTAACCCGGCCCAGACCGAGGACCAAAAGCCTGTTTGACCTTCTTCAGCAAGGCCAGAAAATGCATATTAATGCGGTAATTACCTCTCTCCCCCCTCCCCTGCGCCTCCCCCTGACTGTGCCCCGCTTTGTAGGGCTGTGAGGAACCTCCCCCACTCTCTGAAGGTCCTCCTTTTTCAAGTGGGACGCCTCATTGTGCTACGTTTGCGTGTCGCTTTTGTGTGTCGCCAAGAAGGAGCTGCCGGACCCAAAATAATGAGTGGGTAATGAATGCGTGTATGGCCAGCTTTGTGGCTGTTTTCTGCTGTGGGATTAACACTCCCATTCCTCTGGGTCCAGGAAGGCCATGCAATTCCTTTTTTCCTTTTATTTTTTAACATTCTTTCACTGTGCTGTGAGCTATTCCTAATTTAAAAAAAAAAACCTTAACCAAAGGCGAAGTGTACAGCTGACCTGCTGAATGTACAAAACCTGTAAGAAACCAACTACATCACACACTGCATTACATTCACAGACATTTAATAATGTTTAGTTTGTTACAAGTAAGATATTTGTGCTTGTCATCCAGTCACACTCCATATTGGTTAGTTCTTGTGATTATATCTTTAAAATATTACTTTTTATTCAGTGCAATTACCTTTCACTCTCTGTGGTAAAAATGAAAATATCTACAAAAACATTTTATAACCTGCAACACGGGAATTGAAAAGCAGCTTATACAAAAACGAATGAATGAATGAATGAATCAATCAATCAAAGTCCCTCTGTGATCATCTACACCTTTTTTAGCATTTAATTCCTATAAAATATAAAAGTTGAAATGTTGTTAGTACGGTCGCCTCGCACCTCTGGGACCAGGGTTCGAGTGTCCAACATGGCTCCATGTGTGTGGAGTTTGCATGTTCTCCCCGTGTCGTTCAGGGGTTTCCTGCAGGTTCTCCAGTTCCCCCCCACAGTCCAAAAACATGCTGAGGTGAACTGGAGTTGGCAATCGGTTGGTGCCCTGCGATGGGTTGGTGCATCATCCTGGGTTATTCCCTGCTCTGCAGCCATAGTTTCCGGAATAGGGAGCCTGACCCCACAACTCTGCATGCATACATCAGGCAGGTATGGAAACAGGGGAATGAATGAATAGTTTGTAATGACAGGTTTTTCAGTCTAAGCTTCAGGTTTGCTGAGGGTCGTGAGGAAAGACAGCTTGAAGTGACCGTGTGTCTATCAGGAGAGGGCTGCTCACTATGCCCAATTATATAAGCGCAATTAGCACAAAAATGTAAGTTACAAAGATATAAATATAACTCATCCATGGAACATCCTGGATGGGATGCCAGTCAAATTATCATATATGCAAAAATTTCACTTTCATTTCGTGATAGGGAACCAGTTGCAAATTGAAAGTCTTTTAGTGACTAAGATAACCTACCAGAAAACTGATCTTAATGGTGTAATACTAAAAAAGTTATTGACATTATTAGTTCTAAAGTTAATCCAAAAAATGCGAAAATTCAAACTTTTCCCTAAAAATCCCAAACAAAATGAAGCAGCAAAGCTGTTTTTCTCCAGTACACCTCCCCCCTCCCATTTCAGCCAGCGATTCATCACATGCCATGAAAGCAGGTTCTGTAGGTGACCCGCGCTGACCTGCTCTGACCCACGCTCAAGTGACCCCTGCTGACTGTTTGTCCTGCAATTTGTTCTGCAGAGTCTGGAGCTGCTGCGAGGCACTAATGCAGCCCTGAGTGTGTGACTGACATGCAGCCCAAGGCCAGTGAAGTGGAGCTTCGCCCTGGGAGTCACTGCTTCATGCCTGATTTTAATTGTACAGTATTGTACATCTAGCTGTACAATTGCACTGTAAATCTTTCCTATCAATCATTAATTGTCTCGTATTTAGCAATTAAAATCTGGTTAGGAAAGATTAATTTTTCCTGTGTCACTTACGTTTCTAAGACTTGTTTACCTGTTTCTGTCACTGTATTTTCAGATTCTCTAACCCTGCAACCTTGTATGTATTTCTGTGCCTTTAATGGAACCTATCTACTTATAAGCCTCGCTTACAGAGGTTAGCATTCAAAATAGCGTGTAACCATAAGTGGCATTCTTTTACCCACAGAGGAAGTTCTTAAACTTATAATTAAACGTCTTTTTAAATTCTTAAATTTCCTCATGTGCAGTAATGTCTGAAAGTGTGTTAAATAAAAAAATTGTAAAAAAGTAATTAAAAATACATTTAAATTTTCATTTTAAAATGTATTTTATAAAGATGATACGTTGTATATTACTGAAATTCAATGTGACATATTATTGCAATATTGAATTTAATGCTGACCTGTTATATTAATTGAAGAATGAAAAATGCCCTTTAAAACAGCAAACAGTCCTTTGATTTTTTTAAGGTCACACTAATTAATTGTATTGCTATATTCTCTGAGGATTCTGTGTCTTTCTGATGTAATTAAGCTACATGGATGATAGGAGGGTAATGAACATGCAGAGGTTTGCTGCCTCCACCCAACTGAACAGCCAGCTTTCCTGTCCGTCTCTATACGTGTGTGACCTTTCACTCGCTCAACACTATAAATGAAGAATAGGGTCATTCCCAGGCCCAAAGCGTTTAACTTGAGGTCACATGACTGGCCGCGGGAAGCTCACAGATGTTATGAGGTGACCAGAGGCCTGGTTGAACACCCCCGCCCCCCCCACCACCTACTTCCTGTGAAAGCCGTCCCAGCAGCTGGTGGACAGATACAACTGTGCAGACAGCAGACATCTTCTCCCCTTCAGTGTAAGGTCAAGCATGCTGCCATGCTCCAGCATCTTCTTGATTAGGTCCTTATTTTTCATAATCATAATCACAACAGATTGCTATGCAGCTTGGATCAGCGATAGGATTTCCATTGATTTATAGCCGCGCATTTATTTGAAGCTGCAAATTTATCAGTGTGAATGACCTTTTATTATTATAACCAATATTAGCTTTCATCTTCCTTCTGCAATGACCTTCAGCTGGGAGTCTTTTGTCTTCTGGGCCAGTGATTCAGAGCTGTACAGTTTCCAGTTCTACTCCTTCTCATGAGTGAGTAAACAGGAACAGATTCAGCTCACACAAAGGACTCCCTGACCCAGCAATCTCGCAAAACGTATCTCCCTTTCTCTAGTGCTACAATCATGCTATTTTAACTCACCATGTAAGGATGCTGAGCTTATGTACGGGCTTACAGCAGAGGGGGGACTGCCCTGAACAGGAAGGTCACTTAGCAGTGAGCAGTGAGCAGTGAGCAGTGAGCGATTCTTCTCGGTCTGCAGATTAACTATGACCAACTGAGCAATCGCAGTCCAGTTCCCTCCAGTGAATATACACAGTTTAAAACACAAGTGAGGATGAGGAGGGTAGAGATCAAACATGGGGTGAAGGAGGAACAATGGCTGACGGGAAGGGGCTGGGGTTCATCTAGCAGATCCGACAGGTTTTTTCCAGTGCTCGCTTTTGGCGGCGCGAGGTTTGGAGCGGAAGGAGCCGGCCTGCGGGGCCGAGGGTCAAGCCCGCTCCTTAGGCTACAGTGTTTATCAACCTGCCGGAAGCAGACAGAAGGCAGCCATGAACAAACAGGGCAGGTGTGAAGCACAGTCGATGTGGGTTCTGGCCGATTGTATGCGCGCGTGCTGTCTGATAGCCCAGCGTGCCGCTTTATCCACCTTCCTCACTGCGTTTGTTTGGCTCCAGCTAGTGACATCATGCCAGCGTGGTCAATACAGGCTGTTGTTCTCTTTCCTAGGGATATCGCTCCCTGGACACCAGCCCCGCCTCCCCCCCCCCCTTCATGTGCAGTATAGAGTTTCAGACCGAAGGTCGAGCGAATCTGACTGTGGCGAGAATGACTTAGTTAATATCCACAGAGGGCCACAGCGTGCAGTAAATGTAAACAGAGACTGGCGTGAGGCGTGGAGTAGGGTGACCTGTACTGTGAGTATCACAGCAGAGGTAAACACCCCTCTTTCTTTACACTTCTTGTTATTTCATGCGAAAAAGACACCTAAAACCAGGACGTCACCATCTTGGTTTCCTTTTAACTGAATCTGAGGCAAGTTAAATTTCAACCATACTCAGCTACCTGTCTCAGAAGTGACCTTCTAGAATGTTCTTTTCTTTTGTTATCTTCCATAGCAGTGTGCTTATTGCACGGCACGTTTATTAAGCTGAGATGCTCTTCAGAACGCTCACAGAACTAACCTCGTTACCAGTGTTCAGTTCACTAAGTTCAGTTATGCCTTCTTTAGGGTCTCAGCTGAAACGACAATGGCCTCATAGCCAGAGAGCAGTCCCAGGGACGTGGCTGAGAGCCAGTGCCCTGCTCAGTGTGAGCATTCCTGCCTGGCACTGCACATGGTTAAAGCGTCACGCAAGAAAATCCCAATGCAGTGATTCTGAAAACAGGGAAACGTGATTCATTAACAGTCATAGATTAAAAGCAAACAGGAACTTAAGAACTTTCTGTTGTACCTTGCTGTCCTAGTGCTGATTTTTATCAGACTTTTCAACGACACTGTGAATCAATGCTCCCCTAGTGAATATTTATTTAATTAAGGCATTTACAATGCTTCAAAATACGTGATTCATTTAGATTCACTGCTATTCAGTCTTAAATACTTTAAACCTACAGAGCTTATTACCTCACTTGTCCAATACTCTGTAACCAGTATGTGAATTGAACATCCTTCATCATAGAACAATATAAAACAGGCAGATTTGTAATTTACTGGGCTGCTGTCTCTGAACTTCAACCCAGAGCCTCATTACTACAAAACAGCGTGAGCAATAATGATTGTCGTTTTGCATCTCATTGTGGAATGATAGCTGGTCGTGAATTAAAATCACTGACCTACTGTCTTTTCTTGAGATTAATAGGATAAATTATATAACTGACCTTAAATTAAAATGACACCCAGAGATCACGCATGTTTGTGATTGATAAGCTATTATAAGTTTGATGCCGTCTTCCTTTGCTTAGTGTAACTAATAAGGCTTTGAATGATGGTATTAAGCAGTCTGTAAGTTTATAACTGGTCTAGGAGAATTTACATCATGCTAAGGCTGAGGTGAATGTCAGACTCTGTAGAAGTTCTGTGATTGGTCCACTTCCCTATAACCACATGATGTTCCAGTGTCCTCCAATCAGAATGACATATTCCTGGACAATTGCAGAGCAGTCCCCAGGAAGTGTGTATATATCTATCGCTGTATTATACCGGGCATGCGCAATAATTACCAGGGCTTCTGATGACGGGCAAAACGTTTGGCCAGACGCCAGCTTTTCGGTACCATACGGACGTTTGTGCCCAGAATTTAAGCAGATTTAGTAGTATTCCTAAAATATTATGACAGCCAAAAGTTAGTAATCAATATAAATTCGGCATATCTTTATGTTTAATAAATGTGTCAGACTTTAAACTGCAAAAAGACCACCACACCACCAACATCTTTTTACCTTGTTTATCCACAAGATCTCCTCTTTTAAAAAGATATCGTGGCTGCTGAGCTGTTCTTTCTTCACTGACACTTCAGTGCAAATCACACTAAAGTACACCAAACATAGTATACCAAAACAGCATGATGTGGTTTGCTCCGCTAACCGAATTTAATAAAGATTACTAAGTTTTGGGTATCACAAAATGCAACTCGTAAATATTTTAACCGTACTGCTAATCTGTGGGCGTAAACACACGTCCGAATAGTACAGAAAAGATGGCGTCGGGCCAAATGTTTCGCTTGGCGATTTCGCTTGGTGATTATTGCGCATGTGCGATATGATGTCAGTATGATATCCAACCCTACCTGTGTTTTGTGTCCAGCCAAACTTTCAGTTAAATATGAAGGGAAAACAGCTATGGAAAATCATGCAAAACAAATAAGCACCAGAAATCTGTATTAAGCAAACGCAAACATCTACCCGTTGCAACTTTTGGTGAAACCAGAACCTCAAGTTAGATTATACTTTAAATGATCATTCTTGGAGACTAAAGCATTTATTGCGGGATAGCAGGGACTTCTGCAGGCAGCAAAAAGGGATGGAATATGAGGAAAAGAGGTGAGAATTGTCAGTGCTTGGTTGTCCAGAATCATTAAGTTGTTTATAGTTTATTGTAATACATCGAATTATGTTTTCATTGCTTTGGAAATAATAGGATTAAGTTTTATAATAGATTATAATTAGGCAGCATATGTTTACCCCTTCTACTATTGCTGCTATTACCACATATTTTGTATGATATCGATATCATTAAATAATCATTAAAACTGCAAAACCTGCTCAATTTTTTTCCTGACAGAGTAAAAATGTTTTAGCAAAACTTGACAGAGTAAAAATGATATGAGACATTATATATCATTCACCAATTTCTCTCATGCATATTGACCATGTTGCATGAGGATATCACAATTTCAATAAATTCAGAGCTTCTGCACAGATTATGTAATGATCAAAGTTATAAGGCATTAAATGCAGCATCCTGCTTTGAGGAAAACAAAGTGCAGTGAAATAAACTGAACTGTTTTAAAACAGCAAGAGAACAAGTTCAAATCGAAGGGCAGGCAGTAACATATTTCTCAGCATCAGCTTTTACAAGGATACTGAATATCATGCTGCATCTGGAGGTGGGAGAGAGGGAGAAGATAGTGTGATCTGCTGAATGTGAATCCAAATGCCTGTTCATTTGCAGCCAATGTGCTCTCCCATCTGTGCCCCTGACACGCCAACTCAAGGCATTCTGCAAATTCTAATCAGCAACCTCAGCTCATTCCTATCCAAGCCTGTGAACAGGCAGGGTCTGGGCCTTAGCCAGCCCTGAAAACAGCAGGGTTTTAGACCGTCCTGAAAACAGGCAGGGTCTTAGCCAGCCCTGAAAACAGGCAGGGTTTTAGACCATCCTGAAAACAGGCAGAGTCTTAGCCAGCCCTGAAAACAGGCAGGGTCTTAGCCAGACCTGAAACAGGCAGGGTTTTAGACCATCCTGAAAACAGGCAGAGTCTTAGCCAGCCCTGAAAACAGGCAGGGTCTTAGTCAGACCTGAAACAGGCAGGGTTTTAGACCATCCTGAAAACAGGCAGAGTCTTAGCCAGCCCTGGAAACAGGCAGGGTCTTAGCCAGCCCTGAAAACAGACAAGGTCTTAGCCAGACCTGAAAACAGCAAGGTTTTTGACCATCCTGAAAACTGGCAGAGTTTTATGGCCAGAGCCGGCTGCCTCATCTTCGCTCGTAGCTGGATCCCATGGATGCGTTGTGTGCACATCAGTGCGCTTTCTCCCAGCAGAGCTCATCCTAACGACGTGATTAACGCAGGTGAGGGAGGCCAGGAGGGCGCTGTCTCACGGGAGAGCCCTAATTTCATTTGTCATTTCATTAGGACGTGTTACACATGAGTCACACCGTTCATTACCAGGCGGTACACAGCTGGCCGTGAGAGACGCCATGACTTGCGCCCCCCCCCCCACCCTCCAACAGGCACATGTTCACACGTGCATTTTCGCTCCATCTCCTTTCAAGGTAATTTTGACATTTTGTCAGCTCCTAATGTGAGATTCACCTTTGACCAGCCCATGACAAACTGGGGGGGGGGTCTTGGGGGCTGGGCTGTGGGGAACCCATTCTTGCCTCTCAGTGAACCCAGGCAGCCATTCACACCTGAGACCCCCCCTCCCGTTTCACCCAGCAGCCCTACCCAGCAAACTGACAGCAGACGGTGTCTCTGTAGTGCTGGACAGGGTCGCTGAGGACCACCCTCCTTCTGCAGGGGCTTCCAGTGTTCGCTGAGGCTGCTGCTCCTCTCCGCTTAGTTCTTATTGTATTTGATATTTCAATCTTTATCAGCTCTCTAAGTGTGTGGGACAAATGCAGCAACAGATCAACAAACCCCCATTCATTTCTCCGGTGGTGAAAGATAAGGGTGCGTTTCAGAATAATGGGGGGAGGGGGCATTTGTGAAAGACAAGTATCTAAGCCACCTGGGGTGTCACTATGTGAAAAATACAACAGCTTCCTTACCCTAGGGCTCCTGTGAACACTCATGTTTCCTACAAAGACGGCTTCTGCCTTAAACTGCGTAAGCCTTTTCCCCAACCTCCAGCTGGGTGTTTAAACTTTCTTTTAAGGCTATGATTCGTTTTGCATTGTTCCAGATTTTTGGAAATAAATTCTGGATTTAATATCTGAGTATATAAATTACATGTATATGTATACATGTGTAGATTGTTCCATTCGTCATAAAATTGTGAAAAAAACATTGATATGCTCACCTACAGAATGCAAGATGGGGGAGACGTAAAGAGAATTTACCCATGAGGATCAATAAAGTATCAATAATAATAATAGTAATAATAATAATAAAGAAGTTTTCATGATCCTGGGCTGCTTTAAACACTATCTGCAGTCCATTCAGAAAATATTATACTCTTTCATTTTTCACATTATGTTGCAGCCTTATGCTGAAATTGTTTAAATTCATTATTGTCCCTTCATCAATCTACTCTCAGTACTCCAATTTTTGCAAATTCATTCAACTGAAACATCAAATTGACATATGTATTCAGATCCTTTGCTGTGACACGTGAAATTTAGTCATCGCATTTCTATTGCTCAAATCTGAGATGTTATGGAACTTTCTTGGAGTCTACATATGGTTAATTTAATTGATCAGGCCTGACTTAGAAAGGCAAACAATTTTCTATACAATGAGTGAATGTCTTAGTGTGGCCCGGCCAACGGACAGACTTGAACCCAATGGAACATCTGCAGAGTCCTGAGAGTGGCTGTGCATTGACAGTCACCCAACCTGACAGAGTGTGAGAGGGTCTGCAGAGCTGAATGGGAGAAAGTCCCCAAGTTCAGGTGTGCCATCATACCCGGAGGCTGTAATCGCTGCCAAAGATGCTTCAACTAAGTACTGAGCGAAGAGTCTGAATACTTGGTACTATGCGATGTTTCTGTTTTCTATTTATAATATTTTTGCAACAACAAAAATCTTGTTTTTGCCTCCTCATTATGGAGTATTGACTATAGACTGATGAGGGCAAACATAATTTAAACGCTTTTAGCATAAGGCTACAACATAGAATATGAAAACAGTGAAGGATTCTGAATGCTTCTTGAATGCAGTGTATCGTCTGTGCATGACGCAGAAAGCAAGATGGGGTGATTGTTGCTCTGTGGGCCTGTCAGAAGGTCATGTCAACACTGTATGCTGGCTCACACGGCTCTCTGAGTTGTACATGAGTTGTATCTGAGTTACTAATTTGCTTGTGCCCCTTCAAGTAAAGTATTACCAGCATGTCTTTTATTCAAGTAACTTTTGAGATATTGCTTACAACCCGGTGTTGTACATGACATAATGCTTTATTCCAGTTGTTACCAGTTTTAATGATTAGCCTTGGTTGATTGTAATAAGTGACCAAGCACTGAACTTTATTACCGACTTGTAACAAAAAGATGGCTTAGTTACATAAGAATGATAGCTGGTTATTATGGAACTGCAGTATTAATTATACCAATGTACAAAAAAAGAGTGAACTTCTTGTGTGATAACCCACATATACATAGAGAACAACAAATGACATCATACCATGGCACTGCCAAATTATCAAATTGATCGGTCACAAGAGTGTTGATTAATTTTCTGTAACCACACATATGTCAGCTAGGTGAAACAGTAAATCAATGTGAGGTTATAACCTGTAATTCTAACTATTCTATCACACAATATGAAATAACAGAAACTATAAAAACAAAGAAATTGCTACAAATCACTTAGAAAGTAAGTGCGTCAGACGTCAGAGATTTAATACCGAAATGATTTACCAGTGTAAAGCACCTGTAGCCCAATTATACAGTCCTGTAGTACGTGCCGAAATGGGATGGCGTGCAAGTCCTGTTTTAAAAACTGGTAAACCTTAAAAAAAAAAATTACCCATAATGCAGCCGAATACCAAGAGGTACAGATAGCCAAATTAATAAAATAAATATATTACATACAGTTTTACTTCCGCAGACTGCTTTTAAAAATGTATAATGCATGACTTGGAGTGCATTTCCCCTTACATAAATAATAACAGCACAGTGGCCGATGGACAGTAAAAGGACAATCTGACAGTATGCGTAACATTAAAACATGAGGGGGAGATAAAATGGGGAGTGACTGCAGCAGTAGGTAGATCATGTGACTCTGACAGAGTAGTAGTATTAGTGTTAAAGTGCAGTGTAAATCAGAGCCAGCTGAGCAGTCTTATGACCTCTGGACAAAAACTGTCTCTGAGTCTGCCGGGATGTTTATGGTCCAGAGCAGCTTTCCAGAGGGAGGAGAGCATGCATGTCGCATGGCTGGAGTCCTTCAGGATGCGACATGCCTTTCGGAGGCTGCATGTCCCATAGATGTAATGGGCAGCTTAGCTCATTATCCTCATATTCGTCACCTGGTTTAGCTCACAGTTGTTGAGTTACATGACAATACTCAATAAGATGGCATGGGGGCCTCTTTTGGGAATCGACCCTGGAACCATCAGGTTCCCAGGCTGGACTCTGGCCTTTTCTGCTGCCCACGGCACTGCTGGGAAGCTGAGCTGCTGTTTTGTGAGGTGGGGGGGTCGCTGCCTCTGAGAGCACAATGGAAAGGCCGCCGCCATCTCGGCCCCGCCCCCGGTGCCTTCCGCTCGCCTTTGTGCTCTGTGTCGCTGGCTTCCCAGCGGCCGCATATTCACAGCGTCCATTACAGCGCGTTCCCCTCTCCTCTGCTTCCTTTCATTATCCGTGAGAGGATGGGGGTCCTTTCATCTGAGCCCCAGCCATTCCAGAGGCCTCCCCCGAAGGTGCAGGTGCTCCCACTCCAGAGGCCTCTCCCGGGCCCCACATCAAAGTCCCCCCCTCTTCATTCCACGTGCTCCCTCTGGCACGTATCTCATCCTTAGATTGCGCATGACGAAGCGCATCCACGCAGACGTCAGGAGATGGTGCGCAGACTGACTGCATAAACACCACCTTCTCTGCTGGCTTTACCTAGAAGCAGGAGATACGGGCTGCGTCCTCCAAACAAAGGCATGAATGATGTCATCTTTAACCCCCCCATACAAAAAAAGTACAATTTGAAATAGAAACAGGGAGAGGGACTCTGAGAAAGGGCCCAGAGAGAGAACAAGACCTGAAAAGGGGGTCGCACAGACACAGGGAGGGGGGGGCTTCAAAGGAGGGAGGGGGGGGGTCCTGACCTTTCGCCCCCCCCCACCCCCCCCCCCCCCCCCCCCCC
>JAODLC010000021.1:9214503-9225083 GCA_026781145.1 Hippopotamyrus pictus
GGGGGGGGGGGGGGGGGGGGGGCAGGAATCAAACCCACCACCCTGAAGGTGTGAGAGCACTGCCTGCCTCTGTAGGATGTAATAACATTTTAATGTCATTTATCCATGTACTCCTATTAGCTCAATTACTTTATTAAATCTTAAGCCGAAATGTACAGTGTTCCATAATATGCTGTGAGCCTGCAGAATAAACATGGAACAAGGAATGATGGGTAATCTCCTGACCTTCTGCGTCATAACAAATGGCATGACTGCGTGAGCTTATAAGGGACAAGAACATGCAACTTCCCTGTAACGGTGAGGCACATCATGTTAAACATTACCTGCTGAAGGTTTGCAGTGAATTTACTGCTGTGGCTCATATTTCTGCAGGAAATGTTTGTGTGAAAACAGTACAGAAGCTGGGGAGAAATGCTTCATTGCTGCATGGTCTGGAAGCCTGACTTCTCCACTCCAGGTACTTCAGCAGATCTTGAAATCAATCATACCATATAACAATCACTTCCTATCCTGTACTCACTTCATGCATCATTCCAAAACATTAAATTCTTCTCATGTGATTGATATTTTTTTCTGTTACTGATATCTTGGGTTTGAGCCTCTTTTTAAACAATGTGTATTTCTCCAGCTGTAGATTTTAGCAGGAATCATTCGAAAAACAAAGACAGTTTACTGAATTTCAAAGGAAAGCCAAGTTTGCTCGTAAGAATGAAGAAAAACTAACCACTAAAATATTCCTGAGGCGCTTGCAGCTGAAATGCTGCGTGCTGCTGTATCGCCTGAACCCGCCGTCTGCCTGTCCGCTCGGACACGGAGCCAGATCGAGAGAAGACAATACGAGGACTCCCCTAGTACTCGGGTCTGTTAGTCATTTTCTTGTTATCAACAGTCTGGAGGCATGTTAATTAATCCCGGCTCGTGCTTGACATTTCCACGGTTCATTAACAAGCGCCAACTCGTTTTATAGCGATCGGGTAGGACGACGCTTTTCTTCTTATAAACGGTTATATTATACTTTGGATTTTTAAATGACCCTGCCTTCATAATAAAAAAAAAAATGTTCCAAATGTTTGGAAATGATCTACGAGCGATGTCCTTATCCGTTTAGAGTCGCATAAGTGTTTTACCAAAAACCTTCATCAGTTTCAAGTTAATATAAACGCTGGTAAAAAAAAAAAAAAAAAAACAAAACACACAGTCTTCCTTGCTCTACCATATCTGAGATCAGGTTTATATTACATCAAGGAATTCGCGCATTTATGAAAAAGTATTTCCAAATACCCAAGGTTGACAGACACCTGTAAGCATTCGGCACCTGTGTTCAACACTTTTATTTTCACAAATTCAGTGTTAAAATGATTAGACGTCACTGTTTGCAGTCAGATAAATAGCTGCAAAGTGCCGTAATTAAATTCATCCGACCTTAAGCAGGCAATTAGCACATAAATGGGACATTAATTCATTTGTTAAAAGCGCTTGTTAGAAATGGTTTCACAATGTGCAAAATAACTCAGGTGTAAACGGCACACAGGTGCTCTGGACGTGTACTTAAAATAGAGAGTCATTCCTCTGGTGAAAAGTTACATACGAGACTAATTAGAAAACAAATCCACCCGACTTAAGTGTCTTGAATTACAACTAGCATAAAACTCTAGGTTCCAGTTATATGCATTTAGACGTAACTCTGAGCTATAAAATCAATTCCAAAAGGAATTCAAATTCTTTAAAAAGCCTCATATCACCTTAGGCTACTTTTGCCTCCTTTCCAACAGCACAACAAACTTTTTGGAACGAAAAATGTGAATTTTCTGTCGGCCGCTGTGGTTGGTACGTTCAGCATTTTTTCCATCCATCCATTTTCTGGTACGGAGAGGCAGAGAGCATGGAGCCTCTCACTGGAGCACACGACTACCCGGATGGCACTGCAGCCCATCACAGGGTACATGCTTATACCCCTAATCATATGCTAACAGCAGTTCAGTGACAGCGATTCACCTAAAACAAGTGCTGTTGGACTGGGAGGAAACCAGAGTGAATATACGCACTCCACAGACGTGGAGCCGGAATCAAACCAGCAAGCTTGAAGGCAGGAGACCGATGTGGCACTCCCCAGGGCACAGTGCCCCCCCTCTATCCTACTTATGCAGTGTGATTATAATAAACCAGCTGCTGCAGAGAGTTATATCCGAATGGTAGGACACCTTCCCTGTTAGCTCATGATAGCTCTTCGAATGCTGGCATCCTGTCGCATCTAATAAGGACTGAGCAGGCAAATGGAATCAGCTAAGACTGACGCTTGGTTTAAGTTGCAAGCAAAAAAAAAAAAAAGCCTAGCTACTAAGATTTAAAAGAGTTGTCACACCTGCAAACAAGTATCTGTATGCTACTTTATATCATTAGCAAATTAGTTTACAGCGGGCTATCTGACTGATTTTCTACACCCTGGTTGGAGATTTTAGGGGCCACTTTTGTGGAAATTAGAGGTTAGAATTTCCTTTTTTCACAGGTATTGTGATTATTTCGGCCAGCTTTGAACTGTGGCGGAGGCGTGGCCATCGACAGATATGACGGATCCTTCGGTGGTCACCTTCCCAAACCTGAGAGAAGACGACCTGTCAGTTTGAAAATGTCACCCACCAAGATGGTGAATTTCAGCGTGCCAGAAGCGGCGCAGCACGGAGGCCGAATTCCTGCTGATGTTATGAGCTCATACCCGAGGTATTTGCTGTTGTTGCTGGGCACGCTGCCTGCCGCAATGGGCGAAACATCTTGGGAAAAAAAATCAGAAAACCCAGACGCCAATCTTTCAGCTGCTTCGAGTTTAGCCAATCAGAGTCAGCTGTGAAGAGAGCATGTGAGAAGCAGGCAGACTCACCACCAGCTTGGGGGCTGAGTGCCTCTCGGCTTCCCTAATGCTTGTACTTATTCGACAAAGACGCAGGAATGCAACTGCAGCTCCCCCGGACGGCGCGCTGGCTGGTAGCATGGGCCGCTTTGGGCTTTGGAGAACTTATAGGGGTCAGGCACGTCTCGATCAGCAAATCAGAACTTATGCCCATCATTATTAATGGGCTGAGGGTGGGAAAATTCATCGTGGGACGCGAGAGCGGCGGGGAAGCGCAGAGGAGCGTGGCAGCGTGTGACTGACGGCCCATTAGAAGGCTGGCTGCGTTTTCGGCCCTGCGGATTTTAGGGAGCCTGCATGATTACAGAGCAGCTGCTTGTGGGTGATCCGCAGAGGCCAGAGGCTGCCAGGCGCCCCGCCAGGAGACCCTCAGCTTTCGGCAGACCCCCCCCCCACCTAAGCCGTGGCATGCCGGCTATGCAGCGGGCTTGTGGTTGGCATGTTGATAGGGTGCTGCTGTTGGGAGGAGGTGGGGGGGCTTAAAATCCAACCGCAAAAGGTTTAATTAAACCAGTAAATATTTTAACATATTGACTTTGGAGTTGTGGTTTGCTCCAGTGGTGCTGCACGCTGGCTGAGCCTGAGCTGTGACCCCCAAGCTCGGCCTTAACTGTATATGTGTCTGTGTGTCTTATGGAGAGCAAGATGGGGTAGGTGACAACTGCCCAAATGCCCCAGAAGGAAGAATAAAGCGTCACTACTGTATTTAATACAGGCAGTCCCCAGGTTAAGAACATTTGACTTACAGACAAACCGTACTTACATACAGACTGCCATTAAGCCTACTATATTAGAAATTAGAGCTAAATACAACAGTTAATAATAAGGAATGTACACACTACTTTATGAAGCTGATAAAAACGTTGCACAGCTTCAGCAGTTTATCAGCTTGTGTTACAGTACAGCACCATATGTAGTTTTATTATTAGTAGTAGTATTATTAATAGTAGTAGTATTATTAGTAGTATTATTATTAGTAGTATTATTATTAGTAGTAGTATTATTAGTAGTATTATTATTAGTAGTAGTATTATTAGTAGTATTATTATTAGTAGTAGTAGTATTAGTAGTATTATTATTATTCTGACTTACAAATTCAACTGAAAGACACACTTAGAGAACGGATCTCGTTCGCAACCTGGGAACTGCCTTGTATTCTATTCAAATCTCCTTCCTGACCCACTTGGGTGAAATGTCGTCTCAGACACCGTTTATAATGTCTATTCATACTGTGTGATTGCGTTTGTGAGTGTGTGTCCTGTACTTTCTGAGATAGCCCACAAGTTCACCACAACCCTGCACTGGATAAACCCCTGTGGATGGATTGATGTAACATTTGATAACATGAAAGACAAAGAGAAGGTTTCACTACTGAAGCTTTTGCAAGATATGAGGAATCATTGTAGCCCTTGAGAGCAAGCAGGAGCAATTCTAGATAAAGCTGCCTTCTCCATATCGGTATAATATTTGATATCTGTCTCTTCTGGTGACATTGAACTTAAACAGGCTGGAGTTAAAATGACAGTATATCCCATTCAGCTCCGTATTCGTTCCTCAGATCAAATTGATGTTTTATCTCAGTTCTGTTAGTCGGGAGGCTGCGGATGAATGGAGGTGCATAGAAACATGTCTGGAGAGGAAACCGCAAAGCACCAGGCAGTTTTGTACCCTTTGTCGGTGCCTCTTGACGTAGTGTGGGACATTTTGTCAAGCAAACTCACTCTGTCAGCAGATTCACTACTGTTGCCAAGCAGTTTAATGCTTTTATAATCCTTTAAAGATTTTTCTCTCTTTACTGAATAGAATCATGTTAATTACAGCAGCGTTATGGATTATTGTGATGCTTTGAAGTGACGGTTACCGTCTGTCTCTGCTCCCATGATGCACCTGAAAGCAGCTTGTTTAGTGTTTCATGTGGAGGGTAAAGGCTTTGTGGCCTGCTCCTCTTTATGTGAAAAAACACACTTACATGTGTGCAAAAACATGTCCTCAGTCCAAAATGAAATGCTCATCGTTTAAAGAGAATTCATTAAAAACAGCTCACTGAGGTCCTACACACCTGCATTTACCAAAACATCTCCCCATATAACGAGTTTCATTTGTTACAGATAATTAATTACATTAAAATGTTAAGCAGTTATACAGGAAAAAGTGTAATTCATAGGAGATTAGTGGCATTGCTAACACTGCAATTTGACTAATGGAGTTCTGAGCCCCTTACCGGTGGATGTTTAAGCCACAACACATAACAGAGACATGGTGTCATCTGGGTTAAACTAACTGGCACATCAGGTGTTAAGACCTGCTTCATCTGGAGCGTAATTATTAATACCATGCTCTTGATGTGCCATTCTTTATTGTTGAGATTATAAATTTAGCCTGTTTGAACACAATGTAGTCACTAGTTATTTGTATAGTTATTTAAATTTACTTATTTCATTGGTATTGTATCCCGAAAGGGACATAGGTGATTTATATATATATTTTTACTATATCTGTATTCAATATGAAGATTTGAAATGAAAACCCTAATGTAAAATCAGCTGTTTGCGAGGCAGGCGGTTACTATGGCAACAGAACTGAATTTAGGCTTCCTGTCTAGCATACTCTCTTTATTTGTTTATCTAGGCCAAGTTTCCTCATTGATATGTATTCTCTCACAGAGATAATTGTTCAACAACTTATTGGCACATTTTTAAAGATCTCCACAGGTCCTTCTTTCCCCACCTAGCAGGGCCACACTCTTGTTATTAAGATCCTAACTGACTTTTAAAATTACCCAGAAACATCGGGGCTTGACATTTGGCTGTGTGAAGGCACTTCTGGCGTGGAACAGCACTTGCATTTGGAGAGGGCTGCTAATCTTTGTAGAGCTGTGTATGTGAAGATCTGTCAGCCTGTGATGTATGTCTGCTAGTGGGAAGGTTATAAACATATCAAACAAGTACAGCCTGTGACATCATCTCTCGTGTCCTTTTTTGAGCATATACATTGTTATTAGTGACAATGCACTACTGTGAACTGCATTCACCGTATGGCTTTCTTAGCATAGTTAAGTTCAAGCTGTGACAGGCATCTTGCTTGAGTTTTGGTTCAAGTGTGCAGTCCCACAGATCAAAACCGTGCTACACATAGCATTTATCTGACCTTAACGCAATGTCAGGTACACTCAGTTTGCGAGTGAACACGTTTACGTTTATCCAGCTGAATATTTAACTAAAAGAATGCAAAGGAGCTTTATTTGCTTAGTAGTGTTAATGCACCCTTCAACTGAATGACAGTTAGACCTGCCGTAATATCTG
Organism: Hippopotamyrus pictus; assembly: GCA_026781145.1. Lineage (NCBI taxonomy): Eukaryota > Metazoa > Chordata > Actinopteri > Osteoglossiformes > Mormyridae > Hippopotamyrus > Hippopotamyrus pictus. The sequence continues at coordinate 9,220,711 of JAODLC010000021.1, forward strand.
GCTAATAAAGAGTAATCTGAACGTTGCTCTTGGAGTCTGTAAATTGTGATTGTTCGGTGTAGAAGCATGTTTTGTAGACAGAGGGTAACAACAGACACTTCTGCTATTTTTCTCATTCAGAGTATCATGGCAGCAAGTTCAGCTGTTATATTTTAATGATACTAATAATATTGTGAATGCTCAGCATAAATATGTGATCAGTCTGAGCACCCATTCCTGAATAAATAACCTATCCCGAGCTTTAGGGCAACGTGTGTGATGTCATGACAGCTGCCTGTTGGTCCAACACGTGAAGTACTGGAGACCTTGCATATCCTGTTTTGCTGTGAACATCTTATGAAGCAGGCAGACTGACCTCAGCTGCTAGCATAATTAGAATGCTGTCTCTCTGTCTTGGGTTTATTAATGCTTTGGTACCATCCCTTACCCTCAGTTCATGGCACCAAGATAAGCAGGAATGGGATAGTTTGGCAGGTCATCAGTTTTAGCTCTATTTCCCGATTTCACCACTCAGGAGATTAACCCACTTTGCCGGACTGTCACCCACTCTTAGTTAGACAATAAATATACCATTCCTTGGAGTTAAATTGTCCCCCTAAAATTAAATTGTCCTTTTACCACAGACTGTTAATAGGCTCTGGCAAGTTAATCTTTATGAAATCTGTATGATTTCATTTTATATTTTCCATTTTTACTTGTTTTTTTATTCTTTATAGTGGTGATGGGCAGAGGGTTTGACAAGTTATGCTGTAGCCATGACCTTAGTTTTGAAGTGAATACTAATATCAAACTTTATCATCTATGTGACGTTACTGCTCCAGTTTAGGGTATGAGCCTTTTGTATCTTGATCTAACCCAAATCCTAGTTAAGACACTAACCCTAATCCTAGGCATAGCCTAAATGCTGACCCTTACCTTAGACCTAACCTTAATGCTAAACCTAATGTGAAACCTTAATATCAACCCTATCCATAACCCTAATCCTCAACCTAAACCTAACCCAAATGCCAACCATACACCTAATGCTAATTTTAGGAGTAAACCTAATGCTGACTCTCAGCCTAGGCCTAAGCCTAAATGTTAAACTTAATATTAATCCCAGGACTAACCTTAATATCAACCCTATCCCTAACCCTAATCCTCAACCTAACCCTATCTCTAATTCCAACTTTAAACCTAACCCTAACCCTAACCGTAATGCTGACTCTCAGCCTCGGCCTAACCCTAATGCTAAATCTAATGTCAATCCTAGGTCTAACCTTAATATTAACCCTTTCCCTAACCCTAATCCTCAACCTAAGCCTAATGCTAATGCCAACCATAAACATAATATTAATCCTAGGACTAACCCTGAGACCAGCATTAACTATAGGCCAAATCCTAATGGCAACCATAATGCTAGGCCTAACCCTAATGCCAGCCTAATCCTAAATCAGGGATAAACCATAATTCCAGCCCAACCCTATCCCATTTGATCACTGTAAGACACCTCTGTGAGACATCTAGCCCTGCCCTCACTTGAAATGCCATTATATATCCACGATGGTACTAATTTGCAGAATTTTATCATGAATGATCAAAAAAGCTTGAAAGTGTGCTATAAGGATTTTTGTCTTTAAGGTTTGAGCAGTTTCACACCTCCTTTACATCTGAATGAACTAGTTAGGTTGGTTGAAGTTCTTATCTATTACCATGAAAGTGCAGTTTGTTCGTTTGAAGATATGTTGAAGGCTTGTCCAAAGCGCCAGGTCTGATGTTTCCCAATGACTCCTGACTGTTAAAGCTCCCACAGTCACATCAGGGTTGTTTTCATGTTGTCTTTTTACAGGTTATCTGGTGGTAATGAGGAGGTCCTGCCCATGTCTCCTTCTTTCAATTTGCATTAGGTATTTGAATTCGATTTGTAATGTGAGTTTTAATTGGGTAGGGGATTTCTGCTCTTCACGCTGACTAACGGGTAACAAATGCACCGTGAAATGACTCCCTGGGGACGTTTCTTTTTCATGTCAGTCATCCATTAAGGGATGCCATTTTAATGCAGCATCCATTTTTGCAGTGCTGACTGGTTGCAAGAGTGTTCTGTTCAAGTGAGCCTCGTACATTCACACAACATGCCTTCTCAAAGGCAGTGTTTTTAGAAGGATTAGAAGAGCCAAACTTGCTTTTTATTTGAAGCAAACATTGATTTGCTTTTTCCTAATATTTCATTTTCTTAAAATCCTTAAAAATGGTAAGTGGCATACATCAATATTAAATTCTAGTGTAAATGTACCATTAAGCGTTAAACTATGATCAATGTGTATATACTTTTTACTGGCAAATCACTAACGAATCACATTACCCATTAAAGTTCAGTAAGCTTTGAATTCCACTCTCTTCAGACTCGAGTGTGTGATGAAAAGTGTGCAGAGTGAAACTGAGAAGGTCTGCATTGATTTAGCTGGTGGTGGGTGTGAGGTTCTAGGGCTGCTCTCGGGAACACTGTGCCGGAGATGCCGGACCTCATAGCCATGTCAGGTTAGGTTAGTCCTACCCCAGAGCCTTGGCAGTTCCACCTGAACTATAACCACATTTGGAGACTCCTATGCAGAGCCACCCCGCCTTATGGCACAGCCCCATGAGCACATGAAGGATTGCAAAGGAGGTGAATACATTCCCAAGTGTCTTTCTGGGTTTGATTCCATGTTCGGCTCTGATACAATCATAACACCCAGACTTCCCAAATAATACGTCCCGAAATGTATCGATGTAATTTTAATCAGAACCAACTGTTGTGCCAGAGTGTCTTATGTATTATTTATAGTATTTGCAGGAGGGGATGATCCCATCTCAGGCTGGGGGGTAAGCAGGATGGGTGAGCGTTCAAGGCAACGTGCATCTCCGGAAAGAGCTTGTTCTCTTCACCAGGTGTCCTCTGCTGCTTTGAGGACAAGGTCAGTTATGGTGGTAACACCGCTTAGATTTAACTCTTATTACCTTTGGATGGCAAGTAGTTTAGAGATCAGGAATGATCTCAAAACTACTAGAGGAGACCATAGAAAAGAACCTATATTGCATCAGTTAAAATGACCATCTATATTAATTTGTGAAATGAATTTGTATTTATATATTCAGTTATTATTTGTGTTCTGCTTTCCATTCATTTCTTGTTTGGTATGTTCTAAGTGGGTGGAATAGTGGAGAACTATACAGGAGACCCCTCTGGCCATCTACTTGCTGTCATTCACCCATTGGCTTCTACTGGAGCTATGCATGGCTAAGGATTACATCACAGTCCTGAGTCTCCTTTGGTCCCCATGCCTCAGTCCTCAGCATGAGATGGCAGGTATTACCGCTCTGGTCCTTGTCGCGTACACACCCTACACGCCTCCCACCATATTTTCCCATCTATGATGCGGTCTCGTTTGCCCCATGCTATTGGCTGGTGAGAATCACATGGTACACCAGTTTACATTTAATCTCTGCAGTCAGCGGTGTGTTTAAAGTCATTATTTGGATAAAAAGTCACCTCTACAGCTTTTCCAGGTGATAAATTAAAAGGTGACTCTCAAAGTGGGGGTGCTGCTGTATTTCGGCACTGCTATGGCTCCTTGCTGTAAGCCTGTAAGGTAAGAACCATCACTCTACATGCACCTTTGACTAGCACACTGATCAGGGATACCTTGTCAGCAGAGAACTCTTAGGTGCAAATTTTCTAGGCTTGATGGTACATGACTGCCCAACAAAAACAGGCGTAATTCCCTGAAATCACTGCAGCAGTGCTCCATGGTAATACCTTAAAAGCAATCCTCTAAAATTATATGCATTCATACAATGTGGCTAATGGAGTTTATATGAGTGCAACTAACACGACAATGAATGTAAACATAAGACTGGGTTCATGGGAATTTGGGCTTAATTTTGGAATAATGATCCCCAGATGAAAGCAATACTGCGCATATATCAGACCTTATTTGTTTTTACAGAATTTATTTTTACACAAAAGCAGTTATTCATGGCCAATTAAGGTTGATGGAGACAGTCATTATTGAAAAAGAGGAATGGAAATCACATGACACTAAGGAGAAATTCTTTCATTAAACAAACACACTCCTCTTATCACTATCACTTTCTCTGATAGACAGGCCTTATTCACTGTAGCCACCAGTCATATTCCGTTTCCATTGACCTTTTAAAAAGGTGTTAAAAACACTTAACATTCTGGGGGAGGGGGGCAGCTGTTTGGCTGGTAATGGCCTTGGATTGTATGTCTTATTTTAGTTTTTGCCTACTCACTCCCTGAGGACCCCCAGACAATCCACATTTTTGCTCCCTCCCAGCTCCCTGCCAGACAGTCCATGTTTTTGCTCCCTCTCAGCTCCCTGCCAGACAGT
>JAODLC010000021.1:9225183-9238728 GCA_026781145.1 Hippopotamyrus pictus
TGCCAGACAGTCCATGTTTTTGCTCCCTCTCAGCTCCCTGCCAGACAGTCCATGTTTTTGCTCCCTCTCAGCTCCCTTCCAGACAGTCCATGTTTTTGCTCCCTCTCAGCTCCCTGCCAGACAGTCCATGTTTTTGCTCCCTCTCTGCTCCCTTCCAGACTGTCCATGTTTTTGCTCTCTCCCAGCTCCCTGCCAGACAGTCCACATTTTTGCTGCAAGGGAGCAAAATCATGGGTCCCTGAGGACCAGGTTCGGAGACACTGAATTAAATGGCCTTTCTCTGCTGGTTTGCCCGCTGTGTACTCTCTGCCCAATCCACCAACAGCTGCCAATCCATTAAGCTTGTCAGATTCGCTGTTTTTTTTTTTTTAGCCGTAGCCAGGGCGATACCAAAGAGTAAATATAGGTTTCCTTTATCCGCGAATGCTGTTTGATGTAGCTGTAATGAACTTGCATAATACAGCAAAGATAACGTGGAGACAAGCTTTTTAAAAGACCTATTGAATATTAATTTACGTTTGGATTAAGGTGTTGATAATACCCAAGAATCCTGGAACAGTAAAGTCTGAATTGACCATTGTTAGGGCTTATCAGCCTAATTACATTTAACGGAGGGACAATTAGATAAAGGTGTCTTTGAACGTCAGCAGCTCGGAGGTGTGTTGCCATCAGTAAGTTTCCGGTGTTAGCGTGAGAAAAAACAGACATGCTGTACGGTCAATATTTCAGCTATCAAGGTTTCCTGCTCTCTTGGACTCAAGGAATAAACATTGGCTGAAGTTGAAGTCAGGCTTAACTGAGTATTTCAAACCACAGCCTCTACAGAACACGTTCAAAAAATAAACAACCCACGGAGATGAGAAGCTTACGATCTCCCCTAATTGTTTATGAAGACTAGACTCACGGTCCGTCCAGCCCTCCTCATCACTGTTAGCGGTGTCCTGGAGAGAGTCGGTTGTCACCTGTGTCCACAGCACCAGCTGGGGCTGAAAATGCCCCAGGACCCTGAGGACAAGATGGATTCAGTGGAGCGTAATGAGATTCTTCTCCTCAGTATTCATGAGTAAAGGCAAATTAAAGGGGATATGGGGAAATGGGAAAGCATGCAAAAGCCATCATTGATTTCATTTCCTCTGGTGGTGGTAATGATTGTTACACAGCAGATTAGTAGATTTCCGAAACAATAATCGCAAGAATGCCACCTCCGTGAAGCCTTTATCTTCTGCCACTGAGCATAGAGAGCATTGTGCCTTTTTAGCTTTCGAGCTGGAGCAGTAAGACCATTTATTTAACATGTTTAGAGATCTGTATTTACAGCATAGTCTTAGCTATTACTTTGGCTGACTTCATATATGGGGAGCTGGTTACGGCTTGTAAACACACGATTCCCTCTCAGAACACCTAGTGTGTGGTCATTTTCGACTGTTTAGACACAGAGTGATTCAAGGCTTCCATGTTGATGAGAGCTCGCGGATGCTGCCCTCGTGTCGAGCGTGACAAATCGTGCTAATTTCTGTCACAAGGCCGCACATCTCGCACTGTTTGCTTCAGACATTATCACAGATTCCTTTCACTTACAAATATAAATGATTTAATCGTGGAATGTTGCCAAAAAGTGACCACGTGATATTGATTGCCATTGTTCTACCTGCATGAAAGAGGGCCATACCAACTCAGGACAATCATCTCTCCACTTAGCTGATCCATGAGGCTTATCTGCCAGTTCAGGGTTAAGGTAACATATCTGAAGATCCACAAGAGAATGATGAAGGCCTGCACTTTATCTCTTCTGAAATAACAGGTAATCAAAGAGACTTTTCTTATCATGCATGCTAAACGTGTGCTTAGCGCTCAGACCCTGAGTAATGACCATTGTTTAGCTGAGCACATTGTTTCCCAAGCAGAGACCTCTATATACAATCTACAATCAGCTCATTAGCCAGCCATTATGTGACTCTTTAATGACCTTTCTGCTCCCAAACCCCTTGCCCTCTCATGTATCTATATCAGAGGTGGATAGTTCAATCACATAGTACTCAACTGGTTGGATGAAACAAAATCTTGGTCTGGATTTTTGCATTCTGGACCTGAACTATCCACCTCTGGTCTGTATGCTGCAGGCCCAGCACAACATAGTCTTACCTTCTGCACCTGCTATGTCAACTGACCCTACTGAAGGACCTGCCAGTGACCCCCTCCCCCCTCTGTCCCCTGACCTCTGAACTCCAACACCCACCCCCCACTTCCCCAGAGCTCCCTCATCCAGTTGTGTTTGTTTCCGAAAGTCTTGCATCTCAGTGGGACACTGGACATGCTTCTCCTCACAGTGCTTTCTGCTTCTGAGGTTCTCAGCGCCACCATCCCCAGTGAAAAAAGCCCTGTTCGGGTGACACAGGGCACATTGGGATGGGTCCAAGTAAACATGGAGTCCTGGGCCTCCTGGAACATGAACACTGCCTCCCCACCCACCCCCAACGGGATGGATTGGTCTGAAAGGGAGTCTGACACCGAACCAGAGATGTGGAAACATCTCCCCTGGCTTTTTTCTGTTGTCTTCATTGCGGTTGTCATTGCTGAGAGTCCATCATGGACTGCTGTGAGCATAAGGGCATTAGCATAGCATAGAGTCATCTCTCCTCATTACTGTTTTACGTCTGGGACCTATGAAAACCCCATACGCACCCATGTGGATCGGGCCTGATTCCAGCTGAGGCAGATCCATTCCCGTAGAAATTAAAATATTTAGTATAAAACTGGATTGCATGTCTTTATTTTCCAGAGTGTAAATGAGTACTGTGCTTGTAATATGTTTCGTTGTTTCTGTATGCATGATAATTGTGACAAAAAAAGATTGTCTCTTCCAACCTTTCAGCAATTAAATCGCACAGTGTTCATTAGGTTGATTTAATTCAAAGACACACAGATCAAACATAACATTACTATAAGATCCTTTATTAAGAGCGCTGTGCAGGTTTTATTTTCAAGTAAATAAAACACCAGACACAGTGAAGGAAATTATTAATAAAGTTGCTTTTATATAACTTTTATGACTTAAATATTTTCTTACCATAATTTATTGCTTACTTGTCTGCATTTATGTAATGTACAAATATTAATTGGTACAAATACAATCAATCTGCAATAATAGTATACCGTTATTACCCTAAACCGTATTTATCAAGGTGATTATTACGTTACTTCGCGTGACATATAAACGTATTAAGCCTTGTTTTAAGATACAAGTGAAAATATGTCCGTTGTCCATTCCACCACATGAAAACAGGGAAGTTATTGAGCAATATTTCCCCGATGTTTATTTTAGCATGGCGATTCTGTATATCCAGAACCATTTGCCGTTAGACCACCATCTGCGTGTGACTGTTTTTATCCCTGGGAATGACAGGAAAGCAGTTGTTTTCACGGGCAGTCTTTTGTCATTTTTGGAGATCACCGTCTTTGACTGTGGCCTGTTTTGTAGTCCTTATAATCCGAGTTGTCTTTTTATTTATTCCACCTGCCACGCTGACCCACAAAATGCCGGGTAAATAAGTTTCTTTCAGTCTGACAGCTTCCTCAGTGTTCAGCTTCGGGTCATGTGACGCGTCCTGTCATCAGAAATGCCTTTTTGCCCCGTGCTTAAAGGCATAAACATTTATTTCTAGTCAGGAATACTCCATGATTAGGTACAGGATATTGTTTGAATCGATCTGCAGTAGTTTATAAGTGTCAATCATTAGTCGGTCATTTTGTTTGACATTATCATAATGCATAATATGCGTGCGTAACTGACCGGGGTAAAGTTAGTTTGACATTTATAATACGAACTTATTACGCGCTTCAGCTTTATATACATCTATATGTCGTTTTTAATCCTAAAAAATGACCATTAGCAATGTTTCATGAAGCAGAGTAGTCTCTATGTTGCACAGCTGGTTTGACATCATTGGGTCACATGGTTAGGGAGCATAATAGCTTTACATATAGGTGCAGTACGTGTCATTTTTAATTACAAAAATATGTATAAGAGGTATATTTCAAGAAGAAGCCTTGTGGTACATGAAGGACATTTGTATGCTGCACAGTTGGTCTGACCTCATCCACTAAAATGGTTGAAGCGCGTAATAGGTTTGTATTTTGAATGATAATGAATGTTGAATATTAAACTAACTTTACCCCGGTGCAATACTGGCATAAAGTTATGTATATAAATTATTTTGATTTAATATTATGACCCTACTATTACTGTTATTGTACATATTACTAGTAAAATAAGAACGGTGACAATTTTGTCTTTTGTTCTGTTGTTTTCAGTCAGATCTATAAACTCTCAGTGTCCTCTGCTGTCTCAGGACCAGCTCCTGATCTGCGATAGACTCCCGGTGACAACACGCCTGTCTCACATTTCCTAACTAACCATTTGACAGCCCAGATGCGAGCAATCGGACAAGCAGTCCAGCAGGAGCCCGTCGCCATTCCCCGAGGGTCCCCCCTAAAAGCAGTGCACATTAACGGGATACACAAACGGCGACTGGAAAATCAACGCCGACGTGACCTAAAACTTTCTGTTCTCCGAAACGCGCGTCTTCATTTTAAATGACCTCAGTTAATTGATATACAAGTCAGCGACGCGAAAGCCACAAGAGGAAACAGAATCGATTTATGAAATTACCGTCAACAATTCCTCTTCATTGCGACTATCGACGTCAGGTCGTGTGAAAAAATCACTCTCATTTCACACCTTTTTATCTAGGATCCTTGGTGTCTGGCGGCGGTCACAATGCAAGATATACGGCACTACTTTCCACCTAGTTGAACAACAGAAAACGTTTATTATTATTATTATTATTATTATTATTATTATTATTATTATTATTATTATTATTATTATTATTATTGTGGATTACAACAAAACCCTGCATCGTTTTCGCTTTGCGCCTGATTTGGACTCCTTCCTCTCTCTCCGTGATCGTCCGCCCCGCTTCTTTGGCTGAGCTCCGTCCCAAACCGTACTGGAAAACCTCATGCAGCCGCCAAGGTAAGCTGCACAGAAAGTGTCATGCACCTCGGTTTCTTGCATTATTTCACTCAAATAACTATAGATACATAAATATATAGTAAAAATAATTTGATGTCGATATGGCTCCGCTTGCACGCTTAGCTCAATTCGTCTTCCATTTTAAGTTTTAAGTTCAATATAGTTGCAATTTGAACGCATAGTCTGTCAGTGGTTACTGTTTGTTTCAGAATGCATTTTTTTCCCTGACGGCTTTTGCATTTGTTTTGGAAACCAGTACGAATAACCCTACTGGGTACATATTTACACGCATTGTGCCGTTTGCAGGACTGTAGAGCAGGATTGTGTGAGAGAATCAGACGTTAAACTAGTTCTATCACCTCGGCTTTTCCTAAATGAAAGGAATTCATTTACCTAGAGAACAAACACGACGTGTTAGGTTTTACATTAAGCGTTAAACTGAAAAAACAAAAACACAATCGCTTATTTTATGAATATTTATTGCAGTACCTTTTTGTTGAGATTGTTGGAGTTTGCTAAATATGTAGCCTATGTGGTTCTACAATATTTTAAAATGAACTTTGTTGCACGAAATGTTAGTGATGATTTATGCATATGTGTCATTCTGTTAGATATTGGGTAAAAAAGTAAAAATAAGAATTTATTTCATTAAAATTCTGTGCAATTAAATGGTATTAAAGGAAAACCCGAAATGTCGCTTGCTCTTTAAGAGTGATATATGAAAGTTACAAAGTGTTAGAAAGCGGCAGTGATCTCTGCCTGTTGGTGTAATTGGCTCATACTGCTCAGAGGGGGGATCAATATGACAAAATTGAGATTTTAATGGTCTGCCGGCTTGTTCTGACTTAACCCATTTGGATCGGGCGTGATACCGCGGCACCTAAACATCCATCCGTCAGACGCTCATGCTCTGGACACAGATGTGCATGGGGGCTAGAGCTCATCCTGTGAAGAATAGAACATAATGCAGGGGTATCACCCTGGATGGGACAGCAGTCATCACGGGGCTGAGAGAGAGAGAGAGAGAGAGAGAGAGAGAGAGAGAGAGAGTGAGTTTCTAGGTATCTATAACATTATGGGGACTCCCCATTCATTTCTATGGGCATAACCATAAAGCCAAATATGACAACTTCAACCCCCACCCAGCCCTAACCTTAACCATAAGTAACCAAACAAAATACAAGACTTTTGGCATTTTTACTTTTTTGAACCACATTATGGGATGTACAAACCCACACACACTCGCGGCATGGGGAGAACATGGAAACGTCACAAACACAGCAGAGATGGGATTAAAACCCTCAGCCTTGGAGGCAACAGCCCTAGAAACTAAGGGCACCCCTCCACCTATCATCTTACATAGCAGATAGAGCAAGCGCCATCTATTGGGGGATTATTAAAATTCCATTGCACAGTCATGCAATTATATCCAACACATTGTCTGCATTATAGGCTTGAACAACTATTTCCGTAAAAGTCAAGTTAAACAGTATTTTTTTTTGAATGTCTTGAAACAGAAGTATTGAAATTGCGTAGGATCGAGAACAATGTCTGAACTTTTTTTTTTGATACATTCAGCTTGTCAAAGACCTATACAGGGACCGATGTTTAAAATAAAAAAGAAATTATAAGTTGTAGTGATCTGTGTTTGTGTTTGTGACCTTACTGTGTACTAAGTTGTTTAAAATGCCTGCAATATCTATGAAATAGTAAAACCTGAAAGTATATAACAGCTGTTTGGTTTAAAAATAATGCTTGAGTGCACTGCAATCGGTAAAAGATCTGTATCATAATGACTAATTTGGCATTACCTATGGATCACAGAGCAGACACTAAGCGTATGTTTGTTTTGGTCTAATTTTCGTTCACGCAAACATTAAAGAATCAATCTTCGCATCACACTTTGCGGAGGTAATGGGGGGAAAAAATCAATTGCACAGCGATCGCTGTCGGAGTGAGAAGGCACAGTGGTTTGGCGGTGAGTGTCCGCTCATCACGCCTTCACACCCACTACCGAAATGTACGTCGGGCTCATTTATGTACTCCGGGTTCCACGCCTGAGAAATGGTGCTCTTTGGTAAGGCTGAATGCAGCACGTTACTGGCCCTTACACAGTTTAGCTCGTGCCGTGCCTCATGCTTCCTGGGACAGTGTCCAGTTAACCTCAAACTTAATTGAATAAGTGGTTATATAGAGTGGATGAATGAATATTCTTATGCCTACACTGTAAAATAAAAGAACATTTAAGCACCTAGTTTAAAACTGGTTGAAACCATTTGTATTGTAATAAAACATCAAACCAAAGCGTTATTCTAATTGGTTAAAATGTAACTGTGTGCATAAAAATACCCATGTACTGGCAGTTTGGGGAAATCTGAATAATTGTGGTTTTACTCTCAGGCTTTCATTATGTCGCTTAGGCAATACTTTTACTCTATAAGCAAACCATTTTTACCAGTTGCTCCAGTCGAGTACCAATTCAGGGCAAGTGCCCTACTCAAGAGTGTAGGATGCTGGTCTTCGGCAAGTATTATACCAGATTAAAAGTCAACACTCCGACCGAGACCCTCCACTTACGCTTCCTATGTGAATCATTGTTTTCTTCTTTTTTTTTTTGTTGTTAGCAACCTTTTCACTTGACACCTGTCAGCAGTTCTTTCTGTGTTACATGTGGATCTTACAAATAACTGCGTCAGACTGATGGCTCAAAGATAAGGGGATGTGATACGATCTCCCTGCCGGGCAGTCTTACCTTTACACACTACATGTCCCATGATGCCGTTCTACTGGACTGGTTAATAGACTGGAGCACCTGTCACAGGCCTGCCTGTAGGTACTGGTGGTACCTATGAGCATGATAGAACTTTTATTTTAAACGCCGGTACTGAGCTTTTGAGATATTTGATAGATTCATGATGTACTGCCATATCTGTTTTTATAATCAATCAATAATAAGGATTGGATTAATGAACGGGGAACTGTATAGTCTATCTATGAAAATCATCAATGAAAGCTGTTCTTTTTAAACATTTTCTATTGCTGTCATAGAATTAAAGAGTAATAAACTGTAACAAAGTTTAATAATAAACTTTTTAGATTCGATACTACCAGAGGCAAACAAAATGTTCCCTAGCTAACAGCAGATAATTCAAACAATAAATGATGTTCTTTCTAGACTTTAAAGGGTGCGGTATCAGTAACAGCGATTTAAACCTTATAAAATATTGAACATTTTTAAAACCAGTTAAGCAACTAATATAAAGTTACTTTTTGTATATCCAGGCATACTTGCTGAAAGTATAGATTAGATTTGTACCTATACATATTTTGACGGAATTAACTGGCATTACGTTAGGATATGCCGCTGATTGTTTGAAATCCATTAAGTATCGTTTCGTGTTATAAATAGTTCATTAGTGGATGGCGTCGTTCTGTTTATTTTATTTATTTTAATAGCTTACAGGACTTCTTTAAGTGCTTAAAATGCTTTAGTCGGGGGAAAAAGCAAACACAAGTTCCACCTGTTGTGTCCGGAAAGCAGCTCCCTAGGCGGGTTACAGTGTGACACTGGATTCAGCGTGACTTGCAGTACGGTGAGCCTCAGCATCCCTGCAAGGTCAGCCTGAAATCCGAAACTGAAAGGGGGTGAGGGCGGAAAAGCTCCGTATTGGCTTAGCCCAGATGTAGGCTGCACCTTTCCGCACTCCCCCCACCCCGAAACGGGAGATCGATTGCCAATCTTTTCTCCTTTTTTGTTTAAGGATTTCAACTCGGTGCCGAACATGCGAGGCAACCTTAGGCGTATATAGTGCCCGGCTAGTCCCTAAAGTACGCGCCATATGCTGTGAGTCGGTCCTTGAGGCGATAAACTTTATGCATTTGCCCGTACGAAGGGATGTTTTCAGCTGCGGCACAGCGCGCTTTTACCCCCCCTGCGCCCTTTTGCGTGGATTTACCGCCCCAAACAATGATACAGTTCATCTGCTAATTCACTTTTTCCCGTCACCACTTCTGTTGGCTGTATCAGGGAGAGGAGAGAGGTGCGATCCTGTGCTGGATGGATGGTTATGGGGAAAGGAGCAGCAACTTCGGCGCTAGACGTCTGCAAGATCTTCGCCTTGTTTCTCTACATGTTCCCTACAGGTAAGACGAAAAAAAAACCTTCAAATTCGGCCACGTTTGGTTTGGGGTGTCGTATGTTGGGTCAAAGCTACAAAAACGTGACCAATTACTGGTTATACAGCTTTTGATCTTAAAATCATCTTAATAACATCGCAGACCTTACGCTTAAACTAAGAAAATGCTCACTACCCACCTTTATATACCTTAAAATATTACATTTATAAAAATTCTGACGTACTGTATTTGTTTATAGGTAGATATGTATCCATTAAGTTGTACTCTCTGCATGGGCATTTCACTTCACCATGCGTTTAGATACTGCTGTAGGCTATCTGTAGGTGCGAAACTGCGAAATCAAAGTAACAAAGGGTTTCTTCGATATTAGTTTTACCAAGAAACTAAATCCTAACAGATTTTTCTTTCCCATATGGGGAAAATGTTTGAGTTGCAGAAAATATCCTGCGAACAAGTTGCGTGCAATACATCATGTCAAGTAAGTTTTTGGCAAAAAAATAAACACGCAAGACTGATATATTGCGTATTGGTGGGAAGACATGAGAAATGGTGTTTTATTTAATTGAAAAAATGTGCAGTTTTGTACTAATCTGAACTTATCTGAGAAAGCAGTCGGCACGTTTTTGCTGTGTAGGTAGCTGGCTTTTGGAGAAACTTTTCCACAATGGCTTTGGCGCAGTGGTGCCGGAGCATTCCTCCGGAGCCCCTCTTCGGGGTTGGGGGAGGGGAGCCAAGCGCCGCCAGGGCTCATTCTCGGCTCTGCATTTCCCCGTTTTAGTAAAACCAGCCGAGATCTGCCTCCGAATACGCAGATCGAAATATTTCGTTATTCTGAGATCCACAGCAGAATCTCTGCGTCTATCTGTTTACGTGTTACACGTGTTTACAGGTTGTTTGGGTTTCCTAAAAAACAGTCTGACTTCCACGCTTGAATTTGTTTACATTTGAACATTGTAGGGTTTTTATTAATATGGGAATGTTTCCATGTAGATCTTTTTATTTACCATTAAGAGTAGTAAAGTAATAATAATAAAAAAATATATATACACCCCCTTGAAATGTATCAACAATTTTCACACTCTCTCTTATCGCTTCTCTCATGGTACTTAACGTCAAACAAAGAAGAGATAAGTGTTTGTCGTTGACGTTTATTCAAGATTAGTTTATTGCGCTTTATCAGATGCGGGTGATAAATGCCTTTTGTTGTTGTCAGGCGTGGGAGTGAGTCTTTAACTATTTAAACTGTAAGTGTTAATTTTAGGGTTTAAATAATAGCGATAGCAATCCAGGGACCCTGGGACCATTTTGTTTCGTACAACTGAGATTTGCGTTAATTTGTCAGAAACTGCAACATGCTAAATGTTTCCTTTGCCTAAAGATGCATGAATAGCTTCAACAGCAGTGTGTATCAAAACGGTGCGCTTTTCCCCTTGTTTCTCGCCGCATTGTATAACATTTTTTGTACTCTTTTCACACCCCAGACTACAGGCTATCCTTATTCGCGTTTTTAATCTCACAACTTACTTTGTCGGTACTCGAAGTTAATTCCTTCCCATCACGAGTATAAACCTGAGTATTTGTTTAGACCATGATTCATGTCAAACCTGTTTTATATGGAATGAGTTGTTTGCCTCACTCTCAGGCGATTTGGAATTTTCAGTGTCTGTGTTTTTAATTAATATATTTTTTGGGAAGGATTTTTTTTCTGTTTGAGAATTTCTGACATCATGAATTATTTTGCTTTCTGTCCCCTCCTTTCCACATTAACTGTAAAAATAGATACATAGGAGTTAATGTCCTTTCTGAACTTCTGTTGACTGCAGATTCCCTGCCGAGTGCTTTAGGGAGTCTGTGCTGAGGCAGGCATGAATTGCCTTTCTTGCAGTGACTATCCATGAAGCCTGTCCAGGTGCCCCAGCCAACTCCTGTTAAAGATTAGTGATGTGAAATGCAGCAACCCCCCCCCCCATCTTTTCGAGTTACGGGAACTATGGGCCCGATTAAATGAAGTCTTACACATTAATTAATGAATACCAGGTGATAATTAAGGATATATTCAAAAAAAATGTTTTATTGTTTTAATTGGAAATGCCTTTGTTGTGAGATTTCTAAGCATTTTAATAATCATCCTGATAAATAATGAGGTTGATGCCATACAGCTCTATTAAAACATACAGGAGGCGAGGCTTGGCTGATGTGGAGAGTCAGCCGGGAAAGGGCAGGCCTGCATTGTGGAGAGTCAGCCGGGAAAGGGCAGGCCTGCATTGCGGAGAGTCAGCCGGGAAAGGGCAGGCCTGCATTGCGGAGAGTCAGCCGGGAAAGGGCAGGCCTGCATTGTGGAGAGTCAGACGGGAAAGGGCAGGCCTGCATTGTGGAGAGTCAGCCGGGAAAGGGCAGGCCTGCATGTTCTTTTCAGATGTTCAATTCCCACTAAAATAACCCATTTTGGCAAAGTAGTTAAGTCACTTAAAAGTAATGGTGCTTTTTAATTCCATCAGTTGTGGGGGTGCGTGTTCCACATCTACGGCCCTGCCTGACCCATGGCTGGGGCGACCCTTCCTATCCACCTTCCCATATGGAGGTTGGGCTTAGGATCTGGCAGCCGAGAAAAGGCGATCCTGTTTCTTTAAGAGGGACTTCAACAATCTGTACGACCCAACCCCCCAGCCCCAAAGTGCGCCCTGTGAAACTCGACCTAATCCCTTTACACAGGGGTAATTTATTGCTCTGTTGGTCTCCTCTCAATGGCAAATTACATTGTCTTCATTCAGAGCCGAAAGACACCTCCCCACACACATACACACACACACACACACACTTTTTCATACTGACACACACTCCTTCCACTCCATTCCAGTTGTGTAGAATTCTTTCAAAAGTGTTTTTTTTGTCTCTATGGAAGGTGTGTGTGTGTGTGTGTGTGGGGGGGGGGGTTCTCCCTCATCTCCCGGGGGGGGGTTATTCAAAGCCTGTCCTACTGCACGCCTGCCCATTTCTTTCAGAAGGTGGCGCTACTTGATTATAAGGCTAAAGGCTGTGATGTGTGACTTAAGCAGGACCTACACCAACTGATGTCAAAGTCATGTGATCTCACCCCCCCTCAAGAAAAAAAAAAACACAAGATCTGTGCATTGTCCCCCTAATTTTTATTGGCCAATACAGTGCGTCAGTTTGCATTACACTGCATGGCGAGACGCTTGAGCTTGCCATCCTGTCCCGTTTCGCTGTGCCACCCTTTTTGGCGATGCTGGTATTCCAGTAAGGTGGTTAGGAGAACCAGGCTATCCAAATGGTAATTGCAGTTTACTGATGGCTGTTCAGGTTTTTATTATGTTAGCTTGATGGGTTTAAAAAATAGGCTGTGTGTATTACAATTTGTGGTTATTTTGTAGTTTAACGCTGTTCGGTCTTTTACTTGCATACTATCTTATTCGGGTTTCCAAAAAAAATGCAGAATTTGGTGCATTTGCAGCCTGTCCTCTTCTGCCAGTTAGTATATTCTGAAATGCAGTGAAAACTGCAAACCTCCTGTGCTTTGTGGGGTCTTTCAGGCTGTAGTTGTCACTGTAGGTCCAGGCTGATGGTGTTTTCTGATGGTAGATGAGGCCGTGCCTGGGGTCACTGAGTGTGCAGTTTGCAAATAATTACAAAATCACGGCACAGTGAATTTTGTGTGTGTGTGTTTTGCATTTCTTTTACCAATAGAAATGTCAATAATGGTGCACAGAGTGTGAATGTAGTGCTTCAGTTTTCATATTGCACATATTTCAGGCATCTTAAAGATCAGGTTAAATTCAGGATGTGTTTGTTCAGTAAATGATGCATTGAGAGCTCCCTGCTTAACCTAAACACCTTGGACTCTCTGCGGACGGGTTGATAAGGATGAAATGATGCAGGGAAGCTCCGCAGAAGGTCAGCTGAGATCGAGACATGTCCGTCTCCCAGCTAAAGCTGATGGGCTCCCTGCTAAATAATGGGGAGGCGTTTTGATTAAAGTGTCGGGCTCCTCATGCTCACGTGTAGGACTCAAAGAGACCGTTTCATTAGCAGTCATGGCTGGCCGGACCTCCCGGCTGCTGGTAACTCGTGTTTTTTTTTTTTTTCCCCACAGCGAGTCTGCAGTGCCGGATCCTGAAGTGTAACTCGGAGTTCTGGGCCTCCACGTCCAGCCTGGGCCCCGAGGAGGAGTTCTGCACGGCGTTGAGGGCCTATCACGCCTGCGTGCGGCGCACGGCGCGTACCTGCCGCGGCGACCTGGCCTACCACTCCGCCCAGCACGGCATCGAGGACCTGATGGGGCAGCACAACTGCTCAAGGGAGGGTCCCACCACGCAGCCGCGCACTCGCAGCCGCACGCCGCCGCCGCCGCCGCC
>JAODLC010000021.1:9240873-9259714 GCA_026781145.1 Hippopotamyrus pictus
GGTCCCGGGCCAGCATGTGGAGATCCAGGCGCGCTACATCGGCACCACCATGGTGGTGCGGCAGGTGGGCCGCTACCTGACGTTTGCGGTGCGCATGCCGGAGGAGGTGGCGCGCGCGGCCGAGGACGGCGACAGCCACGACCTCTACCTCTGCCTGCACGGCTGCCCCCTCAGCCAGCGCATCGACTTCCGGACGTTCCGGCAGCGCGCCGCGGGAGGACGTGCCCCCGCGGGGAGACCCGGCTCCGGAGACCAGTTAGGCTCTCCGCCCCATACCTTCACTTACCAGTCAGCTGTGGCCAAGTGCAAAGAGCGCCTCCCGGTGGAGGACTTGTACTTCCAGTCGTGCGTCTTCGACCTGCTGACGTCCGGCGACGTCAGCTTCAGCCTGGCCGCCTACTATGCCTTCGAAGACGTCAAGATGCTCCACTCGAACAAGGACAAGTACCATCTATTTGAGAAGGCGGTAGGGCTGGGGGGTGCCCCATCCAGGAGCCCCCACCTGTGGCTGCTGCCTCTCTTCAGCACCCTCGCACTTCTCTGGCTTCAGTGGCTACCTGTGTGTCTCTGATCACGCCTGTGGCTCTAGCTGTAGCAGTGAGACACCCCCCTCATCACGCCATACCTCATCCTGCACCCCCCCCATGTCCGCTCACCTGCTTGGGTGGGGGGGGGGGGGTTGAGTGTTTCCATGCCAGAGTCTCCCATTCCAGCCATCCATCCTGTCTTCCATGTTCCCGCCAACGCGCAGATGGAATGCCGCGATCGCTGCCCTCTCCGGACTCCCGAGCGTGCCGAGGGACAGCTCTGGGTGATGAGCAGCGGCGCCCCCCCCCCCCCCGGGGATGGGGCAGAGAGGCTCCGGGATCTTAGGGGCTGAGCTGGGAGGCGAGAGCCGGCAGGCTTCTGTGATCCGCCGACAGGGAGGGCTTTGTTTATGTGACACCCGCCGTAGGCCTGGGAGACAGGAGAGGCCTGAGCAGGCAGCAGAGCGCCCTCTGCGGGCCGGTAGAGGTTTATGGTCACCTGCCTGTGTGCGTGAGTGTGTCTGCCGTGTTCTGGAGAGGGACGGTCGTACGGTGTCGTCTCACGAGGGCTTGCCGTCTGTAGACGGAAGCCGCACCCGCCGGTCATTTCCAGTTGGGCTGTTTGAAGCTGGAGTGACAGCGAATCCCAAGTGTCTAAAGGATGAACAGTATTTAAGTGACCCGATTGGCCGGGCGTCAGAGTCGAGCTGGAATTGGATCCGGGATGCGGCAGTGAGCACAGCAGAATATCCATTGCAATGTTTACAGGCTGAATGTCGTTTTTAAGTTGAATTTGCATATCTCTGGATATGCTTATAGAGTGTGTGTGTGTCTGTGTGTGTGTGTCTGTGTGTGTGTGTGTGTGTGTGGACTGAAATGTTCACACGGTGACCACAAGATTTGTCTTTTATTGTTAAATTAGCCTCTTGGGTTTCTTTCTCTCTCTCCCTCCTTCTCTCCTCTCCCTCTCTCTTTCTCTCTCTCTCTCTCCCTCCTCCTCTCTCTCTCTCCATATACTTTTCACAGTTTAACAGTCTAATGCCACGTTCACTTCAGCTAGATGTATGAACAAAGCCAAGGAGCTGGGGGGGGGCGCCTCTTGGCAGGCGGGGGCCTCTCTGGTGCGGGGGGCCCAGGCCCCGCTCTGTCACACTGACATTAAAAGGCCGGCCCCCATGCTTAACGGCTGCCGCCCTGGCTCCGCTATAGGGCTTCTTTGAGTCGCCTCTCTCAATAGACCTGTTAATTTATGGCTGAAACCCTTGCCAAAGAACAGAACCTTGTGCCAACAGTTTAAAAAATGGCCAATCGCACCCTCCCCTGCCCCCACGTCCCTAACCCTCCCGTTTCTGGGGCGCTTGTTGGTTGAAGGTATTTGGGTTGCACTGAGGGCTGGGCTGTATGTGGTGCTGATGAAAGTGAGGGCGGATTGTGGGGGTAACGGAGAGGGGCTGCTATTTCCTCGCCGCCCCGTGGCATCCTGCTGCCGTGGGAGCAGTGTGAGGCGCCGGCGTCATTCCATCGCGTGGCATCGATTCCATCGCTCCCATTACATGCGCATGGACGGTCTCGTCGCTGCGTTCCCCTGCCACCTCTGCTGGCATGCGAGTGCCTCACCTTCCAGGCGTCGTTCTCATGCAGACGTGCCCCATGTGAGCTGATGCATCGCCGTGCTTTTCACGCCTGCAGGGCTAAATGTGCACATTTTAGATGTTTTGTTTTTTTTAATACTGAAGGTTAGCAGCTGCTACAAGATCAATATTAAACCTCTGCTTCACTGTAACGGAAAAGTCGGCATTGCAGAGTCGCTGGTCTCTCTCCCGCACCTGAGATGCACTCGTCAGTTTCACTAACTATGCGTAGCTCAGCCAGAGAGACGGCGTGGGAGGTGGCCTCTCTCTCTCCCTTCCTCGGGGGGGTGCGCACCGTGTCACAGCACCCAAAAGGAAATAGATGATTGTAACGTTTTAGGTTTGTGTTCCTGGATGTGATTCGTGAGTCATTAAATCGCCACATTGACTGTGCCGTCGTACATGACAGTGTGCCTGACTAAGTTGGTCAGTAGTTCCTTGTTTACCAGATTTTTCTAGAAGTTTTTTTTTTTTTTTTTACAAAAACTCATGAGGGAAGTTAGATTTAATGTGACCCTTTGTTTAAAAAATTGATTGTGAAATCATGACCGTTGCAGCACTACACACCTCCCAGTGTCGTTTAGCCTTTTATAATGTGCATATTGATTGACCTTCTGATTTGCTGGGCAGGAGAATAGATGCAGAAACTTTTAGATGTTTTTATTCCCCTCCGTGCATGTGAAAACAATCAGTGGACTAAATGTGAGTCAACCTTTTTTAAGGTATTATTTAATCCAGCAATCAGGTCTAAATAGGGCAGAATGGTGTTTGTGGTGTTCATGTTCGGTTTTGATACATATTTAAAGAAGCACTTTATGTTTTTAATTCTCTCTCCTTAGCTCTTACTCGGTTGTAAGCTGATTGTGAATATTAGTCGTCAGATTGTTACTCAATGGGCCTGGAAGATGTACAGCAGTAACATGCCGATTCCCGGAGTCTGTATGTAGGATAAACGACAGCACAGCACCTCCTGTACATACTGTAAATTATTTATTGACCAAGTAAAGTCTTGTCCATTTGTTTTTTTTTTTTTGAATACTTGTCCTTTGTCTTATTTGTCTGTATACTTTCTATACCGCCAAATGTCTGCACAAAATACTTAAAAGATATGAGCATTAGTAATATGAAGAGTGGTATAGAATCCAGTGCCATCTTAGTGTAACATAAGACACGTGGGGGGGGGGGCCTGTATGTACACAATTATTGGGGTAAAGTGCAGATTAACACATGGTGCACATGACATGATAGGAGGGCAGACACACAGTATATTAAAATAATAAATAATAATGTTATATAGTGTCTTCACAGAGTCCAAGGTCACATTACAAAAATTTTACAAAAAACAGCAAATTCTAAACAAAAATTGAATGTAAACCATTGTATGCACTCAGCGACTACATGAATTCTAGCAGAAGAACAGTGGTTCTGGAGATCAACCCCCTTTGACGTGTTAAACATGAGATTCCATCTCACCTTCTAACAGGGGTGGGGAACCTGTTCTATGGAGGGCTGGTGTGCGTGCAGGTTCTTGGGATGGCCTTGCAATCAGCCAATAACAGTTCCCAGGACTGGATCAAGAAACTGTTTTTTCATTGGCTGATTGAGAAGCCATCCCAAATACCCACACGCATACTGGCCCTCCATGGAACAGGTTCCCCCCTGCCTTCTAAGATGGCATAAACTGGTTTTCTAAAGAATTAAATGACCATATGATAGGTCAGCGTTTCCCAGCCCAGTCTTTGGAGACCAGCAGACAGTCCATGTTTTTGCTCCTACCAGGAGCTGGAAGGGAGCAAAACTGTGGACCGTCTGTCGGTTGGGAAACACTGTGACAGGTGCGTTTCGATGGTATGATGTAATCCTATTCTTAACCAGTTTATTACAGTCTGAATCTGTCCACCTAGTGAACTCACATTATCCTGTTGATGTCTTGCTGCTCTTGTCTCCAGCCAGACTAGTTTGTGCTGGTGTTTGAGTTCACACTGCTCTGTAACGGAACTCCAGCAATGAGCCGATTCTTGCCAGCGGCAGCCTGCCACCTGCACACACCTGACTGTCCAGTAGGGGGCCACACTTGTGGAGCATTTTTCAATGGCTGTACCTGATCTTGATGCCTTTAAAAACAGATTCCATGGCTCAGTATCAGAGCCTTAGTACTTTCCTTTACTCTCATTGCTGTTGCATAACTGTTGCTATTACCGTATAAACAAGCTTGTAATTAAGGTTATATAAATTTTAGGAGTTCAGTTAACCACTAATACTCCTGATATATTATAGACTACCTGGTTACTCTATTGCCAAATCAACTTTTATAGTCATTCGGTATAAATGTTTAGCAAACCCCATCTCACCACTTTCAGACATTATTTGATGTCTTTGCACAGACCTCAGCACCTTTTCAAACGAATACAGAGATTCTAAACCTACTTTAACAGAATGAATATTTCGGCCAAGTCATAAAAACGTTTAGTCTTAACAAGAAGAACAATCAAAAAAAGTCCAATGTTAAGCTTTAAGGTCAGAAGTAGAAGTCGGGACATTTTAGACTTGACTTGGCTTGATAATGTCTGCTAATCCACGTTTTCTTTATTGGCTAAATAAACTGCATTATTCCTAATCAAATTAAAGTAATAATCAAGATTTACCACTCAAAAGCAGCGTCCAACCCACTGATCCCATTTCCCAAGTCCTCTCTGGACATATAAGGTAAACAGGATGATATGGTTGGGTCAGAGTGCCACCTGGTGGAGCAGAAATGCAAGGTCATCCCTAGTGAAAAATCAAAACAGCTGAGCTGGTGCCATTTTCTTTTACCATAGCAAATCTACTGATTCACTAATTTACCTCGTCATGTTTCATATGCATATTTATTCATGTAACTACATGAATGCTTTAAAATAAAACTTCCAGATAACCTACATTTTTTAAAATATTAAATCATGGAATTATACAGACTGTATGTAATGTGATTCTAAGAAGACTTACATGGAGGTGGAACCTACATACCATGGATTGTTACGCTTAAGGGTGCTGTGCAGGTACCATGTTCTAATGGTAAATGAGACTAAAATGTTTAGTATTGGATACTAAAATGTTTTATTGTCATTGCTGTTGTTTCTTTAAAATTTACATCCATACCCTTCAGAAGCTGATCGGGGGGGGGGCGTGCGCGCGTGCACACACACACACACACATGCACACTTAAGGCAAGTTTTTGGACTGTTGGGGGTAACTGCAGGAAAGATGCAAAAGCCCCCACACATGGAGCTGGGGGAGAGACTCCGCACCATGCCGCCCACAGGAAATCTGAGAACCCTAAACGGGAATTATAGTAAATAATGGATTAAAATGAAACAAATAACACCGAACCACTGCAAATCCCAAATTTGACCAGGGTGAAGTACATCATTATATAAACAAAATATCCTGGATTTTACTAGACTCTTGCCAAACTTAGCTGGAAATGTAACACCATCTTCATGAAGTGTCCATTTACTGTACATGTAAATGTAAAACAGACTGGAGTGCAGGGATGCAGCAAGCTTTATAAATGCAACAAACTTCCCTAAGAGATGCTTAATGATTTCGCCCCCCCCCCTCACATTTTTTCTGAGGATCTCAGAATGTCACTGAAAGTGCTGCTTCGCCGATCCCTGGTGTGTCCCCCCCCCCCCCCCAGACCAACACACAAAAGAATTATGGGAAGAGAATGTTTTGAACGCTACCAACCAATTTCCTGAAAAGGCGTATACCTGAGAAGTGTCTGCCAGCTGTGGAAGAAGAGGATTCTGGGTAGTAGTGTGTATACCACAGATGCCAGGAAACCTACGACCGTTCATGTCAATCATACATGTAATATAATGAACACTGACTGCACTGAGGTATGAATAAGAAATAACACCAGCTAAGTGGGACCCATGAACATGTTAGCGTAGGATTCCCTGAATCAGGTCCAGGAGGCCCAGCATCCAACACGGTGTGCAGATCCCCCAGACACACCTACTAATCTGGTAACTAGTTGAGTAAGGCGTAGGGAAATCTGCAAACTTGGATTCTGGCCCTCCAGGTCTGGACCTGGGGACCACTAGGTTAGCATCTGGTCAGACTGGACAGGGGGAAGATTCACACACTTCTGTGAAGAGTTCAAAAGCTTGTCACCACTCATTTGAACGAATTTGACTCATAGAACATACTAACGACTTCATGACCAAAACTCAGATCCTTAACTACAAAGCACAACCAAAAACATTTTTAATAGCTTGGGAAATTGAAGTACATATTCAAACAATAGTTACATTGTTTTATTATAGTAATTGTCTTTCCAGGTGTATATTCAGCTTTCACTAGCATGGAATCTCCTCCGTTCGCACTATTGTGTCTGTGCAGATGCCTGACAGCAGTCAGTGTCGCCCTACATCACCTCCCGTGTGTGACATGCAGCCCAAGCCTCACACCATCACGCTTTAACACCACGCATTCACATGCTACACCTGCAGGCAGCATCCACTCCCCACTTCCGCACAGATCTGTACACAGACACAGAATGGCACACACATGATCTTCCCAGTTTATTTAAAGGTATAATTCACCTGTATTCAAAAAGGATTCAGGAACACTTTCACCGTTTAAGTTGTGATGTTACAAAATACTTACAAAGAAAGGAACATCCAATATTACCGTAGAATACTGTACTTTTAGTGCAAGAGCAGCTGCAGGTACCTTTTGTACTGACCGTAGAAATAAAGCGTGTCAAAGCAGCCCTCCCAATCACTCCGACAGGGACAGCCATTATGACAGCTTAAGTCTTTTTAGTGTTTAAATATTTTTTACAAGGCCTGTGTTCACTTTAAATACTGGTTATTGCGAAAACAAAATTCAGCTTTAGCAGAGAACATCTGGACTTGGCGTTGGCTATTCACAGAACAGCTTAAGTTCATACAGCTTGACTTTTGATGCTCGTATGACGAATTCTGGGGTTGGCAAGAGGATTCACGGTGAAAGCTCTCCAGGATGGTCTACAGAGCGGTCGAGACCACCCGGCAACTTGTCCTGATCCCTGGGATGATAAAAAGCACGGAGCCTGCAGAGTCTCCCGAACTTCACAGGCGTCTGCAGCGGACAGCCCGAGTCGTCAACCGCCACAGGCGTCTGCAGCGGACAGCCCGAGTCGTCAGCAGAGAGCCGGTCATGGCGCTGAGCCGGGGGGGGGGGGACGGGGCAGCGAGGGCATGCTCTGCCCTCAGCATATAGACAGACCTCAGATTATTCCGAAACGACAACAAAACAAACTTTAAAAAAAAGTGGCTTTGGGAAAACTTCCCTTGCTTTCTGTATCTTTCAAAAATAAGCCGAGTTTCTGAGGCACTTCCATATTCCCAGGCTCCTCAGTCCATGGGACTAAACACACCTTAGTCTGTTTATTTGACACTGTTTGATACCCACAAGAATATTAACCCTGCCCCACATCTGTCTTTGCCCTCTATCCCGCTGTAAAAAATACAAATGAAAAGGTGAGGTGGTTGCTGGTAAACAGGCGAGGAGTCTGTTTTGTTTTTTCCACCTGCAAAGTCCAACCGGGCAGAGAACAGGGTGGCGGAAACAGGACTCGCCTCCCCTAGCAGCATGTGTCGCCCCCTAGTGTCCGCTCCTGCACCCTGCGTGCACTCAGTCACGCTACTTTCCACCTGAGGCCACGCGTCTCATGTCTTGCGGGCATTCCAGCTGAACTCTGCCACGTTTTTCTGCTCTGCGGTCCTTTCCTGGGGTGAGCGTGTGTCCAGTGGGGACTTCTGGGCCTGTGGCGAGCGTGGGTCCAGCAGCGGGGGGGGCATGTAGTCCCCAGCCTTGTCGGGGTGAAAGGGTCGGTAGTGTTCCGGCGTCACCGGGCCATGGTGCTCGGGCATCCTCCGGTAGTCAGGCACGTGGCTGCCGCCTTGGTGGTAGTTCTGAGAACGGAAGTCGTCCACGCGCCGCCTCTTCGGGTCCGAGTGCCTGAGAGGAGGCGAGACTGTCACTCACACGACAGGACGCGGTGTCTCCGCGGCGGACTCGCCCCGGCCAGAAGCTCACCTATCGTAGTAGTCGCGGTGGCCCCTGTGGTCACGGTCGTTGCCGTACTGCTCGTAGGGCCGCTTGCGGTAGTTGCCCGAGCTCCTGTAGGCATCCCCGTGCAGCCGCCGGTCACCGTAGTGATGATCCTTGTATCGATGCTGCTCGTAGGAGTGGTGCCGATCAGCCTGCCACGACTGGTTGCTAGGATACGGGTACTTACGGTCTCGTTGCCAGTCTCCCCGATCTGTTGTGGGGGGGGTGAAAGAGCAGCGCTCAGGACAGGGGGCACAAAACTAAATTACTGCTCAGCACAGACTGTGAATGGACGGACGGACGGACGGACGCTGGCAGCCCCACGAGTGGGATGAAGCGCCACACTCACTGTCACTGGGGAAGTGCCTCTTGTTGGGCGGCATGTACGGGTCCCTGTGGTGAGCGTGGGGGGGAGGCTGCGGGGGGTGGGGCAAGGGCGCATGTGACTTCGGGGACGGCTGGGCGCCCGTGGAGTCCCGACTGGAGCTGGAAGGCTCCGGCCTGAAGGGCTTCTTCCTCACTGAGGCGTCCTCCTTCTTCTTCTGCTCCTTCTGAAATTAGAGAGCGTGGCTCAGCAAGGGGGGGGGCAGGAAGCACTCCAGCAGTGGCCAGCAGGAGGCGCACCCACCTCCTCTTCCTGTGACCGCTTCTTCTGAGCCATCTTGTACAGCTTGTACAGTTTCTTTGCGCCGAACTCTGTGAACTTCGACACGAAAATCCAGAGGTTCCTGCCACACGACACGGGACATTCCGACCGTAAAGGACACAGCTGGGCAAGACGCTGAGGAGCATCAGGATCACACAGGACACGAGTGCCTCGACGGGCTGGCCAATCACAGAAACTTACCTGCGCCAGGCCATGGCATGCTCAGCGTCGTTGTAAGCCTTCAGGCACTCGGTGATGCGGTCCCCGATCTTCAGCAGGCAACTGCGGGTGTGCTGCAGCTGCTCCTGCACCGACAGGCCCTCGTCGGGCTTGTCCAACTGCTTCAGGGCCTTCTTCACAGGCCTCATGCGCTCTTTGCACTGTAGGCCAACAGGACACAGTACTTAGCCACTTTCACCACTATGGCAGGACTCTAACAACATACCCGGTTTTACATATTTGCCTAATTAATCCCCCTAATTACTGACTGGTACGTGGTCTGTAAGTTACTCATTACTGCCCCCTGTCTGGAGTACACCGTGTCAGCATGCCGATCCTCCCTCCCAGACTCACAATGCTGAATGTCTCCTGGTCAAGCTCATCATCCTCATCGCCAATGGGCACCGGCTCACTGCCCGCCGTGATATGCACCGGACCCTGGGGTGGCTTCCCTTTGGTGCCCGCCTTGCCCTGGGGAGGGGGCACGGTGGCATGAAATCTGCAGCAGCCCAACCGAGACCAACACCAACACCAAAATCAAACAGAGAAGCTTCTCCTCATCAGATACCTTTTCTTTTTTTGGCTTGGAGTGCTTTTTGTCCTTATCTCCATCCTTCTCTTTCTTCGGAGTGCCCTGTTTTTCTTTATTCTCTTTGTTGTCCTTCTTTTTCTGTTTCTTCTTTGTGGGGGACTTCTCTGTTCCGTCATCCTGGGGGTGGGGGGTGGGGGAGAGACAGATGTAAGCCTCAAGGTGGCATGCAGCATATGGGGCTCTGCTCGCCAGCGCCCTCTGCTGCTCACCTTCACCTCCCCTTCCTCCGAGGGGTGGTCAGAAAGGCGTGGGGAAGACACATCATTACCCTGCTCATCCTTGGAAGATTTGGCCTCCTTCTTATTGCGAGGTTTCTTCTTCTTCACCTGGCTCTGTTGGGACGGCGGGCCGACAATAAGCGGATTTTGTCCAGCAAGGAACACAGAGTGAAAATCTTAACAGTAAGACTAGGTGTTTCTAGATGTTTCTAGGCTCAAGCTTCACCAACCTCATCCCCCTGCTTGGGGGTGTCTTTGCTTTCTAGCTCTTTCTTGAGCATTTTGAGGAGGTAGTCAGATCTCGTCTGCAGCTGCTTGGCTTGAGGCTTCTTATCTGGGTCATCCGGAAGGATCTACAAACACGTAGAGTGAATAACAGCCGAGAGTGGGCAACCTGCCGGAAGCAGCCGGATACCATTCACAGTTCCAGCGTGTGATGGTGTGCGGTCTCTTTTCCCAGGTCCCCGTACCTTGCTGGACAGCTTGAGCTCGGGGTCAGTTTTGATCAGGTCCCAGTTGCCGTAGCCGTGCTCATAGACCCCCAGCAGCAGCTGCGTGTCATCCATGATGTCCCAGTCCACGTCAAAGTGGGGTGCCTTCACGCGACAGCTGAGCTGGAACCTGGACAAGGTGCCAAGGGGTAACAACAGGTCCTGAATCAACACATCTGCTCTGCTTCTGTGGGTCAACCAGACCTTCAGACCGAAATAACACCAGGTGGCTATGTCATGAGGGTCAATATAAGGGTGAAGCGGCCTCTCACTTGTGCCTCTCTGCAGGGTTCGAGGGCACGGCCTTGTGCAGGGCCTCGAACTCTTCCTCATGTTGGATGATGGACTTGGCATTGACCTGCACCCCGGAGATCTTGATGTTGATCCCTCTTCGCTTCCCTGGACCTTTGGCTGCAGGGAGACAGTGGAGCGGATCAGTACGGGCGCAACAGACAGCCTCACTGGGCATCTTTTTGGGTGGTGCCCTCACCCTCGCTGGGGTTCTCCTTCAGGTGCTCTTCATGCTCCTGGACGGCCGCCAGACAGTTGCTGTGCACCAGCTCTCCCAACCTGCGAAGGTCCGCGATGGACTTGTCCACCAGCTCTGCATCTCGTGCGATGGCCTCCAATCTGCAGAAGCACAGGGATGCGTGTCTCAGCCCCAGAAAAAACAATTCAGACTAGTGTGTTTCCCAATGCGGTCCTCAGGGACCCCTTCCCAGTTCCAGGTGGAATCAAAAATATAGACTGTCTACGGACTGGACTGGGAAACACTGCTTCATTACATTAGACAGACCATCAGCAGTCTGTAAAGACTGATACAAATAAACATCAGCTTACCTTTCAAGTGGGCAGCCAAATTTCTTGTAGCCTTTGATGAATCTGGTGAAATGAAATTCAGCAGCATTCATAACCACATCCAGAATACGTTCCTTTAGCAAAATATTCAGGCAAATCGCATTTCCAGTCGGTCACCTGCGGATCTCGGCATCGGTGAATCCCTCCACATTGTTCTTGCGAGCTCGGGGCCGGCCCCTCCTCTTTGGCTTCTTGTCATCCTCGCTGTCGTCGGTCTCGCTCTCGGACCCGGAGGACCTGTGCTTCAGTTTGGAACCAACGTCACTATCACTGTCGTTGGCTTGGGCCTTCAAGAAAGAATTAGGCCTTTCAGACGCGGAACACAGACACAATGCCGGAAGAGTTTGACGGCCAACTCAGCTAGGACTTTGCTAGGACTCTGCAAGGCAACTGCTTCTCACTTACCAGCATCAGAAATGCAGGGGGGGGGGCGCAGCCTAAGTCAGCTATAGACCCCACGCCCTCCTAACCCAAACAGATGAGAGAAGCCGAGTCCCAAAGGAGACATCAGCTGCCATCACTCCCCTTGTGAAAACCCACACCGGCCCGGCCTGGCCCAAACCTTCTTGTTGGAGCTCCGACTTCGCGGAAGCATGTAGATGTCCTCCATCTCCTTCTGCTTCTGCTCCTCCTCTACCTTGCGCCGCTGTTCCTCAGGGATGATGTCATCCCAGTCGCGCATGGGCTTCTCCTCTAGCTCGGGCATGCTCTCCTCCATGGTGGAGAAGTTGGCCACCTGGCAGAGGTGGGAGAGGGGACGTGAGGGAGTGTGGTACCAGGCCGGGGCCCCAGCAGCAGGGTCGGCGGCTCCAAAGGCCGTTACCTTGAACTGAGACAGCAGCTCGTCTGTGGCGCTGGAGCCCTGATCGCTCTCCCTGGTCTCTGCCAGCCGCAGAATCTCATCGATGTCCATCTCCTGCCGGAAGAGATATGATTGGTTACGAATCGGCGTGGCATTTCCCATTTTAATTACATCATCTGCACACTCTTTCTTTTTTTTGGACGGAGGGGTCCTTCCTCACACCTGTGGTTCAGACTCCTCTCCCTCTGGCTCTTTGAAAAGATCTTCAGCACCAAACTTCAAAATGGCAGTCAACTCCTCCTTGTTAAACGGATTAGAACTGTGAACACAGAGGCGACAAGCAGCCGGTCAGTTCTGTTAGAGGATCAGTGTTTAATTAGCAATACGACAAAATGAACCCGGGTAACCCAAGTCATATGGGGAAGTTAACTTCCAGGAGCTGATCACAGGTAAGACCACCACCGTAGAGAAGACAGCATTCCTGTTCCCTCACTTTGAGTTTCCTGAGCTGTTGTCCAGTACAGTTCGTCCCGTGGTGTCCATCCTCTGAATGACCAGATGGTCCAAAACCATCTTCTTCTTGGCCCTTTCAATGATGTCTTCCTCAACTGTCCCTTTTGTGACCAAACGATAAATATTCACCTGTTGAGGACAAAAAGGGGATATTTCAGATGGTTTCAGTTTTGGTTTCTCATTTTTCCTCCAAAGGATTCCAACCCCAAAGTCTGGAATCTGCATAAACACGCATCCATCACTCAACGGTCACCTGCTTCTTCTGGCCTATCCGGTGTGCCCGGGCCTGTGCCTGCAGGTCGTTTTGGGGATTCCAGTCGGAGTCGAAGATGACCACAGTATCAGCCGATGCCAGGTTGATGCCCAGGCCTCCGGCTCGCGTGGACAGCAGGAAGCAGAAGTCCTATGACATGGAGACCAGCCATTTTCTCAGACAGTGAGACCGTGACAGGAGACTCTGAAAGGGGATGGCCCGTCTCTCCGGCAGCAACATGGCCGCTATTCAGCATTCAGCTGACATTACTGTTATTGCGGACCGTGTTTGGTAGGTAACTCAACACAGGATGTAAGGTTTCCTTAAAAGAATAATTTGATGAGTCAGGATGATCAGTTCAGACTGCTCCCCTTGAATTGGTGCAGTCGAGATTCATTTTCAAAAACAAAACAGGAACCCTAGACAGCCTGGAACGTGTATCAGGGCTCATCGGGAGTCATTCTGGTCTATTTAGGAACATTTTAGAATCCATTAAAATTGAAAGCACATGGGAATTAATAAACCCCCGTGCATGAAGACCACAAGCTTTCCGTAGGACGACCGGCCGACTCACATACCTCAGATCCCTCAGCATTGAAGTGGTCTAAGGCTTGTTTTCTGATCTCTCCTTTTATTGAGCCGTCCAACCGCTGAAACGAAAAACAAACCCAACTTTGGCTTTGGGCCTAAACTGCTTCCCGACAACTTTCAGCCCCAACAATAAACTTCATCTCCCAATTAAAATAAACATTACCCCCGTAAACATGCCATATTTAGACCAGCATGAACGCGAGAATTCCATTTACTAATATGCAGTTTAAAGGCATAAGCTGTCTAGATATCTACAGCCCGGCCAGTCCCCATTAAAAATAACTCGAGAATAAAAATAGCCCAGGCCGTATCAAACTCCGCCAATCATGTGCCGGACACCCTGCCCTGACATATGATCCAGAACACCTGAGTCAACAACTGGCCCACTCTAAAGCTCACTGCTTCCCCGTCACTTTAAGAGAAGTGCCAAGTCCCAAGATCTCCCTGAAAGCAGAGGTGGCCCACCCGCCTGCCGGACAAGTCCCGCTCCCCGTACCTGGAAGGGGTAGCGCTTGAAGGTCAGGTATTCGGCCAGGATGTCTAGCATCCGCACCATCTGGGAGAATATGAGCACGCGGTTGCCCCTGTCATGCAGCCGGGTCAGCAGCTTATCCAGCAGAACCAGTTTGCCGCTGCCACGCACCAGGTTCTGAGAGATTGGATCGGAGTACAGTCACTGTGGGGGCATGGACGGGGTGGGGGAAAGGGGTGGTTCTGCCGGGCCCCCCTACCTGTAACTGCTCCTGCTGGCTGCCGCTCTCGCTGTCCTCACTCTGCTTGATGAGGAAGCTGTGGTTGCAACACTTCTTCAGCTCCATGACGATGTTCAGGAAGCCCGAGGAGCTGCCCCTCGTGCCCTTGGACAGAGCCCGGTAGTTCCTGGTCAGGATCCACCTGTTGGGGGTTGTATCGGTGGAGCATTAAAAGAGGGAGGGAAACACTGGCATCTTTGCGCGTCCTCACGCCACTGGCGAGCAGCCCGACTCGCCGTACTTGTAGAACTGCTTCTGCTGAGCGCTCATGTCCACACGCAGGATCTGCTCCACTTTGGCCGGGAGCGACTTCTCCACATCCTTCTTGACGCGCCGGAGGAGGAAAGGCTCCAGGACTTTGTGGAGGCTCTGGTAGCCATTGTCCCGTCCTTTACCGTGTTCGTCCTCGAAATCCTCCCAGGACTCGAACCTGTGGACAAGCAAAGGCAATCTTAAATACAGACAGACGGCTCTTTAAAGGGATACGGATCCTGCCTTATTTTCCTTTTTCCCTTCAGCGTTCGGAAATGGCAAATGAACATCCAGTTAGGTGCCTTGTTATTGGATTGCTCCTCTCTATCTTCACCTTGACCAAAACCGAGAAGGGCTATTCTGATGGAACATGAACACCCCACCCTCCTGGCCCCCCAACACCCTATGGCCAGAGGAGGGAAGTTTAGGTTCAGAAAAATACAAATCCAGACCAAGATTTTGTTTCAGCTAGCTTGAAACAAGGGTTACATTCACAGAATATTCAACTGGTTGGATGAAACAAAATCTTGGCGTGGATTTGAAGTTTCTTGACCTAAACTTTCTACTTTTGCCTACGGCCAAGCCAAGGCAACTTACTTGTCAGGCATGAGGAAGTGCAGTAGTGACCAGAGCTCTTTGAGCGAGTTCTGCAGTGGAGTCCCTGTGATCAGCAGCCTGTGGTTGGACCTGAAGTCAATCAGCGTTTTGTAGAGCAGCGAGTCGTCATTCTTGAGCCTGTGGGCCTCGTCAACCCCAAGGAAAGCCCAGTTTATGTTACCTAGGACACCCTGGGCACAGAGCAGGAGCTACGTGACACCCTGAACCGTCAAAAAGGCACCTTTGTCATCAACAGTCAAAATTTCAATTGTCTGTCTTAATCAACATACCTTGTCTTTCAGAAGGATTTCGTATGTTGTCAACAATGCATTGAACTTGATCCTCTTTGTCTGAGGGTGCACCCACTCATAGTCACGGATCTGCGAGAGCAAAGAAAAAAGAATGAAGGAATGTTTCTGAGCCGGCTTGCGGGTCAAAGTCACATGTGAAGGCCGGAACCAGGTTTCGCCTGCCACGTACCGTCTTCCTGCTCATTACGTCACCGAGGTAGACCACCACGTTCATGTCCGGGGCCCAGGTGTTAAACTCACGCTGCCAGGAGGTGAGTGTGGACAGGGGCACCACCAAGAGGAAAGGACCATACAGCTGGTGCTGGTGGAACAAGTAGGACAGGAACGAGATGGTCTGGATGGTCTTCCCCAGCCCCATCTCATCAGCCAAGATCACACTGTTGCACCTGGAGTCACGAGGGCAGAATGGCAGCATGTGGGAATAGTGAAAACGACCACTTGTGGGGGGAAGGGGGGGGGCAGCAGCTCTTGGTAGCCCCCGCCACATACCTGCACCAGGAGTGAGCCAGCCAATTCAGTCCATCAAGCTGATAGTCCCGTAGTTCCAGGTTCTCACCGCCAATGTATGACGGCTGTTTCTTTAACGTCACAAACCGCGGCCTCTGTTTCAACACCTGAAGCAAGCATAACGATGAAACAAAGGATGAGTTTCCATTCGCTTTCTGCACAAAAAGGTGAATCTTCAATAAGCTGGCACAGTAAAACTGCGAGCAGGGTGTGTTTCCATGCCACTAATACCTGTCATTAATCTTCCCACAAGATTCAGTTCCATATCTCGTACTTAGTCAGGAACAGGCTTATGTTACAGAAATCATGGCTTAGATCTGCAGCTCAGTGTTATGTCACTGTTATGCTCATACTGAAATCACTGACGAGGAAAGTCATAGTATGTGAAATGCTAGGTGTGATTGCAAAAGTGTGTGCAAATCAAGAGCTAAATATAAATCACCCTGAAGAACCTCATTTTCTCAGCTTAGAAGGGAACCACTACATAAATTTGAAAGCAATTTATTAGTATACACAGCAATACCGCAAATTCAGAACCGCAAATTCAGTTGTCATTCGTTTTAACATAGCACACTGGGGTGTGCTGTACACACAGAATTACCATACACAGCAAATCTTCTCATTTGTAAATTGCTTTCATTGCAATTCTGCGAATTCTACTTTTTTCCATCTCACGACAAAAACCACCTCGAGTGATGATGATAACTTTTTTTTGGTGATTATTCAGGGTTTTTCCCCAGTGTTTTCACTATCAGATTTTCAATTCTCATCTTGAAATCACAAAATCTGGATCAATGAAAACGCCAGTAACACAACCGTCTCCACAGCAGTAGTAACTATACCAGGCTCAACTAAAGTCATGACGGGCCGGCTGCTCATCGCTAGGCGCCGTTCCGGAGCTGCGGGGGACACGCCACCCGAGTCGGGCTCACCCACCTTGCAGTCCTTCGAGGGGATGGTCTTGCAGGAATTGCGGTTGTTAAAGCTGTCAATGCAGTGTTGGAACTTCTTACTTATAAGCGCACCATCCTCCCAGCTACACTCTGCGTACGGCAGGCCCATCCACTTGCAGAGGTACTCAGGCTCGTTCGACGAGCTGGCAGTTTTATGGCTGTGTGCTAGTTTGGGGGGGATGGGATGGCATAGTGTTTTAAACACCTCTCCTAGCAAAAAAGCATGACACCACATCAGACTGCAGCCATGTGGCAGACATCAGCTCATACTCACAGGGAAAGTCAGAGGAGCACTGCGATTTGCCGGTCTTTGTTGCTGCCCAAGACAAAAGGAAAATGTGTTGTTCATAAATTTAGTTTCAGACACCTCCTTCCTTACAGCGCAAAACATCAGTGATGAAATGGGAGGGTTTACAAAAGAGGACAAGCTCCTAAAACATTAAAACACTGAAGACACAGCAGTTTTTTTTTGTAAACACAAACCTAATTAGCATAAAAATGGATATGAACCCAAACACGCCACACAGTACGAGTAACCTAACGTATTCATGGCTCACTACGGAGATCATCACCTATGACTCGCTCCACGATCTGGAACTGTTTATTGAGATCTGTGGTCAGTTCTTGCTGGCAGTTGTAATACTCCAGGTCTTCTGGGGAGGCTTTCGAGATCCTGAGAGGCAGAAGGACAATGTGCAGAAACACTCTGTCAGTCACTGTGACCCCTACTAAAAACCTTAAGCAGAATACATGACCCCTGACATCTATATCAGAGTTGATCATTTTTAAATGAAAGCTGAGCATTTCTGACATTTTATCTCTGCTGAGGTCTCACCAGTAACTGAGCTCCTCATTCTTCTTCTTAAAGTTCTCCAGCTTCTTGAGCCCCTTGACCTTCTGCTGGATGAGGGAGTCCATGCTCTCCCACGTGTTGTGAATGTAGGACCAGCCCTTCCACTTGATCAGATACTGCGTCTCACCCTCGTCTTTCTCGGGGGCGAAGTCGGCACTCGGGTCGCCACTGGCCTCCACGGCGTACAGCGTGGTGGAAGCCCCCGTGGCTGTGAGGTCACACGCACGGTTAGCCTGGGCCACCACAGCTGGCCCACAATGCCGAGCAATCCACCAGAAATAATACGCCAGACGTCAGCTCTATTCTCCGAGCCCTGACCCACCACTGCACGTCACTGACAGAGTGAGTCAGCGTGTGACTGAATCACACTCCAGCGTAACACTCATCATGCTCTTACAGCCAGAAACAGGGCTGCTTGTTCCTACAAAAGGCATAAGAGAGACAGAGAGAAGCTCACCTCCCTTACGGCCAGTCCTGACGTCCATGACCTTCTCGATAGTCTCACTGTCATTGTCCTGTTGTTCGTCGCCAGCCTCCCCAGCCATCTCGATCAGGTCGTCGGAGTCCGTCTCAAAGTCGTTCAGGTCCTCCTTATAACTGGAAGGCGAGCATTGGAATCACAACTAGCACAAAGGAGACAGGGCACTAAACCATACCTAAGAAGTCTGTACGAGGTAACAGTGTTCAGTCACATGTGCTGGACTGGACCCAGCCTCAGAAAAACACAGTATATAATCAACCAATCAGGACAAAGGAAGCCCAAAATAAATGGGCAACAGCACAAAATACTTAATTGTTAAACCTGACATTTTGAATCTACATATTATTAGCATATTAAATTATACTAATGTCACACATAACATCAAGCATTAATACAAACATCAGTGATGTGCAATCATGGTAATACAGCTGTTTTTAAGAGGCACTTAGGAAGTAACTGTTGATTGTACATCATTTTTCATTTAGAGGGCATCGTATATTTTCATACCTTTACATTGCAGTATTCAAATACCTCTGTCTTTAATGTCCTTATAATTATACTACACAGCATGCACTACTTTATTCCTTTATTCTATTATGTCATTTCTGATTACAGGGCTTAAAGGCTACGATTAATTGGCCGCACGCCTCCTCAAAATTGAAGTACCTTACGGCCAAGATTGGCCTGCCTTTAATGTTTGTCTGGCCGTA
>JAODLC010000021.1:9259814-9271020 GCA_026781145.1 Hippopotamyrus pictus
CTGGATTTACTCCAGATTTTGGCCTTGTGCCCAGGCTTAATGGCCTTGTGCCCTAGAAAAAATATGAATAGCCAAGGTCAAAGTGGCTGTGCCCTCCTAAATCCTTATGTCTAGCCCTGTGATTATCAATTCTTCTTAATTTATGTTTTTGAACTTCTATGTTATTTGTGAAAGGAAGCACCATTACTGCCAAAACAAATTCCTAGTACATGCAGGTGTACTTGGTCAGTAGAGTGAATTCTGATTCTAATTATCAATAGGGGTGAAAAATCCTAGGAATTTTCAAAGTTGGAAGCTTTCCATGGGAATATTTGGGAATTTGTAAAATTGCAGGTTAGCCTATAACAGGGAACTTAGCCTATAACAGTGAGCTTAAACGTAACTGGAAAAAAAAAGTCTTGACAGCACTAATAGTGATATTCTTAACCAAGTGCTTGTGAGTAATTATGTGTGTGTAAAAACACTGCAAAATAAGCATCTGCATCAAAACGCACTGCTTATAAGTCATATTCTATCTTGTATTATTCATAGTTTGCGTTCTTTGCCTTACCGGACAGCTCATGTGCAGTTCCACATAGTTCAATATTTCTAAAAATTCCCCAGCATAACTTCCCATGGAAACTTTCTGGAACGTTTCCACCTCTTTGCAACCCTACTTCCCATGGAAAGATTCAGGAAAGTTTTTGGAAATTTACCGGAAGATCTCCGCCCCTTTGCAACTCTAATTAACAAAGACCTTATTAACTTCTGTAGCAACGATAAAAATAAAATAAACATGGTGGTGTTTTATTACTTTATTGGCTGTCGGATAAAATGAGCACAGTGCCAGAGCAGTGGCAGGGCACAGACTCTGTCTCACCTGACTTTGGCGGCTGCCCGACGGCGCGTCTGTCTCTTGGGCGTGTCCTCATCTTCATCGTCGTCATCCTCATCCTCGTCGTCTGATGACTCTTGCTTCCTTGCTTTCTTGCTTCTTGGAAGCTCCTGCTTCTTGGCCCCAGCCGACTTGCTCTGAGGCCTGTGAAACAGAGACACAGGGCGACCGTTTGACACTCGGGCCGTGAGGCACGACTCCACGCCGGCCCCCATCTGACCGCCAGAGCGTAGCGGGTGAGTCCCTTCTAACAACCTGACTTGCGTACTAGTGGCCTTGAGACAGCTTTTATACTGTTAAAATGTTAAATGTCAAATTCTTGATGAAGAGCACCAGAAACATCCAAACTTATTTTAAAATGGCTGCAATAACATAATTAAACAAATACAGACATTTCTAAAGTGGATATTTTCAGCTGACAAGCAATACGTAAATCTCAGCCCTTACACCCAAAAGGCTTTTTAAGATTTGGGGATCAGGGCAGCTTCAAACTAAAATGGCCGCATGACCAAATCGGACCAATCAGAGGAGCTGTCTCAAGGCCAGGCTTCGCTACACCCTTACCTTCTCGCCGGCAGTCGTCTGGATCTAACTTTTTTCTCATCCTGCTCACTGTCTGCACTGCTGGCATCTTCCTCATCATCCTCCTCCTCTTCTTCATTTGAGTCATCATCTTTCCAGGTATTTCTTTCAACACAGAAATACCACAGTTTTACCCTAGAGGTTGCCAGCCAGTGACCCGTCCTCAGGCACCCGGCCCGTCAGCCTACCCTACAGCTAATGACGGCTCTCTGAGCCCTTAGGCTAGCTCAAGCCGAAGGCTCGGCGCTCGTTTCTTGTCACTCAGAGCACAGGCATGCTTGGTGTCATGCCCGACACCACCCACCAGGGGGCCTGTCACCTCAGCAATGGCACGCAGATGTAGTGCAGTACAAAGACCATGAAGGAAATGTCACCCCCCCAGACCACTGAGCTTATTCAAATGCTATTCTGCATTCATATAATTAAAAGGAAACAGAACATTAAAAAAAAAAACACTGAAAATGTGAAATCATATTCGAGATGGCTTTTACAAGCAAATAATCCTTTTCAAAATAGTATTTTATTAGAAAAAAAAATTTTAAATTTAACCCATTCTTCTTATATTCAGCTTTATACTGTGGTTTTTAATAATGAAACATTTTATTTCTCGTATAGCACTGCAAATGTAACCATCACTGCTGGAGCAGCACTGGCGATGGACTGCCGCAGGCAGAGAAATGCAAATATGACACAGAGACCAGGCAGCAGCATGTCGATTCTGTATGCGAACGCTGCGCACATGTATGCGAAACTGCAGAAAAGTTCGTGCATGTCATCCAGCCCCACTCACTCTGTCTTCTTCTGCCGGGAGACTTTTCTTTTGGGACCTTCACTTTCAGATTCGCTGCTGCCCTGGAGATGTATCAGAGATACATTCATGCGTCACCAGAAGCCTGGCACTTGTACGCAAGTCACAGACAGGGCAAATTTCATTGCGACCATGCAATGTTATATAATGGTTCACCAGGGTAAATAAATAAATAAAATTAATCAAAAGACTGTCTTTTAAAGGAATTTAATTAATTAGGAATTACAGAAATGTTTTAATTGAAAGGATAAATTAGCACCCATACCCTAATTTTTCTATTGGTTTTCCTATAAACAGCGAATGTATCTCTCAGCCACCAGATGGCAGTGTGAACAACGAAATGGCAGGTACAGCTCCTGGGTGCACAGACTACAGAGCCATTCCTTCAGAATGCTCACATTCCTGCTGCCCTTCAAATTCAGAGAAAGCAGCTAAAAATCTACAGAGTAGCTTATCAAAATCACTTCCATTTAAGAGTCACCAACACACTGTATAAACCTCCACTGCACTACATAACATTGCAGCTTTCTTGCCTCTCCCACTCACCTCAGCGCCGATATTAAGGCGAGCAGGTTCGTGTCTGCTCCGGTTGGACCTCCTGACCCCATAAACATCTGGATGTTCCTCCCACATCTGTAAGCAAATAGCCCAATTTGCCCCACAATCTTGTCTCTAAGACTCGCAGCCAGCAGGTATATGCACTAGATCAGGAGTTTACAACCTGGGGTCCGCAGAAACCCAACAAATAGTCAAAATGCTGATACTATCCTCCCATCACTGGAAAATTATGGAAACCAAAGGCCCCCATAGTCCTTAGTTACTTGTGTGATCACACACTAGTGGTGGTGGGTCTACATCTTTGGTTTAATGCAATTTGGGGTTCTTGGGTCTAAGGTTGAAAACCCCTGCTCTAAATAAATGCAATTTTTGTGGAACAAAAATCATAAATCATTATAAAAGCTTACAACTAGTCTCCAATCAAGCAGTCCTTAAACATTTAATGTACTCTAACAAGAGGTCCTGTCCTCTCACATCCCACTTCAGGGAAGTCGAACTGCATGAAGCCTCATCACTGGGTGGTTGACACCTCAGTACCTTCTTAACATCTGCTAGCTTATCCTTCTTTCGGATGGGCTTGTCCTTGACCACAGCTGAGGCTTGCTTTGACTCGCTCTCAGACTCGGAGCGGCTCTCAGACTCGGACGTGCTGTTGGATTCGGAGCGTCGGGACCTTCCGCGCTCGCTGTCCGACTGACTCCCGGACTCCGATGCTGAGCGGTTCGATTCCTCTGATGCAGAGTTGCTACAATGTGAAAGAAACCCCACCTCACAGATTAACAAAGGATGTGATTGACAGACATATGTGAGGGTGCCGAACGCAAATATATAAATCTGTCCAACTATGCTTTTCATATTCATCAGACTACTTATTCAACACCTGCTATATCACGTGTGTGGAAAAACACACTGTGTCAATTATGTAAATTTTGTGCTGAATAAAAATACTTTTGTGTGAAAATGCAAGGGTCAAAGAATAAAAAAAAAATAAAGGACTAACATGTCATTGATTAAATTCAATAACAAAGTGAGTGAATTCACAATTTACAGAAATAATCTGTTGGATTCAAGGTACATATAATCCCAAACTGAAACGCAAAATGTTTTTAGTTTTAATAATAGTTGGTATTGAGGTGACTAATGGGTACTCAAAGTGTTCATATTTAAGCCAGAAATCAGCTTTTTTTTTTTGTCTTACCAGCTTTATGTGAAATATGAGAAAAGAGCATTTATGTACTTTTGTTATGTTTGTAAAAGACTATATCAGAAAAAAAAAATCGAAAACTATTAATGTAAAATAGTCATGTTACACCAAATACTCTTTACAGTTTTACGAAATTGTTAATTTTCCTTTGAAATTAATTTATAATTTTCAAATTGTAAACATACGGTACCATTATCAATTCAAATCATCATCCATTTTTGACAGAAAAGTAGACTATAAATGAAGCAGGTATTAGTTGTTCCCTGAAAACATGTTCTTAAGGGAAGGTATCCACACAATACAGCAGGCTTCCTTTGTATAGATGAGTACCCACTTTAAATGGGCATCATACCAGCACCCAGACATAAAGATAATGTGAGTTATAGTGACCTTACTGTTACAATTCTCTTTACATGGTGTATCCAATCTGACAGGAAACAATAGAAATGGAGGCTCTTTTTCTTTCAAAATTCCTTTATTGTTCCCAACATTGCAATATCATGAACCGCCAGCAGGGGTCCAAGGCGCTTACTTCTGCAGCTTCTGTTAATTTTCTCCAGAATGCATACAAACTAAATGTTTAGATGCATTTTCTGTTGTCTGTGCTACAAAACATCCTTAATTCATTTTTGAACACAGGTTAACAATTGCTTCACTGTTTCTAAATCTTAAATATATCCTTTTAAACATGATAAACACTTGGACTATGGTATGGATTAGGTCTTATGTATATAAAAAAGGATGAAGTGCTGTTGGAAATTCTCTGCTGGATTCAAGGTACACATAACCCCAAATAAAAATGCAAAATATGTTTAATGTTTGTATTTTATTATTATTTTTTATTATTATTATGCTGTTGTGTTGATGATAATCAACAAATATTCATATATTATATATTATTGTATATTTATTCTTTATAATCATATGATGAAAATAAAGACTGAACTGATATTGGGCCCTCCTTTCCAGCAAGCAAGGTACTCTCAGCTGACAAAGCAGACAGGAAACACAGCCTTCCAGTGCAGAGATGATGTAAGGAAGAGGCGGGACTTGACACATACAGAGAATTTCTACAGGCTGCTGTGTTGCTATGCAAGGGGAACACCCAATCACCATCTAAAACATACACTTATGACCTTTGAGCCACTTCCTGTAGTTCCAGGAACGTACTGTGTAATGCAGCATGCCTGACCAGCTATGCGGCACAAAGCAAGAGCCATTTTGTGACTTTTAAGTGGACGAGCAGCCATTTGAAGAAGTAAAGACGCTTACATAAGCAAATGCCTTACTGGTTGATAAAACTGTGCCTTGCTGTTCCCAAAAAGAGGAGAGTTTTTGTCATTTAAGAGCCAGTTGAGTTGTCTCATTGTCAAAAACACAGTGCCTAATCGAAGATGAAAACTGTTGATTTTAATCCTGTCTAAATTTGTGCATTTAAAATGGCTGCCACATAAAACAACAAAGCAAATACTGAAAATTTAACCCTTTGCAATGTCATAATCTGTCCAGAACTATTACCCATTTTACATTTCCATTAAAACAGTTCTGTATTTATATATGCATATTTTCTTATACTAACGATATACAACCACTTCTTGGTTTAAAATTCTAATAAATATAGAAACGCACAACCATTTAATCAAAAAAAGACAAAAAACAAGCTACCCAGGCCACTGAGATCTGACTTCGTTCAGTGTATATGCACATAAGTACTACTGGACCTATGTAGTACTTTTCCAAATGTATCTGGTTTGTTAGAACTGCAGCTAATGCTACATGCATGACAGTCAACTAGAAAAGTGAAGACCAATAAAGCCACGATATGTACAATAACCACAACAGAAATTAAACATTAAACATGAAGAATACATTTACATTTCCTCGTTATAAATTCATCGGAATATGAGCACTGCAAAGTAAATTCCATATCCTTACTAAATGATACTTTTGTGCAGATATTTGTGCAGATTTTCCTTAATAGACTATAAAATACCAATGAATTATTGTACTAATTAAACAATGTATCCCAATTCCACAATCCCCATTGGAGGATTTCAGACTTTTGTGAAACTTTCCATGCTTACAATACACTTTCCACAGTTATCCTTCCTACACACGCAGCCTCTATGGTGATTTTTTCTTCACTAGAATTTTATTTCAACAATGTCCAACAATGAACCTAAAAACTATCCCCACCCCCTCCAACAAAGTAACCTCTTTCATATAAGTTGAAATAATCTCCCCTATGCAAAATGGAACCAGAACATAGACTGAAAAACACGGCCAAAATTAATAGCTTGAACAACAATATAAATGCATACTTTTATGCTTTAATAATGTGGTAAAGGCAAAATATATATATAAACATTGTTTTACACTATCAATTGTTCACTTCCTGGTGCAACAGGAAATTAAAATTTTGCACGTGTTTTACTATCTCCATGAGTTTTAAATTACTCCAGGCACTGGACTCAACATCAAATGGTCCATCGGTGTAATTTTTGTGTTGGGAAATTACTTCCCTCCAGTGGCCCTTTCAATTACTGCATTTAAAAGGAAAAACATTTAGCAACCAATTAAATCACCTTTCTTCATTGGTGAAATGTGTGTATTTCGTTTGATTTTTAAAACAAACATTTAGTTTACTCCTTCCACTAAATGCTCATTTAATAGCACAACAAGCACTAATTTTCAAACATGAGAAACAGATACTCTACACCATAAGATGGAAAGTGGTTGAATCCCACTGATGGCTTCTTGATGCATATATGGAACCAGTATAAGATCCTTTATTTGTATCACCATCTGGCCACTAATCTAATAGTTCTTCACATAACAAATGTAAAATCCTGAGTTATGCTACACATGTGTGTTAGTCAACAATACTGAACA
Organism: Hippopotamyrus pictus; assembly: GCA_026781145.1. Taxonomy (NCBI): domain Eukaryota; kingdom Metazoa; phylum Chordata; class Actinopteri; order Osteoglossiformes; family Mormyridae; genus Hippopotamyrus; species Hippopotamyrus pictus. The sequence continues at coordinate 9,266,733 of JAODLC010000021.1, forward strand.
TCAGAGAAAGCTGAAAATCACAAATGATTGGTGAAAAAAAAAGTATAGGTTCTACATGTAACAAATGAAATTGTTGATGTCAACAAAATTAAGCCAATTATAAACAGTGCAATAAATCTGTCGGTCATTGTATAAAAAAAGGTCACACATAAGTGAAGTCGTCTGAATATGTACTTTTTCTATAACTGAAAAAACAATAACACCTTATTAAAAATGGATTAAAGTGTACAAATAGTATATTGTGATAACTGATGTACACAATGTAGGATATAGTTCTAACAAGTAATTGCATCTGCATATATGGGGAAAAAACATGGGAAAAGTACCTATAGGAGGAAGCGTAACAATGTTACTAAACGTTGTATTTAAACAGAAAATGCTTTAAATCAACCAGGGTAATTTATATATCAACATATACAAGCATATTCAAAGTATGTGGGACTGAGTACTGAGAGTCTGACATATAAAATATATCAGATATTTTACGATTCCAAAGAGATATTTAATGGTAAGTAAAGACAGGCCTTTATCTACATCTGTTACAACTGACCAAACTTCAATACCTTTCGAGTACCCACAAATTTACCTTGAAGGAATAACACTGTAATTCAATATAAAATGATTAATGAATTGCACAACCTTATGAACATCCACAGTGCATAAACTTTTGAAGTACCGCTTAGTGTGTTTTTTGTTATGGGTTTTAAAGGCACTCTCAGACAGAATTGAAAGTTTATATCACTACCTTCATTCATGTAACAAATCTTAAACGATACCCCATGTTCTTCTCCCCCATTGAAAAACGGTTTCGGTTTTAAAAGACCACTTAGTATTTCCAAACCACATGTGACCAGAAAGTGTTCAAAATGCATTAAATACGAATGAACATTGCATATAAAATGGTGCAATGCAGCAGCGACTAATCAGACAAGGTCATTTTATACTGTCACAAATAGACATAAAAGAAAAGGCAACCGTGCATGAACTCCTAAAAAAGAAAAAGAAAAAAAATCACCACCATCCATCGAGCCGATGTACATTTGGGTATACGATTTACACGGGCCCAGGAGTCGGGGCTTAAGTTTTAGAAATGCCAGCAAAAATTAGGGTGTGGCTGTTTAAGAGTGCCAAGGTCATTGATGTAAAATGGACATTAATCGAGGGCGATCGTCGCCAAAAAAAACATAATGTGTACAGGTGAGCAGCCGTGTTTGACAGGGCAAACAATCAAGGCAGATGTCAAAAAAGGGGGCTGGAAAACTTTAAAGATCGTACCTTGATGCATTGCTTTGAGGCGACCCGTCATCGTCCTGCTTTTTGTCCTTACTCTTCATCATGGTTTAATCTTGAAAACGTTTGCGTTTGGGGATCTTAAGTTCTGGTATTAACTGTCAAAAAGTTAAAAGAATGGTAAGCCGGACTGTATTTCCTTGGCTTTTTTGCTAAGAGGAAAGAAGAAGCATTTGACGTTGCCGACGACATAAGACAGACAGAAAAGCACCTTGTCCGACGTTAAAAAAAATATCAAATAATAGAAATATTGCATATTATCTACAAATAATTGGTGCCCAGTGGCATGGGCATCAATGTACAGTGCCCATGTGTGCAAAGGATTTCTTTAAAATAAGGCTACAGACACACATTATAACTGCGTCATCAGACAAAATACGATACAGAAACGAGCTTCATAACGAAAACAATAAAAAATTAAAATTTATAAAAGCATTGTAGACATACCTATTCCATGTACAGACAGGTAGACTGCGGCGCCGCTTTCTAGTCTCCCGTAAGGAGTATTTATCCCGTTTTCGCGATTCCGGAAAAAAGAAACAAAAATCCTTTTAAAACGACTAATATCGAAATAATTTGATTTTAAAATTTTAATCTGCGTTGAAATATCGGTAGCTGAGAAGAAAGGAAGAGGAGCCGGAGGAGCGCCCAGGCGAGCGCACTAAAAATGGAGGTGCGCCATGGCCGCCCTGCCTGGCTGGGGAAACAACGACTCGCACAGACGGCACAGTGCGGCTCCCCCTCCGCCAAATGCATCGACCTAACGCCGGAAAACGCTGCTAATTCTCACGCCGACTACACCGCATCTAGCCCTACTCTCGCCTGGTTTGAGCCCGAGGAGCCTGAAAAGTTGCTCAAAGTTGCGGGGGGGATGAAAAAGTGCCAGACGAAGCCGTGCGAGCGTGAATGCGCGCCCCTCTCCGAGGCTCAGCCGCCATCTAGAGCTCCTTCCCAGCTCTGAGAGCCCAGCCTTTGATTGACGTCCTTTCCATTTACCCCAGGACTCAGGTGATGCACTGAAGACCCACCCCTTCCATATCCTACAAAAATGCCAATATTTACAACTAAACTGTCTTCTCCAAATCATGGATGTAGGGCTGGACACTGACACAAGTAACCAAATTCATCCCCAGAGCAAGATATTGGGGGGAGCCGTTTAATTTTTAATTTTTTTTAGAGATTACATTTTTTGTCCGTGCCACCACTTCCTGTTCAGACAGGAAATGAGGAAACGAGATAACTGAAGCCATTTTATAGAAGCAACAGAGCAGCCTTGGACACCATTACAGCTACTGCCTTCACATCTGATTTAACCCTTTGTACCTTGAAGAATTATGCAACTAAGGACTATTGTTAGGAAAAATAGCCAGAGCTGATGGAAAATCCCAGTCAATGGAGCACTGGCTATATCCATTTCCAGTATAACCACATTAAAACTAAAGAATGACAAAAAACAAAATGACCCTGCAATCACCCAATTGCAGACTAGCCATTAAAAGTAGCAATATGTCAGCTACACTCTTCCAGTAGCAGGACATAACTAGCCAATGGAACTGGAATAAAAACCATCCCGAATCCAAAACATGCACCCCTGGTCTTTTTAAACCCAACAAATGGGGCTTTAGGATGTATCCAATAGCCTTTTGTAGAATCCCAAGTCTACAAAGTATCTTTAATGGTCAACACCTCAGTGCCATATGGAGGACTCCCAAGAATCAAGTTGATTACAAACTGAGAAACATGGACATTTTTGACAAAGACACCCAACCAGCAGAATTATTTCAAAAAAGCACGACGACATTTCATTTTTCATGGAACCATCAAGGAACTCTTTTCTAAATGAATATGAAACAACTGAATTGGTCAGACTGTCCATAACCAATGAGTTCAAATGTAAAAAGTCACTTTATTCCAGTAAGTCAACTCAAGAAGTCCAAAGGGTAAAACCCATTTAAATTTTGACCAATAGAAAAAGAGTCAAAGAAAAATGGTACATATCCTTTTTTATTAAGCATTAATAAAAACAAAATGATGCAATTACACACAGTTACAATAAGATTTTGAAAAATGAATCAATACAAACTTTGCATTACTTTAAGAAACATCTTTTCAGTATGCACACAGAAGCACAGATTTCTCCAATCATTACTTCTCAAAACAAACGTCCATGCAATGTAGCAAGTAGTCAATTTCAAAACCAAAGACACTGCATTTCCCAACAATAAAAGCCTTTCCAAAGCAGAGAAAGGAGGCTGCCATCTTGATGACATACCAATGGTCTCCACTTCAACTTCTTCACTTTGAGGTCTTAATAAAATTAAAGAAAAAAAAGGAAAAAAGTTGTAAACCCCAATGATATGTCAAAACTGGCAGTCAAGTTTTGCATAAATACCCAAACAATCCAAAAAAACACCATTATTTTTTTAAATCGCACAGCAGGGTCATGCTGGAACATCAAGTTAAATTTGAAACTATGCTTTGACTGCTACAACAAAGCAGTCACCTTAAGAGTCTAGCCAGAGTTATACAGCAGCAAAGTATTGTCAAATGTTCAACTTAAAGACCAAATGTACTAAGTTTTGCATTTCCCTGTAGTTGGTGTGCCATGTGTAACAGTTATTGTGGACAGATAAGTCAGAAGTGAATTACAATGGAATAATTTGTGCTAAACTCTTGAAGTCCATCTTCATTAAAATCATAAGCAAACTAACAAAACTAATATTATGCAGCATCTGATAAGCCAAATAGTAAAATCAATACAAAATATTTAAACAACCAACTTTAAATCCATGAATATATAAGCACAATCTGGGCTACATGTTTCTGCAACTCAGATGGCGATACGTCTTGAAATAATTTACCTAATCTCAAATGTAGCATTTTTTATAAAGTTTTTTTTTTTTGGGGGGGGGGGGGGGGGATTTTTATTTATTCATTGAATGAGGTCATCTGTAATTGCAGTTTTAGTTGGGTTAGGTCATTCTGTTAGCAAGCTACT
>JAODLC010000021.1:9271120-9283634 GCA_026781145.1 Hippopotamyrus pictus
GGGTAGTTGAACATTTGACATCAAGGGGAAAATATCATGCAATAAACCTGTACACACACAGTGTGAATCTGAATTAAAAACACCACAAATGTCTGTCATTGGTTTTTAAGTGACTCCGAAGTCATTTGATTGCAGCTAGCCAATAGCCATGCAGAAGAATGAAGACCAATCAGAATGGAGCTAGACACAGGCATGTAAGGCACACAAAACATTTAGCATCTAGACTGTTCTCTTTTATTTTTTGCTGAAGATGTGTTGTTTTTCTTTCAACCAACAAATGCCACAAATATACGTATATAATGTATTTTAAATATTATTTAGATACGTTTCAAACTAATTTCACTAAATCATCATCAAACAAGCAATAATTATTCCACACTCACAATAGTTTGTTATACTGGGTATGGAATGATAAAATGTACAGACTGGACAAATGGAGACAGGTACAAATGTAAATTAGTTTCCATGTGTCTAAGGGTTAAATGTGTAAGACATGACCTAACAATTGAGATTTTTCTGACTGATGGAAGGTTAGAAAAAAATTGCACCACAATGGTTTTTATGCAATATTTTACAGAAAAACTGCATTTACGGTGTTTAAATCTTAAAATTGAGCTAAACTAGAACAACTGCATGTGCTCATTACAGTACTGAATTGAATGATCCATTAGATGTAGTGCTATTCAGTTTGCTGTTGGACTACACTAAGAAAGATTTAATTCCTGCACTGTGTCCTCAATGTTGGCAGATCAAGCACTTCCACTAGCAAACAGGTCCTCATTGTTCAAAAAGAGGTAGCTAAGATTTGTATAATCTTCAAAAAAAAAAAAAAAAAACCTCCAGTCACTGTATAATTTTAATCTCTGAATATACACAGACTACCTTAAAATTATAGGAATGGACCATCTCCAAAATCTACAATATTAGGCTTTATCTATGAGGTATGTCAGTGCTGTATAAGATTTTAATCAATATTGTTGTGCTTCATAACTGTGAAAAATTTTAGCAGACCTTTTAAAAATTATTTTTCTACAATTAAGTATCAATCTTTGGACAAGTATAACAACTAAGAGCTTGATAGTATGCAATAAAGGTATAAATCCATTACAATTGTAATTCTGGTATGAGTTCAAAAACCTCAAGATATTTTTCAGAAGAAAGAGTCTGACTAACAAAAACTCATGTCAAGGGTGGCTCAGTGGATAGCAGTATAGCCATAGCCTTAGGTTCAGGATAGCAGTATAGCCATAGCCTTAGGTTCAGGATAGCAGTATAGCCATAGCCTTAGGTGCGAGTTCACTTTACATGTCCTCTCCATACTGCATGGGGTTCCTCCCACAGTACAAAGTCATAGACTGAGGCTAAAAGGAGTCTCTAAATTGCCCATGGTGTATGTGCCCTGTGCTAGACCAGCCAGCCACGTGCCTTATGCTCCCTGGAACAGGCTCCAGGCCCCCCATAACTCTGGCCAGGAGAAGAGGTTAGAAGAATGATTCACCAAAAAAAAATAAAAAATTTGCTTTAAATCCATGTACAAAGCAACTAACTTCATCCCTTCAAAGAACTCCCATAACTCGTAGAGCACTGGGCTAAATGGAAAAAGGGAACAACTGCTGAAAATCAAAACAGCTGCCAGCAGATCCTGCTACACGTTCAAGCAGAGCAAGTTAGACAAAACAATCCCCACTGATGTCTGAAATGATACGGCCGTTGGCAGCAGCATAATCATATTCGCAAGGAAGATGAAAGGATGACTAGTGCAAGGTGTTCTTGCAAAAAAGTTGTTTTCCAACTCAAGACAGCTCAAGGTTAAGAACACCCAAGTACATAAGCAGGAACAGGTCTGGGTGCACATATCTTTGAATATTTCAAATGATTAAGGCTAGGTGGACAATCTCACACTTGAGTTTTTCTTCCAAGAACAGAATAATCACTCAACTCCACTGTGGAGGTCTTAAAAACAAGCTGTGTTTGCAAGATTACAAAAAGTTTGGAATCCATTAAGAACTGCTAAAGTTCATTCAGTGGTCACAAATGATGACCATAATTGCTTTACTGTCAAAAGTGAAACTCGACATCAGTAATGTGCCAGCTACTTAAAAGAAAATGGAGGCTTTGAAGAAGAGAAAGATGATGGAATAAAGCAGGCACCTTCCATTTTAGATCATCTGAAAGAATGCCTATGAGAAACGTTCCAAAGCTCACAGGACTGAACAGGTAGAATAAGAATGGAAATTAAGTCCAGCTCTACCCTCAAAGAAGACTGCCTTGAAATCAAAGAGTGGCCAGGGAATTTTAACATAGTTCATTATTAAAATTAGGCTAATTTAGGGGCAAGATGTCACAGATGAAGAGTTAAGCAGTTGTCTCATTGGATAATTCAAGGTAATCAAAAGACAGAGTCCAACATCTAACAGAGAAGGGGGGGAATTTAATCGCCGACTGGAGAATATCCAGGAGCCCCTGATCCATGATGCTGCATAGGTGTAAAGTTTACTTCTGTGCAATCTCTGGCCTTTCAAATAGACTTAAATATTACATTCTAAGTTTATTATCACATGTTGATCGCCAGCATTATCAGTTAGTAAGCTTCTGCCAAGTACTTGGTCTTGTTTATCATACAAACTGCCATTTCAAGACATTTCAGGAATCATGCACTTGATAGTTGAAATCCAATGTTTCTTAAAGCGTTTACGATTTATCCAAAATTTCAGCTTCATATTGTTATATTGTTTGGATATTACATCATAATGTATCTAGGTCTGTAAATTGATTTATGCCAATATTCTGATTGAGAAAAGTCTCATTTATTCACATAGTAGACCAAGTAAAAATCCAAGTGTAATGATGCAAGAAAACATGGTATAATTCAAGAGTTCAGACATCCAGAGGATGCACATACGGTTAAAATATAATCAACGAAACCATCAACACGCATGTCTTAAGGGAAAATTATAAAATGTCAATTACTATTAATTACTTATTAGATAACTATAAATTATGCTACTGCCGTCTAAATATGCTAACATTATTAAAATATTTAAATTCTTTAAATATACGGAGTAATATAATCAGCATTAATGTTAGAATTTCATTCTGGCTGTAATCATTTCAATCACAGGCCTTTCAAATAACATAACCAGAAAAGTTTAGAAGGGTGTGGTTCTCATAGACTATGCATTGCTGGTGTAAGTCTCAGCTATGTCCTTGGCAGACAAAGACTGGGTCGTGTTATTAAACATAAGCATCCATATTTAACAAAATGGTTTTATTAAATTTGTTGAGGTGCTGATATGCAGATGGATTTCAAGTACAGGAGAAAAAGTTCTCTAATATATGTATAATCTAGGGCCACACAATATAACGGTTCAGCAATGTGATCGCAATGTGCACATGCGCAACAATCACACTGCATTTGTCAGCACTGCATTGTGTCTGCTGGCACAACTCACAACATCACCACCAAATTATTTGATACGTCATTGCAAGTTAAGTTCCATATGGCTATAGTTTGCTTAAGGTGAATTTATATTCTTTTAAGTTTCATAAATATAACTATATTACTCTTGGAAATTTCACATATTGTGATGTGATATCATGAACATGTTTAATAACTGGGCGTTCCATGATCCGTGTCCATTTTCAATCAGTTGTAGCTGTTGCGAGCAGCCATTTTGAAGATAATTTTGCTACATTCATGTGAAGGTTAAGGTCTGGTTTAAGAACAATACATTGTTAATCTCCAGTTTGTCACAACTACACAGTCGATTTTATCTAGGCTATGCAGTGGCAAGCTAAATCTCATAAGCACATAATGCTGGGGTCATGACACATTTAACAGATATTTCTGAAATATGAATTATTGCACTAATTATAAACAAGAAATACAGCTTCCTGTTCAGGCTGTCTAGTGCCCCACGTTTCATGGAATAGGCTCCAATCTCACTCTGACCTTGCACTGAATAAATGTTTAAGGAGAAACTGACAGATACTTTTTCATCTTTATTTGGAAATATACAGAATATGTATTTCCATCCAAGGTAGCTGAAGTGAAAAAAGAAAAACTTGTGTGGAAAAACACAATGAGACCATTATCCCGACACGTGTCCTGCTAAATTAAGAATGTCACGAGTGATTTCACGTATGAAAGTATGAGGCATCAGATCAGTCCACATGGATGCAAGAAGAATGTGACGATTTTGGAAGAAAGGACAAATGTACAAGATTAGAGTGTGTGAATGTGAAAGCAAATCAAATATATTTATTCCCTGAAGAAAAACCAAGCAACTGGTGTATTTCAATAGGGGAGGAAATGCAGTATTATCTCAGAAAGGAACTGAAACAAACAAGGCTCTGTAGATATGGCAGCAGAATGTATGCCAGGTTCCGTGATCATGGAGGACACATGGAGTTCCAAGAATATGACGGCACGGCTACTCTCATGTTCACAGAGGGGTCAAATGTGACACTAATATGGTATTTAAAAAATGTGACATTTTGCAAGGTGACAATTAGCTTTCAGCTCTGTATTATACGCCATGTTATTTTTAATCAACTATAAATAGACAACTCAGAGTAAAATGACAGACATTGGTGGTGTACTTTTCCTTTTTCTTTATTATAAAAGTGGGAAGAGACTTACCTGACTCTCTCCACATTTCTACACAGTGACAGCACACGTTCAGTCCATCCATTTCTAAATCCTATATGGTGGGGGGGTGGGGGGGGGAGAAAAAGGACTATTTAAAATGAACAGAAAAGAAACGTATCTCAGTACATGCAATATAGCTCTACATAAAATATGTGTCTAGGCTTCATGTCGTGATAATTCTAATAGTTTATAATGAACAGTGTAATGGATTTAGAGGGCATCACAAGCAGCACAGAACATAAGACAAGGGTACACCGTCTGTGGGATGTAAGCCCATCACCATTATATTATAATGTGGCATATAATGTGTGTCTTTTGGTTAACAACTGTATGCCAGCAGTTTAAAGTCACAATATGCTTTCAAAATTGTGTCTATATAATCTGACAAATGCACAAATAGCTATGAAGCGACAAATCTTCCAGATCATTAATTGAGGTATATATCAATGACACACTCACTTGGATAACAGGAAACCTATACATAAAAATTTTCCATCCCATGACATAGGGTATAGTGCTTGGGATTATGAATTATGAATAAAATCTCAAGAATAAAGCTTATGAGTAATTTAATAAAGTGTATAGTTAAACATTTTCGTTAAATTTGAGGGGGCCAAAACAAAACAGACATCACTAGAAGGGAGTTTATCAACTTGGCTTCCTGTCAGAAACTGTGAGCCAGGATATCAAGTTGCATAATCTCAGAATCTTCTAGGCACATGTCTGTCACAGTCACCCCCAGGTGAGAACTGGGTTGTTGTAAAACTTGTGTAATTGTTTCTATTCAGTTCGTATACACTTCGGTTGAATTTAAGCATCCTAAACAACGCACTGAAAACCTTGTGTAATATAACATGAAAGAATCACCCATAGGCATTGAAGACCCTTTCCTTGGATTAATGACAGCTTCAGCTATTCAAGAGTACTGCACCACAATCTTAAAAAGTAGTGTCTGTCACTAAAACATATCAAATTAAAGTCCGTTATAATTAAACATGTATTAGTTTGACATCCTGTTTAAAGCCAGGTATATTATTTTTACCGGTTGATTTAATGACAAAGCTGGCTAAAACAGCAAGCCATGCAGCTATTTATGATCTGAATAACATAAATTTAACTACAGGCAATGAAAATGAAAGCAACTTCTGAAGAGAATGCTTAAAACGTCTATGTAATACAATGAATTTCATTGCCTTTATGAATTTCTATATAAGATTTACGTTATTTAATTGGGTAACAGAAACAGTGTCCTCCAACCACTATTAAGACTTGGAGCCGTTCAGCCATTGTTTGCAGGCTAGTCTCTGGATATTAACGTTTATTATTGCTCACAAATTAGCCTGGAGAAAATAGGAGCATTGAATTGTAATTTTGTGTAATCACAGTCATCAATGAAGGAAGATGTTCATTAACACTGAAGATACACAATACTCACAACAGAGAATGGTGTCTTCTTCATTGTTCCTTGTTGGACTTCTCAACAGATGTACCTTCATCAGCTGGGGGTGGGGTGGGGGGGGGAAGATATTTTTACAATGCGCAAAAGTGTTTTATATATTAAATATCTTGCACACAGCTGCCGAGCACATCCTACTGGTCATCATAATGCATTAAAAATCAAAAAATATGAATAATACATAGACTATAATGAACAGTGTCTCTGGCCAGGAAATTACAAAAAATAATAATCCTGACACCTACAAAGAAACTTTTCTTACTTGTTTTCAATCAAAACCACATGCATCTTCTGGTTCATCCATCTTCAGTGGATATCATGCAGCCCTGAAACAAAATACATCATTTTGTTATGAAAAGACATGTTTTAATTATGTTGTGTATTTTTGTAATGTACAAGGACAGCAGATTCTCAGTGTCGAGGCATACTGAGATTCAATGAAATTCTACTTATGAAACATACTCCTCTTCAAAACCCTGTGCAATTTTAGTACACAATTATGACAAAGAATGTTTAAGGATTCCAATATCCGACAATGAATTATGCTTAAACACAAATGGACCAATGAGCACACTGAATTTTACAGTAGGCCAGAAACTGAACAAGCTGAAGTACACATTTCAGAATTTAAATTAAAAATGATGAGTGACTTTTCCACAGATTTTGATCTTTTTTTTTACGTAAAACGTAATCACATTTTTGTTCCAAAGTTATAACAAATTCAAAATAGAACAGTTATTCCCACCACAAGGCATATATACTTAAAATCTATAAATAACAAAATTCACAATATGTTTCAATATCTATAGGAAGACGACCATTTAAGGGGGATTGAATAACTTATGGAAAACATGTACAAAACATTTTAATTAACTGAATGGAAGGTGATTGATATATTGAACTGAAAATTATTACCAGTCTCCTAACAATAAGGACACACAACATTATTAAGGAAAGAAATAATATAGAACCTTAAAGTACTTGTGAAAACTTTCAAATATCACAATATAGGCATCTTTCTGTCTTTAAACTGGCATTTGCCAATATTAGCCTCCTATAATGACCTTGGAAAAAAATGTGGTGTGATCTTTTTTTAGGAGGAATTTTATTAAATTCTACCAAATTTTGATAGTCCCAAATATGTGATAATGTGTAGACAGTGTTCATTCATGACCCTGCATTTCACTGTCAAGATTATAAACTGAAATTGTGGACTTTTAATTATTTTCTGTAAATCATGTTGTATTATATTCTAAACTGTACCACAAAGAGTTAAAAGCCAACACCCTATTTTATAAACTTCGAAAAACACTCTTTAAATATATTTATAACGTATGAGAAATCCTATCAAATTCAAATTTCCTATACAATATCCAAACCTAAGTAACATTTAGAATGAATACGTCGTTTTTCGTGTCTTTTGGTGAAATGACTAGACCATAAATTCAGTTAAATACTAAACAAATTTAAAATGTACAACCCATGACGAGGACTGCTGTATCTGGACACAATTACCAAATAACTGCAATTTAAGCTTGGTTCAAACAGCTATACAAGTCGAAAATGTACGTTTTACGGACTGTATATTGCACAAATAAAGGCTGAAAAAGCTCAAAAACTCTTTCCCTCTAAAATGTGTATTGAAATCATCTTGTTGTTGTTCCAAATATACATATCACTTTCGTTTCACACCCTGCAACGTTTCTGGGTTTTAGGCTCTTAATTTAATGCAGTTTTCTGCTGTTTAATTCCTACAAGGACATTTGCACAGCCAAGGACAAAGCACATTAAAAATGCGTAGCAAGCTGTCTTACAAGTTCTCCCTTTTCTTTATAAACATATTTCCCCCCACGTTTATTCATCTTTCAGAGTGAAGAGAAAGCTTCTTTTTTCCCCCGTCTTCATCCCGCAGAAATTATCCGGCGTTGTTAGAAAGTCTGCCCTCAGTGCCGCTTTTTCCCTGCTGGCTACACACCGACCATGGCCATTTTTACTCGAGACTGTAAAAGCCTCTCTCTTTCCACCATATTGTCACATCTCAGCCAGGCGTTGAATTAAAATAAAAATAATAAATGCACCGATGTTCTTACATTTCTTACCATAACTTCGCAGGCACATTGTCCCCCTCCGTCATCCGTGCGGCGCAAAGACGGTTTCTCTGCTGATTTTTGCCCGTTTTCTCGTGCTTTCCGCGTCGGCTCGCCTCCCGCTTGCCCTGCCATCTTCTGCTCTGGGGGTGTGTGTGTGTGTGTGTGTGTAAGGCTGCCTAACGAGTCCGCCCTTCTCTCTTTCGTCCGCTCGCTCGCTCGCTCGCTCTCTCTCTCTCTTTCCTTCCTCTTTCTTTCTCCCTCCCTCCATCTGTCCTCCGTAACGCATACAGCCCGTCTCTCTCTTTTTTTTTCACGCGAACGAGCACCGCTTCCTCCTCTGGACAGGCATGCTGGGAAGAAGAGAGCCGGCGCCCCTTCCGCACCGCCGCGCGGATTGGTGGAGGGCGCGAGCCGGGAGCCGCGCGGAGCTCTCGGCTCGCGACATCTTCAGCCTGAAGTGCGTCTGCTTCCAAACCGTGACACAACATGGCAAATGCAATGTAATGTCCATAACACATTTACAATGTATGATTATTTATTTTAATAGCTTTCCATTTAATACTAAGTATTATTTACACCATTGATTCACATTAATAATATTACATTTATTCAAAATATTACATTACTTAACTATTCATGCTACTGAATAACAAATACGTGACTTTAAAAAGTTTCAGTTTGCATATACTAACGTAAATCATTAGCACGTACTGAGTCTCCAAAGGGATTGCTTTTCTTAAGCAGATCTGGGCACATGCAGTAGGCTGAACAACCTGAACAAATAAATAGCGGTACTATATCATAATAAGATTTTGCAGCATTATAAAATGTTATTCAAAGACCTTGACCAGTAAGTTTATGTCTCAAACTCCTACAATGTTTTACTTAATTCAGCACCACACTGCTCCTAGGAGTACCATTGGTTTACACACTACAACAGTTGCCTTTATAACAGTCAATTTACATAGATGCACTAAATTTAAGAAAAACCCAAAATGTAATTCAGTAAATAATAACTCAGGCTTGCTCATGGCAGCCATTTTTTTCGCGGAGTCCCTTCGCAGCAGCATTTTCCCCTATATGGATATGTGAAAGCGGGATGGCTCCACCCCCATCATCGACCAATCAGAGCGACTCCTGCTGCTGCACTGTCATAGACTCGCGAAGGAGCAGCCGCAGCCCAGCAACAACAAACATTTTAGGCACTGTATTAATAAGTACATAATTAACTAGTTTACTTACAGCCCCACTCAGCTGAGTCAAATAACAAGCACATCGCTTCTTTTATTAGGTTTTATATTATCGTATTTAATTAATTTGGTTATGGACTAATGAAAAGATCTTTTCAGTATTTTACGTTATTTTTGTCACTAATGACGTTTGTATGTGTGTTTATGGTATAAAGGCAACGTATTGCTTGATGTAATATAAATGGAATGAAAACCTGATCTACTTCCACAGTCCTGTATGGTTTCATTCTTGTTGCGTAGGCGTGCTTTAAGATAATCCAGTAGGTTGAAACACTTGACTATTCAAAAACACACAACTTGCGCAGTACATTCATGTTTTTTTTTCTTCAGAACACTAAATAAAAATATTTTATGATCATCTAAATACATATATATTTTCGGTATAGTGATCTTGTTTTATATTAAAAAAAATCTAACAGCAGAATTACAGCACTGTTATATCCACTATTAAGACATTTAGACGACAAAACAGTAGTTCATGTGGGTTTTGACACATGCACTGATCAGTTTGTACAACTGCACGCTACCATTCACACCGTCTAAAGCCTCACGCTTTTCATACTTGACATACCGACATTGGTAACCTAGCAACCGCAACCGGATCGGGCTTGATCGAGGTTCCTGCCGCGGCTCGTTACTTCACCTCTCGGCCATTATTGCCACGTAGGCAATGGAGTCCATAAAGCCTGCAAAGGCTGTATTTATTTTACCACTGTAGCTGAATCTGATCTCATTATTTGTTACTCCATTTTATCATTAGATTTAATTGCACTATATAGTGATATAGGCGTCAATATTACTGGCTTTGCTACAGTATTCATTTTTTTAATTAAATATTTCATAGTAAATCATAAAACATTTAATAGTTGCAACAATAAATACTCATTGTTAAAGTACTAAAACAAGTAGTATCAGTAGATTAAAAAAATTGTACCTCATTTGAATGATGTGGTTTTGTGTTTGTTTATCTCGGTCGGGGTCTTTTCTTTACATTGTTTTCTTTTTTCCCCCCACTTCCGTTCCCTTTCTGGTGTTCCTGTTTGTGCGGTTTCTCCACCAGACTCCTTCTGTCTCTCAGTCCTGTGCTTGTTCCCTTCGCCAGTACATTCCGCTTTCCCAGAGAGCAAAGACAATTATGTTATTGTTTGTAGCATAACTATATATATATATATTAAGATTTAAAATTAGAAATGTATATAGTTAACGTCAGATGAAATGCACAATTACTCTTTGTCGACAAGTGAAAGTAGGATATAAATAGCAGACAATTACTTTGGATAACCTAAATAAAGACATTTTTGATGGATTTGCAGGGTACAGCCCTGCTTTATGCCCTCTTCTGCCTGGGGTAGGCGCCATACAAGAAGATGGATCTCTTATGAGACAAATATATGAATACCTAAAGAATTTATACTCCATGGGCAAAAAAAATCATGGAAATTCCATAGACATGGAAAACGGTGGCTAAAGTAGATTATTTTTAGAGAAATATTTATATTTAAATAATGTTTCAAGCAATATAATAATGGCCATCTATCCTTCAGTCCCTTATCCTGAATCAGTACTGGGACCCACCATGGACAGAATGCCATTCTGCAATAGGAATCAAAAACAGCCACACACTAACAACCATTTAGACACACCGTTTCACCGAATTATATGTCTTTGGACTGCAAATTAAATCTTCATGAAATGGGGAGACCCTTCCCTTAAACTTTTGTAATAATACATATCACATTTTAATTGTATAAGAACCTAGGCACCCATTTTTATTGTCATTCAGATGCTACATTCAGGCTGAAGCTACCAATATCCAGCTTTTTCTAGAAACAAGACAAAACAGTCATTTATACAACAAACATTTAGCTTGATTGTTTTCTGACTGTACAGCGGGCCTGAGCAGTGACAAGTTTTTAAACATATATACTGAAGGCTTCTGTGCAATACTGGTGACAATTTTGAAGTCTGTTCTTTTAGTTTACTTTTTCAGGAAGTACAGTATTATATTACGTTAGGCCTGGTGTAATACATACTTTAATGGTTGAAATGTCTTATGTGTTTACCCTGCTGGCATTGTCACTCCAGTGACGTCCGACATGTGTAATTATTCACTGAAAAATCGTTTCCCTATAGGGACAATGAAGCATCTATTCTATCCCAATTACTTTGATTTTTTTTTTTTTTGCAGGTTAAACATTTGATATTTACTGGATATGATCAAGCTATAGCTATATTGCAGTGATTGTTTTATACGTCACTTCATCAAACTAGCCGCCTGTCCAGGATATTCCCTTGACTTATACCTTATACTTATACTGTCTGAGTCCTGTCTTGGATAATGGATGGATGGATGGATGGATGGATGGAATAACTTTTATGGGACTGTTTTACTTACGATTTGAAAACAAAAATAAAAATAAAATTATTCCCAAACACGTTGGGAAAATCCAACAAAAATCATTGCACAAGCTTACTTATAAACGTTACGGAATTGGCGTGTTGGCGAACACAAAAGTAAACTGCGCCATCTAGTGGTACGGTTATGGGATTTTATTGCGTTTGTTTCACCATTTTAATAACTGCTTATCCGGATTTGTGACTGTCAGAATGCAGAGTGAAACTTAGCAGGTCACTAATGCATTACAGTCAAAATATCACCTAGACCCGGATGGGAGAAAAGTGCAGTTCTAGGATGAAACCTCGGAAAAATATTGCCTCTGACGAGGAGGATTTGAGGCAATAATAAAATACTCAGTTCTGGAGTTGGGAAGTGACCCTTCCCCTTACTGTGGCGGTGGCTGTCATTCCCATGCACGTGCCGGGGCTTTCAAAATTCTTAAACCAAGGACTGCCAAATGAAAAGAAACCATTAATATTGAACAGGAAACCAAGAGCTAAGTCAAGTTTACCTGTGGCTTTGTTTGTTTGTTTGTTTATTTTGAAGGAGAATTGGCATCGGGGCTAAAATAGCCCTAAGTGATCGGACATAACGACAGCCGTGATATTAAACATTTCTCTCTGTTTTGTTCTGAATTGGAGGGGGGGGGGGGGGGGGCCCTTTGGGGGG
>JAODLC010000021.1:9283734-9315379 GCA_026781145.1 Hippopotamyrus pictus
GGGCGGGGGGTAATGTGGGGGCTAGAGGAGGGGGTAGAGGGAAGGCCAGGTTGGTGCCTTTTCCAGGGGCCGTGCTGGAGTTTTGCTTTGATGGGTTTCTTTGTATCTAAATGGATTGAGTAACTTTATCACTTAGTCAGAGTTTCCTCTTTTTAAAAGGTCCTGTCCCAATATGTCTGACTGTCCATCTGTCAATATAAAATGAGGAATTAGATCAGCATTTCCAACATGTGATTTAAAGTTGACCGATAACAAAACGTGCTGGGGGGGGGGGGGGGGGGTGCCAGTCCAAAACGTGCTTGGGGGGGATGCCAATCCAAAACGTGTTCAATTTGTGTCTCTTTATTGCTGTATTGCCCATAGTGTGTGAAGAACAAATGGGGCACCACACACACAATTTGTAAGACTGTAATGACAGTCAGCAGGCTGGGGTGAGATTTTCAGTATGAGACAATTAGTCTGCACACACATGCACACGCATTTACATGTATGTAACAGTTTATTTACTCTGTAAATAGTCTGTAGGGTTTGCAAACTACCCCAATGCTTTGGATATAGGTGATTTTAGGCTTTTAATGGAATAATATAGATTTCCTGTAAGATTTCTTGCCTGAGCATGAAAGTCTGAAAGTGTGTCACACCAGTGTTAGTAACCCTGTAAGGAGATTAATCACATGTACATGCTATACATTATATTGCAGATTGTGGGTTCATCCCATGTCGTGCTAATTTTGTAATGAATGCACTGATGAAAACACAAGATTTCTTTTGCAATGCCTATAAATCAGTAATTCTCTACTGGTTATACCTCAAGGCCTACGTGTTGCCTTGGTTATTAAGTCATGACTCAGATTGTTTACATTTTGAAACATACAGGCCTACATATAATCCATAAAACATGACGGACATGAGGCTAATTTTAATAATGAATATTAATCACACTACCAAGAAAAATATATAACATGAAAAGTAAAAGACAAATTTAGAAATCTGGCTGGCAAAAAACAGCCACTGTTTGTGGGTACGTAAATACTAATTACAAGAGATATGTTTCAATTATTTAATCAATTGATTGGTTTTACCTTTCAGTTAAATATACAGCCAAAGGTCAATAGGAGACCAAAGATTAAAAATTAATAATAATAAACGACGTGAAAATGGGCTGTAACTAACAAAATGTGCATTTTTTTTTGTGTTGGTGTTTTGGTGCATTAGGCTACCTTAAGCTATTGCTGTACAATATAATGGGTTTTTAATTAAGAGGTGAAAATTTAGGCTTAACGTCCATTCATCCAATTTCTGTAAGGTCGCAAAAGGCTTAACGTGAATATTATAATTTTGTACAGTTTCGTGCAACTGCCAACATAATACACAGTACTTAAAACCAGTGAAACGTACGAGAAATTAGCTTTTTCTACCGTTTTAAAACTGGGTTTTAATAGCGATGAATAGTGCAACGTGAATTTTATAATTTTGTGTTTGGATTGCAGTTTAACACATTTGACAATAGTTTATACTTTCCCAGCGAAATGTGAGATAATTATGGTTTTCCTAAGTTGCTGTATTTAAATATTAAGCCACGTTAAGCGTTATACAGTACTGTCAATATTCAGGGGGGTGGTACCCTTGTTGATGATGAGACATTTTCTAAGCGGAACCACAGAAGAGTCACGGTGCGGTGTCGCCACCCAAATCAAAATGTCTCATAGATAGATGGAAAACCGCTTTAATGTTTGTTTTTTTCAAGGATCGCCATTTTAGTATTTCAATGGCATTCATTTTAGCCTTCCTATACGTACACTACTCTGCCTGCGTGATGGCAAAATCTTGTTTATATTTCGGTACATTTATTATAAGACGGCTCAACCAATACTTTCACCTGTCAAATAAAAAAAAATGCAAAGGCGTTTCGTAAAATTTTGAACGGCGGTTCTATGCCATACATGTAGCTTGAGTTAATGTCGTGTGTCCCAGCATCGGGAAATTAAAATAATTCCATAGGGACGGACAGTAATGAAGGTGACAGGACGTCGTCGCTCGAGACGCCGGGGGACAGTCCTACGTCATCGGGGAGTTTCAAGCGGCGTCTGTCACGAGCCCTTCCGGGTTTAGGTAATCCCCACATTTCCTCTCGTTAACGCGAATTAAACCGGACGGCGAAAGCGCTGACGACTAGTTGGCCCACGAGAAGCAAAGGCTGCGCACGTTAGAGGGAATTACCTTGCAGAAGCAGAAAAATATGTTAATCACCGCCGCTTTGCACGTGTCGGAGATTGCTTAGTTTTCTGATTACAAATAAACAGAAAAAGTTTGTGGATATGATGCAGAAAAGAAATCAGCTAAAATTAAATCCCGAGATTTTTTAAAGCGCAAATCCATACGTTTGGCAAAGTGCGTTTTTTCTTCTATAAAGAAAGGCGCATATACGGTATATCTGCTGCATAAAATAGCAAAGAGCAAGGCGTGGGATTCCCAGCGAGATGAGTCCTCTGCAGATCGCGCTTTGCCTGCTCGTAGCGGCTGCCTGGAAAGTGTCCTGCGAGCTGCGAACGGCGCCTTCACCTGCCGCGACGCCGGACTCCGCATCACCGGTGGCGGAGGGCGCGCGTTTTAACCGGAGCTCGAACCATTCGGCGCCCTTCGGCTCCCGCATCTACTCCATCGCCAACGACCTGCCGACGCTGAAGAGCGCAGTCATCTTCATATGCGCTTTCACAGTTTTCCTAATAATCTGCCTGGTCTTCAAAATGTACAGGTGAGAGCATTTAATGATCCATTTACCATAATAAACTTGGAGCGCCACATATGGCGCAATGTTTTGCCGCAGCATTTTTCCCAGAGATGAGAAAAATTCACTTTTTTATCTTAAATGTGTGATCGTGTGCCCTCCTACGCAGCATATGCCAAGACAATATTTACCCTTTTTGTACAATAATTACACCTTGAGGTTTACGTCCGATTTTTTTTTGCTGTCTGGCAGTTAATTTAGAAGATCATCTCTATGGCACTGACTTGTGTTCGCTCAAAAATATTTGTGATAACTACAGGTTTTTTTTTTTTTAAACAAATAATTTACCATCAGTACCATCATTGTTATTTTAAGTACGTGTGTAATTGAAAATTTGTTATAGACCGTGTATAAGGTTTGTTTACGCTGGGTAGGCTATTTATATAAATACTTATAGATTTATGTCATAATATTATTACTTTAAATATGTGAGGCCGGTCTTCTGACTTTCTGGCATGCTTTTATTATACTGTGGCAGATGCATGAAGATGATTTTTAAAAAGTTCATGTTGTTGTTGCTGTAGGTCCGGGAGGAAGATAAGGAAAACACGAAAGTATGATATAATTACCACTCCTGCCGAACGGGTGGAAATGGCACCTCTAAACGAGGAGAATTATGAGGAGGATGACTCTACCATTTTTGATGTGAAGTACAGGTATGGACAGCCCTTGAAGAAAAACGGAAATATTTTAACGAAAGCTTTCCCTATATGTATATACTCATGTATGATGAAAATATTGCAAATTTAATACGTTATGTAATAAATGTTGGATATTGTCTTTTTTTTGTCCAGAAAAGAAAAAAAAACGGTAGCAAAGGTAACGGTCTTGCTAGGTCAGTCAAACAGAGAACGGTGAAATGTGCACAGTCCACATGAAGCACTAGCCTTATGTCTGTGCTGAATACTTTGTTCTGTCTATAAAATGAGTTTTGGCTGACACCGTATGAGAGACACAATACAAGAAAATGAATGGAGGCTTCATTTAATTTAAAATTCAGAATAAATTAATGAACCACCAGCTAAATTCTGTGCTTGGGTGGTCTGCCCATAATATTACATGGTACTTTCAAATATTTAAACATTAATTGTTCTTGACTAGTATTAATCTTGTAGGAATGTTGTGTTTTGTAAGTATGTGAGCATATATGTGCCGTGCGATGGGCTGACATACCCTGTCCAGGGTGTTCCCACCTCCCCTGCCCCCCAGCCCTGATAAGCAGTTATAGGATGGATGGAATGCTGTCAATATGACCACTAACAGTCAACATTGTCAACATCTAATTAAAAAGTAAACGTAACAGCCTATGCAACATTTCGGAATTAAGTCATCTCATTTGACTGTAATCACATAATTTCTGAATAACTTTTTGTGGCCCCCCCAGACCGGTGGGGACTGACCCTCTTAAATTCTTCTCCTCAAACTACAGCATTGCCTCGTTCCCACTTATCCTTGCTTCTCAAATTAGTTATTCTCTTGGCAGCAATCCTTAATTAACAGGCCATCATTTTTATATGTACATATTTTGTACATGTTTTTTTCCCCCAAGTTGCATCTAATCAATCAACAATAAATCAGTGCACTATATATGTATGTGTATTACAGTGTAACCCATGATGCCTTGCATCGCTCCAAATGTGTAAATGTTTAAATGTGTGGATCAATCAAGTGCTGGCTTTTTTGACTTGAATGAACTCTGTCTGGTTTATCTAGCAGTTGTTTTATTTCTGGTTGGGGCATAAGTTTCTGGACTGTGGGCACTAATGACATCAGACAGTTTAAAATGCCAGAAGACGATTACTAGCATGTACTTTTTATATGAATTTGCCATATGGATTGTTAGCAAGGCATGTTTTTAAGTGTTTTTCACTGGAAAGTTCTCGTGCCGTCAGGTTTGTATGTGTGTTACACTTCGCCTTCTCCCTTCCGCCTCATCTATTGTTCTCTGACCCTGACCACACTTCCTGGCAGTGAGACATGGCTTCCTGTTTTCCTGATTTTTGTGGTGAAATTCCTTCTTGGCTGATCGATGGCAAATGGTTAGAAATTGTATAAATTTCTCAGCCTTTGCAGGATGAGAAACTTAAGCAGCAGCTAAATTAGCCTGGACTCTCCAATAAAATCCCAGCCCTTTAAGGCGTCTGGAGCTGACGCTGTTTATTCCTAGCTTTTGAACACCACTGCAGGGCCAATACAATCATGGCTATGTGAAGAAGGTGCTGCTGGAAAGAGGAATCCCTTGTATAGACTTAAAAACTACTCCAAGTCAAAGAGCCTGAAATGACCTTGGGTCTATTTCCCAAAAGCATAGTTGCTAACAGTGTTAGCAATTTATATAGTTTGAACCATCTAGCTTAATATTTCCAACTATGTAAAGGGAGCTTCTGGGAAATGTAACCCGGATTTGTCACATGGTACAGGATTGACACCATGAATCGGTACTAGTGCTGTTTTAACAATTTAATATCTTTTTACATTTTTCAGGTGAAGGAATCAATCATGGGACATTCATCAGAAAATATGTCAGACTGTCTACCGGATGCAAAACCATGGACTGCCGTTCTGTCGGTAATTTTTGCTTTTTTTTCCCTTCTCCATCCGTTTGTTTTGCATTTTGTTGTAAAACACAGACTAAAGAGACGATCCAGCCAATTACACAACAAACCAGCAGGTTGACCATGAGGACTATGAGTCACTTCTTTTAATGGCTGTCTCAACCACAATGTGATTCCACCACCAAATATCCTACCAGCATGTCCTTTCTGGCTATATGAAGCGAATTAAAGCGTGAGCGGGGAAGACCCCTCTCCGTGCTGAATTTTCATCAGGCCTCGCAGCATAAATGACTGTCTTTGTACTTTGTGTCTTGCAATATGAATCTTTCATAAGGAGGATTTTAAAGTCAGTGATGTAGGCAGTCTGAGAGCTTACTATTTTTTTTAATAAGTTCAAGCTTTGTGATTTCCTACTATACGTAGGAAAAAAGAACCAGGTAAATATTGCCAAAGGTGTCACTTGCATACGAATGGTGAAGGATTCTTTCTCTGCCTGGAAATCTCATCCCCTTTGAATCCTTTGCGTACGTGGCCAAACCCTGCACGCCTGGCAAATTTAATTTGTGCTTAATTTAATCTGTGACCATGGGCCTAGGCTCAAATTAGACCTTATCTGCTATTTATCCAGACTGTCCTCATTATTGCACGAGGTAAAATGAGCCGCTGTTTGTTCCCTGTGATCTGGGCGTTTTCCCGTAGGCCCTCGTCCCGAATGGCTGAGAGGCGATATTTCCCAGAATGCCGTTCTTCGGAAATTCGCCATACTTGGAGTATGTAAACAACATTGCTGGGATTTCAGATGTCCCAGCAGAACCGGCGCTTTGTAGCCAGAAGCTCTGAGAGTCTGCGGTGGGATGATACCAGATGTATATAGTTACACATATTCTGGAGATGATGATTTCTATATAAATGCGTATTTTTGTGTTGTGATTCTATGTACCTAATTTACATTTCCTGATATTCAGTGGTAAAATATATGGTGTGTAAATGCCTGTCGATGGTCTTTGACTGGAAGAATATTAGCTATACACTTACTGGGCAGTCATAGTGTTCATCCCTCCCATGCTGCTATGTAAACCAAAGCTGGAAGTGAATTCTCAGGGGGGGGAGATTTACCTAAAGAAGGAAATTCCGAAGAAGGGCTTTGGGGAAAGCATTTTAATCACTGTCCCACTATGTTTTTGTTGTGAGAAGGGGGGCAGTGAAGATGTTTTATATTTTGCTTCTGACGAACCCCCCCCCCACTATGTGCACTACAAAAAAATAATTTAAAAAAAAAATGAAATGTTCATTGGTTTATAAAGTATTTATGAATTGACTGTCCTGTAGAAAACTGGAAATTGCTTCAGAAGTGCTCTTCCGCATCATTTACCCTTCTGCAGAACTACCGAATAAACAGCATCCAAATGTATCTCGCCTGAGGATTTGTTAATGAATCTTTACATGTCTGTCAGGACAAATTTCAGACCTCTGAAGTACTTTTGGCTCAGACTGGACCAATCATACAAGTGACTGGATGATGTCGTAATACCCCCAACTGCATCCATCCATCCATCTTCAACCGCTTTTCTGGGGTTGGGTTGCGGGGGCAGCAACCTAAGCAGGGAAGCTCAGACTTCCCACTCCTCGCCACTTCGTCCAGCTACTCCGGGGGAATCCTGAGGTGTTTCCCGGCCACTTCGTCTACATAGTCTCTCCAGCGTGTCCTGGGTCTTCTCCTGGGCCTCCTCCCAGTGGGACATGCCCAGAACACCTCACCAGGGAGGCGTCCAGGAGGCATCCTGACCAGATGCCCGAGCCACCTCATCTGGCTCCTCTCGATGTGGAGGAGCAGCGCCCCCCAACTGCACGTAAAGGTTTTCTTTTTTGCGCTGGTGCCTTTTCAGGTTATATACTAATTAGGTTACTTCTGTCCATGTAGAAAAAGCAGCACACTAACCAGCTTGTTATGCTTAAATAACCACTTAAGGGGAACAGAACACTGAGCCTGCCTTTCTGAACGCTTTGTAATATGTTTTTATTTATTTTTTTTGCGTCCGTCAGGCTGGTCATGAAAGGTACGTTCATATGCTCTTGTTTGTGATGAGACTGGATCTCTGCAGAGTGCTGCTTGGGATTTGGAACTGGTATGGGTGCAGGAGACCAGCTGGTGTTTTATAAGCCCAGTCCAGGTATTTACTGGAGATCCCCCCCCCGCCAGTTTGATTGTCATTTGTACTCCAGTGAGTAAGCGAATGCCTCGCTGCCCTCTTGCACGATACTTCCACAGCCTTCTCCTTCCAGTGCTATGCTCACGTCAACACCGGCCATGCTCTGTCTACATTTTTGCTAGTCATTTTCTGGTATTTGTCACACTCTTCCCATTAAATCTAATCCTGTGTTCTGCATTGTGGTTCGTGTTACTGTGCTACTGTTTGAGCTGTAAATTTGTATGCAAGTGAATCCGTCTCCTCTGAAGGGAGTGATATCTTCACCCAATAAAGTATATTTTATGGTATTAAAATGTTTTTTTCTGTTACTGCCTGGATATTGGTGCATGCCATTTGTGGTATGTAGTAGAATTAGCTGGGGTTTAATGTAAAGCGAACCTTTTGGCTGTTCGCATCTCTGTTTTTTTGCTGATGTCGCAGTGTATCGGAGAACATGAAGACATCACCCCCGCCCCCCCCAGCCCCTTTTGTCTCCTGGTATTAGGTTCTTGCTTTTCCCCAAACAAACAGAAGGCAGGTCTTCATCAAGATCACTGTATGTCCAGGTGCATAAACTGAATAAAGATTCTTATAAATCAGTTTCCATGGTATCACTTTGTATGATCTTTTTTTTTTTTCTTAGATGACATCCTCCCCAATTCACAAAGTAGGGAAATCTAATGTTTTAATTTTAATGTTCTTGTATTTTGACTGGAGAAATTTGATGATTATTATTTTAAATCAGTAACACTTTCAAAGCGTTTATGATTTCCTGCCTATTTCATTACTATTGAGGAAAATGTTCTTTGTTGATATTTTTACGCGTAGCTGAAAGCAGGGAAATCGCTTTTCATCTTTACTCTAAGCAAGACCACAAAAACCCTGCTGTGTGTCGTAAAGATGGGGGCCTGGAGGGAGCAGATATCCTTAAAAAATAAACTGGAGACAAAGTTGCCCCCGTCATGAAGTGTTAAATATGTTTACAAAAAAACAGGACAAAAATTACTCCCCCCCCCCCCCCCCCCACATTTATAGAGCCTGTGTCTCCAATGAGGGCCAGAAGGATGTTCTGGGATTAATTTGGTTCAGTACCACTGGTCACAGTCTGCTTCTATAAAAGAAGGAGCACATGTCTTTGCAGATAAACACATTTATTTTCTGGGTGGTTTAATGACGTCTGCTGTGCGGCAGTAGTCTATTTTTAACCCGAATCATAGGAGCGACATGTAAGCGTAGAGCGTTTTCTATCAAAGCAGGGTCGGAAGGACATGGCAGTTCTGCAGGCGTCACACGTGGCTGTGATTACGTTCCTCTGCTCTCGATGGAGCCATTCTCGTATTAATCCCCAGTGCCACAGGAATGCCATAGCACTCAGGCTATTCGCAGCTTGATCTCTGAACAGCCTGCTGCCCACCTTATTGTGGCACCGAATGTCGTCTGCGCTCATAAGAAGTTGAAGGGAATGTGGAAGTGGCACAGAACGCGAGCAGAGAGCCCGTCGCGCAGCAGACGGCGTGCACATGACCTTTTGAGCCGTAGGGGCCGTGTGTGTTACCCCCCACCCCCCCCCCCCCCCCCCCCCCCCACTACAAAGACCGCTATGAGCTCGACAGCGGGCACGAGCTTCTGAGCAACAGTTCACCAGTGTTTCGAAAGCCAGTCTGGAGGAAAAGCGTGTGTCTTAAACATGCCCGAGAGGGTTGGGGCTTGTAAAGATATCTGCATGGAAATGTGGGTAATTCCTGGAATTGGCTGTTTGCTCTTCCCTTGACAAAGGTTTCATTGTCTCATTCTGTTGGATTGACTGATAAGCACCTTTCTAGACTGCCTCTCCTTAACAATGAGTATTTAAAAGATGGTTTACATAGCCCAGAGAAACAGCTAAATAGCACAGTTCAACTGTAATGGCATTTAAAAAGCATTGTACAGAACTTGTTTGGAACTTGAAATGATTTCATATTGATATCACTCTACCTGCCAAGTAACTCCTCTCTTCTCTGAGGTTAAAGTTGACTTAGTTGCCAAGTTCAACATTCTTCTTGCGTCAGCAGCAGCTTAATTTTAAGGGTTTCACATTAGGGGACGTCAGTGAGCCTTAAAACATGGCGACCTTACAAACATGAGAATAAAAAGCTAGGTTAAAATGCTCCCCCTTTGCACACGCTTACGGAAGGGCAGGGAGAAACTGCTAGCTATGTGGTGCAGTATTAACAGAGCTTTTTAAAGTTTTCTTAATATACTTTTAGAAAAGTCTGTTAGTCTGTCAGTAATACATGAGGACAAGCAGTCAAACAAAATTATATTAACCAGTCTGTACGGAATAATTACATGAAGGACCTGATGTCTGATTACATTGTGATATGTTCGCATTATTTTACGGGAGCTCACAGTTACTTAAGATGGACAAACCTCAGCGTTTCCATGGTAACTTGCCTTGAGTGGTCTGTGTTGACATCAAAGAGGATGCTAGGTAAAGCCCACAGGACTTGGATGCTGTCCTGACGAATCGGCTTACCTCTGCTGAGCATCCTGCAACGAAATATGCAGGCCCTTGAGTTCACATCAGTCCAGCTCCGGCGCCGTGTCAGAGGGCAGACACCGGCGATGGAGATGTGGCCGGTGAGCTTCCGCCGACCCGCATCTAGAGGCTTCCTGTCGCGTTTCGGCAGGACCCCGTGTGGAGCTGTAGGACCCCCAGTGCGTGCAGTCTGCTCAGGGTCCTAAACTCGAGCGGCATGGTGTGTGGGCTGGTACGGGACGTGTAGCCATACGTCAGACTGTCGTAGTAGTGATACTTCACTGCATTTCCCTGGGCGTCATGTGAGAAGGGCCAGAAGCCGTAAAGGTGGATCTCCTCGCAGAAACGTGTGGCCATGGTGTACATCAGCAGGCCCGTGGTCGGTCTCTTGATGTGGACCTTGTTGGTCAACCAGTACCTGTGCAAGTACACAGACACACAGCAGAGAGATTCACCTTAGCGAGGAGTGCGTTCGTTACTAGGGTAACTGGTGCTATAAATTCCCTCCAGATCCTTCCAGATTGTGTCCCCGCCTTGTTTTATGGAAGGATGGATGAAAGGATACATACAATAAGTAGTCATTATTCCTCATAATCACCTGTGTGCATCTCTGCTGCTGTTTATTTCGGCATTTCTCGTTTTTATACGGGAATACTGTACCATACTGTGTGTTTTCTCTTGCATTCTCACGTTTAGGCTGATTTCACACTATACTGATTTATGCTGATTTCACACTAAGTAAATTCGAACTAAACTGCTGCTCACTAGGTCCTGGGGGTCATGGCATATGCATTGTCCCGAAACTAATTAGCCAATTATCCAACAAAAATAAAATTTGTAGTTCTCTCATTTTTTTTTTCCAAATTCAGAACATATCAACAAGGTACTTTAATATTTAATATACTGTAAAGGAGTGTTGTCCCGTTTTTTGTAATTTCCTTCCTATTTGTGCACAGCTCACACTCGCTGTGATTTGGAGCGTCTGCATACTATAGGGCTGGGAAACTCCTTATAAAAGGCAACTGAAAGAAATTTTAGTATTAATTACAGTTAGACTACAGACCCAGCTCATAATCGCGCAGCAGCCTTAAGCCGGGATGGTGAAATCGACACTTTGAGCCGACTCCCGCCGTAAGTGAGGAAAATAACAATAACGACAACACATTTTATTTTCTTTAGCTACCTACAGGACAGAAAGGACAGCGGGAACAACAAAAAAGTCGCCTAAATTCACCCATCCATCTATCTATCCATTTTCTGTTATCGCTTATTCCATTCACCCCAATCCCAGGGGCTATGGGCGTAAGGCAGGGCGTGTGCACGCACACACACACACTTGTCTAAATTGTGCCATGAAATTAACCTGTCAGACGACTGACATAAGACAGCTGCTATATGTGCACAATGTGCATAATGTTTATGTGCATAAAATAGGCCTAACTTAAAGCTTAATCAAATGATATGACGCCATCAAATCATTGTCATCACTGCTTTAATTCGGTTTGGGCTACATCCAGTTATCTTTAGGCAATATTTAGTTTTTCATACCATCATACTTTTCATACATTATACCGCAGTATGTGGTATTTTGACTGCATTTTCCAAAGCACTGCTATTTATTCACATACTAATATTACACACTAATATCGCCCCCAGGTGGCCAGTCTTGGGCTCACATCTGTGCTGCGTGTGTTATTGTTTGAACAGCTCCTCTTTAAAAGCTTGTGAATTCAGGGCTTCTGAAGAGCTTGATCAACATTACATGCGTTCTTCTGTTTGCACAAATGGGGCCGGAGCGGAGGGAAGCTGGCAACCCCACACCAAACACTTTGCTGTTGTCTGTCCTGCAGAAGGATTGAAAAAAAGGCAGGCCACAGACCGCTAAAGAGGTGATCTCTCTGCTTGCTTAAGATTCCAACAACATTACAGTTTTGTGTTTGGGGATATTTTTTCACCCCGAAGGAGGTGAAGTCTTGATTCTGATATCTGAGAAATCAGATCAAGCTACTCTGTGACACACAACGGCACTCTCTACTTCATTTCCATCTGGGGGGGGGGGTGCAGACTTTGGTCAGCTGGCTTGAGTGAAATTTTCAATTTGAGACAAATCTGCACACACATGTACATGTATTTAAACAATTTTATTACCTTGTAAATAGTCTGTTGGATTTGCAAACTTCACCTACACGGTACATGTAGCTAATTTTAGGTTTAGGTTTATAATGTAATAAATTAGATTTCTTGTGTGAGCATGAGAGTCTGAAAGCGGGAGTGTCACGCCAGATGCATAACAGACCTGACAACCCTGGGGGGTGGGGAGGGAGAGGGGACAGAAAGCATGGCCCCAACAGTCTGAAGTAACACGGAGCAGGCTACTGCTCCAAAGGCCCACCTGCCCTGGTCATTCAGTGCTGCCTGTAAGACTAACCAACCATCTAAAGCAGCCCTGGCTCCTGACTATCAAAAAGGACTGCTAAATGTATCATTCGGTTAGTCATTCACACATGCTTCACAGATTAAAGTGAGCGTATACTTCAAATGAAATCAATGGAATTGACGTGGCATGAGCCATAGTCACCGCGGTAATGGCAAGCGCCTGGTGGCCAGGCCTGCACCCATGGGGCCTGGCTGGGTACAGCCCAAAGAAGGCACATGGGTCTGCCCTCAAATGGGCTCACCACCTGACCTGTAGTAGGGGCCAAAGGGGTCGGGTGCAGTGTGAGTTGGGCAGTGGCCTAAGGCAGGGCCCTTGGCGGTCTGATCCTCGGTTGGAGAAGCTAGCTCCAGGGACATGGAATGTCACCTCTCTGGCGGGGAAGGAGCCTGAGCTGGTGCGCAAGGTTGTGAGGTTCCTACTAGATATAGTTGGGTTCACCTCGACACATGGCTTGGGCTCTGGAACCAGTCTCCTAGAGGGGGGTTGGACCCTCTTCCACTCTGGAGTTGCTTGCGGGGAGAGGCGCCGAGCTGGGGTGGGCATACTTATTGCCCACTGACTGGGTGCCTGTGCATTGGGGTTTACCACAGTGGACGAGAGGGTAGCCTCTATTCACCTTCGGGTGGGGGGACGGGTCCTTAACTGTTGTTTACGCTTCAAGTTCAGAATACCCACCCTTTTTGGAGTCCTTGCAAAGGGTGTTGGAGAGTGCTCCTTCTACGGACTCTCTTATTCTGCTGGGGGACTTCAGTGCTCACGTGCGCAATGACAGTGAGGCCTGGAGGGGCGTGATTTGGAGGAATGGCCCCCCGATCTGAACCAGAGTGGTGTTTTGTTGTTGGCCTTCTGTGCTCATTATGGATTGTCCATAATGAATGCCATGTTCAAACATAAGGGTGTCCATATGTTCACTTAGCACCAGGATACCCTAGGCCGCAGTTCAATGATCGACTTTGTGGTTGTGTCATCAGACTTGCGGCTGCATGTATTAGACACTCAGCTGAGGAGAGGGGCGGAGCTGTCAACCGATCACGACATGGTGGAGAGTTGGCTCCCCTGGTGGGGGAGGAAGCCAGTCAGGCAGGCCCAAGCGTAGCGTGAGGATCTGCTGGGAACGTCTGGCTGAATCCCCTGTCAGAAGGAGCTTCAGCTCCTAAATCCGGCAGAACTTTGCCCATGTCCCGGGGGAGGCGGGGGACATTGAGTCCGAATGGGCCATGTTCCGCGCCTCCATTGTGGAGGCGGCTGACTGGAGCTGTGCCTGTCGTGGCAGCAATTCCTGAACCCACTGGTGGACACCGGCGGTGAGGGATGCCATCAAGCTGAAGAAGGAGTCCTATCGGACCTTTTTAGCCTGTGGGACTCCAGAGGCAGTTGATGAGTACCAGCGGGCCATGTGGAACACGACTTCAGCAGTAGCTGAGGCAAAAACTCGGGTGTGGGAGGAGTTTGGCGAGGCCATGATGAACAACTTCCAAACAGCTTCAAGGAGATTCTGGTCCACCATCCAACGGCTCAGATCGGGAAAGCGGTGCAGCATCAACACTGTTTATGGTGGGGATGGGGCACTGCTGACCTCAGCTCAGGACGTTGTGGGTCGGTGGAAGGAATACTTCGAAGACTTCCTCAATCCCACCGACATGCCATCCAATAAGGAAGCAGAGTCTGGGGACTTGGGGGTGGACTCCCCTATCTCTGGGGCGGAGTCGCTGAGATGGTTAAAAAGCTCCTCGGTGGCCAGGCCCCGGGGGTGGATGAGATGTGCCCGGAGTTCCTCAAGCCTCTGAATGTTGCAAGGCTGTCCTGGTTGACATGCATCTGCAGCATCGTGTGGACATCGGGGGCAGTGCCTCTGGATTGGCAGACCAGAGTGGTGGTCCCCCTCTTCAAGAAGGGGGACCGAAGGGTGTGTTCCAACTATAGGGAGATCATACTCCTCAGCCTTCCTGGTAAGGTCTGTTTGGGGGTCCTGGAGAGGAGGGTCTGTTGGATTGTCAAACCTCGGATTCAGGAGGAGCAGTGTGGTTTTTGCCCTGACCGTGGAAGAGTGGACCAGCTCTATACTCTCAGCAGGGTTCTGGAGGGTGCATGGGAGTTTGCCCAACCAGTCTACATGTGCTTTGTGGACCTGGAGAAGGCATTTGACCGTGTCCCTCGGGGAGTCTACTGGGGAGTGCTCTGGGAGTATGGGGTGCCGGGCTTCCTTATAAGGGCTGTTCAGTTCCTGTACAACTGGTGTCAGAGCTTGGTCTGCATTGTCGGCAGTAACTTGGACTCATTTCCGGTGAGGGTTAGACTGCGCCAGGTCTGCCCTTTGTCACCGATTCTGTTTATAACTTTTATGGACAGAATTTCTAGGCTCAGCCAGGGCGTTGAGGGTGTCCGGTTTGGTGACCTCAGGATTGGGTCTCTGCTTTTTGCTGATGATGTGGTTCTGTTGGCTTCATCGGACCGTGACCTTCAGCTTTCACTGGAACAGTTCACAGCTGAGTGTGAAGCAAGTGGGATGAAAATCAGCACCTCCAAAACCGAGACAATGGTCCACAGCTGAAAAAGGGTGGAGTGACTCTCTCCGGGTCGGGGAGGGGGTCCTTCCCCAAGTGGAGGAGTTTAAGTATCTCGGGGTCTCGTGAGGGAAGGATGGAGCGGGAGATCAGCAGGCAGGTCGGTGCGGCGTCAGCAGTGATGCGGGTTAGGGTTAGTCTATGCGGGTGCTGCATTGGTCTGTCATGATGAAGAAGGAGCTGAGCCAAAAGGCAGACCCACTCATTTACCAGTCGGTCTACGTTCCTACCATCACCTATGGTCATGAGCTGTGGGTAGTGACTGAAAGAACAAGGTTGCGAATACAAGCGGCCAAAATGGGTTTCCTCCACAGGGTGGCTGCGCTCTCCTTTAGATATAGGGTGAGAAGCTTAGTCAATCGGGAGGGACTCAGAGTAGAGCTGTTGCTCCTCCGCAGCGAGAGGAGCCAGACGAGGTGGCTCAGGCTTCTGGTCAGGATGCCTCCTGGACGCCTCCCTGGTGAGGTGTTCCGGGCATGTCCCACTGGGAGGAGGCCCCGGGAAAGACCCAGGACATGCTGAAGAGACTATGTCTCTCGGCTGGCCTGGAAACGCCTCGGGATTCCCCTGGAGGAGCTGGACAAGGAGAGGGAAGTCTGGGTTTCCCTGCTTAGACTATCGCCCCTGCAACCCGACCCGGAAAAGTGGTAGAACATGGATGGATAGATGGATGGAATATAACGCTGCGGCTGGTCAGCAGGACTAAATATGCAGTTACCAGCATGCTTTGCACTGCACCGCGCATATCTTTTAATAATGTAAATTAATATGTGTATCTGTGTAATTATGTTGTAAATAAAAAATGTCATAACTGTGTAATTTGTTAACACGTAGCCATGAGTGTCGTGTAAATTCTCTGTCTGAAAAGACAGAGAATGAAAAGAGCAACTTCCATTTTAAAAGAGCTTTCATCTCCTTTATTAAAACGACTCACACACTCACCACAATATGTTTATTTGTGCTCTATTTGTGGGTCTGCTGCATTAAAATCACCCTGCAGCCTCTAGGGTTTTGGTGTGTCAGACCGAGACATAGATGTTTTAAGTATGCAACAGATTGTCCTCGTCGACGTGTTCAATTACGCTTTGTTCGGATGTCATTTGAAATGTGCAGTGAATGTCAGTCTGGAGGTGTGATCCGCAGTGTGAGGCTGAGGGTGTGTGTGTGGTCCCCGGAATCAGTCTGAGGGTACGTCTCTGGTCCCTGGAGTGAGTCTGAGGATTTATGGGCGTTTTTCCACTGCACCAGGTACCGAAAGTTCGGTACTTCAAGGTGTTGATTTTCCACTGGCATAAAAACTGGTACCGGCGCAAGGCATGGGTATTTTGTACTGAATCTGAAAAATGGCTTGGCAATGTACAATATTAATACCAACATCACATCCAATTCTTACATAGCTAGTCAGCTAAATTAAAGGCTTTTTTCTTACTTTCAATTCTGTATGGACATCATAGTGCAGGGGGTTAAAATTTAGCTGTTACTCTGTCATAGGAAAAAAAACTTGCTATTTTATTCCTTTTATATATTCCTATATGTTTAAAAATCAGTTCAAAGTTTATCTTTTGCATGAGCGCTGCATACATTCTCCAATACTGTAATCATTTTCATTTTATATCACTCAAAATATATTCCTATATTTATAACAAAATCACATTGCTAGGACAGCACGCTATATGCGTGCTTGTATTAGTATATTCAACAAAATACTTTTTAATTGCTTGTCATGCCATCCGGGTCTTTTTCTTGTATATGTTCTTTCAACCAAATCGGATTCTTTTTTACTGCTTTTATATTGTTTTCTGAGTTCGCAACCGTTTTCAAGACAGAAGTTGTATTGTGTTTCAGCAACAGGCTATTTATATGACCAATCAACAAAGAAAGCTTTTCAAGTCCCACACCAAAGAACCAAAGAAATACCCCAGCTGGTTTGGTACTTTCAGTACTGGAACATTTGGTACCGGTACTCGACCGGAAGTCAATGGAAAAGTGAGAGTACTAAAAGTACCGTACTGGGTGTGGTGGAAAAGCACCCTATGTGAGTCTGAGGGTAAATGTGGTCCCTGGTGTGAGTCTGAGGCTGTGTGTCTGGTCCCTGGTGTGTCAGAGGGTGTCGCTGATCCCCAGTGTAAGTCTCAGGGTGTCTCTGTTCCCCGATGTGAGTCTCAGGGTGTCTCTGGTCCCCGGTGTGAGTCTGAGGGTGTCGCTGATCCCCAGTGTAAGTCTCAGGGTGTCTCTGGTCCCCGGTGTGAGTCTGAGGGTGTCGCTGATCCCCAGTGTAAGTCTCAGGGTGTCGCTGATCCCCAGTGTAAGTCTCAGGGTGTCTCTGTTCCCCGATGTGAGTCTGAGGGTGTCTCTGGTCCCCGGTGTGAGTCTGAGGGTGTCTCCTGTCCCCGATGTGAGTCTGAGGCTGTGTCTCTGGTCCCCGGTGTGAGTCTGAGGGTGTCTCCTGTCCCCGATGTGAGTCTGAGGGTATCTCTGGTCCCCAATGTGAGTCTGAGGATGTCTCTGATCCCCAGTGTGAGCCTGAGGGTGTCTCTGATCCCCGATGTAAGTCCGAGGGTGTCTCTGTTCCCCGATGTGAGTCTGAGGGTGTCTCTGGTCCCCAGTGTGAGTCTGAGGGTGTCTCTGGTCCCCAGTGTGAGTCTGAGGGTGTCTCTGGTCCCCGGTGTAAGTCTGAGGGTGTCTCTGTTCCCCGATGTGAGTCTGAGGGTGTCTCCTGTCCCCGATGTGAGTCTGAGGCTGTGTCTCTGGTCCCCGGTGTGAGTCTGAGGCTGTCTCTCTGGTCCCCGGTGTGAGTCTGAGGGTGTCTCCTGTCCCCGATGTGAGTCTGAGGGTATCTCTGGTCCCCAATGTGAGTCTGAGGATGTCTCTGATCCCCAGTGTGAGCCTGAGGGTGTCTCTGTTCCCCGATGTGAGTCTGAGGGTGTCTCTGGTCCCCAGTGTGAGTCTGAGGGTGTCTCTGGTCCCCAGTGTGAGTCTGAGGGTGTCTCTGGTCCCCGGTGTAAGTCTGAGGGTGTCTCTGTTCCCCGATGTGAGTCTGAGGGTGTCTCTGGTCCCCGGTGTAAGTCTGAGGGTGTCTCTGTTCGCCGATGTGAGTCTGAGGATGTCTCTGATCCCCAGTGTGAGCCTGAGGGTGTCTCTGTTCCCCGATGTAAGTCTGAGGGTGTCTCTGGTCCCCAGTGTGAGTCTGAGGCTGTGATATTAGCTGTCTCACCCACGCACAGCATCCAGCAGGCGCAGGGAAGGGAAGGCAGGCCTGACAGCAAGGCGCTGCCGCCGGATGACGTCGAGGGCCAACTCCACTCGCCGCTCACCGCCTTTGGCCATGAAGGCGGGGATCCAGAGCACAGCGTCGCCGAGGCCGCGCAGCCGCTGCAAGAAGTGCTCCCGCCAGCGGGCACTGCCGAGGTCCTGGAAGGCCCTCTGAACCACCGAGGGGTTCATCGTCACCAGGCCCGTGCGCAGCCCCACATCCAGCTCGAACTCCTGCACTGGGGCCAGATTGCACCTAAGACACACACACTAGCATAAATGAAAGGGTCTGCATGCTGTCCAAAATCCAACAGCGGCTCTCGGGGGCACTGTGGGTGGGGGAGGGAGCAGAGGTCTGGGGGTTGACACTGACCCTGAGATTTTTTTTTTGTTTTCGTCACAAACACTTTTTAGAAATACAGTCATTCTGATTAGTGTTGTTCAGTCACATAAAAGTACATGCACTATATATATATATATAAAATACAATAAAATGCTCTACCCAGCGGAAAGATAAAGTGGAGATGTCCAACCAAAGGCACTGATTGTTCCCCTAAGTCAAGCCAGTCTGAGTAAAACCATGATAGTGTGACAGGGCTACCATTTCACATGACAGTTTGCGTACTCTCCTGCTGATTAATTTCTTGTTATTTCTGGCATTCTCACACAGTGAAATCGGTGTGTGTGTGTGTGTGTGTGTGTGTGTGTTTGGGGGGGGGGGGGGTCAGATATGCAATACATTGTGGGGACCAGATGTCCTCACAGTGTGATAAAGCCTGTTATTTTGACATTGTGTGGACCATTTTTTCAGTCCCCACAAGGGAAAACTCAATTTTATAAAAGTCTTTGACTGCAATCAAAAAACTAAAGATGCCAAAAGTCCTGTATTTACTTACTTATGGTTTAGGTTAGGGCTGGGTAGGGGTTAAGGTTATCATTGATAGGATTAGGGTTATGCCCATAGAAATGAATGGACAATCCACAGAAAAATATGAGCACAGGTCTGTCTATGTGTGTGTGTATCTGTGTGCGTGTCTGTGCGTGTGTGTCCAGCAGCTGGATAGCCTATGGACTGCCATGACTGGTCCCGGTAGATAAAAAGAGATAAGCAGATGGATTACACCATGCACATAACTGCAGCTAAGGCTGTTATCTGAAAAAGCCAGCTGCAAACACTGGCGAAAGTGGATGACCAAAAGGTATCAGGTTTCATCCAATAAGATGTACAGATTAAGAAATAGAAGTAGCCAATTAATTGTTTTTATATTCACGGTTTTAGAACAAAACGCATGCAGACAAATAGCCTGCTGCTTTAGCCCCCACTGCGCCCCCAAGCCCCACATTGGAAGTACAGAAGTTCACTACTGGCACGTTATGCTTGACACAGACCAGGCTCAGGAGGACTCTAGATGCCCCCTTCTGGCGTGACTGCAAAGGGTAGGTCGCTGAATTGGGGGTGGCAGTACCACGGAAATATCTCACTGTGAGCATTTACACCGGGACTTGGAGGCAGCGGGAACACGCTTCCCCCGCCATCACAGTGTGACTGCCGCTGTCCGTCAGCGTGGTGGTGAGCCGAATCGGCGCTCCAGGCCGAGACGGCAGACGGCGGCGCTCAGACCGGGGGTGTCGTCTAAATATGCTAAGCTGGTCCAGGAATAGCAGGTCTGCAGAATGCACCTCATTAAATTCTCGGCAGATCACTGGAGCTCTTTAAATGCCAAATTTACGCGGCAGGAGTCTAATTGCTCTAAGTATCGCCGCTCAGTCTGGAAGTCCGTGAGTCACAAAAGAAGTGTCAGAAAAGTTGCAGTTATTTTTGCCAGCTGTAAATATGCATATATATATATTTTTCATTGTGGATATAAAAGCGGTAGGTGTGACATCTTCCGGAAGCGTGGCACCTTCCCGGAGAAGCTGGCTCGCTTTATGCAAATCCTTACCTGATGACAAAATCGTGGGAGTCGATCTCCTTCCCGCAGCTGCTGTTCAGCAGAATCCCCGAGTTCCCCACTATGGCACAGCGCTGGTAATGCCGGTTCTTCATGGGGGACGTTGTGGGCAGGAGCGCGTGCAAGTTCTCTGAGACGTTCGTGGTGCTCTGGCGGTCGAAGACGTAGTGGATGACGTCTCCCGGCTTCAAGGTCCCCTTAAGTATAGAGATGTCTCTCTCTGCATCCAGAAACCTCAGGATGTCCTTCCTGAATGTGAAACGTGTCTTAGTGCACATCACATCACCATCCTGGTGCCATCATCACTTTAACTAAAGCAGGTACAAACCCAAGAAGCAGCTACTGGCAAACGTGCTGGAGAAACTACCAGCTGTACAATTTATAAGAACCCAGTGAGGTGGAGCAGCACCCAACAGAGCCATTAATATTTACACTTAATTGATGTTTACATGTTTGTCCCTTGGTGTCTATTAATCTGCACCTTTGCATATAATCATCACCGTTGCATATAACATTTTAATATCTAGCTGGGGGTCCTTTATTAGCTGTAATTCAATTTACACAGATAGCACATTTCCTGCCAGATAAAAGCATGCGAGTCTGCTGGCACGCTATTAGCTGGCAGGTTGCTTGCTGCTTGCAGCAGGTGACAGTGACGGAGCTCTGAGAGAAGTCGTCTACCTGATCTGGTTTGAAAGGGCCCCGCTGAAGCGCCAGCCCCTGGACGAGGGCTCGTTAGCAGACCCAGGGGGAGTGGGACTGCTGTTCGCCGCCAGTCCAGCTTTCTGTGTGGCATCTGGCTCCGTGGACACAGTCCTGCATCCGGGGGGGGGGGAAGGATGGACATGCAACCAATTAGCTAAGCGGCCGTAATGGTGCCCCCTTTGGACTCCTGTGTCATTAAGTCTTTCTTTTATTGACATTAAGTGTCATTTTCTTGCAATTGAGGTATATCAAAGATAGCAGATATTAATCTGATACAACGATAAAGAACTGTTTAAAGTAATCCTGTCTAGGACAAGCGCCGGCTCCAACATTAGTATACTCAGAGAATATAATTAGCGACGAAAGTTTGCCAAATAATTAGATTGAATGCGCATCATTTGATAGCCTACAGACATTTCCATATCACTGAGGTTTTCTGCGTTTCTATGGAAACTGGATTTCTCCCCCTACCTTAGGTCAAATTACAAAGACATTAATCTGTTTTAAAAGCAAATGGGCAGCGGATTGTTCCCCCGTTCGAGTTAGTAGCAAGGGCTGGCATCAGAGCTGGGGAGGGAGGAGCTCAGAGAGAGCAACAAGATGGATGATAGACTCACCTGCTGGGGCCCTGAAGCCGGTATCTGAGGCTGGGCAGCCCTCGCTTGCTGCCTGCACTGTTCCTAAATCAATTAAAGTAAAAATAAAATCAGAAAAACAATAATATTACTATGGTCCTACACTTAGCACATGCTGCACGTGATATCGGGGTAAATATAATAAATTTCATAGCACTTTATACCCTGATTATGCAAACGAGCTTCATAATTATGTCTCACAAAGAAGCGGTTTGTGTCCCAGGAGCTAGCGTGCCACTGCGGGTGGGAAGCTGCAAAATAAATCTTTTAACATTTTTCTTAAATCAACACCGTTTTCTGTTTACAACACTGACCGCATCTCATAGCAAGATAAGCTATTCGCCGAATGCTCAGACATATCTTATCGCCGTTATGGGTTACGCTCCATTTGTATGCAAATAGGGTAAATACGTATCTAAAAGTTAATTACATTTTACAAGCGTTATGAAACACAAAGAGATAAAAGCAGAGTTCAGTAACTTCTCTATTAATATAATTATTCTCTTAGAAAATATGTTATTGTATCATAGCCTAAATCATGATAGAAATGCATAATTTCATTTGAATTCTTATGCAGGAAGCAGATTATGGTCGTTTTCAGTTTATTTTTTTTACATCGTTTACGTGCACTATATGGACAAAAGTACTGGGACACCTGGCCATTACACCTACAAGAACTTCTATGACGTCCCATTCTAAATCCATGGGCAGAGAGTTGATCCCCCCTTTGCAGTTATAACAGCTGCCACTCTTCTGGGAAGACTTTCCACAAGATTTAGGAGGGTATCTGTGGGATTTTTTGCCCATTTACCAGAAGAACGTTTGTGAGGCACTGATGTTGGACATGAAGGCCTGGCTCGCAATCTCTGTTATAGTTCATCCCAAAGGTGTTTGATGGGGTTGAGGTCAGGACTCTGTGTGGACCAGTCAAGTTCTCCCACACCAAACTCTCCCAACCATGTCTTTATGGGCCTTGCTTTGTGCACTGGGGCACAGTCATGTTGGAACTGAAAAAGGCCAAAATATCTCGATGTGCTGAAGCATTAGGAGATCCCTTCACTGGATCTAGGAGGCCTAACCTAACCTCTGAAAAACAGCCCCATGCCATTACCCCCCCTCCACCAAGCCTTACCGCTGGCACAGCTCTGGGTATCGGCTTGGTGACGTGAAGCCTGCATGCAGAGGCTCCGTCATGGAAGCCCATTCCATGAAGCTCCCAGCATGCAGCTTGCTGGCAGCTTTTACGCTCTATGCCCCTCAGCTCTCGGCGGCCCCACTCTGTTACTTTACGTGGTCCGTCACTTCGTGGCTGAGTTTCTGTTGTTCCTAAATGCTTCCCCTTTGCAATAATATCGCTCGCAGTTGACCGTGAAAATTTCACAAACTGACTTATTGCAAAAGTGGCATCCTATGACAGTACCACACTTGAATTCACTGAGCTCTTCATAACAACCCATTCTTTACAAATATTTGTAAACCTGACTGCATGACTAGGTGCTTGATTTTATACATCTGTGGGTCTGAATGAAATACCTGAATTCAATGATTGAAAAGTATGTCCAAATACTTTTGTACATAATGGGTTGATTACATGTGCTTGAATAGGTTGTACTTAAATAGGTTTAAATCAGAATCAATGCTGTATCAGAGTCTGTGTATTGTTAACAAAGAAATTCTCTTAATTTTTAAGTGCATGTCCTTCTATCCTTTCATTGGGAACAATACGTTCCTTGGCTGCACTGAATTAACCCTCAAGGTTTCCATAACAACTTTGCAAGACAGACGAGGCTCGCTTTTTGCTGCGTGAGATGCATCTCAGTCCTGATCTGAAAGCAGTTTTCACATCCACTGTGTAATCAATAACCGCGACTTAAGGTACTGCCACAGAAAAACATCTTGTTTGATTAATTTGTTTTTACACCTAGAAATATAACTTAGATATCATCAGAAATTGATTTTTAAGATGGCCATCGTCCTGTTTGAACTGAGTGAAAATATCCAGTAACAGTTAGCTGATGGAAAACATGATAAAAGTCAAAATGATAATGCCTTGTTGCCACGACGGCTGCTGCACCTGGAGATGTAGGTATTTGCTTAATTTGGGGTCGTCTCCCTTCCTAAATTTGGGGACGTCTCCCTTCCATATTTTGGGGACGTCTCTCTTCCATGAT
This sequence comes from Hippopotamyrus pictus, assembly GCA_026781145.1. NCBI lineage: Eukaryota > Metazoa > Chordata > Actinopteri > Osteoglossiformes > Mormyridae > Hippopotamyrus > Hippopotamyrus pictus. Next base: position 9,307,501 of record JAODLC010000021.1, read on the forward strand.
TTGGGGACATCTCTCTTCCATAATTTGGGGCCGTCTCCCTTCCATGGTTTGGGGACTTTTCTCTTCTATAATTTGTGGATGTCTCTCTTCCTATTCCTAGGCTGCCTTTTATGCTTTTAATTAACACCACCGGAAGAGACAACATAAAAACATACACCTTTTAAACTTATTTTAAAGCTGCAACAATGTAACTAGAATCATGACATGGGCCTATAAATATGCATAACAAACAAGTCCTTCATTATTTATAAACCCCAAGTATTAAACCATATCTGGTTATCAATCTGAAGGCACCTGTTTACTTATGAATTCTTAATTAAATCAGCAATTTTATTACACAGAAATACAGTATTGTCCTTTTTATTCTGTTGCACAAAGTTACTATTATCTGCATGCAGTACAGACACCAGTTACAAATTGTTTTTGAAATGTTGAAATAACACCTTTATTCATTTTACTGCTGAACATTCTCCAGGATAAATTCATGTGTTCTACAGTAGGATCTTTCCTAGGATTTGAACCAGCAACCCCTTAGTGATAGAACTGGCTTCAGTCATTACGCTACCTGCTGCCCAACTTGAGTAAACTGACGAGCTATACCATGACAAGCATCTACAGTATTTTCATTTGTTTGAGGCCCTGCATATGTATAACACTGGTCTGTCCCTGACTTGAGGAAGATTGATTACAGCACCTCACAATATACATGAAGATTATTGTGAAAGTATAAAAATAGCTTTATTGTCATTCTTCTCTACTCATGGAATGTTTCAGAGTGAATTAACAGAGTTTGTTCAAATGAAAACTATGTTAATTAACATTGACTGTTCATACGTAAGCCATACCATTAATTAACAGTGATCAAATGAAAACTGTAGTACTAATTTAGTACCGAGAGTACTGAATACTGCTCATATTAAACCTATATGGTTATCAGTTTGCTGCTGTGTGCCTGACATTTAGTCTCAACCCACACAAAATATTGTTTGCAATATTCAAATTGCATAATATGTAGATCAGCATACAGCAAGCAATTTATGCAAATATGAAATATTTGCCAAAAAGAAACTGCATGCTGAAAAACACTCCAATCAGGTTGAGAACATTAGGATGCGAAGCTAGGATGGACCCAGCTTTTGGAAATAAACAATGCAATTAACAAAATTACACCACTTATGTAAACTTTTTAGTAAATGAGAAAAAGTGTGAATATTTTCCTGAAACCATCTCCGTACCCTTTGTAGAAATGTGGCAAATCTCTCCACCCTTTGAGGAAATGTGTCGACTACTTCCACACATAATTATTGTCATGACAACAGGAAGGAGTTAAGGAAAGATGAGAGTTCTGACAGGATGCTGAGCTCAGGCAAAAGGTCAAACCCCAAACTGTGACTCACTGCTGACGGAAGCTGAGGTGCTGACCACAAGGACTCACTGCTGACGGAAGCTAAGGTGCTGACCACAAGGACTCACTGCTGACGGAAGCTGAGGTGCTGACCACAAGGACTCACTGCTGACGGAAGCTGAGGTGCTGACCACAAGGACTCAACAACTGGATCAAACAAAACTCAAGTCTGTAACACTAAGCAAGGTCAAGTAAACCAATCAAATAAATCCAAACCACAGATATCAGAAACAGATTCAGAAGCCCAGAAATCCATACCAAGAGAATCTAGAGTGGAGGTCTCCAACTCCGGTCCTGGAGAGCTACTATCCATGCAGTAGGTTTTCTATCCTACCTGGCTTCTGATGAGCCACACCTGTTCTCAGGTAAATACCAGGGCCAGGTGTGGCTCATCAGAAGCCAGGTGGGATAGAAAACCTACTGGATAGTACCTCTCCAGGACCGGAGTTGGAGATCCCTGATCTAGAGGGAAGAGAGATCAAGATGACATTGGCCAAAATGAACTTAAATCTCGGTGGGCGTGGCTATAGCCTCAGCAGGAAAAACACAGCGAACGTGCAAGAAGAACGGGGCTGTTTCATAACTCTCGTAGTACACAGCCTCTTAACTGAGAGCACAGCTGTCTTAGAGCACATCTATAACACATTTCTTCTGGCTAACGGCAGTGCCTTGCCTTGGTCTCCTAGGAGACTCACAATGTACACCTAACTTGACATTCAGACAAAAAAGGAAGGAAAAAAACGAAAACCATTTTCATTTTTTTTTTTTAAAAAAAAAAAAAAAAAAAAAAAAAAAGGTCACATGAACCTTTATTTTCTCCTAGAAAGACTAACAAAAACACAATTACCCTCACAGCATTCAATTATTTTTTCTTTAAAATATTTCTTTTAAAAATGACTTTAAGCTCTACGCTGCTGTGAATTTCGGGTGTTATAGCTCTTCATTGAATCAATATGGCCCTTAACTGAACTATTTTTGCCCAGAAGTAGAAATTCCGAACAAAGAAGCAGATTCTGTCGGGAGAAAGGTGAATTATTCATTTTGTCAGGTTCTCTCCCAGTAACAAATCAAACATTAATCCCCAACCCAGCAAACACCTCTTTGCCATCAAATAAATGAGAGCTGTTGAGCAAACAAGCCTCACTGCCAGCTAGAACAGAATCACAGAGCTCCTGCGTTTTGCCTCTTACACTCCCAAAGCCTCGTCTTGATCCTAAATAATCTAATAATTGACCATAAAAATCTGCAGCCCCAACAGGAAAAATATGCTTGCATTCACCCGCTTGGGTAACACATTTATTTAAAGCAGCATACAGTGTTCACCCCATTTATATCTCCTGGGAACTTAAACCGGCAACCTCTTGCTGAGGAGCAACAAGAATCATCAGCGACCCCTCCTACCCAGGTCAGCGGTCGCTCCAGAAACTCACATCTACGGGTCTCTGAGAAGCGGAACAAGCTGTCCGCCAAACAGCTTTCCCCCAGGGCCGTCTCGATTCACAACATGAATTACTACTTATTCATTGCCATCTATCAATTAGTCATATTTCTGCCTGCGAGCCTCAGCTATCATCCCTCCCCTGTCTATGTGTGCACTGTGGGTCTCACGTCAACACCATACCCCGTTGTTACTGTGTACGCTCTGTGTGTTATTTGTAGGCAACCACAAACAACATAAAACAGCGTGTACATGTAAACTACTTGGTGAATAAAACTGATTCTGATTGGTCACAATCATAGGTCTTTCTAGACCCTATTTGGGTCTCAGCCACTCATTTTTTTTTTATCTCAGTCCCCCCGAAAAATTATTGTCCATATCCATTTAGCAATTTTTGTCCTGTATTTCTGTACACATCCCTAGGGGATGAGCCCCCTTGAAGGTCAAATCCTAGAATCACCCCCTCAATCTTTTACCACTACGCCACCTGCTGCCCAGTTTCCACAAAAGGGAATAACCTCTGCTGTGAAAGACCTTGACAGAATTTGTATGTTATTCAAGGTCTTAATATGAATTACCCTCATCTACTGAGGGAGACTGTAATGGATCAGAACACTCAAGTGGACTTATGAATAATAAACAGATTTTATCTCATTTGTCTCTGTTCATGAAATCAGAAATTACAAACTGTCTTGACTAATTTACCAGCTAGATACAACTTTAAATAAAGCTTGGAAAGACCACAGTTTCCAGAAGGACAGAGTAGCCTACTCCACTGGAAGGGGAGAGGAGCCAGACGACGTTGGACATCACGCCACCCTTACTGCTACTGGGGACCTGAATTCAAACTGAAATTCATTTCTCATTTTCTTCAACCGCGGTGACGGGACTGCACAGAAGTAAACTGACAGTAACGTGGCTCAAAAAAATCAGTAACCCACATAGTTTAATTATGAATTAGCCCAATTCTAGAAGACGGCGGGTGGTGCCCAGGTGCATTTTGTATAATACGCAGTATATAATATAAGAGGGAGTGAGTGAAGGGGGTGCCAAAGGCAGGGTAAACGACTGATCAAGCTGTTTCTGATCAAGCTTTTCACACATCTATAGGCAGAGGCAACCTCTACACAATATTCCCCATGGCCACGTCCTATGATAAGATAAAAATAAATAAGTGAAATAAAACTACTGAAAAACATGTACGTTTTAAGAGCGCTGAAATATCATAAAAGGAGGATACTTCATCAATTAGCACAACAGTTATAAGCTGTCTTTCAGAATTTAAATGTACGTTTATTTTAAGGCGCAAAAAAATTTAATTATACTCAAGACATAACTATTTGATAGCAGGATAACTTCACTTATGAAATGAACCGGCTACCAATACTCTTCAGTCGTGAGAAAAATGCGGATACAGCTGGAACAACGGGCGATGTTTATATACCCCGAACAGTAAAATAAACTTATTTGAATAATTGAATATAAATGTTATGATAAGCGATGAGCGTAAAGATTACATAAGATCATATGTAGCCTACTGTCTTTAATCAATAAACGAGTAACGCATAGTTTATTTTTAAAAATATAAAAATGTTAGCAAAAGGGCATCTACATACCTAGTCTCTTCTTCCACTTCAGCAATATCAGCGATGATTAAAAATACCACAAGTACCGTTACAATCCCAAACATTAATGATCGTACATCGAAAGGCATGGCTTGATTAGATTTCTCTTTTTCTTTGAAAATCAGCTACATCGCAGTAATTTCTGCATAGTCGCTGTCATGCGCCATGCCTCTGAAGTTGCGGTTAAGGATGCAATAATTCTCTCGACTTCATAGAAGTTCCTTATTGCATTTTCCGATAACACACGCTAGTTATGTAGACAGTGAGTTATAATATTAGCGATCGCCGTGTCGGCTGCCGGTTTATGTTCAGCGTCGGTTGCCTCCGCGTTTCCCCAAGCAGCGCTTTCCTCTTGCTCTTCCCCTGGGTTTCTCCTCCGTTTCATTCACATCCCAGATCCACTGACAAACTTTCAAGGCGAAGGAGAAGGAAAAAGCCGCACCGGGATTTTCAAAGAGCGATGTGCAGGAACAGCCACTTAAACCTTAAAGGTGTAGCATCTTCCTGCTGGATACACTGTACGAAAAGCCAGCTCCGTTTATTTTGACAAGCAAGTGGTGAAGCTTGCATAAATGTGCCAGTTTCGTGTAATCGATAAAGACATCTTAATATGAACTGACATCAAATCAGTTGTCACGTTACACGAGTATACATGCACACACACATACACCTGAACCAGGCGATAATGGTGTATGAGTGGAGACATACATTTCTCTGTTAGATACGGCCATACTCTTCCAGTAGGTACAACACCAGCTATTAAATCTGAGAAAGAAAAAAGTGAGAAATACTAGTGTGAGAAATGGCTTCGAAACCCAAAACCAGTGCTCCACAGGATTCCCACCTGCTGGCTGATTGTCCTTAGTCTCTTCATTGGGTCCCCTTGGGTTACACCATACATTGACTCGCCTGTGCATGTTAAGGCATCGTAATATACCAGACTTGTAACCACGCAATAATATTTGACCCCCCCCCCCCCCCGAAATTTGACCGTGTCCGACGTCCATAGCCAGGTAGTAAAATTAATGTTTGAACCCCCCAAAATCTACTACACCCCCGAAATGTATTTCTGGCTAGTGGCCTGGTATATAGCCTACAGTTATTAAATGAAATATAGAGAATTCAATGCAGCTAAATCCCATCTTTAGAACGCGACCCCCAGGCCCACGGTGCTGCCTCATAAACATCCCAAATAAGGGACCGTGAATGAAATAATAAAACAGCACTGATCGGGGGTGGGGGGGCTTCTTTACCCTGCACTTTATATGGGCCCTGGAAGACATATAACCATAGGAACAACTGAGCATCGGTCAAGTTACCGTCCGGCCTCTATATTACGGGATCATCCATTATTGTCGCAAATTTTACAGTGGAAGATCACCTTGCATCTGCTGGGCAAATTTATGGTCAGGGACGCCCCTCCCCATTGAGAATATCTGTATGCAGCTTATTCCTTCTTACCCCAATCCCATGACTGTACCTTTTAGGATTCCGCCTGTTTCTGTAGCGCACTCACTTAACTGGCAATGCAATTTGCACCTGAATGTGCTGTTGGGAAACCAGACAGATTTGTTGTTTTTCTTGTTATTCTAATGGCACTGTTCTCATTATTATTGAGTGTCACAGTGGCCAGTAGTGTTGCCTCTGGTGTTAGGGGTTTGCATACCATGCCGCTCTTCGCGTGTGCGGGTGGCATTTTCGCCCCATATGTGAGTCAGTGTGTCAGTGTGCCCTGCAATAGACTGGCATCCTGCCACGTGTCTTCCTCTGCCTGGTACCTTTAATCTAATTTTTGAGAAATTCAGAGATGTTCCCGAATTTTAGCCTGGACCTTTTTTTTCATGAATCCAGATGCTGACATAAAATCGCTCCATGATGACACCTAACGAAAGCATCTGGTCTACATGGTCTACAGGTGACCGCGATGGAAGCAGACGTATGTCAGAGAGAGCATGAAGGGACACTGGTCAGGTACGTCCCCGGGTTCCCTGTCTAAACAGACAGCAGTCCTTACATCAGCGTCACTGTTCGGGTTACCTGTCAAAAGAAGAATGTCTAATATTAGACCTGAATATATTAATAATTCATAGTCTGGCACCTTGGGCAGGATCCTCATTTCGTTCTGTTCATCTGTGGTATTCTAGGTCTAGTGAACATGTTTCCCCAATGGAACGTGTCATTGGTAGGGTCCCCTTTAACCCACTTTCTGGCTCGGGGTTCGGAGATTGCCAGCAGCAGGAAGACAAAGGGATGGCAGTCTTCCAGAAACCAGAGGGCCATTTCTGACTTCTGCATTATAAAGAACATGACGAGAACTTTGATAGTGATGGAACACGGAGGGTGGATGGATTTGTTTTCCATAAATTGCCAAGGAATGATCTTCATGTTCCTGCATGGGAGAGGGGAACCTGGCTACATGTCTTCAGGGTGTCACTGAGATCTGGGATGAGTCAGGGATTGGATTAGGATGATTGCTACAGGCCCCTGGCATGCAGACATCCACCCAGCACCTCTGACACCATCCAAAATCCGTATCCCTTCACTTACAATTCCCTCGAGCTCCCACCGGTAAAGATCTTTGAAGAAAATAGTGTTTGCGGAAATTGGGAAAAGTTCCTCTCCGGAAACCCGTATCTGTGTGATGCCTGGAGCGTGCGTTGTCAAATTCCAGTTAAGTGGCTTTTTGGTATGTAAATCAGCACAGCAAAGAGCCCCCATAGCTCTCCTGCCTCAGACAGCATGCAGCATTACAGCTGTTTGTCTCCGTGTCTCACGCCCCTGAGTATTATTTACCACCACGTTCGCTTTAATACCTGCCATGCCGATGGGTCGCGTGATAAGGGGGATTAGTGGCTCAGTGTTCAGAGGAAACGCAGTATTATGGACGAATCTGACGTCCAGCTGTCCCTTGAAGCGATGTCCCGGTGTTTGCGGCTCGAAGTGCTGATAATCCATTGAGATAAAAGTCAGAGAGATGTACAAAAAGCCAATCCAATGATTTTCAGCCACTTGTATGCGGGTGGCTGAAAGCCCTTGTCAACACGCTGTTGGCTTTTTGGATCCATGGGACGGATAAGTGGCCTAGAGTATTCTGGAATTGATGCAGAGCTTGATCAGGCAGGAGCGTAATGCGTCTAATGCGTTATCTGCCTATCAATGCCCCGAAAACTGATCGTCTGAATGTCGTGTTGGCCATGGAGTGACCACAGGGTGGCTGGCAAGCGACACGCCATTTACATGCACCGGTGCGATCTGGACCTGGCCACGCCCTAGTCAGAACCTTGTCAGTCTGTGACCAGAAACCCGAGGAGCAGGAGGAAACCCGTGTGGAGCAGCAGCAAACTCACATGGCACTCAGGCCACGATGTAGAGTGCTGGCAGACCCCCCCCCCCCCCCCCCCCCCCCCCCCC
>JAODLC010000021.1:9320204-9337069 GCA_026781145.1 Hippopotamyrus pictus
CGGGCAAGTAATGTGCGCGATCCTTCGCATGCAGCAATTTCAAGGCATCACTAGGTAGCATGATGCTGTTCTGTATGCCACTTACAATATATTTCAAATAAGGTTGTTGAGCACAAATCATTTCAGACTGTAAATGTTGTACACAGATGATCCCTCAGAGCTGATTTAGGTGGGTTGGGAGTCGATGCCTGTCTCCAGATGGTTGTTGTTTTGAATCCTGTGGTGGGCAAAGTGTCTATATCACTTTTGGGTCCTTTAGCAATTTAACACTGTCCTATGGGTGCTGGATAAATGGCTGTGCTCTGAGCTCAAGGTTTACTCTCACTTCTATATGTTGTGACAGATTGGCCAGTTGAGAGTCCAGCATGGACCAGCAGGGGGCGATCAGTGCTATGCACCAACAGGGGGCAAGCAACACCACATAGTCTGACTGTAACCATGGTTTCCATACTGCCAGCTTCAAGGAGGGCCAATGGGACATGGATGGTGGATGATCAATGCCACAACCAGGGGGCAGGACAAAGTTCCTTCAGGCTTAAAGCCCATATAGGGAAGAAGTCAAGGAGGACAAAAAGACAAGGGACAGGCTCCTGCTGCCACGCTGATCACCCTCATTTGGGCCAGACCTCGTAATCATTGAAATCAGGTGTTTCATTCAGACCCATTGCCACAGGTGTATAAAATCAAGCACCTAGCCATGCAGTCAGGTTTGCAAACATTTGTGAAAGAATGGGATGTTCTGAAGAGTTTAGTGAATTCAGGTGTGGTACTGTCATAGGATGCCACCATTGCAATAAGTCAGTTTGTGAAATTTCGTCTCTGCTAGATATTCCATGGTCAACTGTAAGTGGTATTATTGCAAAGTGGAAGCATTTAGCAATAACAGAAACAGCCACAAAGTGGCAGACCATGTAAAGCAACAGAGCGGTGTCGCCGAGTGTTGAGGCGCCTTGTGCATAAATTCGCCAATGCTCTGTTAACTCCATAACAGCAAAGCTCCAAGCTTACAGCATTAATTCTTGGCTGATGATTCCATAACTATATACAGTGATCTTTCATGTATATTACAAATAATTGTGATGATTAGTCGATCATGATTAATTGCACAAAGATGAAGTCGTGAATATATTCATGCTTCAGTCCTTTGCTGCTTTACCCAGAAATTCATTTAGGCTGATCAAATGCCCCCCTTTTGTGACAGTCAAGCAGCCGAATAAGAGTCTCTGCACAGTGACAGCTTTTCAGATAATGCAAAGCTCACCCAGGAGAGTCAGGGAACTTTCGAGGCTCATCAGGGACATTAAAGGTCATGGGAAAGCACAGATCGGGAGAAGTGAGCTAAAAATACAAGGAAAAAACACCCAGGTGAATCTACATACTCATCACCGAACGGGAAGCACATTACAGCACCCAAGATACAGCATGTCCTTCAAAACTCAGTAGGCTCCATATTACTGGGCTGAAGGTGACTTTGGAGGGGCAGCTGTGCAAGTGTGGCTGCACGCTGTCCAACAAGCAACGTCCCAGCAGGAAAACGGGCCAGAGGAAGAGCTCAGAGGGGGTGGTGTGTGTTTCAGCCGGTTAACAAGGGCACTAGCCCAAATCTCAGGCACTGGCTGACCCTACATCAGCTACAAATGCAAAAATGTAATGATCTTACTGCAGAACTGTAAATGACTGTTTCTGTAGCAAAAAGTACAGTCAGAAACTAGGACAGAGCAGGTGGCAAAACTGCCCCATAACATTATTGTCATGCTACACTGCCTAAGGCCACAAAGTTTATCCTTACTGACTCAGCTATCTGCACCTTCTCTGCTATCAAACTGATCCTCCCGTCAGGGCCATCTACAGCTGAAGTCCCCAGACTGTGATGGGCGGCAAGGACAGAGGAGGCAGACCCTGTAATGCGGTAGCGAACAGGTTTAATACGTAATCCGGGAATGAACACAGCCGAAGGGGAAATCCAAAATCGTAGTCGGAGGGCATGCAAGTGTCCGGGAGAGTCAGTCCTACGAGGAGAGACGGGACAGGACAATGATGGGGAGGGAGGAACGAAGTGGATGAGGTATCAGGGTAGGACGGAACAGGCAGGCAGGGTGGACAGGAAAAGGCAGGTCGATGGAGCAGGCGTGGCAGGCAGGGCAGGCAGGACAGCAGGGCAGGACGGAGCAGGTAGGGCAGTCGGGGAGAACGAAAGACAGAGAATCGCTTGGTAAGGCACATTAGAAATAATGGCAACAATACTTCTCACTGAGCCTCTGGGCTCACCAGCTTAAGAAGTGGAGAGATTAGCCAACAACTGTCTGTAGGTGCTTGGTCCCTCTCCATGTGGGCGTGACACAGACATCTGGCCTAGACATGTGACCGAAATGGGGCGTGGTTCATCCTTCCAGAATGAGGCCCTGGACCCTCAAGAAAATCCTAACCGGTGAAGTATCCAGTATGGTAATAAAATGTTTAATACTGTTTAAATACTCCTGGAATGAAATCTGTTGAATGATCGATGCCTTATGGATTATGTTAATTTATGTAGATGTGCTGCTCGGAATTAATTATTTCTATTGCACTGAAAAATAGAAAATGAAACTCTTGTGGAAGTGGAGTCAGAGACCTTTTTCCACGCATGGCTAAATTTGATAAACATGTTAAGAGTAAAGACGCGATAGGTGTAACAAACAGGAAAGAAGCATGAATGAAAATAGTTTCAATTTATTTTACAGCAAATATACATCACACGATTTTCTCTAAAATTATACATTCGAGGGAAAAAAAATTGGATGCAGGGGGAGGAGCATTTACCTTATGAGGTCTGTCTTTATCGTTCTGCATTTTGTGATGTATGAGCATCTCTGCCGAAATGCTACTGAAGCCCCAACAAAGTGGAACTCAGCTATGTGCGAAAGTCACCGCAAACAGACGAGCAGCTGTATCCTGACCCGGCGTCTGTCAAGCCTGGAAAACGCACCCAACCGTGCCCAGTATTGCTATCAACAAAACGGTTCGGAATTCAGATGCTCAGTCAGCTGAACGAAAATAAGAAAAAATAAATAACCTTTGCATCAAACATCTGTTCCAGGTGTTGGCCAGCCCCGAACAGGCTATGGAAGGGAACTGAGATGCAAATTATGCATAATTCAACATTTTAACTGGCCAAGATTTATGGGTCGGTCATCACTGAAAGGACAACAAATAAGAGACTGATGGACTAAGCTGAACTTAACAGAAAGTGCGATTGTAACTCAGATTTTTACAATAGTTTGAAACCGACATACAGTAGAAAACATAGACCAGAGCAGTGTTAAGGAAAAAAGGGGATGTGGTTTTGTTTTTCTTTATATAGCATAAGGATTTGAGCTGCAGTCTAATGAATTATAAAAATAGCCCTTAAATTAACATTATAGTGTGGGAACAGAGAAAGGCTGAGAGGTCGGGTTAACCGATGCTCAATCTGCAGTACCAAGCGTGACCTGTAATTTTACACATGCAACCTTGTGGTTGTTCACGAGACACGAGTGCCAACCACATGACCTGCTGTCAACACGGAGACGACCCTGGAGTGAATCCAAACAAAGTGTGCCACCTTTTCGTTTCTCAGTTACAGTTACAGTTGCCTTTTTTCTCAAGATTCCTGTGGAAACCCCAATCACATACTTCTGAAAATAAGGTTCATTACCTTCGCAAATAGTTTAAGAAAACTGATGTGTAATGCTAAAGGGCATAGATGAGGAGGTATTTCTCTACTTGACACACTGTAACACTTAATCATTTTTAATGTTACCACAACACAATTTTTAAAATTTCTCGTTTAAACACCCAAAGCACTGGATCACCCTTCCATGAATAAAGAATCAAACTGTAAGACGATTCGATTTACCTGTGACAGAAAATCCTACATGCTAACGATTTATTCTGCCTAAACAACTTTGTATAGTACATCAAGAGGTACACCATTTATCAACAACACTTTGAAAGCCTTGAGTTACATCATACCGTCTTCTGAAGACAATTAGGATGCATTGCTACCGGCTGAGTATACAACTTCCCCTACTGTACGTGCGCTGATAAAATGGCGTCTTCTGTTCTTCCATAAGAGAAATTTCTAGAGTCACTGACTGATATTACATTGGCACTCAAATAGAGAGAGGTGGATGCAGAGAATGAGAGTGGTAAGTCAATTAACGCTTAATATCCATGCTGGAGCGAAGTTTGGCGAGCATTCTGAAATCTGGCATAGGACGCCTTTGCGAAAGCCCAACATGATTTGAAGCAAGACTTCACCCTTTTCATCATCCTTCTATCTTTCAGCTTTTATTAAAAGTCCATTTTGGCTTCTTGCTTTCATAGCAATTTGACTAGTTCACAAAACTCGTATTTTGTTTCTGAGGAGTAATGTGCTGGATTTCTGGTTTTAGTTCAAGTTTGACATCTGAGTCAGGCGTTCTATCAAGCCATTTAACAGAAGGAGAACTCCAAAGTTACAGGGAATATTTATATTATCAAGCCAACTGCCGATGGATGGTCAGTGTGGTAAAGCCAAACAGGCTTCCCCTTGTGGAAAACACCGGAATGGTCCAGTTTAACATTACTGGAAATGTGCTGGAAAATGGCAAAGGGTCATTTGGGTTTGCTGGTGAGAAAATAAAAAGGAAACCTTCATTAGACCTGATAAGATGATGACATAGTCATCACTTCACAATGTCACTACCAGAGAAACATTATTGCCTTTTGATCTGCAACATCACAATGCGATCAGAACGCAAATGTAAAACTGTGATTTCTTCATGATACCAAACAGTAGTTCACCAAATTGATCTACATCAGGATATATCAGAACGAGCTATATTCACAAACTTGTTTTCTCTATTAAAAATATTGCAAACTGGAAAAAGCTTTGGTTGATTTGCATTCACAGCCTTCTGTTATCATCATTACAGATCCTTGATGTGACCATTTTTCTCTTAGAGTGGGCCACTCTTGCAGGGAAGGTTAGGTTGCAAAGGCTTGTATTCAGCTGTAAATCCATCTCTTGTGGCTCTGCGTACTTACGAGGGGCTTTTGTTTGTCTGGCACGACCCCCCCCTCCCAAAGCTACAAAGTCACCCTCCCCGCCTGTGTGCTGCTCGAAGCTTGCACGCTTTCATCTCGAACGGTGCGGGATAAGACTGGCCAGCTGTTCCTTGCCAATCTTTTGTGGTCTAAGACCACACCCTTGCAGGTCAGACATGAGTCTGAGCTAGCTCACCCGGTGTGCTGGGCCCGCCCTCCATCCAACAATATCACCAAATCAGGAAACGCCGAGCTAGGATGTCACAAGCTGATTGGCAGCTTCCAAACTTTCACCAGGCCACCACACGCTAGCCAGTTTCCAAGAGTTCCTGGACAGCCAATCAGCTGCACCCAACCATGCATCGTATTCCTCCAAAAACGGAAGTTTACAGGACGAGACCTCCAAACATCTTGGTCAAGGTATCGACATATAGACACATGCCTCCTAAAGCTATTTCCTACAATTACTACAGCCATCTGGTGAAAACTGTTTTTTAATATGATGATATGCATGTATGGAATGGTGTTTACTCCTTAGAAAAATTTAATTATGAACAAAGTATCAAGTGTAATCCCGTAAACAAGAAAAATACATTAAAAATGTTCAATAAAAATTGAGCAGTTTCTAAAATGTTAACAAAGAATGAAAAGGAATGAAAATTTATATGTGTAAGTAATCACAAAAATACAAATATTTATATATTATATTATATATATATATATATGCATCACTGTTATAAAGATCTATATACTGTATATCCATTCATTATCAATAACTGCAAGGCAGTTCACACTCAAGTCAGCATACACTGATGTAAATTTATATCTGCATATATTTATATCTGTAGATATGTCTGCACATTGTTGTTTAAATAACTTAGATATTAACTTTGGAATTAATAATCACAGGTGGTGAAATCCAGGCTGTTTATAAACCAGTCCTCACAAACCATGACAGTGATTGTAGAGCAGAGAAACCAGGGAGTGTGGGCTGGTGGACTGAAACACACAAAGCTCTCCCCTCAGACTCAAAAGTCTCTGCCTCTGTGCTAGATTTTCCCCTGCGAATGAATTTAAGGTCTTATCTTGACAGCAATGAAGCACAACTTCACTAAAACATACTGAACTCACTTACTGAAGCTTTACTGAATAATGACTAGAGCGGAGTGGGCTGCTTGCTGGTGTTAAAACATAGATGTCGTTTAAATAAAACACAAGACAGACGCTGGAGACCCGGCAAGGCCGGGAAGAGTGTCTCTGGAAGCCGAGCACCTTGTTGGACGTAAACATCTACCCTTCTGATCTTAGGAGCAGCTTCAGAAGATGACAACTTCAGAAACCCAATCTCCTTGACTGGAGAGGATGGAAATCAAACCGAGGGCTTAAGGAGGACGACAAATCGTTACATACCATAAAACACAATTAAAAATAAATATTGACCCTTCGACCGCCGTGCAACATCCGTGCCAAGCTCTTGGCTCCATGCAGCCACCCTAAGCATCTCTGTAAAGTGCCATAGTTCTTGCCACTTAAGGTTTCTACCCTCAGATGAATTTCTATATAAATTTTATATTATTATTTTATGAATACGGTATTATTCATTAACCAAACAGTAAAGGTAACTGGTAAACACTGTAAAACTGTTTACCATTATTTTTCTTAATGAATCATTGTGTTGATATGCTGTAGCCTTGATCAAACATCATTCCCAGTGACACATCCTTGCTCCTCTAGAGCAAATATAGTTATGCACACTAAAAAAGTGAAAAAAATAACCAATGTAAAAATATTCTCTTTGCTTGTAAAAGCATTAATGAGAGAAATTACAAAAAAAAACTTGAAACAGTGTCTTAAATATAGTTAAATATAATATTTCAAGATATGACAGGATTTATGTTTGAAATTATTGAAAAATATGGCTGATTTAGAGTTCAGTAAGTGATGCATATTTGAACAAGCTAGCTGTGCGATGCAGTGTAGTACAGCGCTTTCACCGGGCCCCACACCCCTCCCGGCACCGAACTCACTGGGGCTGCACATCACGCAGACGGCCGTGTCTCAGGTGCCACACAGCCCACCGACAGACTCCTGACCAGCTAACTGTTCCGTGGGCCCCGACCACATGCTGACACGGCAAGCAGAGCATCCCAGGCAGAGCGACCGGGAGAACAGACCCCCTCTGACAAAGCGGACTGCGCCATCTTACAGGCCCAGGGGGAGATGCACATGGGCCCTACGGAAAGAGAAGAGTAGCAGCGGCGTCTCAGGGCCGAGCTAGTGCCTCAAATGTACGACCTTCATATAAAAAAGATCCTTTATTTAAAAAAAGAGAACTAGAGGTGTAGCAGGCCTTGCCGCTGCTCACTCGATCCTATAAAACAGACTCCATGTTCTCGCACCACTCATGGTCCTCCAGGTTGTATATGAATTTTGTCCTGTTAGCTGGGTTCTGACTAATGTCCTTCCCCAGGTTGTCCAGGGTGAGGCTGGATGGGAACAGCTTGGCGGGGTTCAGGCCCTCGTGATTATTAATGTACTTCTTGTAGTTCCTACGCAGGCACCACCAGGTGGTGGTGTAGAGCAGGAAGGCGACGGCCTTGAGGACGATGGCGATGCTGACGTACAGCTGCCTGTAGGCCACGTTGTCGTACAGCATGCAGGCTCCCCGTTCGCCGCACACCGTGCTCCAGAAGAGACACGTGGAGTCGATCCCCACGCCGAAGATCAGAGGGGGTGGGATGAAGCCTGCAATGTCACGGAATAGTCAAAATGAGGTTCCCGTGGTGACCGGCAAGATGGCTGCCTGCCCTTTTCTAATTAGCATTTGTCATTAGTATCTCTATCTCTGCATTCAAATTTCAGCACGCAAGAGCAGGAACCGTTTTGTGTGGCCAATGTAACGTGAGCAGCCGGGAAGCCGTTACCTAACAGTCTGAGCAGCAGGAACAGGACTCCCAGGGCATAGGACTTCAGCTCGGGGGTTACAGTCCTGCGGGGGAAGAAGAGAGGGTCTGGAATGAGAGGCCTGGGGCACCGCCTGACCCTGAGGAGACTTTCGGTCCTTCGGCACTGGAAGTGTGTGGTGCTGTATGTGACTCGCAGCGAGGATGCCGTCCGAGCCAACGGAGCAGGCGTCAGCCAGGGAGCCTCTAGGAGCTCGTTATTTAACGCAGCGCTTCTCATCCCGGTCGTCTGGGACCCCCAAACGGTCCAGACCGAGACGGAGCAAAAATGCAGACTGTATGTGGGTCTCCGAGAGCAGGGTTGAGAGACAGTCACTTATAGGGCCAGGTCATGTTTCACACGGTCCGACAGATGTTTGTCTTTTATACTCAAATTAATAATGGTTCATGAAGTCACTGAGGTGAGGATGAATTTCAGAGCCATCCCTGGCATCTGATCCACCAGGAAGGCAACACACTGACGATCCACCTGGGGTCTGATCTCTGGGACAGCAGAGGCTGTAGGTGTCTCTGTGTCTGCGTAATTCAGCTTGTCTGAGTGTGTATTCAAGTGTCTGTATGTATTTATGTATGTATGTATATGTTTAACTGGAGAGAATGCGTGTGGGTATATCTGAGTATCTGGGTGTTAGAGTTTATGTAGTTAAATGTGCGCATCAGTAGGTGCATGTTGTGTGTATCTGTGTGCACGCCTGCACTTGCCGGAATGCTTGTGTGCATGTGCACATTTCTGGGGTCATGCATATATTATAATCGTTTCCAAAAAAGTTGCCACGCTGCGTGAAATATAAAACAACAGAATGCAATGATTTACAAATCATATAAACCCATATTTCATCGAAAAAGACAACATATCAAATGGTGAAACTGAGAAATGTTATTGTTTTATGACAAATAGGTTTAAAAATTGAATTTGATGCCAGCAACACGTTTCAAAAACGTTGGGACAGTGGCATGTTTACCACTGTGTTGCATCACCTCTTCTTTTACCAACACTGTAGATGTTTTGGAACTTAGGAGACCAGTGGCTGGAGTTTTGAAAGTGAAATGTTGTCCCATTCTTCTCTGATATAGGATTTCAACTGCTCATACTTAATCTGTGTGTGTGTGTGTGTGTGTGTATGTGGATTAGGTTTATATTAAATTGTGGGGACCAAATGTGCCCCCACAGTGAGTGTGTCAGTGAGCGAGTGTGTCGGTATGTGTGCTTCAGTGAGTGAGAGTGTGTGTGTCAGTGAGTGAGTGTGTGTGTGTCAGTGAGCGAGTGTGTCGTATGTGTGCTTCAGTGAGCGTGTGTGTGTGTGTCAGTGAGCGAGTCTGTCGGTATGTGTGCTTCAGTGAGCGAGTGTGTGTGTGTCAGTGAGCGAGCGTGTGTGTGTCAGTGAGTGAGTGTGTGTGTGTCAGTGAGCGAGTGTGTGTGTGTCAGTGACTGAGTGCTTGTGTGGCGGCGTTGTACCTGATGAGGATGATGACGGAGGGTGTCTGAGCCATGGCCCCGATCATGCTGCAGGCACATATGACACACAGGAAGGTGAGGAAGGCCTCTTGGCAGCCGGGGCTGGGACACTTCCCTGGGACAACCGTAGCGTTGTCACTGTCCCCAGGGATACACGAGCAGCTTTTCAGGTCCTACAGGTATAGGGGGATGGGGGGGAAGGGGGGGGGTTGTATTAGAGAGTGGAGCTCTTACAGGGCAAGACCCTGGACAGCCAGCTCTGGATTTGCTCGCAAAGTCACACTGATTCCGGAAGCTTCTACATGCTTATTTAACTAACAAGTTGTTGCATGGAGCCTGGCTGTAGGTCCGATTACACTAATCCATACCCCCTAGCCACCTATTACAGTCACTTAGTGCAAATTGCTGCATGTGGGCTGGGTCAGTGTGGTGGATGGGCGGGGTCAGTGTGTTGATGGGTGGGGTCAGTGTGGTGGATGGGCGGGGTCAGTGTGTTGATGGGTGGGGTCAGTGTGGTGGATGGGCGGGGTCAGTGTGGTGGATGGGCGGGGTCAGTGTCTTGATGGGTGGGGTCTGTGTGGTGAATGGGTGGGGTCTGTGTGGTGAATGGTCGAGGTCAAAACTCACAGGTCGCGTGCAGCCAGCGAAGCAGGATGACAAGTAGGTGACTCCATCCGAGCCGCACACAGGGCTGACGGAGGACGTGTAGCAGTTGCAATTGTGAATGCAGGTGGCTTCTGGTCGCTGTCCCACCTTCAGGGTCCTGTGTGGACAAGACACAATGACCTCAGCCCGTCTTTTCAAAAGCTATTTTTATTCCATAATTTTTTTTTCACACCGATTTTAATCTTCGTGCATCTGGACCGTTTGCTAGAGCGAATGAAGGTGACCTCTTATTGGACCTGATCCAGCAACCTAAGAGGCGACCCTGAGACGCACAGAGGACTGCGCAGATGTTCAGTGGGCGGCACTGTAGCCTCACACCTCCGGGGTCAGGGGTGCAAATCCCATTGCGTGTGTGTAGGCTTTGCATGCTCCCCATTACCCAGCCTCCTGCAGCTAATCAGGTCTCTAGCTGAATAGTTCACTCTACACCTCCTGCAGTGTGGGAGGTGGATGCACACAGCACTGTATCACTGTTTTCTAGATACGCATCACAAGTAATTAGACAAGTCGACGTTTTCAGAGTCGGCACTGAATATCAATCAAATTATATCAATCTTCATAAAAAACATGCATGTAAGTGAAATGCCAGTCCATCTTTATTAAACTCACAAAACAAATAACAAATATTCAGCTTCATTAAGATTCAAGAAGAATGTTCGGCGTTTCCTAGCGTTTGTGAAGGTAATCCTAGGACAACTGCGGATTGGTCAATGAATAAAGACTAGACAGATGGACATGGAGATATAGACTCCACAACACATCCTGCAGATTATGAACGCATTTTGTGTTGTACGAACAGATGTAATCCTGCCTGAATGAGTTCCATCCTGATCTTAACAGCTGTGGTGCACCCTGAAGTCAGTGCATCAGTTGTCTTCCTTTTATAACTTTCTGGATGGTTTCTGAGTGTAAAAAGAGCAGTTACATTTAATGATAGCGCTGTTGGCAATCTTTTTAACCATTAATGTTTTGGAAGTATTAGTTATTGTTCCCTTTTAACTGCATGAACTTTATATCGTAGTTTGAATAAAATAC
Organism: Hippopotamyrus pictus; assembly: GCA_026781145.1. Taxonomy (NCBI): domain Eukaryota; kingdom Metazoa; phylum Chordata; class Actinopteri; order Osteoglossiformes; family Mormyridae; genus Hippopotamyrus; species Hippopotamyrus pictus. Next base: position 9,331,371 of record JAODLC010000021.1, read on the forward strand.
CCCTGTGGGATCCACAAGGGCTTCGCATTATAAAATCGCATTATAATTTCATGCGACAGGCTTGTGTGCTTGTTCCATAATTTGCTATATTTTTCTTATTTTTTAATGAACGCCCACATTTACTGACTCATAAGCTATAAGAAAATTGGACTGGTCAAAAAGGGACATACTCGTGTTTGCTGAGGCTGAAAGTGATGCCTGGTACACTCAAGACCAACAGCTAAAGTCTCTCCTGTACTGGCATTATATTTTGATTCAAATTCATTCAAAGCGGACTGAGATTTGTAAAAGAGGTCAGACACCATGACGTGAATGATGAGCTTTGGACAGGCCGTGACAAATTTCCATTTTATTTTGAGGCTGCTGATTTAAAATAGCCCTGCATTTTCTAGTGTAAACAGCAAAATATTTTCCAGTAGTATTTTTCACTCAGTTTATTACCAAATGCCATTTCTGACTGAAAATCAATTAATAAATTTACTCCGGCTCTCTATACAGAAAATATATAAATAAAACAGAATGGCATTAAATAACTCACAAAAACAGCACAAGGCTTTGAAGAACCACTTACTCGTTGCCATAGGCGATGGTCACCCCAGCAACAGGCCCCGTATCACATCCCAAGAAGAGAAAGGACACGTAGCAGGCAGTAGAGACCAAGTTAACCAGCATGGCCATGCGGACCGCGCCCAGGGCGGACAGGTTCAGCTTTTTCACCAGCAGCCCTCCCAGGAATATTCCGAGACAGGCGCACGGAATCGCCGTCATGCCTGCAGGACCGGAGGAGCGGGGTTACAATGGAGACCCCCCTCACCAGCACCCCCCCCCACTAAAGAATTCAAACTGAAGCCCAGGAAGACCTAGAGAAGCACTGCATCATCGTCACAGTGCAGTTTAGCGGGACACATCAACATTTATGACAAAAGATAGACAACAGCCAACAAAAGGGTAGGTGATCTCATACACCTCCCCTATGCAAATCTGGCCCTCAATTCCAAATCCAGGCCTTGTTTTCAGTTCTCCCAGAGAATTAGGTTAATAATTACTGAATCTGATCGGCCAGAGGCTTCACAACTGGCTCTCAGGTAAAGGAAAGCTGGAAAACCGGCAGTGCTCGGCCCTCGAGAACCGTGATTTGAATAGCCCTGTCATACACCATGAACCTGCAGTCAGGTCAGACTGCACTTGTACTGAAAGCCTGAATCAGTTGGTACATGTTATAGTGACTGCGAGTTCACACCAGCAAAGGATGAGAACAGCATTTTCCTGTAGCGGGCCATTTTACCAACATGTGATAGTTTTATATAACATAAGCCAGTCCTCAGTAATCAGATGTTGGAAACCCCTACTATAGAGGAGTGTTTCCAAACCCAGTCCTCAGGGACCCCTAGACGGTACACATTTTGCTCCCTCCCAGCTCTCAGCCAATTGAGGACACCAAGCATTTAGTACAGGTATGTCGGGAGCTGGGGGGGAGCAAAAATGTGGACTGTCCGGGGGTCCCCGAGGACTGGAATGAGAAACTTTATTATAGAGGGAAGCTACAGTCACGGGGGCTGACCTTGTGTTCATGTGACATGGGCATGTCCAAGGATGGGAGGGCGGGTCACCTACCTAGGAGCTGATTGGCGGAGGAGGTGGTGAGGTTGAACTGCTGCTCAAGGTACTTCCCCAGGAAGGCGGCAAAGCCGGCAACCACAGCGATCTCCATGCAGGCGGCCAGGATGATGCAAGTGAACACAGGGTTGGAAAGCAGGTGCTTGGTCACTCTGGGAATGACTAGATGGGGGGACGATAAAGGAGTAAGTAAACAGAACAGGCAGGAATACATACAAAATTCACAAGACAAACTGACTCAAGCGCAATTTCATCCTCAAGGAGTAACACGCCTGAAAGTGCCAGCCTGAGGGGAAGTGAGCCCCAGCTAGCACAGTGAGCTGACATGCTTTGTGTTGCTACGTGCTAATTAACAGAGAACAGGAGTGAACAAGGTGACGAGAAAGTGTCTAAGAAGAATCCTGGTCGTAAAATTTCAGGTACTGAGTGTAAAAGAAAAAATTCATCAGTCAACTTGATTTTATAAAGTGTTTTAAACTTAATGAATGGGAGGGTCAGGGTTAGGGTTAAGTTTAGGGTTAGGATTAGGTGTTCAGTCATCATTCCTGACCCCGTTTCTTCCATAAACACTATTTTCAAATGTTAAGAACCCTGTTATGCATAGGTTGAGGTTTTAGAGCAGAAACACATGCATGTTTCTAATGCTCCCCATGTGACTCTGATGTGACCTCTGCATGACCCCCACGTGACCTCTCACCCTTGAGATGCTCGCAGCAAGAGACGCTGGCCCCAGGTTCATGCATTGGCAGGGTCCCATTACTGGGCTTGGTGCGGTCGTAGTCGGGCGGCAGGCCGTCAGGGAGCATGGCCCGGTCGCTTTCGGGCCTGGCGACCGCCAGCGACTGCGGGAAGCCGAACATGAAGATCGCGGAGAAGAAGAGTAAGGCACCGCAGAGGAGAAAGCCGCCCCACCAGGCACCGATCCAGCGCGGGTCGTCCGGGGTGATCTCCAGCATGCCTGTGAGAACATGCGGACCTCAGTGAAACAGGACAGGCTGTACAGGTGTATGGACAGTGTACCATGTGAGGACAGGCTGTACAGGTGTATGGACAGTGTACCATGTGAGGACAGGCTGTACAGGTGTATGGACAGTGTACCATGTGAGGACAGGCTGTACAGGTGTGAGGGCAGCGTACAGGTGTGAGGACAGGCTGTATAGTTGTAAGGACAGTGTACCATGTGAGGACAGGCTGTACAGGTGTATGGACAGTGTACCACGTAAGGACAGGCTGTACAGGTGTAAGGACAGTGTACAGGTGTGAGGACAGGCTGTACAGCTATGAGAACAGCGTACAAGTTTGAGTACAGGCTGTATAGGTGTAAGGACAGCATACAGATGTGAGAACAGGCTGTAAACGTGAGGACAGTGTATATGTGAAAGGACAGGGTGTACTGGTGTAACTACAGCGTATCGGTTTGAGGATAGAGTATATAGGTGTAACTGCAGTGTACATGTTTGAGGAACGGGCATGCACGTGTAGTTGTACAGTGTACAGATGTGAGGATAGGGTGTACAGATGCGAGACAGGGTATATAGGTGTGATGACAGTCTGTACCGGCACAGGGGTGAGACTCACTGGTGTCGATGAAGACAGCATCCACGTAAAACTTTGTGCAAAGGGATCCCAGGATGAAGCCGCAGGCTGGTCCAAACACCAGTGTTGAAAATAAGATTCCTGCAGTGAAGCAGAACACGGTGGAACCTCAGCAAACAGGAGCAGTCATAGCAATTTTCAGGAAGCTCCTTATTGAGAGGAGGAGGGTTACTGATTTACTCAAATCCCACCCAACTTATGGAGGCAGACCTGGTACACAGAGACCCCCTGGGTGACAGATGCAGATGCCCTCTGGATAAATATTTATGGAGAAGCATGAAAGGCTCAAAGTAAACTAAACAAAACACTTGGGATCCTCAGTCTTAACAATGGCTCATTAGAGCTGGAGTTATTTTTGGGCTGCAGCTTTAATTAAATGTCTGACTTCTGCAATCTGTAGAACGACACAAAAAAGCAACATGAATGAGTTCGGAATGAACCCGGCCCCTTCTGTCTGCAGTGGGACTGAGGGAAATTTGGCCACATCAGTGGAGATCGGGGCTGTTTCTGGGGTATATTAGTGAGCTCGCTCTCAGATTTCCCGACAGTCTGACACGGCTGAATGGAGACATAAACCAGTCCAAGCAAAAGCCTGACAGGCCACTTACAACGCTGGTCGGCATGGTTACCAGGTTACCAGGTTAGCTGCAGTAGCCAGACAGCTTGATGCATCAGTGGTTCAATAGACCCCCCCCCCCAATATACCTTCAGAGTCTGAACACTGCCCTTGGAGTGCAAGGCTCAGTGCCACTGGGGGACAGTTTGTGTAAGCTTTTCTTCACAGTGTGGCGGGGGCAGTTTTGGGGCAGTCACGAGGGGTGGCATCCCTATTCCATAAGATCACAACTGAACACAAGAGCTCTTAGTACAATACCTGAACTCTGCTTTAATTACAAAAATAACAATATTACTATGTACAAGGGCATGCTATCATTCACTAATTTGGCTTCAGGTTTTTAGTAATTTTCATAGTAATTATTAACATCCATAATTCATGTCTTCTTAGACAAAAAGCTGTAAACAGGAAAACAAATTTTTGCTCAGGTTGCAGTTCCAGCTTTTACCAAGAGGGGGCAGAATCAGCACAGTATGACATAGTGCTGTCTCTTGTGCCTGAAAGGCATGGAAACAGAAAGGCGTAGAAAAGGCAAAGGTTGCAGTTGGTTCCCAATGAAATAGCATGTCAATGAAATCAGGTTTTGCTACAAAAAAATGGCCAAGACCTGGTGGTGTTAAGATAAACCTTTCTGTAACCACGGCAATAAAGCCCTCACCGCTTATCTAATGAACAGTCACATGGGGCATCGACTACGGATTGATCCGACATTGCAGGAAATCCACTGAAACTGTGATTGTTCCTGCTCAGCTTAGATACGTCGGGAAATGTTTTTAAACATAATATTATTCCCAGTATAAGAACAATGAAACACTGAAGTCTGCACAGGATTTGTTAAGATGGCATAACGATAGGATGTGGAGCCTTTTATATTATGCAGCCATTGAACAATTAAAACATCATTGGGCAAGAATAACTGAACTAATTCCTCTGCAGTAACTCATTTCCTCAGCTGGTTAGACGCGAGGAGCAGACGCAGTGAAGCACTGCTTCAGAGTGGAGGCATGTGCAGAAGGTCTGCTCTCCAGCTGGGACCTCAGCTGTGGTCGGCCTGCCGTGACGCGTCACCGACAGCACGGGCTGCTGGCTTTGGGGGAGGGACAGGAGCAGAGGTGACAAGGCAGCTTCGGCCCCCGCAGAGCACAGACGTTAGATCTGCTATCAGTTGCACTCATGTCCATCGGTAACATCACCATGTTCGGAGGAATTCAAAGGCTCTCGCTGTATCACTCCGGGAGAAAAATGCATTTACTCTGCATGTAGAAACCTGCACGCTCGCCTTGCTTGTGAGTGTATTAATGTTAATTTAAACCAGGGCAGCAGTTCCCGTGTCCAGCTGCAAAACACAGAATCCAGACCGCCCATTGCACAGGGTGGATGAGTCTGACCGAGCAGCATCCAGACTCCAGCCAAATCAGGACATCTGGTGACACGGTACGGGTCATCACTTATGTCACCAACGCGACCGCGACCCTCACCCCAGCGTCCCTGTACTCGCATCTGTTGGTAATTTTGTGCATCACTTGCGGCGTTTTTCACTAAAAACTGATTCAGAAGAGACACCCCAAACCCCCCTCCCCACCTGCCCTCCACACGGATTACGACTATCTGAACAGAAGCGCTGATGCACGCTGTTGGCGCTGGAGAGCGTGTGCTGCCCACTGGCACAGCCCTGGCTCCTCCCCCTGCCCCCAAGCCTCTGCTGCAATCCTGGAGCCACTGGCCTGCCCCCCGTATGCAGCGGTGGCCACCCGCCGTCTGGATGCAGGGACTGCGACGTGACCTATTCCGACACAGAGCCCAAGATGGCCGCCCGTCGAGCTGATATGTCAGGGCCGCTTCCTTGCTCCGTGTCCCCCCCCCCCCCCCC
>JAODLC010000021.1:9372489-9385109 GCA_026781145.1 Hippopotamyrus pictus
GTATACAAATGTGTGTGTGTGTGTGTGTGTGTGTGTGTGTGTGTGTGTGTGTGTGTGTGTGCGTGCATGCCTGTGTGTCTTTCTGTGTGTGTTTGTGTCTGTGTAGGTGTGTATATACTTGTCTGTGTGTGTGTACCTGTGCCTTGCAGTGGAGTACCCTGCACCGTGTACCGACTCCCCATGCTTTATACGATAGGATGTCAGTCATCTTGAACTTGAAGTTGACAGGCTGTCCTTGGCAGTGTGGCTTGGATAATTAATGTCACAGACCAAAAAAACAACATTGCTTTACGTTGCTCAGTTTGCACATGCAAAGTTTATAACTCGGTAATAATGATAAACAGCAGTGTCAGAAATGTTCTATGAGGTGTGCTTGTGCACTGGATACATTTCACTCTCACAGGTTTTATACAGTTTCATACTGTATCTGGGCCCTTTCTATTGTATTTCACCCTCTGCTCTTCAGGGTGCTTTAAAAAGACTCTTTTTCTTAATGTATTCTGTCAGGTCCTGAAAGAGGATATTGCTCACCTCAAATGAACCATATCACCAGTATTCATGATTCAAATGCAGACTCCTTTATCTGGCTGATCCTTATTTTTGGAATGCTTGTATCTTCTGTATGGTGTATGTTTTTTGGCCTTATTCAGTACGGAACAAGGTGTCTGTGAGGCTGGAGTATCCAACATCATAGGCAGTACAGGGGCTCAGTGGGAGCAGCCTGGGTGGGGTGACGGTACCATCACAGGACACACACACACACACTTGTATTTATAACCCCTCCGCAGCCCTAACCTGAAGAATAAGTAACCAAACCAAATAAAAAGACTTTTGGCATCTTTAGTTTTTTTTATTGCAGTCACAGATTTTTATAAAAATAAAAGGTGGTCCCCACTATGTCAAAATAACAGGTTTTTATCACATTGTGGTGGATATACATGATCCTGCACCCCCCCTCTCTCTCTCTCTCTCTCTCTCTCTCTCTCTCTCTCTCTCTCTCTCTCTCACACACACACACACACACATTAGGGGAAAGTCAGAGACACCAGCTCAGGAATTTGTGTGTTTAGACAGTGGGAGGAGACCAGAGCACCTGGAAGAAACCCACCCAACACATGTGGAGTGCAGTGAGTGCAGTGAGAGAGTCAAATTCCCCACCCCGGTGTGACCTGTCCCCACATTCTTGCATAAAAGTATAAGATGTACATGATATGCCCCGATTCTAGTACTAAGATATGAAGACAGCTTTGTCCTCAGTGATGCACAAGTGAGGCAAACAGCACATTGCCAGCATATGTGATGCTAGGCATTGGTGCACCTAGACTGGGGTACAAGTCTAAGCAATATTAGAGTGAACATCAGTATAGTAGTATGGTAACTATACTATAAGGTACTGTACTTACACAGTAAGACTTCATTTCTAATTTTTAAGTTTTCATTTCTAACTTTATTTTCTAATTTGTTTATGGATATAACTAACAATTTTTTCTTCCCTTTGTCTTTCTTTGTGCTGGTGTAACACCCAGATTCTCCTCTGGGGATTACAGTTTTTCTCAATTGCTTTGGCACATTTCATGAAACATAATTAACAATCTTATGACCTTAACAGCATTTCTCAAAACAGCCCATGCATACAGCAACACTATGAGTTCGCTGCAAAAGCCTGTAATTTATCCAAAACAATTAACTCATCTTTCAAAAGCAAATAATCCCACCAATGAATTAGTCAGCATCACCAAAATGAAAAGTACAATCAGCGTCACTTTAACCATGAGGGTCAAAATGCTTAGATATATTGTCGGTTTGTCAGTGTAAGTCTGTCAGTGTAAGTCTGCTCCTGAGCTCCACAAAGCTGAATGATAGTCAGTTCCCATGTGCTCATTGTCACAGACTGATCATTTTTCATTAGCAAACTTATTAGTGTGAAAGAGATCAGTGGAGGCCTAATGGTTGGGAAAGTGCACTGGTAGTCAAAAGGTTGCTAGTTTGAATCCCTGACCAAAGTACCACTGTGATACCTAAAGCAAGGTGCTGCCCCCTGCTATGTCACATATGGGTTAAATGCAGAGGATGTGTGCTGTGGTGTGTCAACAATGACAACTAACCAGTTTTTTTCAGTTTCAGCACTACAAGGCTCTACATTATAGCACGTAAACTTCACTGGCAAGAGAAAGCATGCATGTGTAGCTTCTTGAGAAGTCAAAACACAGTGCAATAGCAAACAAAACAGCCACACAGCAATGTAACACACAAACACATCAAAACGGCAATACAAGGACAACAAAATCATGTACTGTGGTAGCCAAAACACGGCAATGCCATATCACTGCAGTTTATTCAACATATTTTTAAATCATTTTGAAAGCTTGGTTATCTGTTCTGCATGTGGTGACTAACACGATGATCACATGCCCATATAGTTTTGGGTGTAAAATTATTACAGTGGGAAACTACATAATCTATTTTGTCCAACAAGACTAAAGCAACTGAAACCTGTGCCAAATCATGACAACTGTACAAAACCATTTTACTAAAAATTTGGAAATTTGCTTGAACGATGAGAAATGATGTTCTGCTGTGCAGAAGTGAGATTATGGTGTGCGGATTACACTTGTTGTTTTGCAAATGTTAATTATCATTTGTGAGATACTCCAAAGCAATCGAGAAAAACTGTTATAAAGTATCTATATATCTGTCTGTCTGTCTGTCTGTTCTGTCTGTCTTACTGTTTTTTTACAGTTGTTTTTAGACTTGTCTCAATACCATGTCCCTTTTACAAAACACTTAACACATGCACCATATCAGTAGACTATGTGAACTATACTGTCTTTACTTTTGAATTGTAAATTGTACTTTTGAATTGATACAAAATTCAATCATCACTTCTTCCAAAATTCATGAATACCTCTCTCAGCCATTATTCAACATTCTGTATAACTGCTTTATGTGTTTACTTCTATTTTGAATTGCAACATTACTATGCAAAAATAGAGGACAATGAAACAAATAATATATTTATTTTGTGATGCTTCAATTTGTTTGTGTTTTTCCGTTGACTGTACAGCAGTCTTATGGGAAAGAGCATATGCTGTACTTATGACAGCGCGAATCACTTTTGCGTGAAGTGTTTTGGTGGTTGAAGTGCATTTTACCCCAAAGGTTAACTGATGGGCTCAGGTCTGTTTTGTAAAGCACACTGTGTGAAGAGTTTTGAAAAAGTGGACGTGGTATTGAGACTAGTGTGAAAACAAGTGTAAAAACTGAGTGTAAAACTGTAACATCAGGACATCCCATTAGACATTGGCACCGTACTGTCAGTCAGGGTCATCAGTCAAAGAGCTGCTGTGACTAATATTTTGATTCATATTCAAATGACTATGGCATGAAATGGGGGCATGTGGTGCTGTGGTTTGCACTGTCATCTCACACCTCTGGGACTGAGGTTCGAGTCTCCACCAGGCTTCCGTTTGTGGAATTTCCCCCACAGTGCAGAAATGTGTTTTGGTATATACTAGAGATACCAAAAGGGCTGCCGGATTGAATGGTGTGCCTCAGTGTGCCCTGTGATGGGTTGGTGCCCTGTGATGGGTTGGCACCTCATCCTGGATTGTTCCCTGCCATGTGCCCATAGCTTCCCAGTCAGGGTCTGGTGTCTGCATAGGACTGGCAGTCACAGAAAATGGGTGAATGGATGCCCTTAGACATTTGGGAAGGGTGTGTGAAATTCTGGGGATGTGTCTATTTCAGGCCAGTGCCCAGCTAACGGAACCCCCCCCCATAAAGAATTGCATTAAGCCGTGCTCCATTCTTCTGCAATACAGTGCAGATAGAGTTTTTATTAATGTCACTCAACGAGCAATTGAGATTTCAAATGTTAAAAGTTTGCTAGGCTAATTGATTTGTTTTGAAAATTAGTACCAAATTTTGCATTATATTGTAGCACAACAAAGTCTTTTTACATCTTCAGAAGAAATTAAAACTACACATTTCCCTTTGTGCAGCAGAGTAACATTTTGTCATAATGCTCAGTGGACAGGATCCACTTTGGTTTGCAAATATGTGGCCAGCATTGTGAATTCATGCAATAATTCGTTGTTATAATCATTTTGTCGCAAGCCAATGTTTTTGGATCAAACCAGATACATATTAATAAAAAATATATATTTAAAAATAATCTTTGTGTAAAATAGATTACATACAGAACACTGTCGCCTTTCTTGATTTAAAGAAGCTTTTTTATTCCACTATGGTCATTTCTACGACATTATTAAGCCTACAGATATAAAAGTGTGTTAAATTTGGGTATTAAAGATATACAGTGGACCTTTGAGCATAATTGTCCAGCTACCTCAGAATTGCAGAGTATGGAATATCTATGCCAGGAATAAATTGCCGGTTAGTCATGATCATAAATGTGTGTAATCCAAATGGACTGGTACGCTGTGTCCTTTCTCATCTGGCCTATGTGCGTGGTACACACCCAGACCCCCCCGCACTGAAAGCTGAAACTCCACAGACAAGTCACGCAACTGGGCGTGAGTGTCTTTGCGTGATCAATTGTGGACAACCTTCTGTGAAATGATGTCATGCGGCCAAATATAGGTGTTAAAATGCAAAGCCTCAAAAGGAAACATTTATGTTTTTTTCCCTCATAATTGCTTAAATTATAATTATGTCAAAATAATTTACTGAACTTCATCAGTGAAAGGAGTTTGCCTGGTGCATGTGACCGTGTGCATGTGGAGCTTGAAAGGTGGATGGGTAACTTCCAGAGCAGAATCGTAGGTCACATGTTCACATTTACCCAATAAGAGAAGGCATTTTAAGCTTAGAAGTGGCTGTAATTAGGGACAAAGACACTGTGTGTCTTTCTGAGATGCTACATTGGTTTATTAGCTAACTTTTGGTGAGAATGCCTTTTGAACATGCACACATAAATACATACCTAACGTCATGGTTTTCTGCAGAAAAAAAATCTGGCAGTGCCGCATTATGATAATACGTTAATGCTCTGTCAGATGAACAGAGCCAGTGTTAGAGCAGTCTGGCAGTTTAGCACCCTACCTGCAGTCATTAGACATTCGACAGAGTGAGCCAATAGGAGAGCAGATCTTTAGGCCATATAATTCCCCCTGCAGCTAAGAACACTTCTCATTGGCCTGTCGGGCCATTATGTGAGTCACTGGGTCACCCCATTCCTGAAGGGGGGGGGAGAAGGTGCAAGAATGCAGGTCAACCTGAAACCTGTTCAGTGTTGTTGTGCTAGAACAGCAGACTCAGGGGATGCCTATGATTGGATGCATACAATAAATATGGTTTCATATGGTAGTACCTAGGCTGTGTTTGGAATGTCCACTTCCACTTGTCTATTCATTCAGTATATTGTGTTCCCTGCATAGAACATTCACCTGGGGATAAGGGCAGCAGCTGATACATTTCAGACCCTAGGCGGGTGTTACACTGCTACATAATTATGTGCCGGATATTCATAATTGTCGTCTCTGCCACATAAACAAATGCCGGGACATGGACACCAATGTTGCTGTTTTTGGATAAGTACACATTGTAATTAACATATGACATCACAATGTTGAAATAAGAAAAATAATATAACCATCCATCTATCTTCTGTAACTGCTTATGCTATTCAGGGTCGTGGGGGGTCCGGAGCCTATCCTATGGGTGCAAGGCGGGGAACAACCCATTGTATGGCACACTGACACACATCATTCACTCACACACACACACCTTTGGGCAACTTGGTAACTTCAATTAACCTCAGCATGTTTTTGGAGTTTGGGGCAAAACCAGAGTCCCCGGAGGAAACCCTACGATGACACAGGGAGACTCGAACCCAGGTCCCAGAGGTGTGAGGTGACAGTGCTAACCATTGCACCACTGGGCATAAAATATAGCTTCACAACAAATCTGTGCACATGTAACCTCATTTGCAACATACTTGACTATACTGTATCCACCTACTTAAGCCTGATGGGGGCTACAGCTGTAACTATGGTTTTTATACTAATCTTATATATACTGCATCAATTGTGGATTACTGTTTACCATGTAAAGCACTGCTGACTGGCTTCTTTTTGCCAATAAGGTGTGTAGCTGGATGGGATACGATGCTGTGCCTGTGAGAGGAAGGTTGCCAGTTCGAATCCCCCTAGATTGGCAGACTGATTTCCTCTTTGGTCCCAAAGCAAGGCCCTCAGCCCCAAACTCCTTGGACTGTCTGGCCCTGCTTTCAATAAGAGCGTAATTTTAGTAAGTTGTACTCTTGCCTAGTGATCGGACCTGTTATCTTACCCATCATTCTTTTATTAACCGCACAAATCTTCCCCCCAAACAGTGCACTCATTAGTGAGTGCGATTGTGCTCATGAGGTGATAGCAATTTTGTATCCTTGTAGAACCCAGCATGTGTTTTATTTTTTTAATCGATGAGAAACTCAAGCAGCAGAGGAGGGGGGTGACATAAAGACTTTGCAAATGGCCATTGAACCCTTAACCCAGGAGGTGTAAGGCTGCAGTGATAATTAAGCACAGGGGCAGCGTGTCGGCAGCCATCTTTAGTTATACTGGCCTGCCGTGTAATGTTAGGGCACATAGACCTCTGGGCGATACATTCGCACCTGCTAAATAACCCGGTTAGCAGCCAGACGACTGGGCCAGCAGACTGGGAGGTTACAGTGCTGTGGTCCTTAGAGACGGCAGCCCAAAGCCAGGAGAGTGGATGCTCAGTGTCCTCAGGCACAAAGAAGGAGCCCCAGACGGCTGGCACCTTTCTATAAGGCTGACACCCTCACACATACGGAGCAAACCGACTACATCATCACCGGTCAATTACAGGCGAGTACAGTGGCCTGACCTTCTCTGCCGAAACACCCACAAGATTCTAGGTAGATCTTCACTGAACATGATGCTCCAGTAGAAGAAAATGATCTAATTATCTTTGTGGGGGGGTTGAATATGTAATTGTACATGCAGCTGCTGGCAGTGTCTGTGTAGCAGACAGGTTCGAAACGGACTACTGAGGAAAGTCAGCACAGACTGATAACAGAAAAATTCAGAGTATGGGTGGCATAGGAATGTGACATGAGAAAGAGTGAGGTACACAGCTATAGAAATGTGAACTGAGACAGAGTGAGGTACACAGCTATAGAAATGTGAACTGAGACAGAGTGAGGTACACAGCCATAGATATGTGAACTGAGATGAGGTACACAGCTATAGAAATGTGAACTGAGACAGAGTGAGGTACACAGCCATAGATATGTGAACTGAGACAGAGTGAGGTACACAGCCATAGATATGTGAACTGAGATGAGGTACACAGCCAGACAGCACCTCAAAGGCAGACGTGTGAGGCAGGTGAAGCAGGCACACAGCTCATTCTGCACATTATCACTGTGATGAACTTTTAGTGCGAGTGGCTATTATTAAACTGAAAGTAAAGTAGCCTTAGGTAGTTATAATTAGAGTCTGTGCTTCTCCTGTTATAGTAGACTGGCGCAGCTGAAAGAAGGAGGGGCTTCCAAAGACATGTGATAGCTATTTCTCTTAAATATGGGAGACTATTGACATACACAGAAAATTAGCAATGTGCATGTACAATGATACCCTTATTTATTCATACCCTTAAGTAGAACTAAAACATGATACCACTGAAAGAAAAAGACAATAAATACTAAATTAAAAATAATCCAAAACATGAAATATGCCACAACTCTGACCAGGTTAAACGACTGGAATTCCCTGGATGGATGTAGCACCCAAATGGACTTTTGAATTTGCATCCACATGGAACTTCTCTGGTGAATCTTCTTGTTTGTTCAAACCACACCTTTGATTGTATTGATGTGAGCAGATATCAAAAGCCAGTTAATAACTCTTTGCACAAATCTGATGTGTGTGTTATGGTTTATTGGTTTTAGATGCAATTGTCATGAATATGAATAATGATACGCTTTGATTTAGTCATAACTTAATTTATTATTTAATCATTGTGCTCACATCATAGTGTCAGCAGCAGCTTGGCAATGTATAGAAACTATGCAATATGATCATGTAATGTTATGAGTTATGCAGAGACAGCTACAGAGTTTAAAAGTACAGTAAGGAAGAACAAACGTGAGTTTGAAATTTGAGTATTATGAGAGAGCTGTTCATCTGAGAAAGCTTGCTGCGAAAGTTTTGTAAACTGCGTCCATGTTTTCCAGACATCAGTGTTTGAGCACTACAGTGACAGGCCAGAAAGAACAACATGAATTTGCGGGCGCTGAGTGAAAACCTCTGAAATGATACACTAGTCAAGCATATCGATTACAGGTATGACACTACATTACTGACGTTAGCCTGCGTGACTAGTGGGACGTGACTCGGGATCGGCAACTCGCCAGTTCAAGTCTCCAGTGTGATTTTACCATTCGGTCCTTGAGCAAGATCCTATTAACACCCGATTGCTTCAGGGGCCGGCTGACCTCGCCTTCTCAAATACGTGCATCGCTTCGGATAAGAGCTTCTGTTAAGATAAATAAAAATACTTTACACGACTTTTTCCCAGGTCCTTACGGAAAACATGCTTCATTGCAGCCATATCGCTCCTCATCTCTGAATCTTTTTCCGCCGTGTTGTCAGGAAGAGCTTCTAAAGTTGCAGGCTCCTCTTCCTCAGACAGCCTTCATCCTGTTTGCATTCCAGAAACCCTTTTCTAACTTGTGCTGCCTCACTTATATTTACCTGAAGTCCACAACAGTGTAATGTATCATGTATTTAGGGAGAATACAGTCATTCCTTATTCATAACCGCAGTCAGCAGGGCTGCATTTTATGAGTCTTACAATATGTTACGTTTGCCATTATCCTATAATCATTCTTCTTTTCTGTGTTCTGACATGTTATAGGGCTGGGCCTTGGCTGTCTCTTTTGAACCTTATTAAGTCAGTTTCTACTAATATAAAAATTATGTCATGTTTTTTTTCCTTATAAAGACATTCTTGGCATGGTTCCGTCCTTTCTTGTGTTACCTGAAAGGCTGACTCATTCTCCCAGTGAGGGGGAATGGAACTCAGCACAGGTCAGACACAAAGATGTTGTGACACGCACACGTACATCCCAATCACCTCACGGGCACAATCACGCTCACTAATGAGTGCGCACACACGATTACACAATGCCACATACTGTCAGGTCATGGCAGATGCAGACAAACAGTGCTCTGTGCTATACTGCTACCCATCTAGTGCCTTTTCAATTACATTAAAAAGTCGTGGACTACATGTGTGTCAGTTTACTAAATTTACTCCTGGTGTTTTACATTTTATCTCCAAAGTTTATTATTATTGAAACAGTGAATGCATACATACTATCTGGTGATTCTTCCTCACAGTTCTTATGAGTTAACGACTCACAGACGGAATTCTGATCTTGAATTCAATTTCTGCTTTTTAAATTCAAAGACATTGTTTTATTCAAGGACAAACACAAGTCAGTAGCTGTGAGGGCAGTAAATATAATAAAATATAATCAAATAATTTAAAAAGTCAAATGATATAGTTAGCAGATGCATTCATCAACAGTGGCACGTAGTTGAGAAAGCAGAGTTGGTATGTGGAGCAATTCAGTGTTAAGCCCATTGCTCAATGGCCCAATGGTGAAATCACTCTGTCAACCACAAGATTTGAACTGACAGCCTTCCCATCACCAGCACGGAGTCCTAACCCACTGAGACACATGCTGCCTTTTAAGGTAGTAAATCTTACAATTTAATCTTGACTTCCGCTCCTCTTTGTCTCTGGGTCGCCAAAGGTCAGGGCTGATGTCCTCGTTACCTATAACTACTGTCACAGTGCCCTCGTATTGTGAAGGTTTACGCCATTGCACTACATCCTCACTCTCCCGTGCCGCCCTAAAAAACTGAACTTCTCCTGCTCATCAGCAGGAACACGCTGCCAAGCAACCCATGGGTTTTTGATTTTCAGCTCAGAGATACGCCATGAGGGTTCATTAAATGTGGCAAATAGTGTGACGTTATCAATCATTCTGTGGCTCACTTTCAGTTTTGTAGATATATTTGTAAATATATGTCCGTGTGTCTGTGTCTGTGACATTAATCTCTAATATAGTACTATAAATTGCATATATTATAATGTTTTGATGTATTTCATTGTGACAAAGTAATATGTATTTTGTTTTTAAATGAATGTGGAGGGAGTTTTTCTTAAAGGAGATTCCCCGATGAAATCATAAAACTGGCCACACTTGAATACCTTTGCTTACGTGACCTCACATCTGGAGAGAGTGGGGGTGAGGTTTCCCAAAGAGGGCGGGGACTTTCCATCAGGGGTTACTGCTCTACAGATGGGTGCAGCTCGAAATCACTGGCCAGTGAGGTATTTTATTGCTGCAAACACTTTGATTTAATATGTTTTTTTTTGCTAGAAGACTAGAGTTTTGTTTAGAAGAGTGGGATAGAACAGTTTCTGTGGGAAATTTTCATTTTTATAGGCTGTGTGCCTGACTTACTGTGTTTTTGTCCAGCTCCTGTCCTGGATAAGGTAGTTCCACCTATAATAAGCCTCTAGAGAAGAAATTTTACCAAAATGAAAATGACTAGCACACTTAACTTTTCACGCTTAAGTTTTCTTTATCACTGAACGACAAACATAAATAATGTCATTGTCTTAATGTGAAAGATCCTTTTCCACTGTAGGAGGTCAATTGCAGCATCTGGTCGTAAGGTTGGAGAAAACGTCACAAAATAAGGAGCAAGATTCTCTCTTTTCCTTTTCTTAAAGTCTTAACGGTTTCTTTCACTGTCATATTTCAAATGGTTTGTGTTTTTAACGAGAACCATTGGAGTATTTAACTCTGTGGTCCAAAGGTTTTACCAAAGGGATGTTTGGATTTCCTGCAGGCGAGATACGACAGGAGATATTTGACCTGGCACGAAGTGGCTAACGTTAGCGCTGGTTGGATTAGTGTTTAACTTTACAGTGAGGTGTGGGCCATCTCCATCACGCTGGCTGAAGCTCTCGACAGCAGGCGGAAAAGCCAATCCGCTCAGCCGGCCGTGTCTGTGCAGATGGTCTCCATAGCAACAGCTGTAGTGTCAGAGGGCTGTTGGCTTGAGCAGCGGATGCTGCGAGAGGTAGCAGGCACACTTTGAGGGCAGCCTCCGGCCTCTACGTGCTTCAGGCTACTTCGATATTGTGCTATGGCCCTGATAGGTTAGCTACCACAAGTTCATGTGAGCCCGTGCCAACAATTTACTCTGAAAGACAGGACCTCAGTGAAGAGAGGCCACAGATGTCAGCAGTCCATCGTCCGGGGAAGGACACTTGTTTTATGCTGCTATACAGAGGCCTACTTAGTTTGATTTTAACCAGATGAGTGATACAACAGTCTACAGCAGTGTTTCCCAATCTGGTCTCCGGGGACCCACAGTTGCTCTATGTTTTTGCTTCCTCCCAGCTCCCTACCAGACAGAGCAAAAACGTGGACTTTCTGTGAGTCATGATTCATTCAAAGAATATGAGCTCTTTAGTCATTTTAGCTAACTTTCACAAACCAAATGTTTGTACGGAATAGTCCTTAAAAGCCTGGTCAAAACTTTGCTTGGTGTGCTAAATAATGAATGATAGAGAGCCATGTTAATGATTTATTCATGTGTGTTTATAAGTCTGTGTCTGCATGAATGTGTGTGGTGTACACACATGAATCATTTATGTTATCTAATTCAGACTATCCGCTTCAATTGGTTAACATATAACAATTCACACCATTGCTGATTATTTGGTTTAGTAAGAGTTTATTCATTAGATATGTAGGGGTTTGTCACGGGTGTGAAAAATCAAATGGGCAAACCTGGAATATATAAATAATGGAGAAAAGTGGTGGATGCCAGTGTTTGTAGAAGCTGCCCTGGGAAATGATCTGCAGCCTGGAGAAGGAACTCCACGTGACCATGGGGACCCCAGCTAGTGCACTATATCACCAAGACGTCACAGGAGAGAGAGGGGGGAGCCAGTAGCAGGGAACGGGGGGACGCTACGGCCACAGCAAAAGCAATTTACACCATGACATGTTCAACAGCCAGCAGGAAATAGAGTGGAATCAGGCAAAAGGAGCCAGATAAAACGTATGTTATCAAAGACGCTTTCAGCCAAGCTGTGAGGCATTATCCTGGTGGCTGAGTGGATCAAGAGGGAGCTTGTCAGGGTGGCAGTAATAGTGTAGAAAAAGAGAGACCGCTGGCCTTTGATCTGCGCAGCTGTGCATCCTCAACTGTACACTGATCTTTGACCTGCGCAGCTGTACAGCCTCGATTATACACTGATCTTAGATCTGCGCAGTCATATAGCCTCAACTGTATATTGACCTTAGATCTGCGCAGTTGTATAGCCTCAACTGCAAACTGACCTTAGATCTGCGTAGCTGTACAACCTTGACTGTACACTGACCTTAGATCTGCACAGCTGTACAGCCTCAACTGTACACTGACCCTAGATCTGTGTAACTGTACAGCCTTGACTGTACATTGACCTTAGATCTGCACAGCTGTACAGCCTCAACTGTACACTGACCCTAGATCTGTGTAACTGTACAGCCTTGACTG
>JAODLC010000021.1:9385209-9396718 GCA_026781145.1 Hippopotamyrus pictus
TACATTGACCTTAGATCTGCACAGCTGTACAGCCTCAACTGTACACTAACCCTAGATCTGCGTAGCTGTACAGCCTTGACTGTACACTGACCTTAGATCTGTATCCGTAGCAATTATATTCGGTAAGGCAAGGCAAGTTTATTTATATGGCACATTCCATACAGAGAGGCAGTTCTATGTGCTGTACAGAGAAAAAAAGAGTGAATATAATAATAAGGACAAGCGATTAAATATAGTAAAATACAGTGAAAAGTAATAGACATAGCAAGTAATTAAAATACGGTAAAAATATAGTGAAAAGACAGGGCAGTATCTGAATTAATCAAAGGCATGGATAAATAAAATGCTTTTAATTTATATTTAGGTGTCTCTGCTGTTAGCAGCACTAGCAGCTCATCCTCAGCTGCATGACGGACGCAGCAGGAAGGCTATAAGTATCACACTGCGGTCTGGGCGGCTCCAGGCTGCAGGTAAGGAGTCCTGTCCTGCTTCTGTTTCTTCTCAGTTTCTGCACGTTGGTACATTTTTCTCCTCGATCCTCGGCCCTGTTGCATTGGTGGGTCTGCATGTCTGCGTGCCAGGCTGATGCCACACCCACTGCGCCTCCAGCTCCCTGGGACCGGGACTTAAACAAAGAAGCAGACTGCATGTGGTCGGTGTCGGAAATCACGTGTGACTCATCACGCTAACTCTTTACTAAACTCTCAGTGAGGCTGGCTGGTGCGTTATACGATACGATATCTGTCAAAATCTTTGGGTTGACGCTGGGTTACACCCTCCATTCCTGAATCAGATGTTTAGCATGCAGTGGGTAACCAGACTTTTTATAAATAAGGAGAAATAATGCTAATATTAATAAAGTTCTATGCACTGACTTCCTGAAGAGGTTTAAACGCAGCTGTATTTCTTGTCCATGATGGTGGCCTTTGGTTGCATTGACCTTTACCTGTGTTAATTTGCAGAGAATGACATCAGAAGCAGAGGCCCAGGGGAGGAACCCGGGCAAAAGGACCAGAACGCCTTTCCACGGAAATATCCATTCACCCATCCATCTTCGGTACTGCAGCACTGGGTCACAAACAGCCTGAAGCTCATTCCAGGAAGCAGAGGAAACGCGGCATGGAAGCTTCCAGGACACATCACTCCCACACCCTACTGCCTATTCCGAGAGGCCGATCCATCCTAGTCTGTTTTTGGACTGTGGGATGGAACTGGGGCACTCGGAGGAAACCGAGATGGCAAGGGATAAACATGCAGACACACACACACACACACACACACACACACACACACACACACACACAGATTAGGTATCTATATTTTTGTGGGGACTCTTTTCCACAGGCATAACCCTAATCACAGCCCTAACCTTAACCATAAGTAACAAAACAAAATACAAGACTTCTAGCATTTTTAGTTTTTTGATTGCAGTCACAGATTTTTATAAAATTTAGTTTATCTTGTGGAGGCCAAAAAAATGGTCCAATGTCAAAATAACATGTTTTTATCACACTGTGGGGACACTCAAACTGAAAATGCAAAATGCAGAAGAACCAACCCCCTCCCACTTTAAAAATATGAGCGCGGTACCAAACCCTTTGGCCTGTGCCTAAGACCTCATGCACGGTGCCACTCCATAAATATTCTCCGGTTTCATGCTCCTGCTATATATGTCATCTCTCTGTCTAGGAGAAGCTGCATTAATATCTAAAGAACTTCCACAGTTCCCCGGGGACAAGCCCGGCACGTGGAGTTCCCAGCTTTCTGAAGCTCCCCGCCGTTCGCGCCATCAGAGCCGATCCGTCAGCTGCGAGGGCTCAGGACAGAAGCAGTTTCGGTTCTCCAGTTCGCCATGACTCACATTTGGCTCGGTGATGATGTCATCTGTGCCTTGTGCTGTATTTAAATTCTAAGTATGTACAATTAGCGGCCTGTATCTCAGTGTCCAGAGTTTCAAATCATTAATTACAGAACCAGTTCAAGGTACTCTGGCATTGAACCGAATACAGTATTTAGACCAGATCAGATCTCTGATTTGTCAGAATTTGTTTAGAATTTTATTCATGAATTTCAATTATAAAGAAGAGACAAAGTGAACTACTTGGATGGAGCCATGAAATGCAGGGGGAGTGGGCCGTTCATTTCCTGCTTTTAGCTGGGAAATTGAGGGACACCCATCACAGGCTGAGGATGGCGTGACGCCCGCTGTGAACCGGCATCGACAGCATAATGCAGATCCTTGCGACGCTGCGCTTTTTCACTCACATTTGCATGCGACATTAGTGCAAATTGCATGGAAAAAAAAACATATAAGAGAAATCCTGAGTTCAAAAAGGCTTCAGATTGCTATTGGCTCGGCGAAAAGTCTGATAAAGGTTATCTAGCATGTTAGCGGGCTGGCTGCCGGCCAGAGAGAAGTGTTCCGGGAACCGTGAGCTCATTTCCCTGGGTATCATCAGGAAACCACGTCAGGGGACATTTTTGGGTCACCATGAGAGTGCGATTTAAAAGCCGGTTCCGAGGGGTGACATTTTTAATGTGTCTGCTGCTAGATCTGACCAGCAAAATGGCACAGCAAAATACCCCCCCGTGACGCTCTACACCAGTGGGGCCTCACACAGCAGGGATATGAATGCCGTAAAGAAAAACCCTAAAAGATATCCAGGCTGTTTTCCTCTGGTCGCCTGCCGCATTTTCCCCTGCCGGGGACTCATTAGCGCTCCTGACAGACGGCAGGACGCACTTATGCAAATGAAGCCAAACACAGGAGCCCTCAAAGCAGGCATCACGCTGACACCCCACCCCCCGCCACCGCGCTGATGGAACTGCGCAGGCACGCACCCTGAAAGGACGGGAGACGGGGTGTTTAATCAAAGCGACACGCGCCATTGGCGTGAACCACTGTGCGTGGCAAGGACAGAGAGCGAGAGAGAGACTACTCAGCGACTCCCTGAAGAGAGGATCAGCTACAGCCCTCTGGAGAAGAAGAATCAAAGAAATGAGCTCTCATCTGAATGGCATGTGGGCGGGGCCACATTCAGGACGAGTGCCGAAACACTGGGAATGCAGTGCCAGGGGTCACGCCCTTTACCTCAGCGCTACGGGATAAAAATAGTTATTACACCAGCTGTTCCTGATTTGTGTACCAGTTTAACCTATGCGTGGTGAAATTGATCAGAAATCAGCTGAAGAAATACCTTAATTTAAATATATTGTTTCCTTTACTGTAGGACAAAACAGACCAATGGCCCCTCCCAGAATGCTTTGGAGCAGCATACATTTAATGGAACCTGATTGGTTATGAGCCTGGCAGGGTGGCAGGTTCAGCTTCTGCATTGAGAAGTGCAGGCAATCTCATCCAGAAGGGTGTAGCAGTGATACGCCTCCATGCAGGGTGGGGGGTGGGGGGGGTCTCACGATATGCTGACACCCACAGAGATGCTGCCAGACCCCCCTCAACCTGAGCAGCAGCCTGATCCGCCCTGGTGAGCTTTTTTAACATGGGCCCCCTATAGTTTCAGATGCCCGGGGGTGTCTGCTCACCGGCCCTCTATCTGCTCCACTATCTGCCCCATGCTGTTATCTTGCCCTTCTATCTGCCCCGCACTTTTATCTGCCCTTCTATCTGCCCCGCACTTTTATCTGCCCTGCTATCTGCCCCGCTCTGCTATCTGCCCCACTATCTTTTGCGGTGGGGGGGTCAGGAGCATGACGTGCTCTGTCAGCAAACAGCCTTGGAGCTCCGCTCCCACACTGCATTAGCTCTCCACTCCATGGTCACGCAGCTATCTCCAGACCAGAATGCAGTTTTGTGGCACATATCATTCTCCAGTCGCCAGGCTGCTCTTTTGCCGTGATGGTGAGCTATTTTAAAAGTGCTCCCCCCCAGTGTCCACTCGGCACCCCGCCCGGGCATGCCGCTCTATTTATAGCCGGTGTCGGGGGGGGGGCGGGGTGAGCAACGCGAGCCATGGAACTTCAATCAGCCATGCTGCCAGGAAGCCCATTGGAAACAGCCCCGCCCCCAGCGGGCCAACGGGCCTATCGCAGCCAAAAACCCGCTCTCATTAGCATCACACCATGTTCTGACCTGGATGGCTTTTAAAAGTTGGGCATAAAGGTTCGTTTAGAAAATCGATTATTCTGCTGTGTAGACAGCCTGTCTTGAGTTACATTAATTAGACTGTATGCGATTATTTTGATTAGATTGCATTACATTACATTTAATAGCTGATAATGGATGCAGCCAGCATGGGGGCGAATGCAGATTTGAGGCCATCGTCAGCTCAGAGAGCATTTAGTGCCTCTGATTGGGTCTTTACTTGGGATGGGGGCTCAGGGAATTCAGGATGGGGGCTTCGCTGTCAGGCAGGCTGGATTATATGGGCTCCCTCAGTGAAGCTTAAACGTGATTGGCAGACGAGTTGGGCGACGGGCAGATTGGCAGAGTAGACACCCGGGGGGCGTGCTGCCATTAGTAGAGGAGGGGGGGTGGGGCGGGGGTCTTCAGAATTGTGGAACAAATGCTCAAGTTCTGCTGAACTTCGAAACTAAAACCTCTGTCATCAGCCAAGATTTAGCTGACGGGGATCCAGTGGCAGTAGTGCCAGTGAGCAGCGAACAGGGCTGGGGGACATGTGGACTGCACTTGATCCTGCGCTAAATCCAGTCGCTTGGGGATCTCATTCTCTCCAGCTGAGCAGCTGATGGAGCCTTTACTGTCTCACCATCCATAACAGAAGCCAGTGTTACCTCACTATCACCCCAACGCCATCATCACCCTACCCTGGGCCTGCCACCCAGTGCGGGTGCCACTTATAATCTGCTTGCTAAAAATAAGGTATACCTGTCTTTAGGGTTAGGACACAGAACAAAGGTACCTGAATAATGTGCAGGAGACAGGAAGTCAACATACTGCTGCATTGGTGCAAAAAGACCATAGCTAATCGGGGAACAGCGACAGCTCTGTCAACTATCCGCCATTTAAAAGGCAGCTTTCCTCGGGCTGCCAGTGAAAACCTCCGCGCTTGTTTATTTGCTAGCAGACTGAGGTAATTTGTGACCACTTCACCAATGCTGTGTGATTTTAAAATGACATGGAGGTCAAATAGGCACATCGCTTAAAACAATTTAAATCTCGGCACTCATAATTCTGCATAATTCACTGAGATTCACTGAAATTCTAAATGGATCGAGAATTAATAGGCACAGATATTCCCCCTGCCATCCTGTATCAGATAGGTGGAAGATGGACGGATGGGGACAGATAGCGAATCAGAAAACAACACGGCGCCCCGGCTCTTTTGGCCGTGAATTCATCAGAATGAGTTTTCACAGCATGGGGACCTGCTTTGGTCTTATGCTACACTTTCTACGAAAGCCATGTCTATAAACACGAACATATTCATAATGAAAACATTATGAACATGGCTATAAGTATTTATAAAAAGGCATAACACATTATAGCCATGTTTATAATGCATTATGAATGTTTTATGAAGCTCCCACCTATAATGCACTATAGATACCTTTATAATGCATTGTGAAGGTATCTATAGTGCATTATTGATGAGAAATCTATAGTAGCTTATGAAGTATTATAATCAACATTATAATGTCATATGCCTGTCAATAGAAGATGCTGTAATGCTTTATTAATGTTTATACCGAAGATTGCACTGTACTGTGAAGGTATCTATAATATATTACAGATAAGAGCTAAATAAACTGTCACCAGTCTTATTTCAAAAGTTTTGATAGTCCCATTGCAAGGCCATGTCAGATTGCTACTAAACACTGAAACATGGAGGCAGAGTTGAGGGGCATTGTGGGTAATTACACTCGTGTGCAATTACAAAGGGGCGGCATTGTTGTCCAAACAGCAGAGGTGGAAATTTCAGGTCCAGAAAGTACAAATCCAGACCGTGATTTAGCTCCAACCAACCAGTTGCGCATAAAGAGCCACTGTTACAGAGTTCTCCACTGGTTGGTTGAAGCTAAATCACGGTCTGGATTTGTACTTTCTGGATCTGAAATTTCCACCTCTGCCAAACAGCGTGTGCGCTCGCGTTGCGGTGAGAGCTTTGGTAATGGGTGAACACGCAGCTCACGGGGGTCTCTACGGGGCCGTCTGTTCCCATTCACAAGGTCTCTCTATACATACACAAATATATAACCGTGATTATAATCTTGGTTATGATCATTTATTTACAAGAAAGCTGAAGTACATGTCATTGTATTGTTTCAGTAGATGTGGGGTGTTTTGGTTCTAACCTGGTTCACCACGGCACCCCACCTCGCAAACAGCATGGGTGCATTTTTAGGGACCCTGCAGGATGGGGGGGGGTGCTTTCTTTCTGGCTGTTTCAGTGTGACGCTGTGTCACATGTAACGGATCTTGCAGGAGACAGATGGAGCAGAGCCTCTAATGCATAATGGGTCTACCATGGGCCGAGGGTGTGTTCGGGCCGGCCTGCCTGCCTCTCTCACAGAGTGCGCATCCTGGAAAGGCTCCAGAATCACAGGAACCCTACTCCGAAAAAAACCCGAAATGGATATTACAAGGATGTGCAGCTAACAAAACCTCAAACCTAATGTGCAACAAATTTAGAAATTTAACATTGCAGTAAGTTCTACTTCTCCTTCAGTTGCATGTTGGGTTCAGTAATTGCAAGTCTGCTGAAGAATAAAGAGTTATTAGCGGGGTATTAGGATTTTAACGCAGGCTTTGCACTTGGACGCATCCAGAATGCTTAATTTGAGCAGTCCAGTAAGCTCTTTGATGAAGTGCCCTGCCCGCTTCCTGGCAAAAAAATGGAGCGACAGAACATTTCATTAAAATCGCCGGGTCGCTCGGAGCAGGCGTGTAACCAGACGCACCGCTATCACAGGCGAGCAGCTGAAGTGGCAGGGATTAGGGCTGAGGGCTGGAAATGGCAGCGTGAGTCACTTACAGGCTGCCTCTGCAGGATGGGCAATTCGCCCTTTGAGTGCATTTTACGACCCACCCTATTTATTTTCTTAGACTCTCCCAGTTTTTGTTTTATTGGTTATGCTGGCTCAACACACTGTTGCGATATGGGGGGGGGGGTCAGGTTTCAGGGCGCGTCAGACATTCTGCAGCACGTTTGATCCTGACCGGGGTGGGGGGGTGGGGGGTTACATTGCCCTTATTTTATCCTCCTTTTTTGCATATCAACATAATGAGAGGACTGAGATGCGTCACATCGTGCTGACACTTTGCACTTTAAATTAGTGAATAAATTGTTCAGATTGTAGACCCAGATCTTGGGCTGAAGGCCATCATCCACACAATACAGAAATAAAATGAGACACAGAAGCAGGCTAAAAGTCATCTCCCCCACCTGCTATTACCTCCCCCCTCCCCCCAGCATAGAATGTGAGGGCCAATGAATGCCCACATGCCGGCTAAACACTTGCTGACTTTTTTTTTTTTTTGGGGGGGGGGGGGGGGGCCGCTTGGGGTTCCGCGAGGCCCGGATCTCGCCCCGCAGTGACTGGCGTGCAGATGGCCCCCTGTTACACGGGCCAGTTAGCATCATTAATGCTTAACAGATGCTTAACACCGAGGAGTCCCAACACAGCAACACGCACCGGCTGAACGAAAAAGGCACCGGGAGTAACTGAAGAACTCACGGTGCAAACGAAAGACTGGGCCTCACGTTTGGAAAGGGGCAGCCGAATACAACAGACAGATAAATGTGTAAGAGGGAACGTCGAGCCGTGGAGACCAGCTACTGAGCAATAATAAGGATACAGGTGCCTGTGTGTGGCTGAAGACGGCCCCTTTGCCGTATGTCAAACAGAGCAGAGAGCTGCTGGCCAGTTTGTGTAAACAGATTAGATTTGTGTGGTGCAGTTAGATTCCACAGTCTGGTGTTTGGGATCTGAGCGAGAGAGTGGAGATGAATTCTCTTAGATGCTTTGGATACAGCTCTCCACCCAGCAGAACGGCATGGAAACTGCTTTGCCCTAAGGAGATCATTGCTGTTAAAAATGCTTGGTTTTTTATTGCATTCCCCCAGGCCAACTTGTAAGGGAAAACAGTGAATCGATCGCTCCTTTTGAAAGAAGTACAAACCGCACTAATTGCACGCTCCCTGGCAAGCGCTGAATTGTCCGTCTCCTCCCAACATGGAAAGCACCCCGGTGAGCCTCATTCGGGGCCCGTCGGTGTCTCAGAAAGCCAGACGCATGGGCAGTCAGCGTGTTCTTAAAATCCTGCTGAACTTCGTCGTCTCTGGGGAATTACAGAAAGAGACTTGTAAATGGTAATCCGGGCGACTGCCAAATGGGTGTCAGCCCTCACAGAAAATGTAACACCCCCAACACCCACATGACATTACTCAAACTGTGTAACTGAGGGACATATTACCATAATTCTTGTTGGGGGGGTTGCATTTCAATAGAGTGTCACCATTAAATGAAGGTCCTTGAATGCAGAATCACATATGGGTGGGTATATCAGCACTGAGGATATACTCTGGACCCTGGTGGTGTATATCATCTGTGGGTGGGTATATGAAATCTGAGGATATACTCTGGATCCTAGTGGTGTATATCACCTGTGGGTTGGTATATCAGCTCTGAGGATATACTCTGGATCCTAGTGGTGTTTATCATTTGTGGGTGGGTATATCAGCTCTGAGGATATACTCTGGATCCTAGTGGTATACGTCATCTGTGGGTGGGTATATCAGCTCTGAAGATATACTCGGGATCCTAGTGGCGTATGTCATTTGTGGGTGGGTATATCAGCTCTGAGGATATACTCTGGATCCAAGTGGTGCATATCATCTGTGGAGAAATTCCACTCTGTGGAGTCAGTTCAGAAACATCCTAGAGACTGACCTATTATTTGCCTCTGAGTTCCTGCTGAAGTAGACACTTCTGCCCCACCCGGGGCACTCTTCGTCACTCTGAAGAATATTTTCTAAAGTGAGATGTCATCCTCCGGAGGAAAAAAAATACTCCCATAAATCCACAGCAGTGCTCCGGAGCCGACTCCCTGTATTTACCCTGTGTCTCCATGACGACAGACCCAAATAGACAGGGACGAGAGCTTCTAACAATGATTCCAAACAGCTCTTGAAACCGTTTCAATACACGTGAAGGGAGGACAAAGGCTGCTTCTGTTCTGTGTATCAGGGCTGCTTTTCATTGTCTGTGACACAAAGAGACATTCATCTGATCCTAAAGTTACTCAGTCCTTGCAGGCTTACAGCACACCTTGATAACTATTTTGGCAATTTTGTTTTACAATTAAATACTTACCCTGACCCAAGAGACCAACAATATCTGAGTAAATAGACACATGTTCGTTCTTCTTATTAACTCTTCAGAATAGGACATATTCACAGTAATCATACCATCCATGCTTCACTGTGCCTCAGGCTTTTCGAAAGAAGTGTGTAATTTCACGCCATCTTTCAACAAACGTAAAACAGCAGCATCTAAGCCTTTATTTAGCGTCATGCCAAAATACTCCAGGGCTGCATGTTTAGTGTTTTGCAAAACACATTTTCTCTGAAGTAGGAAGAAAAC
The DNA here is from genome assembly GCA_026781145.1 of Hippopotamyrus pictus. Classification (NCBI taxonomy): domain Eukaryota; kingdom Metazoa; phylum Chordata; class Actinopteri; order Osteoglossiformes; family Mormyridae; genus Hippopotamyrus; species Hippopotamyrus pictus. The sequence goes on from JAODLC010000021.1 coordinate 9,394,774, forward strand.
AAAGTAAAATTCATTTCATTTTCAATTTCCCATAAGCCACCATGTATGTCTGATTCTACTGCTGCTGGCAAACTGCCTTCTTTGTTATTTGTGACCCCTTGATATTTTATGGTTGACGTGGAGTTCAGGTTGATGACAAGGAAATACATTCTGAACTCCTGTGTGAACTTATACTGCATACAATACCATATGTGTGACACAAATTATATTTATGTCGCTGTTATTTTTGCAATACACAATAAATCTGTGTTATTAAAAGCTGGCAACAGTTCTGCGTGATCATTGACAATATTGTAATGTAACATGTTGCATAATAAATTGGTTTCAAAATACAACTAGTGATAGTTGTTGATTATGGTCAACACATGGTTCCTGTCATGATTCTGACGGTACCTACTCTTTTTTAACTGTACACACTACTTTGTTTGTACTTCGTCCTGAAGGGTGCTATGACTTGGGAAATTGTATTGATTTTTGCATAGTTACTTTTTATGACTGCTGTTTGCACTTTCCACGCGTCTTAATTTAAATTTTTTCTTTATTTAAGAAAAAATATGTAACAATCAATATTAAGAGCTTATCATAAAATTTCAAAATAGATCTGCCTGGAACTAAAGATTTGGTCTAGCCTGCTTTCTATTTTTACTGCTTTACCGTTATTCTTTAGGATGCTGCACTCTTCTATGAGGCCCTGAAAATGTCAAATGCAAAGCCCTGCTGTTTACGATTAAAATTGTGAAAAATACCTACTTTTTGCCAGGAGCCAGGGGTCTCGGGGCTCGAGTCCCAAGCAGAGCAGCCCAAACCAGGCAGTCCATCCATCCATAATGCTAGGATGTCAGCCCTGGTCGGGGACCCTAAGGCTGCACGCTGCACACTGCAGGAAATGGGTCACCAGCAGGACTTACGGCTGCTGACTGGGTAGGCGGTTCCAGGACAAGGTGCACAAAAGGCAGACCCAAGTGCAGAGGACTGGCATGCCATGAAGAGAACCTGGGACAGAAAACACAAAAGGAGGAAAACCGTGACAAGCCACAAACCAAGACTCGGGTGTAATAACCAGTCATGGAAACCCAAATGAAGAGATGGAGAAAGGTTTATTAAAAAATCCGGCAGCCGAACACTTGAATCGCAAGCTGTGGTCATCGAGGCGGAAGCAGAGAGATCAGCAGTGAGAAGGATCATTCCTGCAGAGACACGATGTAGAGAAGACAAGTGCATGGGGGGAAAGAAAGCAACAAGGGAAAGTGGATCTAGGAACCGCCAAGGAACGCAGAGCTGGGGAACCCCAGAGGACACAGAGACAGAGCTCGGTATGCGTCATGGGAGCTGCAATACTTTGCCCAGGAGCAGCGTGCAGGTAAGGTTTAAGCACTGAGGGGAACAGGTGGAAACACTTATTAGCACTAATTGCTTGTGGGCACCTGACATCAGGTTGCCGGGCCACACCAGCTGTGGAGCTCCGTCTCTCCAAGACCACAAACACGGAAACAAGATGCCGGATAACAAGGACCATGAAACTCAAGACGAGATGTTAACCAAGATGGGACCGCGAAGCTGGAAATGAGAACATGGCGCACGGAACCACAAAGCCAGTGATGATGCCAACAGCCCTGACCCAGGAGAAACCCAGACGGAAACAGAAACTAAACCCAGCCCCACGGATCCAGAAGCTGAACTCTGAACCATATTAAGCTCTGAGATTCAGGCTATAAAAGCAACAACAGCAGTCCAAGCAGAGCCAGCCAGAGTGAGATCACATGGACCGTGCTCCATTACCTGATTACAAATTCAGCCCAGCTGCAACAAGGACACTTTGGATGGGATGCAAATCCATCCCCAAGCCCACGCTGGCACACTGTGGGAGGTTTAGATACCAATTCACTGAAGCACATGTTCTTGGACTATGGGAGGAAACCCTCGGCACAAACGTGGGCTGGAACAC
>JAODLC010000021.1:9411074-9423241 GCA_026781145.1 Hippopotamyrus pictus
GTGTCACTGCATCATGCAGGATGAAACTGCCATGCAAAGAAGAAACCAAATCTAAACATGATCCAGAAACGCCACCATCTTCTCTGGGCCCGAGCTCGTTTAAGATAGACTGAGGTAAAACGGACAGCTGTCCTGCAGCCTGATGATTATTTTTGGAGATCATGGACGCCACGTCCTCCAAGCTAAAGAGGAGAAGGACCATCCAGCTTGTTATCAGCAGGAAGCTTGAAGCCCAGCATCTGTAATGGTGTGGGTGCGCATTAGTGCCCGTGGCTTGAGTAGCCTGCACATCTGGGAAGGCAACATTAATGCGGAACGATACAGGCAGGTTTTGGAGCAACACATGCTGCCATCCAGACATCTTTTTCAAAGAAGAGGTAAGGAGCGTGCGCTGGTTACAGTGCATTGCCACTCCCACCACAAGACAAACCAGCTCTGGGATGAGAACCTGAGAGAAGCCGTGCAGCAGGTGATACCTCAGCACCACACTAGTCTGAATGGACCAGTGGCTGGAGCGTCAATCCAACTCCCAATTTTTTCCCTCTAAGTCGAAGGACCTCCTTATATGGCTGGATGTAGATTAACATCATGCCCGGGATGAAGCGATTGCAGGTTACAGGCCTTGCTCAAGGGCCCAACAGAATAGAAGCACTCCAGGCATTCACGGGATTTGAACCAGCAATCTTCCAGTTGCTAGCACAGATCCCTAGCCTCAGAGCCACCACTGTATCCTGAGAGAAGGTTTTGTATATTTCAGCAAGACAATTCCAAACCGCATTCTGCACATATAGCAACAGCCTGACTCCGTAGTAGAAGAGTCCAAGTGCTAGACTGACCTGACTGCAGTGTAGATCTGTCACCCACTGAAAACATTTGGTGCATCATGAAATGAAAAATATGACCAAGGAGACTCTGAACTGCTAAGCAGCAGAGATCCAAGAATGGGACAACGTTTCACTTTCAAAACTCCAGCCACTGGTCTCCTCAGTTCCAAAACATCTACAGATTGTTGGTAAAAGAAGAGGTGATGCAACACAGTGGTAAACATGCCCCTGTCCCAACGTTTTTGAAACGTGTTGCTGGCATCAAATTCAAATTGAGCATATATTTGTTATAAAACAATAAACTTTCTCACTTTCAACATTTTATATGTTGCCTTTGTTCTATTTTCACTTAAATATGAGTTTAGATGATTTGTAAATAATTGCATTCTGTCTTCATTTACATTTTACACAGCGTGCCAACTTTTTTGGAAACAGGGTAGTACATTTCGCTAATTTGGAACGTTGTCTCTAAATTGCCCATAGAGAATGATTGCCCTCTTTCTGGTGTCCCAGCATGCTTTGTTCCTGGGATCCTGTGATAGGCTCGATCCTTTGTGCCTGACGTTCGTAGTGATAGGCTCAAGGCTCACAACAGCCTTACACTGGATACGCAGCAGGGAAGATGGATGGATGGAAGGAGGAAAGGGATGGATGGATGGATGGTCAAATATTCAGAATTACATATCAAATAAAATTAACACAATGCACACAATTCCTCCAGTGAAATAAATTGCTTCAATAAAATATGAAGTTTGGAAAAATAATTATTATAAAAGCATGACTCGTAAAAGTATGCGTAATCCGTCCCGCTCTGATTGTTTATAAGCATGCAGTTCTACGTACCTTATGAAAAATGAGACTGCACCGTTTCCACGGGAACCGTCGCGCGCCTAGCCATCCTGCCACGTGTTTATGTAAACAACTGCTTATGACAAATTGGATCAAATCGATTTAGGCCAGAGTCTTCTACACATTTTCCGGTGATGTTCTGCTATTTCGTCGCTTACAAATGAGCCAGCCGACATGCGGTACTGTGAAATCAGTAAGATTTGTAGATATTGCAGGCTCTTCTTCAACCCAGATGGTAATTTTACCATTTGAACATGTCTTAAGAACTGTCACGGACCAACCCCGGGATCCCCTAGTGACGTCAGAAGGACCACGCCCCCGGGGAGACCACAACGAGGATTACCTTCCTGAGAATGGAAACTGCCCAGTTTACATGCTTCTCCACCGATTTTTCTGGTTTTCCCAGTTCCTGGACTGTCTGACCTCTCAGCTGATTCCTAGCAGTTTAATCAGTGGAGCCCAATTTAGTTTAGCTGCGACGCGAGATCTTCATGTCCAGTCCTGAGTCTGAGTGTTTATTCCTGTCTGTCTGCCTGCTTACTTGCACCCTGTTTCGCCCTCAGATTCCGAGACATGCCTGTTCCCCTCTGATCTCCGACACACATCGCCAGACTTCTGCACAGGCAAAAACCGAAATGTATACAGTACAAAGACCTTTTAATGCAATACTCGAGAAAACACACCTCGAGCAAAATATTAATAGTTCGGAGACTTGTGGAGAAGCATAATATTGCATAACCTACCAAGCTAATACTTTTACTCAAAGGAATTTACAACATTTATCCATCTCAGCTGTGAGGTATTTTACATAATAATTCTAGTTAATTATTATTCTCAACTGTACTGTGAACTACAGGGTCTCTCTTGGATCTCGACCCAGGAATCGGCATGTCATTAAGTCTACTGCACATACTCCGTACTATAGCATGCAATGTGTGCGACATCACTGTCACCTCACTGGCAGACCTTTAGGCAGTGGGACATGTCACAGGTGAAACCTTGCCGCCTCATACATATGAGCTTTATATTCTGCTGCAAGTCAAACGGATGCTGCTTTTCTAACTCGACCTCGAAAGAACTGTAAAAACCCTGAAATATGAGGAAAGATGCTGCCGCATGCGGCTGCACAATCCTGCGAGGTGCCCTCTATACTCTTCCCAGCGGTGTATATTAAAATACAACGAGAGAAAAATATGAAAGATGAGAACCGTCCACCTTTGAAAATAGATCTGAGTCTGTCTACCTCTTTGATTTAACCTTTATACTACTTAAGGCAACTAACCGCCAGAGGGCGCACTCTACAACGAAATCTAGTTCCTTCCTGTCACATAGCCCTAAGTTTACAGCAGCGACGTGTTACGCTAAACCGCAAGTATTTATTATTGGATACAGTATCATGCGCCTGTAAATAGCTTGGATAAAACACAAGTATTTTAAGTAGTATTTGTATTTATGGTGATAAAATATCTGCCATGCCTCACATATGCACTACGCACACTTTGGCATCAAAGACAACAGTGGCTTTGACAAATGAATTTACTGCTGGTTCGCCGTGTTGCACAGCTCTGATATGGGAGCATGGGATCTCCCTGACTGCACTACCGCGGCCTTTGCATGAGCTCCAGGAGTCCCTTATTCCCAATTCTCTTACAGTATGTCCTTCTTAGTGTAAAGCGCCATTTACAGGTTGGGTAAACTGCTCATTGCACATCAATCACATGGTCCGGCTCTTAAATGCGGCATTTTAATGAAATCCCCTCTTTTTCATTCTAATTAGCTGCTGAGATTTTGCGAGTATCATATGATAAAATCCATTTGGTAATAGCCTGGATTATACGTGGGACCAGACCGACGCACTGCTTCAAGCCTGAACATGACCGTATCAGGAGGCATGTTCTACCATCTTCTCGGGAAACCCCGAATTAGAACAACCAGCTATGTCGGTCTTTTTTATATATATGTTAATCAACCGACAGCCCACGCCGACTTTTAATGCGCCGTAAACCATTTTAAATTACACTGCGCATTACCCGTTAAAAGTGAAGACATATCGTCCCATCTTTTAGCTTAAGGTAAGTATTCATGAATACAAAACACGTGGCCCCAGAAATCAAATACCGTATCTTCAAAAAAGACAACCAGCGTGACAGTTAATATGGAATTTAAACTTTTTACTTTTCAATTTTGATCGATCCTGCTGTACAAGTACTTTATAGCCAACTGAATGTTCAGTAGTGCATGTATGTATAAAATATTGCCCCATGAGTTATTAATATATACAGATTAATAGCCTGTGTACCGCAGTATTACTAAGAGGTGATAGGATGTATGCCCTCTTCTGGAAGATTGTAGCCATAACACTTAGCATTTCGTTGATTAGTCCTTCCATCCACAACCTGGATGGAATGTTCTTTGTTTTGTGCCAATGTTATATTGTGTTGTCCCAAACAGCTAGACACAATAGAAATGGATATCAGAGGGGTATTAAATGCCGTGCTAGTTTTAAAATCGATATTAAAGTTAGCATCGCGCACCTGCGCACATTCTCAATTAAAGCTGCAGTTAAATCGCTTTGGGAAACCCTAACGAATTATATTTTCTGAATTTCGCTGCTCTATATCGTAAAAAAATAATTACGGCTTGTAAACTGCCATACATCTTTCATTCAAACCAGCATTTCATATTCAAACGCTCAAAATCACTCATTACATCCGTATTCATAGTTATAATTTGCGTTAAGATAATATAAGTTTACTAAATAATGAATGTTTTACAAAAGTATTAAGCAACATATATTGCAGAGAAATTACGTAGGCTACGTCTCCTAAACAGGGCAGATTGCTCGTGCTGATATGTCTGCCCGCTTATAAGCAATATTAAAGCAAAGCACTGGTGGTATCCAGTGTATTGCATGGTCATTGCGCGTGCTTTTCCTCGCTGCTTTTCATCACCCCTCTATCCGATCTGCATGCTGTCTAATGCTTATAAAGAGCAGGTAAGCTTGACTCAGCCCCCTTTGGTTTGGGGGAGGGGGTGTCTTTTACTGGCAACACAGAGCAGCGTTGTCATGGTCACACATCACGCCCGTTTTGCCTTCTGTTTAAGTGACGTTTTGCAGACGGGTTCTTTATGAGCTATATGATACAAGGCGTGCACATTTATATGTATCTCACAGGAACTGTTAAATATGTACAACATAGGCATATAAGCCAAAAATTATGTTTAGCCGCCCCCATCAAATATAAACATAATTAACATTTTATTATATTTTGAATAAAGCATCCCACCTGTCCTTACATGCAGGTAAAGAAAACTAAATAAAACACATCACTGAATTAAGTACCGAATGAATCTAATGTCGTCTTATGTATATGCTGCCATCTAGCGGTGAAAACGATTTAAATCCAATAAAAACAGCTCAAGCAACCCTGTGATACGGGGGGAGGGGAAATGTATTAGAATATGTAACAGCCTCCCTTTCCTCCGTAAACATCAAATTAGACCTTGGCTAAGCACATTGAAAGAACTGAATCGTGTCATGATAACACGTTTTCGCTTTCTTTCGAGGGAATTTGATTCCCCATGAGTGTTTAGTAGTTCAATATGTACTTAAACGATTTATTACCCCAATAAACCGCGCTTTACTTCGTCATTATATACTTGAGCGATTTGTGCCTTCCGCAAGCTGAATGTAAATAGGTTTATGTTCATCTCCATGAAAATGGTGAGATCAAGAGGGAGAAATGTAGAACAGATTCAAAACACGGAGACAAAAATGCACAGGCGTATGCATGTGGTAAATTTATGTTAGAAGCAGTAGCCTATTTTTTCGAATATTGATTCCTTTCTTATGAATAAATATCTATATATTATTAGAGGCCATCCCTGCAGTTGACATCTCTAGGATTCAAACGCTGTCTGAAAAGTCAAACTAAAACATTGCCGACATCATTCAGCTTCTTCCCGTGGAAACACAGAAGCACGTGGCACCGGTTGTTTTCAGGTACGCGGCAGCTACCATTTGCCGTTTTCCTTTATTTTAATGTATTCGTCATATTAATTAAAACAGCCAATAGCAGCAACCATACCGTCTGGTCCGTATTTTTTTCATATATTCTGTACATTAAGTGATATACACTAGGCAATAATCAGATCATTGTTAATATCAATTAAACTTCGTTCAATCTCCCCCCCCCTCTAAAATAATGGGACGTCCCCAGTGTCGTTTCGCAAAACCTCAAGGAGGATAAATAGTGACTCTTCAGAGTCTGGTGAGATCTGCCGCTATGACGGGACCAGGCGCTCTGAAAATGGATGCGAATATCGTGGTCTTGGGAACAGACAACGTTGGCAAATCAGGTAAAACCATTATTATTATTATTATTATTATTATTATTATTATTATTATTATTATTATTATTATTATTATTATTATTATTATTATTGTCGTTGTTGTTTTTCCTTTTAATTCTAAAAGAGTGTAGTTACATGCAAACAATAATTCGTGTGTATAAATATAACTCTTTTTACTCTGTTTACCCGTTGACTATTAGCACTTATAGTCCGTTTCCTAACAAGAAGATTCATCGGAGAATATGGAGATATCGGTAAGTTTATCCAAAAATCCGTTTAATTTAAACTGCCTGCTATAAGAGAGTGTGACAGTGTATATTACTGTGTCGTAATACAAGACTGATATAGATGTGTAAATTGTTCAGTAGGTTGTTTACACGAATATCCCGATTGAAATGTTAAAGCTTTCATTTGTGGCTAATGTTACTTTTACTTTACTGTCTAGAATCCATTTACAGCCACAATGTAATAGTAGATGGACGGGACATCTCCTTCAACATCTGGGATTCTCCTTTTTCACAGGTAATGCACGTGAGTGTACGTACGTACCAGGCAGGAGAAAGCGTAGCAGTAGGATAATTGCCCTTAAAACGTGCTGTGGGTCCCTCGTTTACTGTTCTGCAATTCATCAAGTCGGATTGCATTTATCATTGCGATGAAAGCTGCTGAGACTGACCTCAGTATGGTCCTCTTGCTCATAGCTTCAAGTATCATTTTAGGGACCCTTGTAAAATTTGTACTATTAAAGAGAGGATCTACATTTGCAGAAGGGAGCCTTTAACTCTGGAAATTCTTGGAAACAAAACTGCAGTGGGCTCATGCCGCTGTGTCCGCTCTCACTTCGGTGAATGCGATGTGCACGGCACGCTGTGTCTCGCGCACAAACTGCAGTCACTCAAGCCAGCGGCTAGACAGTGAATCGCCTGTGTGACTAAATGAGAAAGGCTGTTAAAAAGCCCTTAAGACGCTTAAGTATTAAGTACTGCAGGTTTATGTGACATTGTAGGGGTCAGAGATTTTTTTAATGCATACTTACAGGCGCATAATTGATGCGTATTTTTTATATAGTTCCAGTTCTTTTTTTTTTTTTTTTGATGCTATAGTGTGCTGATTATACTCTGCTGCTGTTAATCTGTTACAGATTAACCACCCAGTTACAGGTGATCTACTTTGTTGCGCTCAGTCAGAGGGAAAGTAGCTGGATTGCATCTAGAGTGACAGTCTGTTATATCCCTTGATTGAAGGATGCATCTCACGAGAGCTCGACACAGGACAAGAGAATCCAGTGGGCGGATGGCTTTGTCCTGGTGTACAGCATCTGCGACCGGGTCAGCTTCAACAATGTCGCCAAGCAGCTCCAGCGTATCAAGGGCGCCAAGGACTACCTGGGGGGGGACAAGATGCCCATCGCCATCGTGGGCAACAAGCGCGACCTGCACCACCGCCGCACCGTGCCCAGCGAGGAGGGGCGCATGCTGGCGCTGGCCGCCGGCTGCCAGTTCTACGAGGTGTCGGCGGCTGAGAACTACCACGGCGTGCTCATGGTGTTCCACGGCCTGCTGGAGCGGGTGCGAGAGGCCCGCAGCTCGGCCAAGAAGCCAGCCGGCATCAAGGGCATCGTGAAGAGCGTGTCGGCCGTCTTCAGCAGGAGGAGGACGGACTCAGTGTGAGAAGCTTCACCCCGGGAGCTTAGCAGCCGGCCTCTAAGGAGCCCGCTTTGAATGCGACGCGCTCCCTGGACCCGCCAGGGTGCTCTGGGCACTAGAAAGAGGGATTAAGGGAGCTCAGGTGAGCTTCAGCTTCCGCCCGGATTGAGAGTGAAAGGTCTGGGACGATCCTGCAGAGAGCAGCTCTCATTTGGTGGACAGTGTTCCGGACAAGCGGCCTGTGATCACATCAGTGCTTCAAGCCTTTGCATTTTCACAATCATTATGTTTACATGCGCAGCTAAGTCGAGCTACAGATATAGCTCAGCTAAGCCATTTAATCAGACTGCTGTCCTTGTCCCAGTGTACATGCATGGGAGGGGAGTCGATTTACTGACCGAAGTATGTTTGACTCTGATACAATAGGTGGCGATATGGCTCCTTTCAGTTTGTTAGATGTAAAAAAATGAAATGCATAACAATGGATGCATGGACACGAGTGACAAGCTTCAGTTCACGCCGCGCTCATGCGGAGCACGTGCAGAACGCCTCGGCCAGTTTGAGTCCGAATGAACGTGCACATGCAGCAAATCGATTCCCAATCCCATTATCTGGGTATTTTAGTCTGACTTCGAGAAATTCGATTTAGTACAATTTCAGTCGGACTAGCATGTTCACGTTTACTTTAAAAGTCCGGTTTTATTTGAACTAATACGATAATTCAATTTTCTTAGTGTGCATGTAAACATACTGACTGATTAGAAGGTTTAGGTGCCTCAGTGTCATCAGCTTAAAGAGGGTAATTTATATGGTGAGGAACCAGCCTGACAAAAAAAAAAGAATGAAAATACTTCACCTAAAACTGACAGTTTTTATGGATTTTACCACCTGGGAAGACCTCTGCCTTAACATGAAAAGTGTCCTTTAAAAATGGGGTCAGATAGTCTGGGGACAAGTGACACTCACCAGAACGACAGCGTTAGTCATTAAACAAAACAATCCCACCTTCTGCTTCTACATGACATCTTGGAGTGAAGGAGCAGCGACAGCAACTGCCCCAGTGGCTCTATTCACTGTTACCAGGCCACAGAAATATTTAGTCTTTTTATAGCGGTGAGACAGCAGCTCCCCACCGCCAGGCCGAGTACAGCATTCCTCATTGTTTCCTTCGGCTGGGAGGATGGCGCTTCCCAGTTTGGCCCAGTGGCCCAGGTCAGCTTCCCCGACACAGACTATGGCGTAAACGCAGGTTTAAGTCCCCCTGTCTCCAGGACGTGTTGGCTAAGTGGTAATGGTGGTCTTCAGAAAGTTCTAGAAAAAAATTAAATCAGCAAGCACTTTCTGCTCAGTATTTAACACTTAGGTGGTAGACAAAACAACAGAGAATGTAATTTATATGTCTGTTGTACGGTTTTACTATGCCTTGTGAATTTGAAAATAGATTTAAGTTAAATATGTCACAATAAAACTGAAAAAACATTTGAAGCCTCCTTGTGCCATACTTTATGTATCTGCGGTAGGTTCTTGTTCCTTTACATTTTTCCCACCACGTGTACCAGCATGCCCAGCCTCTCACAATACAAACCAGTCCTCTTATAAGTTTGTCTCATACCCCATCCTGAATAGTTCTAGAATACAGATTCATAACACAAGACTCATTCTGACAGTTTGCTCTGTTACTAGGCTGTCAGTCCAAGTGGGGAAATGGCTTCTTTAAAATAAAAAAAAAAAGCCAATAAACTGTCAAACATTACCGTGCTGTGAAGTTTGACACACAGTCAAAGAACTCTTCCCTTCTTGGGGTATGACGGCTCCATGAGGACTGAATAATATTTACGACTTCGGTGAATGTGCACTTGGCCATGAAAAGCCTTTATTAATAGCCTCCGGTGTCTGTTTAAATTAAGACAGAGCACTCATGAACTTGGCTGAAAGAGCTGAGCTTGCCGACAGATCATCAGACACTGTGCACACAAACACAGACCTTCTCCTTTCTGAGTAGAGGAATTGTGGGTAAACGGCAGCACAGAATCTCTCCTGGAGTTATTTATGGGTGCAAAATTTTTGTGCGTCAGCACAGAATAATTCAATTTATTTTTCTGTTGTGCCTTTCCCAACAAAGTGCTCCAAAGTACTTCAGAAAGAATCAAAAATGTTATCAACATAGCTGAGCTGAAGGTAACAATAGTGAAAATGAATAGTGAATAAAACAACAACCAACAGAAGAGGAAAATATTTAAAAAGTAATGTGTGCTTTTGTGCAGCTTTATTTGTAGGTCAGCTCTTTGTTCAGTCCTCTACCAACCCACAGCAATGCCAGGGGTCTGTCAAATCAATGACATGAGCTCAGCTGATAAGGAGGGAGAAAGCCAGCTGGTCTGGTCAGATGCCGATACCAAGACTGGGTACAGGGGAGAGGGACACGAAGGGCAGGGTAGATGCCAATAGCCAACCCGGGTACAGGGGAGAGGAACAGGGTGGGTCAGTGCGGATGCCAATACCTGACCTGGGTACAGGGGACCGGGACATGGTAGGCGAGTGCGGATGCTGATGATACCTGACCTGGGTACAGAGTAGTGGGACATGACTAGTGAGTACAGATGCCGATACCCAACCGGGGTACCGGGGAGAGGAACACAATGGGAGAGTGTGCATACCGATCAATATCTGACCCAGGTACAGGGTAGCGGGATCTGGCTGGTAAGTGCAGATGCCAACCAATACCCAATGCGGGAACAGGGGACACGGCAGGTGAATGCAGGATTGGGCTGACACCTGGCCCGGGTACAAGGGAGTGGGACACCCGAAGCGGATACATGGGGAAGTGGGACATAACAGTTTAGAAAGGATGCTGACACCTGGCCCGGTTACTGGGAAATGGGACACAAAGGGTGAGTGTGGACACCAAGAGCTGACGTGGGTACAGGGCATAGGGAGACGGTGAGTGCAGATGCCAATACCTGACCTGGGTTAATGGGAGAGGGACACAGCAGGTGAGTGTGCATGCAAATTGATACCCGACCTGGGTTAAGATGGGTGAGTGCGGACACCAATACCTAACCCAGATACAGGGGAGTGGGACACAGCAGGTGAGTGCCCGTGCTGACTGATACCCAGTCCAGGTACTGGAGACCAGGACATGGCAGGTTGAGTGCGGTTGCCAACTGATTCCTGACCCGGGTCCAGGAGACCGGGATATGGTGGGTGAGTGCAGGTGAGTGTGCATGCCAGCTGATACCTGACCCAGGTACTGGGGACCTGGACACAGCAAGTGAGTGTGGACACCGATACCCAGCCTGCGTACAGGGAAGAGGAACATGGCAGGGAGTGTGAACACCAACTGATACCCGACCTGGGTACAGGGGAGTGGGACATGAGGGGTGAGTGCCAATACCTGACCCAGGTACAAGGTAGAGGGACACAGCAGGTGAGTGCAGATGCCGATCCCTTACCCGGGTACAGGGGAGTGGGACATGGTGGGCGATTCAGGGTGGATCCCAATACATGAAACGAAAAACAACAGCATGCACATAACCAGCAGTCATCCATTGCAGACCAAGCTAAAATAGTAAGTCTGCAGTACAGCTTTAAATACTAAGAGTGAGCATCCCTCACATGCTGGAACACTGGAAGCCAACCTTTGATCCCAGCGAATGTTTCAGACTTAAACCTGTTGATCATTTCAGATATGCAGGGTTTGTAAGTAGACAGGATGAGTCATCTTGCACTCTTAAGATTAACTTTTTAAAACCTAAAAGGGAAAACTTGGTGTCCAGCTGTAAAACTTTTTTTTTTTTGAAAACGCACATTAAAGAGAAGTGCAGTTTAGCCAATCAGTGTAAAAAACATTTTATTTCCCAGATAAACCAATACAGAGTGATTCCGTAAGCCGTGTGTTCACCTGCCGAATACGACACCGAAGCGATGCGGCATGTAGCAGCTCAGGCGGGGGCTTATCGCCAGACCCCCCCTCACGTTCTGCTGCCCTCTACAAGACCAGACACCCCCCCCACCCCCCCACCACACACACTGTGAACATACATCAAACTGACAGTGCAAAAGCCCCCCACCCCCCAGACAGGCCCTCCCCAGGAAAATAAGACCCCATTATTCCAACTCGCAGGTCGTCGTCAGTTTCCTTTAGTGGGTGGTGAAGGGTGCATGCTAAATGGCTAATTAACAGCCAAACACAGATTGTCCGTAGTTACATAAGCACTCTTTCATAAATATTTCATCACTCAGTTCATAAGCATTAATACATTGCTGTGCCTTTGCTTGGGTATTATGTGTGGCCCTGCAGCCGGCTGGTGCGTCCCTTCACAAGTAACGATCCCGGTTGCACAAGGCACATCCCCTTGACGCGTTACATTTCGCTAACTGTTTAGCATAGCGGATGCAGAAGCTACACCATCACCTCCCCCCCCCACACACACACACACACACACACACACACACACACACACACACACACACACACACACACACACACACACAC
>JAODLC010000021.1:9423338-9434599 GCA_026781145.1 Hippopotamyrus pictus
CACACACACACACACACACACACACACACACACACACACACACACACACACACACACACACACACACACACACAGTGCAAGGGTGCCCAGAGAGAATCCCAAAGGATCCCTTTTGTTACCTTAAACCCAACACCATGCCTCCTCCTGTCAGACCTGCAGAACAAAGCACAGCTAGAGCAAAGCCAGGTGGGTCCCTGTAGCCTCGAGCAGGGTCTTCATTCCTTCTTGGCCACGGTGTGCGAGTTGGGGGGGGGCATGCGCACTTGCGAAGGGCCTGGGGAACGCGTGGCCTCGACTCGCCCAGGCTCATGCTGTGGTGGCGTGCTGGCAGAGCGGGGGCCACCCTGTGACCCTTTCGACTCTGGCGCCTCCTGGTGGGGGACCTGGCACGTGGCTCCGTAGGGCCTGGCTGACCCCTCCTTGCCACCTGGGCCTCCGGCGTCACCCTTCTGCTCCTGGGCGCTGCCGTTGGACACCTGATCACGGGGTACATTGCCCTTGCTGGGGGGGACAGCTTCCGCCCCCTCCTCTGCGCTCAGCCCAGGGAGCTGCGGGACAAACACTGTGCTGTCATGACAGGAATGCAAGGGAGCGGGGGAGGGGGGGGGGACCTGTTACCCCCAAGGGTTATCCATCTTCCATAATCATAGTAAGCCTGGAACTTTGGCCCAGGAAGGACAGGGGGGCACAGGAAGGACTGGGCATAGGGCAAGGAGCACAGGAAAGGCAGAAAGACAGGGGGCCCAGGATGTGGGGCACAGGAATGACTGGGCACAAGGAGGACAGGGCACAGAGTGGGAAGCAGAAAGCACACCTGTAGCAGTGCGAGTGTGAGGCTATAGTGCTGCCCACCTATATGTGTGCAGCTGTAGAAAGGAGTAAGTTGACAGCGGCAGCAGCAGACAACGGCCAACAGGGCCATAGTGGGGGCGTGTCCACAGTGTGTGTGGGGCCAAGGCAGGGGTGGTGCCTGTACACCATCAGCTCATCCTGAGCGCCCAGATAGATCTGCTGCTCCGTGCACTTCTGCCCACGAACAGCCCCTCCAGATCCAGCGGGTGGCGTCCTGACCCGAACACGGAAAACTCATTTCCGCGGCGGCGAGCCGTGCCTTTGTGATGGAGGAGCGCGTTATTAAAGAGCAGCCGAATTCCAGCAGGTAGCTAGGAGACCGAGCGGGCCCGAGGGCGCGCAACGTCCGGCCGCAGCGTGACCAGACAGCGTGACCCCACATGGGTCCTGATGGGCCAGGTCAAGCCCCCCCCACCAAAGCCCAGGGAGGATCCCGAGCACGACCAGTCCCAGGCCGCCACTGCTGCGCGCCAGACCGACCCGAGTCACTGGGGTCAGAGGTCAAAGCGGGGCATGGGGATGCATACGTATGGGGCGAGGGTTCAAGTCTTCCTTAAAGGATCAGCAAGGGGCCTCACTGGTTACATAGCCTGAGAGGAAAGCGGAACAAAAGTAGCTTATTAGCTTATCACAGCCGAACAGGCAGCCTGACCCTGTCGGCTGTATTTATTTGTCATGGAGACACACGTGCATCCTTTTCTTTGAGCTTGTCAGTGCTCAAAGAACTGCTTCCCCCCATGCCCCCCCCCCCCCCCCCCCCGCCTTGAGATGCCGTTGGCCTATGTGCGTGTAAAGCAGTGCAGGACCCCACCCCCACCCGGCTCCCCGCCCGATTTGCACCTGCAGGTAGGGCCATCAGCCTCATCTCATCGTTCCACATGGCTGCCCCAGTGGAGCCCTGCTCGGTTGGAGCAGGTCGAGCGTGCAGCCCATCAAACGCCCCCCCACCCCCCCTCATAACACCCCCCGCCTTCGTGAATCACGCAGCAGGAAAAACAAAAAGGCCACGGAGTCTGAACGTCATGTCGCTTTGCTTGCCCGCAAGCTCCGCCCCCCTTGCTATGCGTGTCCAAGACCGACAGCTGGACCGAGGATCGTGCACGAGGCAGGCGGGTTGTTCACACGTCAGACAAAAACAAGCCAGACGTGAGCCGGGGTGACCTTCCACTCACGAGCCGCCGGACCATCCCATCCGGCAGGAAATTACAAAATCAGATGGTGTTTTTCCCCAGAAACGCCACGGATCTGGCCCTGTCCGGCTACCCCGTCATCTGCGGATTTGCTGAACCGACAAGGCTAATCGGGCGTCAGCCTTCGTGAATTTTCTTACAAAGGTGGAGAACAACTACACCTTTACCCGTAAATGTGTGTATTCATAGGCTGCTGTAGGAATATCAGTGCAGAGCTCAGCGGTGAGGAATTCTGGAAAGGTCTAATTTACATGGAGGGGGAAGAGAAAACCTAACAAAACGGGTAAAACGGATTTATTTCAGAGTAAATGGCCAACATCATGTGAGGAGCTGCCCCTGTAATCCATGGAAGACACTCGACCAAACACTGAGGCCTGTGTGTCGCCATGCCGACAGCCCCAACTAACTGCACGGAGCAGCGGTGAGCCCTGGCACCCCCCCGCACACTGCTCCATCGCCACGGGACACCATCCAAAACAGAACCCCCTGCCCGCCCCCCCAAAGTGGCTCGGACCGAAAATAACCCCGCCCTGTTGCCTTCAGAGCGCCGCTTTCACAGTATCGATTGGATTCCCGTAAACGGCGGCAGGGTCACCGAAGATAAATCGAGCCACTGATTAATGCACTCGTTTGCTCTGCCTTATTAAATACAGATGCACCCTAACTTCATCACAGGGAGAGAGCGACTGCATTTGCCTGCGGGGGATTTAAAACAGGAAGAGACCTGTGAGCTGGGCTCAGTCTGCTAGGTAAACAAGCACGACCTTTCGTCTGGACACAACCCAGCTTCTCCTGTCCCCATCTGCCCCTTCAGGAGGCCTCCACCGGTACTTGGCCTCGCCCTGTCTGGGCCTCAAACGGTATCGCTCCAATCCGCAGTCAGGTCAGCATAAGAGAGCATCACACAAGTTCATATTATCATGGGAGTTTTGGCATCCATGTAAACTCATCACAGGACATGGTATCCATTAGTATGACAATGCTGCGCCGGAGAGCTTGGCGGTGGCCAGAAGAGGGCGCCATCTCGTTCAGCCGGCTGCCCTTCAACGCAATTCCTCCTGGGGAGGGCAAATGGAGCCTCCGCATCCAATTTCTAGCTGCTTCTCCTGAAATCCATCCTAGGCAGCACGGGGCACAAGGCTGGGGGGATTTGCTGCACGCAACACACGAGCTGCCACCATCAGCAAATTTAGAGGCACCAGTTAGCCTAACTGCGTGTCTTCAAACTGCGGGAGTAAGCTGAGGACCCAGAGGAGGCCTGCATCACACAGGAAGGACACGCCAACTCCACCAAGAGTGGGGGCCGGATTCAAATCCATAACCCTGGAGATACGAGTCTACAATGTGGCCCACTGAGCCATCCAAACAAGTCTAAACCAGCCAAAACCAGAACAGAAAACTAGGAAATAACCGTATTTGGGAGCCTCATGGTAACTGCAAGAGCAACACAGCATGGCAAACTACCAGAGCTCAGCTAAGGATTATAAAACACGGAGCGTAATTACAGACTCAGTGAGCTCAAGCGAATTGAAATATGCTGACAGCCGATGGACAGACGAGCGGCCAATGCCCCGCCCCGCCT
This sequence comes from Hippopotamyrus pictus, assembly GCA_026781145.1. Classification (NCBI taxonomy): domain Eukaryota; kingdom Metazoa; phylum Chordata; class Actinopteri; order Osteoglossiformes; family Mormyridae; genus Hippopotamyrus; species Hippopotamyrus pictus. The sequence goes on from JAODLC010000021.1 coordinate 9,426,963, forward strand.
CGCCTGGCCCCCACCCGCCGGCAGACAGCTGCGTCTCATTAAGGTAAACAATGCCACTACAGTGGAGATAGGTACTTTCCCGAACACCGTACAAAAGGCGCAGTGCAGCCGACTCGGGCCTTGCAGACGGCTCGCCAAGCCCCCGGAGAGAAAGGGCCTCAAAGAGCGACCGAACACACAGCACACCACTCTGCCAAGCGGACTCAGCACCCTCCCATTAGAGCGCGGTAACCTCGGACGGTGTACCGACGGTTCAGCCGAAGTCTGGAAAAAGTAGCTTCAGCTATACTGGCAAGGAGGCTAAAAACTAGAAAGATTCGGAAGGTACAGAAACACACATCCGCCTCCCCGTAGGAATGCTAAGTCCTAGGATAAATGATGGGGGTGTTTTAATCTAAAGTTATTATTTTAATACCACTGTGCTGTGACTCAAAACAACGTTTCAGGCTACATCTCGCAGAATGCATGAAAATTGGGCTTTTCCCCCCCATTCGGGCCACTTAAGGCGACGGAAGCCCGTCTTGAAGTGAAATTTCAAGCCTCCCACAAAGGATTCTGCACGGTCGGCTGGGGGTCTGGTATGTGTGAACTGTCAAAGCCCAACTGCGAGCGCGCCCGCTTGCCAACGCGGCTGGAGAGCGCCATTAACCGCCGAGGAATTCCGGCCTTCCCGCATCAGCGCCGCCCCCCCCCCCCCCCAACCCCGCCCCAGCAGCGGTCCCCCACGGCGCACTCCCCCGTCGCAGAGTCTCGCCGCTGTTTGGTCACGCTCTCTGCTCGTGCGTAATGCCCGGATTCGAGGATCGCACGGAAACCTCCCCTTGTGGGGTGTGTCTGCAGGTTCCGAGAGCGTGACTCGAACCCGCGGCACGCCTTATCGAGCAGGACGGCTACGTTCCTGCGTTTAGGCCGTGACTATCTGATGGGGCGGCTTGGTGGAGATCTTTACAAATGAGGCCTGCAATTTTAAAAAGGACCAGCAGGGTTGTGACAGGATGTACACCGGGTCCATGCAGGAGGCCAAACACGTTACCATGACTCGATGCCACAAGGACATCGACCCAGAAGCTCTGCAGAAAATAAACATTCACTCAGAGTACAACTGCCCCTGCATTAATACTGATTTACACCTCTACCCGAGCTGCACCTTTCCTGCACCACATGGACCCCCCCAATTCCCATGGGCTGTGTCTATCCACCCCCCCCCACTTGTAGAAACTCTGTTCCCCCAGCCACAAAGTGTGTTTGATGCTGCATATCGAGTGATTCATGCATCCTAGAACGACGAGCTACTTAAGGCCTCAATTAACATGTTATATTAAATCACCGTGAAAACCATGGTAACTGATCAGAGTACTGACTTCAAAATAGCATCCACCATCGTCAGTCTCCGCTTTGACAAGCACACACATTTTTACACGTGGACTTTCTGTGCCATAATTACACATGACACGAGTCTGAGGTGCACAGACCTTTAAAAATGATAAAGCACAAGTTTAAGATTTAAGATCACTCTTGGACCAAATTAAACCCCTCCCCAAATTACCTGCAGTTATTAATTCTGCACCCCCATAAAACAGACGGATGCCAAAAGGAGTCAGTGGGGGCATTTTTCACATTCCTAGACTGATGAAAATTAGCAGTGGAACTTATTTTGTGCAGATGATGGATGGTGACCTGTGCTCATACTGTGCAAAGGGCCCGCCTGCTGCCTCTGTGCACGGTACCTGTGCTCGCGCTGTGCAAAGGGTTCTGTGTGGCCTCTGTGCTTGGTACCTGTGCTCGCGCTGTGCAAAGGGCTCTGTGTGGCCTCTGTGCTTGGTACCTGTGCTCGCGCTGTGCAAAGGGCTCTGTGTGGTCTCTGTGCTTGGTACCTGTGCTCACGCTGTGCAAAGGGCTCTGTGTGGCCTCTGCTTGGTACCTGTGCTCACGCGGTGCAAAGGGCTCTGTGTGGCCTCTGTGCTTGGTACCTGTGCTCGCGCCGTGCAGAAGGCTTTGCGTTTGCTGTACTTGTGCTATGCTTATGCCACCCGCTCCTCTTCAATCTTAGGCCTCATGTTTGGCGACAGCAGGTACAAACACAGGGTGTAGAAGGACAGCCTCGCCTTCATAAACCAGCACCAGTTAATACATGTAGCTGATTTCAAAATCAGCTTTTTGTCAAGAATGAATAAAACCAATAAAAAGTTACAACTACAGGAATAATTGGCTTTCCAGGGATAAATATTTACACCCTCGAATTCCAACGCTCAACTGAGACATGAAGCCGGCTGCTCTTGCCCCAAACCCTTATCCGAATCACGTTTTAGGCCACCTATCTGCAGAGGAATGTCATCCCCGTCACTGTCACCAAGGTTACACACAAACACATGCATCTTCTCTATGGCTTTGTAATGAGTGATACAGGAGTCCCCTTATTAACCATGTAACGTCGGATATTCAATGAGGCACCGGCCTTCTTATCTGGCTACACTGCCCCCTAGGGACCTGGAGGTCATAGTTACGATGCTGAACACACCGACATTTGTGTGTTCTGATACGAGTGCGTTCACAGCACTGACGGCCGGCACTGACAGCGGGCACACACATCGCCGTTCCTACACTGATACCTGACATGGTCTACAGGAAGACCAATGCTACTCTGATGGCACAATATCTCCTTCTGCCAATCGATAAGGAAACGCTGCAGAGTAATTTAATGCATGAGAAATATGCCTGGGTAAAATTAACCCCCCCTGTACACTATTACCTGCAGTTGAGATGATGATCCATCCACAGCCAGGTGCCTCATACGTTCATGCAGCCTTAGCACACAAACTACCACAAGGCCAAGAGAATGACAAACCAAGGTGAACAAGCTGGCCCCTTTATCGCACACAACTGGCACTGTGCATAATGCAATACATTACACAGATATATATAATGCACATTTTTATATACTACTTTGCCGACTATGTATTATGCTCTAAAATGAGTTCAATATTTTCTACAGGATCTTCATCTATCCTTTGGTACAAATACTAACAGTCAGATTTATGTACAGTGTTTATCTGCATGTGCTTTACTGGGGTACAGGAAGGTTACCTCAAAGCAGCAAATTAGGATGCAGATTAAGATTCCAGTCTCCATTGGAGTATTCAATTTTACACTCATGTTGACCCATGGGACCTTAAGCTGCCAGTTACCAATAGACAACACAAAGATATTCAGTACATTTTCAGGCTAAGTTAAATGACATTTTTCCTAATAACCTTGGAGGCTTTGAGAAAAGAAACTAATTTGAAAGCCATTCCAAAACACAATTCAGTTTCAAAAGCACACCCCCTTCTAAATGCAAATGTACATTTACCACCTTCCGGAGGGCAGGTAAACCCTGGTGTAAAGGGACACTGAAGAGCTTAGGGAAAACTACTCCACACGAAGTGAAAAGTAAAGAAGGATTTAGGCAAAAATGTTCAGCCGTGTCAACTCGACCCCTCACAGCTTGGACAGCTGGATTTCACTTTGCTTTTGCGACAGGAGAGTACATGACCAGTATGCAGCCCCTAGCCTAAAACCTGGCATGCTTCACGCTGAAGCACAGGGCTCGGCTGAGCTCTCCGAGCTGTCGAGCCTTCCCATCCTGGAGCTCCAGCTGTTGCCTCCAGGACTCGGCGAAGCCCAGCTGTGAGTTAACTGCGTTGCTAGGGAACTGGGATGATTGGGGGACTGGCACGTGAGGGGGTACACGTGCAGGGCCCACGTGCACGGCCCGGCAGACCGATCGATGCACGTGGCAGACTAATCGAATAACGAGGGCCGTAGGATCGAGGCTGAGGTGGAAGTGTGACTCACCAGGCTGTATTGGGACACGCTCAGTGGAACGTGCTTCCTGACGACACCTAGTGCTTCCTGCAGGGCGACCACGCCTTCCTTGGCCATGTCAAAGGTCACAGCCAGGGCACTTTTCACACCAACCACTGTAGTGACGCAAGTGCTTTGGAGCTGCTGTGCCAAGCCGTTAACCAGACTGAGAAATCACTCTGGAAACAAGCAATTGCCAATTAACACGCAGACGTGCACAGGCAGGCCACCCTGCACGATACAGGAGGGATCCTGACCCCCTAACGTTCAGAAGAGGCTCCCCGCCATCTTTCACCCTTGGACCCGACCATCACTTGCATCTCAGTCTTTAGCACCCCAAATAAACCACACCACCAGGCGCTCCAAGACCGCGAGTTTCTACAATCACCCTTTAAAACAAGAAGGCTTAATTAAAAAGCCGCTGTCGTGGTTACGATTGAAGTCATTGTGCGGTGAGCGCACAGCAGGATGTCACATGAACACACACACAACCAAAATTTCAAACATCAATATGATACCAAGAAAAGTACTCAATCCAATACCATTGATACAGTATAATGAAATCTGAATCGCGGTTTTGTTTGCAGTAAAAACTACCTTTTGTAAACTCATGTCACTATATCTAAAAAAAACCTTTCACATTGCATTGTCAGTCAAAACAGAATATTAGGTAGCTGCCATTGTAATCGAGCTGTAATCATGTTCAGCGATATTCATGATGACTAAATTATGCGCTATTAAAAATGAGTTTACTGTATATTATTATTACAATGTATTATAGATCCGATATACATTACTTTTACATGCCTTCTTTATCTTGTGTCTCCGAGCACAAACCCTAACAATCGCAAAACAAAGTTTGTATCCGAATGATCAACACTAATCAACATGACCTCACCAGGCCGAATGGAGCCAAACGCAAGAAATAAAGCACGTCGCATCTCTGGTTCAGCTGCAACAGGCTCATACAAAGTAATTTCATTATTTTAGGAATCAGATATCTGTATCGCAAGAAGTTTTAGTGTGTTGCGTGTCTGTCCTTCAAATGGTTGGCTAATCCCATGCCGTTTGCCCCTTTGGCGATATTGTGTGATGGCACACAGGCCTCTGCAGGTCCCATGTTTTACAGTCTTCATTTAACACAAACCCAAAGTATTTCCAGGTGCCACTCTGGCTACAATTTATCGACTAAATGCAGAGGTGAAAGCCATAACGATTCTGACCTAGTCATCTTAACACCCCGTGCGAGAGGCCACACACGGGTCTAGGCATACACACTGGCAGCCTGCCAGTCTCAGTGGTCCGAGCAATCTGGAAGTGCAGGCTGTAGAATCGATACCATGAAAAAATGAGGACTGAAACAGTTTTAGATGCAATAGAATCACTACTTTCGGTACTTTCGATATTTTTGACAGCACTAATTGACAGCATCTTGGCATGTGCCCCATTTAATTGAACACTCATCAAAACGCAGGCAGGCAGATTACGGCTAACCAGTGGCAGGCATGTCCAGAATGTTCCTTAAAAGGGACCTTGCACTCACATATAGAGTCGGAACACGCCATGCGAAACGTGCCTTCTGAATGGATGTCCTTCGAGCCACACTACTCAGTTAATCTCTAAGTGAGGGTACCATTTCATTGTGCTTACTTCACTTAAGCTGAGGACAGTATGAGCAGTACCCTACTAGCAAGCTCACTCCATAACCCTTTGTGGTAAGACTTGGTGCCTTTTTGAGATCTTAAGGCCTTAAGGGTACATAAGTGTTGACCTGTCCAATGATCTGCAGGTTTCACACACACAGATCACATCCCCCTCCACAGAGACCACATGGATTTTGTGCTCCTGTGCTCCTCCTTGCATGCTGGCCTCAGAGCGAAAATACTAACCTGAAGGTTATGCGTAATAGCACCAGAGGTGGACATTCCAGGTGCAGAAAGTAAAAGTCTAGGCCAAGATTTAGTTTCAACCCACCAGTTGTCTAATTTTGTCTAATCTATGCTCTAGAGAGGTGCAACATTATGGAAGATGGATGGAGTTGAGTACAGACATCAAAGGCAAATAGCATGTTTTACGTCAGAGCAACCGCAAAGACCCACAACCCCTGTAGTGCTATGGCCCTCCACCAAGCACAGAACCATAACCCCACAGCTGACCTTCAGCAGCTCGTCCTCCTTCTTCCTCTTCTCCTTGTTGTTCTGCTTCACCGTCCCAGTGACCAGCCCCACCACCGAGTTCTGGAGGCCAAGAGCCAAGCCCCCAGCCTTCTCCAGGTTCCTCCAGGTGAAACCAGCCTGCCGACACAGAGTCAGGAGGTCGTTTACAATGATTGCTGTATACCTCCATCATAAACAACAGGGTCTGGCACCGGGTAGCAAGAATGAATGTTCTACCCATCAAGGGTGGAAAGTTGAGGTTCAGAAAATACAAATCCTGGCCAAGATTTTTTTTCAGCCAACCAACTGAGCAAAAAGAGCCACAGAGTACTCAACTGGCTGGTTGAAACAAATCTTGGTCTGGATTCATACTTTCTCGACATGAAATTCCCACCTCTGCGACCCATAATGCTATGGTCAGGGGTTCCATACAGAACACTACGCTAGCTATACTGTGGGAAACTGTGCCTATAATGTACAAGCATCAGAGTTAGAAGAACGTGGTTTAAAGGAACCACAGGAGTATTCAAAACATCTAAATTTATGTCAATACCTACAGAAGCACATCATCCACAGGAGAAACATGGAACTGTGCATGTCATCAGCATCCCATAATACCAACACTGCTATATTTCCAATGTGGGCTGATAACCTGCTCACAGTATCGATCACAGATATCGATCCAGCATGGGTGAGGATGACCCGTTCTGACAGAAGCAGAAAAGAAAAAAGTTTATCCCTACTAGCATGCTAACATGTTCACTCCATAGACAAACTCACTGTCTATTCAGTTAAAAGGAATAGTAATTAAAACGTCCACCAATTAGCTAGATTACGGGAAGCCATAATTCGGAACATTAAAGTGACCAATCACAGAGTTTCCCAGGAGACCATAGATTCAAGAGCCGTCTGTGACACGTGTAACTCGATCCGCCGGCCGCTCCGGGTGCTGCCCTGCCCACAGAGCACCAGCAGACTCGTAAACACGTTAGCGGTGGGAGATTTACACACAGCCAGCGCAGCTGCCCATTTTGCTCTGCGCCCAGAAGGACAAACAGCTTGACTGATAAGCTACTGCGGTCCTGTGAGAGACCCCCGAAAGGGAACAAACCGCTCCTAACCCGGTCATAGGTTTAGGCAGTGACTGACGTCAAGTCCTTTGTGCTGTGAAGATACATTTGTTTAGTGCTACTGGGCTATATTTGGATTTTTATAGATGTTATTCAGGAAGACGTGAAATCAGACTATAAAAGGGTATATGAGTGCCCGGCCTGCCCGGGTAATTGGGCTGAGTGCGCAAAACATAAAGCCCAAGATTTTAGTTGATCAGCATTTCGCTTTTATAATCATACTGACCCACTTCAGAAAATAAGCAATTTGACAGATATACACTCCCTAAACAAAGGACACTTCACCTCCAAGTCAAGGCGGAGGCGCACATTGGCACAGAACCATACAGCTTTCATTGTTCTGGTCATGCTATGGACTCTATTGGTACACGGGTTTGCAGGCAGCTTTCGGAACATGGCGGCCATTACTTTTTAGGCTTTTTATGAATCAAATGCCAGATAAACAATATTCCTTCAATTCATGCCAATACTAAGGCCTCGGTCCCTTCAGAGGCAACAGTTGAGAAGA
>JAODLC010000021.1:9435831-9452560 GCA_026781145.1 Hippopotamyrus pictus
TTTACTAGTCGGCAAAACGGCGAGATAGACATAAGTCGCCAAAGTGTCGACTTAGGTGTATCTCGTCAATTCTCTAAGTTGTCACTTTTAAGCTGGTCCCGCGAGTGTCGACTTAGACCGGTTTTACTGTAGTACATTACAATACAAGTGTAAAGACCTAATATGAGGGCGACTCAATCACAAGCAAGTGAAAAAAATAAGTGTTCGGGATACATATTTAGTTAATGACTGGCAGACATACAAAGACAAACAATGAGCTGACCTACTTAAGGCCTGGGGGAGGGCACACACCTCCTGTACTGAAGTCAGTTGTGACCTTGACAACAGCACCTAAAGCCTGATTGCTAATGTTTATACCGACGGCAGTCCTGAATAAACATGCATAAGTGCATAAAACTGTGTGGAAATCTGGGAGATGCTATTCCTCTTTATAGAAATGATTAGAGTGATGAACGAGTTCTGAGGAAGAGCACACTGACCCCCGCTATACAGCCCCCCCCATGAGAGGAATGGCCGAGTATTCAGCACAGCAGCAAAGCCTTCGCGAAATGCAACAAGCCACTACTTGGCTTTACTGAGCTACTGCATCTCCAAGAGGGTCCAGAAAGTGTGGGGGGGTGGGGGGGGGGTGGGGGGTGTTAGATCACATCGGAACACTTATCTGTGCGCTGGTTCTGTCTTATTCAGTTGTTCTCACTGACATAATCTTTAGAGCTCATTTTAAATTCTCACCAAAGTGTAACGGACCATTGCTATCCAAATCGAAAATAAAAAGAAAAACATGAGCAGAGAAAAAAAAAAAAAAAAAAAAACACAACAACAACATGTATAAACTCACAGGTATAAACTAAGCCTAAGTATCCAAACAAAGTTTCCTTGACACTTCAGAGAGCTTTATATTCATTGCACAGATATCCAAGATGATTAATCATCTTACTAATTAAACAGCTAAACTCGTTCATCCTAATTACAATAAATATTAATGAACATTTGGCCTAGATTAGGTTTGTTTATCAAATCAATTATTTATGCGACATGCTGTGGTAATATTTAAAAATATTATCAGGCATACTGTTAGCAAGTTTACAGGCTGTTTACCATCTCCTGCCCCACAGAAAAAAGGGATCTAAAACATTCTGGTTGGTATCCAAGACGGCAAGACTGATCTGTAAATAAACATGAAGATTCTACATGCAAGACGTCTAATTCTGAAAAATTGCTGAACTGGCTTCTATTTTGTCTGCATTAAAATGTAAAGGTTTCACACTCAGATTAATAATGCTTACACAAGCAGAGACCGATTACAGTTTGAACTCCCAGTAACAGTCTTCAGGCACAGTAATGGAAACCAGTATTTGGTTATTCTGGTCTGAGAAAAGACATGGAGTTGAATCACTGTGCCAAACTTAACCTCAACTAAAAGTTAAAATATAGTTATATTAAGCACTTCAGGGGGAAAAAATACTTATCTACTAACTGGTTATCCTGGTTGGGGTAGGTGGTGGTGGGGAGGGGGTACTCCAGGCAGTAGAAGGCAGGGGTACAGCAGTCCACAAGAACAATCACACATGCATGCATGCACACACAGACTGTGGGATACACTTAGGCTAACTGGCAACTAAGTATGTCTAGGGAGAACATGCACACTGCACACGCACACGCACACACACACACACACACACACACACACACACACACACACACACACACACACACACACCACAGTCTTAAATGCGTTACTTCTTGCAACAGTTACCCTAAATCATTGATTCTCAACCCGATCCTTGGGACCACCAGACAGTCCACATTTTTGCTCCTTCCCAGTACACCTGCGCCATCTACCCAGGGTTCTTAGTGGTTTGGTGCAGGTGCATTGGGCCATTACATGAATTTTAGCCATGGAGGGGAGACACCAATGACAGGGCAGGACTCACCAACGGGGACACCCCCGGAATGCTGAGGGCAAGGTCGCGCCCCCGAGCGCCAGTGTGCTGGATCCCCCGTGCTGTCCTGTCATACGTACGCCGGCACACGACGGCAAAGAGGGAACCTAGCCGCTTGTAGCTGGGCTGGACGGCATCCCCATTCGTGTCGGACTCCTGCTGCCAGGGCGTGTCCTTCTCTGAAAGGAGAGGGAGCAGGGGGCTGAGGAGGAGCTGAGGAGGTGGTGAGCAGCTCTCACAAAAATGCAGCGTTTCTTCTAGAAGGATCCAAGGCCTCGTGTGGATACCCCAGCGAGAAGGCCAACACAGCACCCGCACACTAATACATCAGGTCACCTCATTACAGGAATTTACCCAACAGAATTTGGTCAGCAAGCCCTGGTAGCTCTGAAAGCCATATTATTATTGATAAACTGCTTCAATGGGTGCTTTACGGCTGGACAGCACCCAGAAAGCTCTGGGGCAGAGGCGGGGCAAGGGCTCTCTCATGGCCTGACGGAGCTGGCAGTGTGACAGTGGGCCAGCCAGCCTGTCCTGGCATGCGGGGCCCCAAAGGAGAGCACGGGTGCGAGCAGCCACTCGCCTGGCGTGATGGAGGCAGACAGACAGTCGTCTGACCCCAGACACAATGCAGCCTCTCCTCAGTCACCCTCCCGGTACTACCCCTGGCCTGCTGCTACCCCCCTCCCCCCCCCGTCACCCCTAGCCTGCTGCCCTGGCTTTAAGCTCCTTGTTACAGGGGCAGTTATAACCAAGGGGGCTGAGCCAGTAAATAAAGGGTATTAGGGTAACACCTGGCAAGACCCATTCCCACCCCTGCCCACACACATACATCAAGTTACAGGATCGGGGGGGGGGGGGGGCACATGCCACAAATCCCATTTTTAGCTTAAAAAAAAAGGGTGTTCAAACCTTGAAAGCGAGATGAGCTTTGACATGGAGACAGGAGACACACTGTCACACAAAAACAAGGCCCTGCATCCTACAATCCGAGTTCACGGTTAGACTGTGGCTGGGCAGAGCAACAGAGCAGGAATAAAGCCTTTACTATGATCGATGCAGTTTGCCAGAATTCAAGAAAACCCTGCATTAGTGTTCAGGACACGCACAGGACGCCTGTCCCACTTAGAGGGCCGTCAGCGTGAAACCCCAGGGTCAGATCAGCCAGACAAATTCGCTTCCTTCTGTGAAGCGGTGGCAGGCCTGTCGCAGGCCTGTGCTCTGGAGCGAAAGGCCAACAAGCAAGTGACCACAAAGCACCGTCAAATCAAACTGAGCAGCAGCAGTCTGGACCTGGAGGGAGGTCAGGATCACCTGTCCAAAAGTCCCATCTAGACAAACCAAAATCACCTGAAGACAGACTGAACTTTCTGCCTTCTGACAAATCAACCACAATCTTATTTTACTTATGTTAGGCTAAATATTTTCCCTATACGAAAAGTCACGTTGCATTCTTTAAAAGTTACATTCTTCCTATTATTTTAGGGGCTCAAACTTCTTTAATTAATGTTTAAAAACTGGAAAATGAGAAGGTAAGCGTTATAACCACGTGAAGAACACGCCGGTATGAAGCAGACCTGGGAATGGTGACGTATTGAGAATGTTGCCAGGCTGTGTTGTGTCTGTGTCTAAGACGCTTATCAGCTGAACTCCAGCTGGTTGGCAGAGATAAGAGCAGGAGAAGAGAAACGCCATGAGACACAGCAGAATTACAGCCCCCGAGGAAGCAGAGTTAAAGCATGACTACACCCACTACCTTACTGCTGCTTGGCCCAGTGCTAATTGAGGTTAATGGTGGTACACTGCCTTGATACTTATGTTACAGACTACATAAATATTGTATTATGACTGCACCTCTGATAAGCATATTCTACCAGACCAACAGAAATTCAGATTTAACATGGCCGAGAATAGGAGACATTAGACTGTTGTTCTTCCGAGTGTCAGTTTTCAGGAAACGGCCTCCTCCGGCAGCTTTGAGGGGAGTGAATGAGGCATGGTTGTATTCCTGGGGAGGATGGTTTACCCAAACTCACATTCACCATTATCAGGTGCCCAGGCCAAACCAGTTATCCGGCTCACCCTGGTACTGTGATCATACAAGCAGCTCTCAGGTCCTGACAGTTTCGCTCAGAATAACATTCATACATGAGACTCTAAAATCTTGCTGAAATTTACTGGGCTTATCAATCTTCGAAACCCTAAAGGCACATTTTCTACTGGAGCTCTGAGATTATATACTAAAATTTAACTTGATTTAAGAAACTATTAACAGCTATTAACATGCAATAATGTATTAAATTAAATGTGGCGTCTCAGGAAAATGATTTTATGTTATTCAGATATTTCACATCGTTGTACATCACCTGAACAGGAAAAAGTAGTTATTGACATTGAAATAGTAATAGTGCCCTCTGCTGCTCAAAAATAATATCACAGTCAAGGCAAGAAAAACTACAGAAAGAGCAGCCTAACTATGGCAAGAAGTTGAGAGATTATTTGTATGCAATGGTGTTTTAATGGGTCAGCACATCAGTGAGGCATTTTAAGAGTACAGACTGAGTAAAATGGACACTTGTATTACCCATTTCCTCCGCAGACGCAGGCAGGAGGTAGCTGACGAGGTGCTCGGTCAGGGTAAGGGCGGTGTCGGCCCCTTCCCCAGCTAGTCGCACGGGGGCGCTGTTCAGCACATAATCCACCCCGCCACTCACGGCGCTCCAGGTCAGCTGGTAGCTGCTGGAGGCGACGCCCAAGGCCTTGTCTGAGGTACTGGCGAAGGGCCTGGAGATACCTTCACGGGCAGACTGCACAGTGGAGGTCACCATCTCCGCGATGCCAGCAGCCAGCTGAGAGGTGTGAGGGAGGGGCATCGAGTCACCACAGTGTAGACCCCTCCCCCCCTCCCCAAGCAGGACAGAGAAACAGTTTCATGTGGTGTTTCACAGGACAATAAATAAGAGGTTCAGAGTAAAATTAAGACGACAGATAGAATTAAAGCAGCAGTGAAAAAGCCAGACACAATGAAGTGTGAGTGCAGATAAGAGCGCCCCCTACCTTATCGGGGGGGTACTGCAGAGCTGGGATCCTCTCCTCCAGCCGATCGAGCCCTTTGCAGGCCAGGACATCAACAGCTGAAACTGAGATGACGACCAACACACCATCAGAGAACATCCTGAAGAACATACAGACATCACCTCCGAGAGGCCGGGCTGTAGAGACTCACCAGAACTACATTAAGCACCAGGGGAGCGTTTCCAAAATCCATTGCTGGAGCTTTTGGGAAACGTACCCCAGAACATTAACCAACACAGCAAGTGTCTTACTGTGCAAGGTGCAAAGAGCTCAGCATCCTCACCCCAGGACCAGCCCTACAATCCTGAGGAGCGTGGGGTCATGGGCAAGGTCACAGGGCATCTACAAAGCTGGGAGTCACACCATCAAAGGAAAGAAAACATGCGACCACCAGCAGGCTTGTGTACGTTGAAAGTACCCCCCCCCCCCCCGGGACATAAATGCTGCTGCTGAGGTCTAACAGTGACCATCTCCTTACTGATTACACAGAAATAAAGCAGCCATTCATAATTCTTAACCTTTAGTTCAGTCCCGAATTGTGAAACCTCTGATTCACAATCGCAAGGTTTCCACACATCACCCAGAAATGGAGGCCAAAGTGTTCTGGTGGCCAGAGAGGCATTTTGCAATGTCCAGCGATGACTTAATCTGCAGCAAAGTTCACGGGAACATTTCTCGGCCTTAGATCACTCTCCTGTGTTTACCGTGCTGATATGAGGAGGGATCACCCAGAACGAAGCAGTAATGTGATAAATCTCATCTGTGGTAACTTACAATTAAAGCATCTCCATTGTATTTAGAAGATAATGAAATAAAAACATCCCAACATCCCCAGTCGAAGGGGTAAACTGACTCACTAATGGTTTTCCTAAAACATCCAGTATCAGCATTAGTGATTTCACTGTTCGGCACTGCTGACCTGTGATCCCACCAACCCATGCTGTCAACCCCGGGGTCCTGAAGCCACTATGAAGTGAGAGAAACCTTTTCATCTCCTGCACCACACACTGTAACCCACAAAGTATTTGAGACACCGCAGCCTGCATTGAGGTGTCAATGTGCGGTCTGGGGCTTCGCTATGATTATGAGACAAGATTGGCCATTTAATACATAATGCACACAACGTATTATCACAGTGTTATTGTTATAGTAGAAGAATAAGCACTGTTAACCTAGAAAGCTGTGGATGACCTGAGTGAGATGCAAAGCCCTGCGTTCCAGAGGTCAAGTTTGACACCGTAGCTACGACCCTTATATGCGCGACTCACTGTGCGGCTCCAGCCTGTGGATGGCCGGCTGGATGGTCCACACGGCCAGGCTGCCCGCCTTTCTGGCACCGCGCTCGTAGACCCCGCAGACGGTGCAGATGAGCGGGTGCGTCTGCTTCGTGCTGCTGTAGGTCTCTTGCAAGACCTGGCGGGTGGCGCTGACCATGGGCAGCTGAAGGAGGCGGACGAGCACGCCACCCTGCGGCTTCCAGGAGCGTCGGGGCGACAAACGCCACCAGTGAGAACGGATTATTATTATCGACAGCGATAACATCAATAATGATAATCGATTACTGTAATTTATTTTTAATCCTAATATTAAAATTAATTCCCGCTACAAATAAATGTAACAGCAGTACAAAACAAACAGAACATTGCTAACTATGAATATAGAATAAATATAATTTTAACGGTCAGTCTGTACCTGGGTGGAGTCTTCTGGCCCAGGTGCCATAGTTCAATTAATCTACAAATAAAACCGTCGGAACATAGTAAATATTAAGACACTTTGCCTTGTTTATTAAGAACAAACGAGAGACCCATCGGCAAAATGAAAATCGACTTAGATGCACCGACACATCGTCGGCAAACCTACGCAGCCTCGCTTTCAATGGCATTACCTAAGGCACCAAAAGTATAGTTTCCCATTTAACAAAATTTCATTATACAAAATTTTATATTGCCGTATTTGCTTGTTTTGCCTTCAACAGTTAATGAGTCTTTGCCTTTTTAAAATAAATAAATTAATTAATTAGTGACGTGAACATTTTCACAATGTCATGTAATTGAAAGAAAATATAGTCAGAAGGAACAGTAATTAGTTTCTGTGTAAATGAGCAAAGCGGTACAGTAAAACGCATGAATCACTCGGTGAAACTTTAAAAATGTTGTATAACTGATCACTCACCTTTCACCTGAACCTCAGCAGGATGCAGCACGCCCGATTCTTAATTGAGAGAAGATCGGACCGTAAAATCACATTTTTGCACCCCGCCCCTCGACTCCACCCTTAAACCACGCCAGGCGGCACCGGCCCCGCCCACCCCCGCGGTGGGAGTTACGGCCAGTCGCCCGCGATCGCCCGCAGGGAAACTTCTATGTTACCTTAGAAACCGACAGTGTTTCCATCATAAAGGAATAAGCATTTTAGTACAGGGCCAATGTGATTGATGTTACTGTGATTGACATTATTTCCCTTGATGGGCACTGAGCCCACTACCCCATAATCCAAATCATTAATGAACCGGAACAGCGACAGAATCAGCTCAGGGGTCAAACTCTTGCTTCACCTCCATGGTCTCAAAGGGCTCATACGAGATCGGTGACATATGGGTATTTGCTTACGCCTTTTATCTGAGGTCATCGACCAATGTTGAAACCACAGGAAATGTGCAACACTGCACTTGGCCGATCGGTATTGACTTCGCAAACACATATGAGTGTCATTGTTAAAATTGGCACCAGGGGGCAGCGTCTCCCCAGTAACCATTTGGAATGCGCGGAGTACAACTAGGTATATGAAATTATTTGAATAGAGGTGGCCCGTTACCTCAGACTTTCAGATCTGTGCGATTCCTGGATGAATAATATTTGGCCCTTGTTCTCCACACAAGTGTAAGCACCATACTGTCTGTCAGTTTATTCATTTTAGTAAAGATTAAGTGATACCTATAAGGGAAGGAAACTCCAAAGCCCTATCCAAGGATTTAGTGTCCAAAGATGATGAAATAGTGGAATTATACCTAATTTACTTTGCAGACAACTTAGACAAACCAACTTCCTTTTAGTTTTGAGAAAACACAGTCGGCAATCTTCTGATCACAGACACAGTGGTCTGAATCACTGTCACGCTCTGTTCCCCCAGACAGCCCCATGTGGAAAGGTCGTTTGGCTGTGAATATATTGAACGAGACTTCTAATTTGATCTAATGAACTGCGTTATTTTTAAAAAGGCTAATTACTGTGTACCTTCTGCACAGACTTTAATGTGATGGAAGCTATTTTTCTGTTTTTGTTCTAGTCGGTTTCTGAAAGGTCACTTAATAAGAGATACAGAATGGCAGAGTGATGTAAACGGCCATTTATTCAAAGGGTCACCACTTAATCCCAAATTTATGATGGGGGTGGGGGGTAAATAGGCAGGAATCTAATTTGAGTTTCTGCCATCTGAATGAAATGTTCAGTGTCTCCCCGCAGCTGTTGTGTCTGACAGCTTTATAAAAGCAAAATGGATGCTTCACCAGAAAAAAAAACACTTTGCAAACACAGGCAGCAGGACATGGAGAGATTAATATACATTTCAACTGCCTTTGACTGGCACTCAGTAATTATCATGTTGAACAGAATTTGTTCTTGTATGAATACAGCTTTGGAAATGGGTTGTAATTGAAATGTTATGTTTTCAAATGACTGTGTCTCTTCTGATTTATTACTATAATAGTCCTAATATTGCCTTCATATGACCAACAAAATTCAGTACAATAATGCAAATTGAACTGTGGGAGCACTGGAGAAAAAATGCAGCAATTTAATATTGAGGAAAATTAAATGCACTTAATAACAGCATAATCTGAGTACTTCTGTTTTCTTCCTTTTTAATGCTGCTGGCCTGGAGGCCCAGAGCAGAGCACACTGGCCTGGTTCTCACTGATCCAGCTGAATATTCTGATCCCGCACGCTGTCCCACGCACGCTCGTCGGTGGTGTCTGGGGTGCCGCCTCTCCTGTACGCAAATCTAACAGTCCGCGGACTCCTACAACTACAACATGCTGTCCAGCTGTGAGCCTCCTCCTCTCTGCGACGGTGGCTGTCGGCAGGCCGGGGTCCCTTGGCGCATCTTGCCATTATGAACCCATCTGTCATGACTATGCGAAAGATGGCCCCCTGCTGAAAGAAGGGCCGGACGGACAGAGCCGCCCTTGAATTATTGTGAATGATAATGCTCATAAGGCTGCCCCCCATTAGCCAAATGATGGCCATTTGTCACACACTCCCCTTTAGCTCCTGTCAGAAAGGACAGAAACACAATGACCGTGATTCTGAGGCGCAGCCATGTTTACTAGATTCTCTGCTTTTTTAAGCATATATTGCTTTTTCGTTAACTCATCTCTCTCTCTCTCTCTCTCTCTCTCTCTCTCTCATAAGAACAAAGTACCAGATGACGATTTTGAGAAAAACAAAGTTGAAGACTGAAATTTCTGATTATTGACAAATCAGCTGTAGGGCAGTTGTTCCAGAAAATAAACCTCAGCTAATATCATAAAAGACAATGGGAATATGTATTAATGCATGCATGTAAATGATTGTTCTTACAGATAATACTAAGAAACTGAAAATAAGAGTGAAAGACAAAGATAACAAAGGAGGAAGAACATTGATATTGACCTTGGTCATAGAGCTGATTGGCCAACTTTTGTAAGACACAGAAACCTGCAGAGCTCCATCGGAGTGCTGGTGAGGCTCCTGGAGGTCAGAGGAGATCCCCACACTCTCCTTTGCCAAATCATGCACATTTTACTGCAACTGAAGAAAATACCCCATAATCCAGAAGAAACTCCAAATGCATTTTCAGAGGAGTTACAGCCAGGTGGCAGCATGTCTCTCAATTTAAGGTGTGTGGTCATGTGATCACATCCCCTGAGGTGAGCTGAGTTTCTGCTTTGAAGCAGTTTGAGTTCACAGCTGGGCAGTTGTTAACCCTGGAAGAGTGTGTCCACTCAAGCAACAAAAATACACATATAAACCATCTACTGGAATCCAGAAAACTCGTATTCCATCCATCCGTCTTCCTACTGCTTATCATGGACAAACTTATTCCAGGGAGCTCAGGGCAGGGAAAACCTTGGATGGGAAATTTAAAGAACTCTGTTATTGGAAACCGGACAAGCTGTAGGAAAACTGTAATGAAGATGCAAACTCCACACCACTCAATAGTGTTAAGAATATTGCGGTCCCATATTGAATCACGCTTAACTTAAATGGTGTGGATCTGTGTTCATTGCATATGGGTGTAAAAAGATTTTATTAATGAGAAAAGATTTTACTACTTGAACTCAGCTGTGTAGTTCCAAATACCGATGCAAAGCATTTTGATCTTTTGAATTAATGGTGCAAAACCTGAAAGACTCTGCTTTAGTTGGAATCCTGTGAATGTGAAGCATCTCCACTTTCAGCAGTAATTGGATAATATGAAGTTTGAGCCTGTTTGCAAGCATCCCTGGATGCATGACTTCTCCTTCAGCCAGAGGAACTTTTATTTTAATCACAGTGGAAATAAACACTAATCAGAAAAAAGCTAAGAAAGGGAGAATGTGTCAGTCTCACAGTCATTGTTTCACAGCAGTGAAGAGCACATCAGCAAAAGAAGTCTCATTTAAATAGGGTCTGTTCAGTCCCCTGGAGAGATTGCCTGAAAGGCTGGATGAAAATGCCACACACTGGTTTCCATAGGAACCGAAAGTAAACTTTAATTTGGTGACCAAAGAAGCAATTTACTAGTAAATTGAATATGTGAAGATATCAAATTCAATTTGAGGAGTTTTGGATGCTGGACACAGGAGCTACAGGTAGATCTTAGAATAAGAAAAGGTTTGACTCCTCTCAGCATGCACAAAGCTCACGAATGATACGGCCTCAAAACGTGAAAACCTTCAGAGTTTCCCAGAAGCAGCCTCAAGGTGGCGCCACTGAACCCTGAGAACTAGCTCGCTACAGGGATTTGGCAACAGAAGCAGTGGGTAGCTAGTAGCGACCAGGTTAAAAGTTTTGAGTCTCTCATATAAACCTTGTTCATCCTGCGGAGGTGGTCTGGCCTGGTGACACGGGGAGAAGTTCTTCAGTTCCCAAATCTCTGAATCTGACAGCTGTGCACAGAGTAACACTTAATTACTGCATCAGATGTTTGAGATGCTGCCCAGTGCTGCGTCTGCTTAAAGAGGCTTCAGAAAGCATTAGCGTGTTTACACCAGAGACCTTCTGAGCTCCTGCAAGCAGACTGGCTGGTTAAGGTTTAAATTTAGAGGCAAGACATCATGGTAGCTATAACAAAACTGTAGCGTGTTGATGTGGTACAAAGAAAGAGTAAAAAGGTGGATTAGACAGTCAAACATGAAATGACACTTTTAATACAAATATTTTAATGTAAATTATGGCATGGCAGCACATTTAGGTGTCACCAAGGAGACTCTTTTCTCATTAATAATTTCTCGAAAAGTACAGCAACACCTGAGCTGAATTTTGTCAAGAAATATTTCATTCTGTGCTGCAAAACAGCTCTGACTTGCACAAGCTTCCCACAGTAGTTCGTGGCTACAGTGGTTGACAACAAAAATGAGATGCCACATGTCAGGTGTGAGTTTAAAGCTATGTGCTTTTGTAGAATAGCAACATAATATTGATATGACTGCTGGATATGAGTGACCTGGAATTATATATACAGGCTTATTGGATGGTGTGCTGTTAACTGAACTGTTTCTAGGATAATGAATAACCCAGTTGCATCTGTGCCCATGTACAGGGGGCTGTGAGATCGAATCCCATAGCGGCCAAAGTGATCAGATCAACACAGCACGTTTAGTTCAGCGGCATCAGTCTGCATGTCTGGTTGTAAGTTCATGTCCCATAACTGGCAGAGTAATCCTATCGCTTCTGGGTGCTTGAACGAGGTCCTAATTAACCACAACTGCTCCTGCCATGCTGGTTGACCCTGCTCATACATCACTTTGCACAAAAGTGTCTTCTAAATTAATAAATGTACATGCGTCATGTGTCTGGGGTTGGCAGTTTGGGTCCCATTTCTGCTGTGTGTGTCTGTGTGTGGTTTCCTCCAGCTGTCCAAAGTCACGCAAATCAGTGCCTGGTGGTAGACTGGCCTCCTGTCCAATGTGGACCTCAGATAGGCAGAGCAGACCTGCCTCTGTCTGGGATGCGGAGGTGGAGAATGACTGTATGTAACAAGCACCTCACTGTATTTGTCCATGTAATTCTTTAATATAAAAAGCCTAATACAATAAAACCACGGATTGTGAGCATAATTCGTTCCAGAAACATGCTTGTAATCCAAAGCACTCGTATATATCAAAGCGAATTTTCCCATTAGAAATAATTGAAACTCAGATGATTCGTTGCACAACCCAAAAATATTCATATAAAAATGATTGATACAAAATATAAAGTAAAAATACATAAAACAAATTAACCTGCACTTTACCTTTGAAAAGAATCGTGGATGGTGTGAGGGAGACGAGAGGAAAAGAAGAAGGTTATTTTGTAGGACGACTCACTATAACGGAATCACTACTATCTATTGGTTCACTGGAATCTTTTTCTTTTTGTGCGACTTTAACAGGGAACCTATCCAATGACAGCCGCTTCTGCCTCCTTTTCAATTCGGCGGAAATGTGACATTGCATTGTCGTTAAACAGATTAATCGTTCACACTGCTACGCCCTTATTCAGATGGTGCTTTTCTACTAACTTTTGACTATACGGGTGAGGCACGCCGACTGAGACCGAGCATGAGAGACGATTACCCACAATCCCGCAGCGAGAGAGAGAAGAACCATTGGCTCAGTTGTGATTACGTGACGCTCGGCAGACAAAGCGTATTCATAATACTCCCACTGCAAGACCTCACTCGTTATTTAAAATTTTTGCTCGTCTTGCGAAACACTCGCAAACCAAGTTACTCGCAATCCAAGGTTTTACTGTAAAGTGAATAGCAATAGACACACCTGCTGATTTTTATTCACTGACACTGAATAATAGATTCAACCTCAGCAGTTGTCCAAAGACAACCACAGAGGCAAGGCGGACCCTGCCAAATTAATAATTTAAATAAATGATTAGATGGATAAATACGCACGGAAAGTATATGCCCTGTGTTTTCCCCACAATCCAAAAACATGCATTTAGGTCAAATGGTGTCTTTCAAACATATTTCCTGTATGATTGCTTAAGTGCGTGGCCAGTAATGGGCTGGCAACCCATCCAGGATGTCCACTGCGCTGTGCATGCTGGGATAGACCCAAGGCTCTCCACAACTCTGTACGGTTTAAGTGGTTATGCCGAATGCAATATATGTAGCTGTAGAGCTTCTGTGTAATATCCATTTACTCAAATAGATATATTAGGGAAACTCAAGAATTTTATAACAGAGCCCTGTTGAAATTTCAGGACACAAGGCGAAGTTCTTAACTGTTACACCACCTGCTGCTTCTTCAAGGGAATAGCACAGGAAATCCCTCGCCTGACTCGCCAGACTCATCTCTCAGACAAAGTGAGGACATGCATGTGTGAGATGGAAGCCAGGACAACACTGGTGATCCAGCATACAGAGGACCACCAAGTACGATCTGTGACAGCAAGAGAGGACAAGATGTTGGGCTGGGATTACGGGGCGGGGTGGGGGGGCTGGAATACAATTCTGCAGAGGGCACCCTGCCCTCATCTGCGGCGGAGATAGACGTCACTGCAGCTGCCATCGTCGAGGTCAGGTTGCTCGGCGCCGTTGCCGTGGAGTGAGACGGAGGGGAAGTGGGTCATCAGCTGGGGTTTTAATTTCCAGAGTCGCCCCTGCTATTCTGGTCTTTGTTACTTTTTCTTTGGCTCCCTTCTCCTCCCTGGCGGCCTCTTTTTGGTAGGAACCCAAAGGCGAAGGTCATGCCTCTTGAGGTAGCTGTGAATTACACCGTAAATCGATGCGTCACTTGGGGGCTGACGTGTGGCTACAGGTCAGAGGGGGCTGATGGGAAGGAGGCTGAGTGGCAGAGGAAGCAGGCTGTCATCGTCCCTTCAGTGACACCCAGAGCATCACCCTCCCAGCACATACTGCCTGCGCATGTGGACCCGCTACCAGAATAAGAAGTGGTGCCATTGGCTGTGGCAGACACTGGTCACAAAGGCTGTCTGACTGCTTATTGGATGATTCTGCGTGAGGCGTCTCCTGTATGGAGCTGCAGATTGTAATGGGGGTAATCCTGGTTTCTATCGCAGTACAGCCAGCTTGACGCTACAAATCTCGGTAATACTCACCGTGGTCACCTGTCTAATTTGGTTACATGAAAGTTGGCTAGTTTTTAGTTAGACACTCGTGACAATCTGAATTTATGGTGCTTTTCAGGTCCTCGTTAATGATGACTGGTATCTTCGGCAGGTCCATAACCTACAGACACTGACGAGACCAGCCCTATGTCCGGCTGGGCATACCTCTGCAGGAATACTGAATCCCTCCTGCAGGACATAAGTGTTCCCAGGGAAAGGCAGAAGTACTGGAAAGGGGAGTGACACACCGTAGGTTCCCAAACCTGTCTGCAGGGGGCGATGCTCTGAGACTTTCGCCCCCCCCCCCCATTCAAACAATCTGCCAGTTCCTGATTGTGTTTAAAAGACTCTACACTGCACCTGGGCTAATCCTAGTTCCAGCCTGTTTGACCCTTAGCAATTAAGGTTTCCAATTAGAACTGATTATAGTCTTTTTTCATTTGTGTATGGAAAAGTCTGTGACTCGCTTCAATGTGAGAATGTTTGTTTTCCTCAAAGCCAATTAGGAACACCAGGCTACTTTTGATGGATGGAAGGTAATTGGATTGGTGCAGAATGGTGGAGGAGCCTGAAAAACTCATACATCAGGACAGAATTACTGCACGGTCTGTACATAACATACCTGAATCGGAAGCTTTACAACCCCAAGTCCGAAAAAGTTAGGGCACGTGTTAAATGAATAAATTATAGTTATAAATGAAAGCAGTGATTTGTAAGTTACTTTAACCCGTATTACACTGCATACAACAGCATATTATTTGATTTTAACCTTATGAATTTTACCATCTTTTCAAATTTTAGCACTTTGTGGTGCTGCCATTTCTTTTCACAACACCTAAAAGATGTTCAGGGACTGAAGACACCAATTGATGAAACCTTTCAGGTATTATTTTGTCTTATTCTTCCTACGAACATGTAGCGGCTTCTTAGTTGCTCAGAATTCCAAGGGCAGATGTGCTTTCATTTTGAAGGTCCGTTTGTCTTCCGGCCAGAGTTTTTGCGCTGCAGCGGCAACCGGATATGCTCCTTTTTCCTTTTTTTATTATTAATAAAGTTTTCATCCTCCTTCATGGGAAGAAGCTGTCTTTATCTTTTCTACAATCTTAAGGTGTGCAACAGTGCAGGGTCTTTGTTGTCACACCTTGGGTTTCAAAATGTGCCTCACATTTTGTATTGGGGACAGGTTAGGACTTCAAGGCAGGCCCGCCCAGCCCCCGCACCCTCTGCAGCCAAGCCTTTGTAATGCCTGCATAATGTGGTTTTGCATTGTCTTGCTGAAATACGCATCAGTGTCTTTGGAAAAGATGTTGTCTTGAAGGCGGCATATATTGTCCTTTAAATCAGAGCTAGATATGATTTTAACAACTCTGAGCTATTAGTTAAGTTCTCCCCAAATGAGATGGGCTGAATGGCCACCTGTCATTTGTAAATTTCTTATGTTCTTATGTACAATCTCTATGAACTTTTCAGCATTAATGGTGCCATCACAGAAGTGTGAGTTACTTTTGTCAAAGGCACTGATACAACCCCAGACCATGACAGACGCTGCTCTTTGGACTCTGGTAACAGTCTGGATGGTCTTTTTAGTCTTTGGTAGAGCCAGAAAGGTGATGAAAACGTGTAAGGGCTGTGTTCACGGAAGATGATGGTGAATTCACACTGAAACTCTTACAAATGTGAAAGCAGAATGATGTCACTGTCACTATGTCACTGGAGAGACACTTCACAGAAAACACTTTTATAATTTGTGCAGATGGAATTTCATAAGTAACATGAGTTTCGCCAACACAATTGATAGATACACTGTCTCATTTCTTTTACCACACTGCAGACATAAAACAAGAACCAGTATCAAAACCAAGGAGAATTTAAACATTAAAACAGTTCAGTATGAGGTAGACCAATATAATGGTGAAAACCAGGAGAATGTGAAGTTTTATTTATGTAACAAAAACAGGGAGGGCATCATTTCTCCAGGGCTGTGGGGACAATTCCTACCAAATTTGAACCTTCTAGCTGACAGGACCTAAGGACTTCAAGTGATAGAACCTGCAAAAAAAATTAAATAATCCATATTTAGGTTTTTTTTTTTTTTTTTTTTTTTTTTTTACATAGGGTGGTAACGGCAGTGACCACCTGTGTACTGGGTTTGGCCGTGGCCACCTGTTGGCATCCTTAGATCCGCCCTTGATAGCAAGGCCCTGCAAATATGGCATTGAAGGCCTGGACATGTAAGCAGGTGTAACCACCCTGCCGACCTGCTTATGACTTTAGAAAACCCAACGTAGGCTTAGATCAGTTAATTGGGTGGTGGGCCAGTGTCTATGTTCAAGGAGGTAAATGCTGTGCTGTGTAATAGCCAGAAAGGGAAAACACAAAACCAGGGATGAAAGTAAACTGAAC
>JAODLC010000021.1:9457753-9471940 GCA_026781145.1 Hippopotamyrus pictus
TCTTCTCAACTGTTGCCTCTGAAGGGACCGAGGCCTTAGTATTGGCATGAATTGAAGGAATATTGTTTATCTGGCATCTGATTTAAAAAAAAAAAAAGAAGAAGAAGTAATGACTGCCATGTTCCAAGAGCTGTTTTTCAGTTTTAGCGTGGTTTGTAAAACCTGACATGGATTACCTGGTGTCCCTATTTTCACCTTATGTACAGTCGTTCCTCCAGATCTGCAGGTTCAACCAACCATGGCTTGAAAATATTTGGGGGGAAAAAAATCCAGAAAATTCCAAAAGCAAAACTTGCATTAGCCGTGCACTGAGCACTACACTGAGTCCATGTGAATGAGAAAAAAAATGTTCCATTTTTGCTGACGTGTGCTGTATGTGTAGTTAGGTTCACGATGGCTGCGTCTGCACTGAACATGAACAGACTTTTCTTCTTGCCATTATTCCCTAAACAATACAGTATAACAACTATTTACATAGCATTTACATTGTATTAGGGTATTATAAATAATCCAAAGATGATTTAAAACACAGAAGAATGTGTGAAGGCTATTTGTAAATACCACACCATTTTATAAAAGGGACGAAGCACCTGCAGATTTTGGTTTCCTTGGGGGGGCCTTGGACCCAGTCCGGGAAATGAAAATCAAATAATCAGCTTATATTTTTAGATGTACATCACTACATGATTTTAATGCATAGTATAAACAGACAGACTTTAACAACAAAACATAGAAATGACTGGGGTGTCACTGAATTTTATTGATTTGAATCTCAATAATGAAAAAATAAATTGAACTGGTATAAAGTAACATACATGTTATTACAAATAAATTTGCTATAAAAAAATCCAATTATTGTAAATATTTGTTCTAGGACCTGTTGGGATACCAGTGACGTATGGTTTGTCTTCTAACCTTGAGTGTGTCTTTTTTAGAAGCTTAGATTTTTATGGATTGTCTACATGCTGTGTGGGTTTGCTTGCTTGTGGATGATGTCATCTAACAGCAGAAAAACCAGAAAGGGATTCTGGGGTCATTCAGAGACTCATATTCCTCACCAAAACGCAAACAAACAAATAAACAAATGTTTAAAATCCCAGTCTTTTAATCCCCATCCAGTCACTTTAAACAATTTGTCCATCCATCTTCAGGAATCAGTTATCCCATGAATCACATAACATCGAACACATCGGACCGATGCCTGTCCAGTGCAGGTAACACCACCACAGCGCAGGGACAGCATGCAAATTGACCGTACAAAAGACCTTTAAGGTTTTCGGCTGCAGTGATAATTACTGAGCTACCCTTAGCATGTAAAGCTACAAAACACTACGGCTTTGGAAGTGACTTAATGTCATGTCAGATGAACATCACTGTTTGTTTTTCTCTCTGTGACTTTGTGTCAGAGATTAAGTCGAACCATCTTAGATCTAAAGCTCCACCGCATAGTCCAATGATGATAACATCCACCAAAGGGAAAACTCCCCCCCAAAGCCTGTCTTTCCTTCAGAGATACCACAGTAATCACAGCATCCTGGGGTATTTTGTACTCTCCTTATCTGCGCTAAGCTAATCAAGCACCTTCACAAGACCACATATAACCATGAGTCTCACTGCCGCAGCTCATAGCTCAAGCGCACTATTTGAAGTAGGACGCCGTCGCTCCTGATATCTCCTCTAAAAATGCATTTCCTGTCAAACTGTATGTCCAAAACTGTCTGTTTATTGTAAAACTGAAAGACTCAAAATGAGAAAATAAAAATGTGCTTTTTGGAGTATGCTCATGTCAGTATATGTTCTGTGTGCTCTTACAGTGCAATATCACTTATTGTGAATTTAAAATCACTTTAAATATAATATAAATCAGCTGTAACAAAACTGAACAATATACAAGGCAGGAGACAGCCTAACTAAGATGTTAGTCTGCTGCATGATATCAAGAAGCAATTTAGAAACATTAGCATTTGATCCATGGAGGAAAATACACGTGGAAAAAGGGATCCATGCACCTCCCCTAGACAGTTTGACCAGTAAAAAGTTAAAATAGTTAGAGATGTAGAACTGAACGTTCAAAAGCAATATCTGAAAGGTAAGTTCCAGACTGTGGTGGTATTGATTAGAGCTGAATAGGCCTGAAGTCAGCCCTTTGTGGTCAGTGCATGGTGTCATTAGGGCTGTTTTAGGGGAACTTTATGAATAAATGTACACTAATTAGCTTAAATAATGTAGTTTCATTCAATTTCTGTAAAATCGGACCCCCAGTAATGCTGCTGGACCAGTGTTCCCCTGCAAATGACACATTTCCCTTATCAAGCTGGAAGAATGGCACAGCTGGTGGGGTCCCGAGCTGCCCGCTGCTGGGATTCGGGGAGCCAGCAGGAAGGACAAGCACCATGTGAGGCCGGATCAACACGGGCCGGTGTGTTTAGCAGAGGGGATCGATGACTGATGGACACAGTTTGGCTGAAATCTATGAATATTTTATGACTACAGTTTATCCAGCAGTGGCCTAAACACGGCTGTTCAGGTAAAACATACCCTGCTTTACACTCCATTCTTCCTGTGACAGGTACTCAATCTCTGTGCCATCGAAAATAGATGGTCTTTCATTTATGAAATATCAGACTTTTTGAAAGTGTGTTTTTTTTCACCCTGAACAGGGGTATATTTTACACAAGGGGTCAGACAGAGTCTTTTGTGCAGTAAGATGAAAAAACAGAAAAATTAGTCTAAAAATGCGTAATCCTGAAAACACCCAGGCAATTCTCTATTCATCCATCCTGGTCTACTCTAAGTGTATAAACTGAGCCGACTCACTGGTGCCATTTGCATCCCCTCTTTCACTTGATATTCTCATTTTGACTCTCCTTAATTACTAAAGCAGCTCATTATAACTATTTCCTTGTACCTCTGAACCTAATATCCCTACCACTGCTGGGGATTCCGTGCTGTAAAAATGATGCTGTCCTTTGGATGAGATGTAAAACTGAGGTTCTGACTCTTTGTGGTCATAAAAGGTCCTGAAGTGTCTTTCAAAAGAGTAGGGGTCATACCCGATGCCCACTATGGCCCTATCAGATGTAGCCACTTAATCATCCCCTATATCTAATTGGTGCATTCTCTCCTGCCCTTCACCATGTTAGCTACTGTGCAGTGAGCATACTGGCGCAGAATGGCTGCCGTCACATCATCCAAGTGGGTGCTACACAGTGGGGCTGGTTCAGGTGGCTCCCTATTGGTTCTGCAAAGTGCTTTGGGTGTCATGAAAAGCGCTACATAAACATGGTGGATAAATGAATATATTTTGACTGACACCTTCATCACTGATTGAAGTCTTGTTCTTATGCTAAGAAAGGTGTCACAATACTGCTCTTCATTTGAGATCAGCTCACCTTGCACCATTATTACTTATTACTTTGCATTTTTATCGCAGTGTAAAAGCCAATCCATCATTTATTTAACCCAGATCTGAAATGCAATCAATGCAGTTGTGATACAAATTTTATGCATTGCCTTTCAGTGATCTGCTAGCAAATTGCTTTTTTCAGACAACCTTTTATTAACCTGATTTTCAGAGGCAAGGTTAACAAATTCTACTTGTATGAACTAAATGAGCTTTATGGCCAAGAGGCCCAATCAGAGTAAAAACAATAAGAAAATGAGACAGAGCAAAACTAAAATGCATTAAAACTCACAAACACACAATCAGCCAGTGATTTAGGAGGAGCAGCTGCAGCGAGCCTTACAGAGATAGATGATAAATTGCTAAAAAACAAAGAACTAGTGGGAGGTCAGAGTGGAGTGAGTTAGGGGATGAAATGTAGGATCTAATTAGAATTTATGGAGGCTGGCGGACCAGTCAGTTCTGGTCGCAGTATGTAATGTGGGCCTGTTGATGGAGTAGTACAGAGTGCGGCAATGTGTTTTGTAGGGACAACTGGAGACAAACCAGATGGTTGAGTGATAAAGGACATCTATTAAAGGCCCCTTCACACTATTCTCTGTCAATAATACTGTCTACAGTAGGAAGGTCACCTGTGAGCTAAAATGTGGTGTGTTGTCCTGTAAGTGAAATCCAAAACACAGTGGATCTGAGCGGAGGCCCACCCGCGACAGGGTGGGATCCCTCCACAAGTGATGCAAAAATGATACACGGTCATTAGGTTCAGCAATGCTTAATATGACACCGTGATCCAGCAAAATGGCAGCAGAGTTTTTAGATTTGCCTTGGCTCCCTGAGGGAGCAGGGAGGTGAGTTCTGGAAGTTTCCTGCAATTAGGCACTTCATTAATTGTTTGTTTGTTTCATTAGGACAAATTGAAGGGCTGCCAATTATAGATTCCCCTCACCCCGGCTCCCTGTGAGAGCATGGAAGAGAGTTCTGGAAGTTTCCTCCAATTAAACACTGCATTAATTGTTTGTTCATTTAATTAAAATGTCTTAAAGGCCTGCTAATTATAGTTTCCTGTAATTACACACAGCATTATTGATTTGTTCACTGAATCTAAAGCAGCACTTACAGCGTATTGTTCATGGCTATATGACTTACTTGATTATGTAGTTCACTTTATTATGCAACATTAGATATTCACTGTATCTACTACAGTATAATCCCGTTATAATGGACTCGCTTATAATGGAATATCGTCTATAACGGACGAGTTCCGCTGGTCCCGGCCGTGCGCCTTTAATTAAGGACATACAGAAAAAGCATCGGATATAGCGGACTCGCATATAACGGAATTCCGCTTATAACAGACAAGCAATTTGGTCCCAAAGGCCGATTTTAGCTGTAGTTTTGTTCGGCTATAACAGACACACACCTCCGCCTACAAGGCGCGTTGTGTGCCGGTGATGTCCAGCGCTGATACGTAGTCGGGATTATTAATAGTCACGGTCTATAAATAGGCATGACGTAACAGCAGGCAACACTGATTGGTCTGTGTGGCTGTCCATCACCAGGTACGCCTTGCGTCGGCAGACGACGCTCGCAGCTGGAGGGATGCAGTAAACACTTATATAGGCTATGTATACTTCCAGCAGTCAGGTAAAGTTGGATTACTGCATGTACAATATAATAATGTATACCACAAGTGTGTCTGCTGGGGTGTGGCATGAGTAAATGGTGTCCTGTAGTTGTGTTCTGGGCATACAGCGACTCTGGATTTAATGGACTTTGGATATAACGGACTGTTTTGCTAAGTCCCTTAATTAAAAGTCCGTCATAACGGGATTGTACTGTATTACTAAACCACTCAGTCCGGGGAATAGTATTGGCTATTCTCTAGGGATATGAACCCATGGTCTTACGATTTCTTATACATTTAGTCACAAATCTGACCTTTTTAAAGAAACATGTATAGTGTGTGTGTGCGCGCGCGCATGTGTGTCTCTGAGTGCATGCATTTTCACATGATTTATGACGTCAATTGATATCTTTCCATTTACTTTGTCTTTGAGAATGATTATGGATGACCCCCCTAAAACCTGCCTTTTAAATATTTAAACAGAAGATAAAATAATTGCTTCAAGCAGTCTGTTTGTATATCTGTCCCACCAGTACACCCCAATATCTGCATTTTTTTCACAACACCTCCCAGTTGCATCTGGGAGTTATTTTTATCCGTTTATTAAATTTGAACTGCTTTGGGGCTTAGCATAATATATTTGTATGTTATTATTTTGGCATTTTAAAAAGGCTTTTGAATTGTTTATCTATTTATACTGATGCTAATCTTATTACTACGTCAGTTCAAAGTTGCTACGGTAACAAACATGTAGTAGCTTACATATTTCTGTGTTTGCTGAATTATTTAATTCAAACTCGGGAGAGAGGGAGATACTTGTGAATCGCCAGGGATAGGTCCCGGAGGATGGAGGCAGGGCGCTGCAAGTGAGGCGCCCGGAGAATCTTCGCGGTCGCCATTAGCCGCCGGTCGGGGGTTAACTGCGGAGCGCGTGCAGGCGGTGTGTCAGAGACGGGGGAGGAGCGCGCGCGGCGGGATGCGCTGCTGCGCTGCAGCAGCCGGCTATTCGGACTTAACCCGGACTCCAAAGTGAACGCATTCATCATCATCATCATCATCATCATCATCATCATTCTTCTTCTTCTTATTATTATTATTATTATTATTATTATCCCTTTTGCCAATAATTCACAAAATCTCTGCTTTAATGCATAGTTAACAGGTGTAACCGCAACGAGAACTCAACTAATGGAAACGGTTTGGTGAAGCTTTTATTCTGCGCTTCAAGAAAACAGTAGGACCAGAGACGAGAATACAGTTTTTTAACTGACAGACGAGTTTTTTAATTTAAAAAAACCCAGTGGCATGATAAATAGTAAAAAGTCTATTCTTTAGGACTTTTTTTCTCAAATGCAGCCATCTCCCGTTCTGAGGTGTTCCATGGTCAACATAAATCTTGTCTGAATATCCCGTGACTGAAGTCTTCTAGCAATTCTCAAGGTAAGCTTGAAGGTTAGTTAAGTCATTATGCAATTTGGCATCCAACGCTTTTGTGTTTAATGAATGAATGAAATAATAAATAAGTAAGCAGATAACTGTTTGCTTGAATGATTGCATGAATGCGAGAACATTAGCAGCTTCAAGTCAGTACTCATAAACATGCTTTTGCATGGAGTATAGATTTAACCCAACTAAAGATAACAATTAGTTCCTGGGGTATTATTAATGTTTATTGCTCCCAAGTTTTAACTTATTTTTTGTGAAATGTTGTGTAAGGGTTGATGGCATATAAGGATTAATTACCCCAAAAACACCAGCAAGGACTGCAAAAATACCAGAACGCTTAAGATTTTTTCACGTTATGTTGAAGTGTACGTTGATGTAAATTCTTTCATTATGGTATAGACACAGTCTTGCATATCCCGCTTTGCAAGTAAAAGGTTTCTTTTACGCTTATAAACTTTGTGAGTATAAAATCGTCATCACCTCTTACTTCACTGAATATTTCAATGTTATTGTTTTGTATTATGAATGATGTCACCAACATAATATGCATTTTTAATGCAGTTATTTTGGCAGATTGTGGAAACGGGTTTAGTAGATCAGTTATAGGCAACGCCATATGTTAGAGCCCAAATAAATCATATTGGTAGCACTTTACTTATAGTAGTAATGCATTTTATATGCCTTTATAATGCATTCATGAAGTATTATGAACAAGACTATAACTACTGTATTTATAAAAAGGCATAACACATTATACCCATGTTTGTTATGCATTATGAATGCAATGCTCAACTATAATGCACTATAGATACCTTCATAATGCATTATATCGGCCAGTATAAGAATTAAAGATACATTGTACTGGATTTAAAGGTATTTATAGGACCTTAAAGATGCTAGCTTCGTAGAGCATTCATAATGCACAATAAACGTGGCTATAATGTGGTATGCCTTTTTATAGATAGTTATAGCCCTGTTTATAATACTTCATGAATGTATTATAATACATTATGGAGATATCTTCAATGCATTATACATGAGTGCTTATTATCTTTTTAGGATACTGCACTATACTATTTATTTGAGTTTCATCCTTTGTTTGGGATTTTGCTATTGAAGTGTTTTTGTTGACAGATTTAATATAAGCTGGCGTTTGCTTACACTTCATTTTTAATATTAAAGGAATATATATATAAATCATACAGAACAAAACACCTACCAGCATTTTTTATTATTTTTCCTTTAGGTTAGTACTAAGGCTAGGGCTAACACCTGGCCCCAGTACAAACGGCAAATTCCCCTTGACATCTTGGCTGGCATCTTGGCCATCTACAGGAAGCTGCAGTGATGGGAGGCTAGAGAACATGTTTCTCCGTATGCACATCCCAGACATGAATGTCTCCTCCCAGGGGCCTGAGATGCTGATGTTTCTCCAGATGACTGGGTCTCAGCTAAACTCTAGCTGCAAAATGGAGGCTTCTCCCTGCAACGTGAGCGTGGAGAGTGACCAGCTGCAGCTGCCCACGTTCTCCCTGGCCGCCAAGGTGCGTGTGATCCTCACTTTCATCCTCTGCACCATCTCCGCCGTGTGCAACCTGGCCGTGCTCTGGGCCGCCAGTGCCGACAAGCGCAAGTCACACGTGCGGACGCTGGTGATGCACCTGAGCGCCGCCGACCTGCTGGTGACATTCATTGTGATGCCGCTGGACGCCGTGTGGAACATCACCGTCCAGTGGCTGGCTGGGGATGCCGCCTGCCGCCTCCTCATGTTCCTCAAGCTGCTGGCCATGTACTCCAGCGCCTTTGTCACCGTCGTCATCAGTCTGGACCGCCAGGCCGCTATCCTCAACCCCCTGGCCATCAGCGAGGCCCGCAGAAAGTGCAAGATCATGCTGGGCATCGCCTGGCTGATGAGCGCCGTACTCTCCATCCCACAGGTAAGGGGGCACTCTTCCCCGCATTCTGTCTGGGGGCAGCAGTTACCCACCAGATGTCCAGTATGTGGGCAGTATGTGGGAAAGATCAAGGGGAAAAAAATAGCACATTCCAGAAGACTGATCGTTTTGGGGTGAGATCTGTGCACTTTCTACCATTTTAAGATAAAAATGTGATCTGAGCAATCCCCAGATGGGACTTACTACTTTGATTCAATTTCTTAGAAATCATGCCCATAAGTCTGGGATGGATATGAAAATTGATCTTGGAAGAGTGCAGAATTGTTACTTTATGTCTGTTATGTCATGACATGAATGAGATCGCTGTGAGATCCCAGCAGCTTCTCCCACCATCCTCTGAGCCTATACCTCAGTCCAATATACCTCACATGGTTCCCTGATATCCAGTTTTTCAATCTCTTTTATAGATACTTCTGTGTTTTTACTGAATAGATTTGCTCATCGTTGTCAGAGCTCTTCCTGAGGTGCGGTTTTGAAAGTCTAAAACAGCTTAAGAGTAATATCTTAATCATACATAAATGAGTGAATCATACATGAACTAGCTTTGTACATGAGTGTCTTGGGGTATGACAGCTGTATAATTAGCATGACGTTATGAACTCGCCGCATCTTTCTTGCTCTGTAGAGCATCAGCAGGAGCACACTGAGTGAGCAGGTGCCACAGGGAGAATCTCTGGACCTGCCGATCCATTTGACAAGCTAACATAGTTGAGTCGTTGCATAAGATGTGCTTCCCAGCTGTGTCTGCAGTACATATGCAACAGTATATCAGGGTTAGGCGGCCCAGATCCTGGACCGCTGGTATCCATCAGGTTTTCTGTACTATCTGGTCTCTGATGAACACCTGATCTCAAGCAGATAGTAACTCATCTACCTACCTACTCCTATGCCATACTTTTACATTTACTTTAAAGCAGACAGTATGGGAACTATCCTTCTGCTTTCCATTAACTTTTATCCGTTGCTGGGTCATGACAATTTCAGGCAGCACAGGGAACACCTTAGATGGGATACCAGTCCATCAGAGGGCATACAGAAACCTTTGCAAACACAAGGAGAGCATGTAAGCGTCACACACACAGCATGGGGAGGCAAACTGGCAGCACTGGAGGTGAGCACCCACTGTGCTTATATGGAGACTCAATGAATATCTGATCATCCATGTGTAGATGATAACTCCTGCCTATAAAAATCAGATCTTTCATAACTGAATGATGGCCTTAGCTAATCAGTCATCTTATTAGCAGATAGTACACCTGTCAAACATTTGTGGCCTGCATACTGAGCTCTGCTTCTTCGAATAACATTCCAGCATTTTGATAATTAATGCTCTTTTAACTAGACTCATATAGACATGTACATTATTGCTATAAGTATGTGAACACCCACAAGTGCATAATTAAGCACACAGGCATGCAATGTCCAGCACTGACAGCAGGATGCATAGAAGAGCTTAGGGACTTTCAGCTTGGCACCATTGTGGGATTCCATCTTTCCAACAAGTCAATTAGCCAGATTTCTGCCCTGCGAGAAATGCCCTGATCAGCAGCAAGTGAAGTAATTATGCAGTAGAAACATCTAGGAGCAAGTTCAGTTGTGAAATTTTGTGCCAAACAAGCTCATGCAAAGGGACCTGGTAGCCCAACATCAATACCAGTGGAAACTGCTCTAAGACCTTCTCTAAAATGTCACGGAATATTTAGTTGAGTATGTGCTGTTATATTTACATTGCTGTTACAAAGTGCGTGCTAGAACGTGTTCAACTTCATGGCTACTTCATTCAGGATCAGCAATAATTTCTTGCATATTGTCTAATGTGACTTTTTTTCTCATATATTACATTCCTGTGGCTGCACAATCCAGTAAAACCCACTGAAGTGCAACTTCACTGGACTTCAATGGCACTTCTGTTTTCAGTGCAGCAAAGCTAGATGTTTATTGGACGAATGCTTCAAAGTGACATTTCCAGGGAAGCTCAATATCTCTGTCAGTGAATGGGGCAGTGGTCTGGCCAGGACACTTGGCTGGTACATGATGATTGGAGGGATTGTCAAAGTGGCTGCACATCTTTATCTTTGACAGCATTTTGAAATTATACTTCAGCATCGGAGCATTTCAAGTTTAATCCCATGTAGATTTTTGGCAGGTGAAGTCTTTTCATTTTTTCGGTTTTCATTTGTACATATTCTACTGTAAATAAAAACATAAATGTGACATTCTTGAGTTTGCTCCTTGTCTTGTTAGTAAGGTTCGTTGTTAGTAGGTTAGCAAAGTTTGTTTGTTTATTATTCTTTATTACTTTGTTATTCATTTGGTGGGGGGCAGGGGGGGGTGCTTCCCCTGTTTGAAAGACTGTCAGCCGCCACTGATCAATACCCAACCTGAATGGCAGCAAATCCCACCAGCAATGTTCCAGCATCTAATGAAAAGCCGTCCCTGAAGTGCAGAGGCTATTATAGCAAATAAGAGCGAACCAACTTCATACTCATACCCTTGGTTTCAGAATGAGATTGAAAGTGTATTTCAGCACCTTAATGATAGTAGGTGAAGGAAAATTACATAGAAATGGCCTTGAATGATTTCAGTATATATTAATATTTTATAGAATGATGTGTTGATTGAAAAAATATCTTTAAGCAATTGCCCTTTTCATATGGTACTTTAGGCATATTATTAATAATCTGAGCTCCTGAAATTAACTGTCTGAGGTCTTCAAATCACCACGCTGTCCAAAACATCACCAAGGACTTATCAAACGACAAAGAAGACTTCTAAATGGCTTCAGCCTCAAATTGTTTATAGTAGCATTTGTACAAGAAGTGATTCTTCTCTGTCAATTTACTGCAATTTTGATTGTCAATAAGCTGGATATGATGGACTGGCATCCTGTCCAGGGTGGGCCCCTGCCTTGTGCCCTATGCTGCCTGGGTGGGTTCCAGGATGGATGAAGCTAATAGGCGAGCTGGTATGCCAGGAGACCTCTGGTGTTCTGTTTTCCCAGATCTTCATCTTCCACAACGTGACCATTACGGTTCCACAGACGTTCACACAGTGCACCACTCGGGGCAGCTTCCAGAGGCACTGGCAGGAAACCCTTTACAACATGTTCACCTTCACCTGTCTCTTCCTCCTGCCCCTGGTCATCATGATCTTCTGCTACACCAGGATCCTTGCGGAAATCTCCAAGGGAATGAGGAAGGGCAACGGTATGCTGATCCACAGATCTTCTGAGCATCCAGTAGCTATAAAGTCATATCTAGTCTATATGCTGACTGGTTAAGAAATATGACCTAAAGCCAGTTCATGGTTAGTATGCTCACACCTCAGAACTAGCAGATAGATAACTCTTTACAATGCTAATCTACTAGGTAGTTCAGCTGACATTTCATCTATTTGTGGCTAAAAATGTTTAGCTAGACCGGTGTTCCTCAGTAATCTCTCCTGAGATCCTCTGTTTACATGGATTTTTGTTCCGGCTGAGTCCTTAAGCTTGATTTAACTATTGGTTGCATTCTGTCTCAAATTTATATTATAGCGTTTCTGAGAATTTGTTATTTTTTGTGGCATTCATAGTAGTACAAAATAATGTGGTTTCATTTTTTCCTAGACCTTGAACTATAAAGAAGCTATCTGATTTTGAGTCTAGCTATAGTGACTTGATTAGTGTCGGAGAGAGTGATCAGCCCCCCCCGGCTGCTGGCCCACAGACAATGAGACACGCTGTTTTACTTGCTGCAAGGGTAACCACGCCATCTGCTGTGAGTTACGAAGGTGTGGTCCCCTGCAGGGTTTATTTATACTTTAAGGTGAACATACTGATCAAGTTACATTGTGGGTGTGAACAACATTTGGAGTGGGATAGAATGTGAATGGGAAAGTGGGAGTGGAAATAGGAACAACAGAACGTACAGCAGAGGTGGGCTCTTCTGCTGCACGTGAAAGAAAATTACTATTAAGCACTTACACAGTTGCTACATAAAACAAGTTATACATTCCTAAGAATACACGTGAGTGATAATATATACAATCTCAACCTAACAATTAGTATCTTTTGTTACATCCACAACAAGCCCTACTCACGAGGCTGATTGAAGCTGAAACTCATCCATCTGTCTGCCGAGACTGTGAGGCGCTTTGTTAGCCTACAGTTTGTTTAGGACAGAATACTTCAAGAACATCAAGGAACCTTCTGCACTCGCAGGGCATGCTGGGTTAGACTGACTACGGGGTGGAACTCACTGTGTATATAGGTTATACGAATCCAGCTGAAGTGGTCCTGGATGTGTGGAAAGATGACTCTGGATATGCTCTATGTTTCAGTGTCTTCTGCGGAGGTCCATCTTCGCCGCTCAAAGAACAACATACCAAAAGCACGAATGAGGACTTTAAAAATGAGCATCGTCATAGTGTTGACCTTCATCATCTGCTGGACCCCTTACTACCTGCTGGGTCTGTGGTACTGGTTCTCCCCCGATGACCTGGAGGAGACCGTCTCACACTCGATGAGCCACATGCTCTTCATCTTCGGCCTCTTCAATGCCTGTCTGGATCCCATCATCTATGGACTCTTCACCATTCACTTCCGCAAGGGCCTCAAGCGATGTTGTCGTGGCGCGGCTGGCGTGGCTGGCTCGGAGGTGCCCTCGCCCGTAACGGGCTCCGTCAGGCGCTCACCCACCCTCCCTATGAAGAGACGACCCCCTGGAGGCCTCACCCAGGTGGGGGACAGCCGAAAGCAAAACGAGAAGGCCTGCCACCAGGTGGCGTGCGGCAGAGAGCAGGAGCGATGATGGCACACAGCTGGGCTACCTTGTGGTAAGGATGGATGGAAACTAGTATGGAAACCAGTTCCAGCCTGGACCTCAGTCTGGGGCTGGTGACAGTCAGGGCGGAACGGGACGTAAACCAAGTATTCAGTGGCTGGATCCTTTCTGCTGTATTCCTGTGCCCCTACTCAGCCTCTACTGATTTAGCACAAATGTATATGATGAAAACCCAGGTTCTAAGAAATGTTATGTTGACTGTCAAGGTTAAACGTGGGCTGGTCTCTCTGGGATAAAGAAAGAACAAAAAAGACATTTACGTCATCCATGAAACAGCTGCAGGTGAATGAAGGATTTGTCACCTGATTGCGTGTCTCCATGGGTCATCCTTGCCCTCCTCTCTCTTATAAATCAAAAGAAAATTTCATTTATTTCATTTTGAGAAGACATAAACATTATGCATGACTTATGAAGTAACTCAACAAAATGGGATTGACAGGAGGTGCTATTCTGTTGAGTACAGTCTTGTGTTTTAGCACCTGAATGTGTCCGCTGCCCATCACCGAGCATAGTACTTGCGCAAACTGTTTCTTTGTAAGGAGAGCGGCATGCTGGGGTAAGGTGACGCGCTTCATCTGATCCTGTGTCATGCAGCACGTGGGCGGCAGCCAGATGGCGTTAGTCTCAGGGAAATAACCGCGCATGCCGCCATATTCTCTGCAGAGCGGTGCTGCAGCTGGAGACTGAAACTGTAAAGTGTGACACCTTCCTCCTTCCGTCGGGCCGACCCGGTACAGCAGCTCTTCCTCTCTCTGGTTCCAGGCCCATCCCACATGGCAGAACTTCCTATGGCGTGAAGGCACTTTGATTCTGAAGACTTGGCAGGTTGGCAGTAATAATGAGGTCAAGCTTATGTGAAAAGTAGCAGAGTGTGATGATTAAGGCGGAGGTGGGGGGGGGGGGGGGCATACTAAGCCCCTTTCGCGGGCTGGACTG
>JAODLC010000021.1:9481687-9518404 GCA_026781145.1 Hippopotamyrus pictus
CTTTAAATCAGAGCTAGATAAGATTTTAACAACTCTGAGCTATTAGTTAAGTTCTCCCCAAGCGAGCTTGATGGGCTTGATGGGAATGTTGTAGAAGGGTAAGTAACTTTGCAGGAGTGCTCAGAAGAACCTACACACATTCAGAGTCTTCGGCTGACCAGCTGGATTCCGTCATTGGGCCAGTGGGCAGCTCCCTACATAGTTACACACGATTGGACTTTAAAACTAATACTCATTTGCTTGATATATACTAATAAGCAATGTGATGGTATAATGTTATGCTAATTCTCTTAAGGCACAACCGCACGCATCAGAGTATGAGCGAGAGCCCGGTGAGCGTGAGGGTCCAGTGATGGTTACAGCAGAGATGAGTTGGCTTCAAAAAGTCATGGTAGTAACAGTACTTTCAAGCTAAATATGATCGGAAGAAAAAAGTCTTTGCAAACTCTTTGTATTTTTGCTCAGACAAACTCAGAAGATGACAGAGAAGAAATTGAGCTGAAAGGGAGAAAGGAGAAAGTAAAGAAATGGAGATAAAGAGGGATATGACAGAGACATAGAGGACAGAGATGGAGAGCGAGGCAGCTGCAGCAGATTCTACTTGTGCATTAAACCAGGGAAGCAAGAGCAGGGAGACAGAGGATTGGGAAAATGCGGAGTTTAATTAACAGAATGGCAAGTGAACGCAGACTAACAATACAATGACCAGACTGGGGAAACAAACTGAAACGTGGACTAAATACATTGAACTAATAACAGCAACCGCAAACAGCTGGTGAATATGGGGAATCCACATGAGGTTAACGAGGGGGCGTGGCACAGAGAGGCCGCAGACGATCGGGGCAGGACACTACTGAAGAAAATTAGAAAGTTAATTATAGAAATAGTTTATTTAACAGGTAATAGAGATAAAGAATAATCATTTTGTGAAATCCAAAATTAGACATTTAGGGACATGAAATGTGTAATAAACAATAAATTGTGTGATTTGCATGATCTTCAGTATGAGTTAAGGATTTGATTACTATTGTCTGGTAATTACCCTTACTATGTCTGTGGTTGTGTCTTTTTTTGGGAGGGGGGTACATAGCCTTGGCCCTCTCCATGCTCTGCTGGGGGCATTGTTGTGGGCTCTGCAAAGTTCTCATGACTGAAGCCCAATCAGCAATGTACATTTGTGAATAACAAAAACGAGCCCCGTGCTTGAGAAAATGAGTCCAATCGGTCGGTTCTTTTTCGCTCACAAACACACAGATGTCCCTTTGCACACGGTGTCAGTAACAATACACTTTCAATACAATACAATACACAAAACACCTCCAACCCTAAAATAATAAATATTTTTGTCCCTTACTCACTGCCCCTCCAAAGGGACCCTATTCACAGGCTGCTGTGATTAAGCTGCTCCCCCACCACGGTCCACCAGCGGAACCATCCTGCAGTCCTGGTGCACGCCAGTGTGTTTGCACTTACCCACGCGCTCAGGGACAGCTTGGTTGGGGGGGGGCATACACACTCAGACAGTGGCACTTATATAACCGTCCTCAGATCCAGACAGCTAGAAGGATGCTGGCCCTGATATTTCCCATAAATTTCCGTGCTCTGGTTCTGCTCTGTGACGTGGTTCACAGGATCTTACTTCACTGATTCAGTGCCATGGCTGTTTTGTGCCGTATGTGAGCTTAAGGCGTGCTTGAACCACACATTTTTTTTACACTTTATTCTCATGTTTACAAACTGAAAACACATTTATTAGTAGAACTACTTTCTCCTGCCAATGATCAAACATTTCTTTTAGTCTCTGTTCATTTTAAATCATGTTCTGCTTCTGGAATTTTATGTAACATTTATTAGAATTTTTAAAAATTAATAGCGCATTGATTTACTACTATGATTCTCATGACTGGCACTATGTGCGTAGGTTGCAAATTAATCAAAACCTTTCTGAAGTCCTGTTTTCACACATTTAAGCATATTACCCAATTTGCTTCATGGAGACAAATTAATATAGCATTTACAACATCCATCCATCCTCCAACCACTTATCTAGTAGGGGGTTGTGGTGAACATGGAGACGCAGGGCACACGGAAGGGGCACCCTGGGCTGCATACCAGTCCATTGCAGGGCACCGAATCGCACACAGTCACACACTATGGGCCATTTAGAGACACCAATTAAAATAACTGCATGTCTTCGGGCTGCGGAGGAAAACCCACACAAACATAGGAGAATATCCAGTGCTACACCACTGTATAACCATGCTAACAATGCTAACCACCTATGAAAAATATAAACTTGCTGTATGATTACTATTAAATAAAAATTATGAAGATCAAAATGTGTAAACCACCTGCTTCACTGGACGGATTACTGTGTTGATACACGTATGTTATTTCAAATGGAGGCTTAAAAACAAACAAATTTCCAATAAGCATCTAATAACACAGACTCTGACATCAGTCTGAGTCATATATTTTTTTTAGTTTACATTAACTACAGAAAAACATATAGGAAAACATCCGTAAATTGCAACCCTGCTTTCACTGGATGCAACTGCTTTCACTGGAGATCTTGATATCCATTCTGTTTTCTTAGTCATTTGATTAAGTGCTCTGTGTCATGTTTGCCTCTTTCAGGATTTGCAGTAGAAAATGAGGTAACTCAAGCTGATAACATCCCTGGTTGTACAGGGTTTCCTCTAGCGCCCCTTTCTGGAAAAAGACAGACCCATGATTCTTAATTAAAAGGATGAATGCGAAGCTGCTTCCTTGGATACAGGAATTGCTTTAAGGTAAATCGATGCCTGTTACCCCAGGCGGGAGCATAAAAATATAAAAGGACAAAGAAGCATCAGCTTGGCATGTCTGCCTCCAGTGTCCACATTACGACTCGGGTGAGGAGGCGTCAGCTGCGGCCCTGTGCGGACAGGCTTACCCGGCTCGCTTTAAACCTCTAACGAGCTCAGTCGGTTAGGGACATGATTAGGTCAACGGAGCGCGCCATCGCTTGGAACAAACAAGAAGCCGCATATTCACTGACTCCCTAGGACCCGAAGACCCTGATTTAGATGCTTCACAAACATTTCAAACATTATACAGACAGATAAAG
Source organism: Hippopotamyrus pictus (assembly GCA_026781145.1). Lineage (NCBI taxonomy): Eukaryota > Metazoa > Chordata > Actinopteri > Osteoglossiformes > Mormyridae > Hippopotamyrus > Hippopotamyrus pictus. The sequence continues at coordinate 9,484,797 of JAODLC010000021.1, forward strand.
TTTCGAAGCCTCAAATAGACAACAGCATCTCTCAGGACTTAAGCTCATAACCGTTTGATTACAAGTCAGCCGCTGGATCACAGTGCTACCTGTTGCCCTGGCGGAGATTAAAACTTGCAGCAGCATTTCTACTGTAATGCCTGAATCTAGCTTTACGTTTCTTCTGACGTTCCTCCCTGCTAAGCTACGGCGCATTAGTCTTTCTATGCCGAAGTTATGAGAACACGTTATAAATATTTTCTACTCGGCATTCTGCGTTAGCTAATACGCTAAACACCCTTTGGCACATTCACTCCTTTTGCCCAAAACGTTTCCTTAGACTTGGATATATCCAATCAAAATGTAAAGATTCTGCCCTCCCACCTGCATTTCTTGGACCCTGCTGTAAATATTTGCCTCATGGGCATGAATTTTCAGTCCCCTGAGATCATGCTACATGAAAAGTGGCAAAAACGCTGAGGAAGCAACAGCTGGTCACGATCCAGCCAGGGAGGGCTGTCTCACAGGCGCGGGGACGGACGGCCATCATCGACACTGACGTCAGCGCCTTACGGCTTCTCTGTCAGTGATAATCGCCTCCAAGATCCCGCAAGGGGCTGCAAGCACTCCGATTTCAAAAGCTTCGTGTGTCGCCTTTATTCACTGTGTGTAAAAAAAAAAACGGTGCTTTTCTGGACCTTTGTCTGCTTCTAAATGTGTCTGTGCCCATTGAGACACCCAGAGACCATTGTTATGACAGGTCACGTCAAACCTGGGAGTAACACAGAAACGAGGAGACGTGACGTTTCACGGTCCATCGGCTAATGGCTCTTCTGATTTCCCCGCAGGCATCCGCTCGAGGGCAGTGGCGATGGGAAGGTGGCTCGCTCCAGTCTGATGTTGGGCCCAAAGTTCTGCTTTTGCGGGCCGCTAGCCTGTGCAGATGTCATGATGGTAGCTTTTGTGGTCCATGTGTTTCTGGTTGCCTTGGAAATGTTCACGAAGGAAGGTTTTTTTAGGACCAGAATAGAAGTTTCTGCTGTCGATAGGAACACCATGGTTTAAACGTTAAATATGTACAGCAGGGTATAGGAGATGCGACCTGCCCCAGCCGATGACCGTCACTGTCACTCTCGCCCACTGTCACTGGCCCAAACCCTGCCATGTGCATACTGTGAACTCAACACATTTAGCTTAGGAAAACACTCCAAATAGGTAATAGGACAAGCCATGAATTTGACAGGTCACATAATTAACCCCATCATAGTGTTAAATTGCTAAACACTGTTTAAGCACCCAGATTACAAACTCATAACTGGGGAGGGTGTTCTTCATTTTCATTTAGATAATGCCTTTCTCAACACAGTTGTCCCATAGAGTAGCAGGAACAGCATAAGGCTGACTAGAAAACCCAGAAGTCAATGAAGGATAGGACAGAAATGGTATTGTGGTAGTGATGGCCAAAAGAAGCTTCATGAACCATTTGCTGTTTTTTTTACCACACTAGATGGCGCTCTTGGGTTGCTTTGGGGCATGCTTTGAGTCCTTTTTTTGAACAGAGATCACCATCTGGTGGGCTCAGAAAATACAGCAAGTGGTTCACAAAGCTTCATTAGGCCATCATATTATTATGGTCATTCAGAGAAAAAGCTGAAGATGGAGCCACACCCCCCCACACACACACACCCCACCCTGCACTGCTAAACTAGTAAAGTCAGAACTGCGTCTTGGTTCTTACAGGCTAAGTGCCAATAAAATGGCATGTGTCTAATCAGCCTCGCTTAGGGCGGTCAGTGGGTTAAGGGGTGTCGCTGATGAAGGCAGTGGGTCTGATTCCTATCCTACATGTGCAGTGTCTCTGTCATTTTGTGGGTTTCCTTGAGGTGCCCTGGAATCCTGCTACATTCCAAAAAACATGGATGTGCTAGTATCTCCAACATGGAGGTAGTGTGTGATGGCATCTGTTACAGAGGGCATTATACACTAACATCATGCCATCCACGGAGCCCCCAGCCTCATGCCCTGTGCTTCTGGGGATGGGCTTCAGGCTCTCCGTGACCCAACACGAGTGGGAAGATGGATGGATGGATGGATTCATTAAGAGTGAAAACATATTTCGTGATTTGGCCAAAACTAGCAGATCTAAAAAAAATACCAAAAAACAATAACATTAAAAACATATCAAAAAATGTTGAAATTTCCATTTTGAAATTATACCAAAGTAATCTTTCACAACCTGCGTTGTGCGTGAATTGCACCAACTCCCTATGGGGTCATCAAGGTCTGCTGAAATTTCACAATAAATTGAGAAAAGCGTCTGATGGAGATTCGCTGCGAGTCTGTTCCATGAAAATCTGTCAGAACCAATCAGTTCTGACTCATTACTTGCGTAAAAAAACAAGTCTATCCAACCATACATTCTTTAAACAAAAGTCATTTTACTTAAACAATTCCTAAGTACAGAATAAAATGTTTTCATTCTGCATTTGTACAAGGATGCAGCTGTTTTCAAAAGTTTAAACACTCACCCTATTTGCATGGGTTTCATCTGGTGTTTTGTGGAATTATACCTAACCTTTTATAATGTCACAGTGACTCAGTGGATAGCACTGTCCCCTCACACCTCCTGGGTTGGGGATTGCAATGTCGCCTCTGCTCTGTGCCCTTGGAATTGGCACAGTCTCCCTGAGTCTCAGACATTTCCTCAGCCCTCCAAATCATATTATTTAGTCTGACTGGGTTCACTATGTGGGCATATTGCATATGCAACAGACTGGAACGCCAGCCTTGTGCTTTTGGGGATTCAAACTCCCAACCCTGTGGGTTTGGGGCTAGCCACAGAGCCACCATGCTGTCAGAAAGGTGTCTCCTGCTTTCCAAAAGTTGTTGCCTGAACACTTCAGCATTAACATTATGTACTGATGCACTTATACAGTATACCAATTATATTGATCCTTATTACTAGTCATCCTAGACTGTCAAGGGATAAGAAAATCTCAAAAGAAAATGTAAAAAACATCTTTCCAGCAGATGAATAAATCCATTAACATACCTCCCAGCAACCAGTTTTCTTAAAGGGACCATGCAGACATTATCCCTAATGTAATGTGATCTGTTATAAATGTAACCAAAGAGTTTATGCATTACCATTAAAACATTATGAGACACAATTTAAAACACACACACACACACACACACACACACACGGTTGCAATTATATCTTTGTGGGGACTTTCTATTTATTTCTATGGGGGAAAACTCTAATCCAAAAATGATGACCTTAACCATAAGTAATTAAACAAAATATAAAACTTTTGGCATTTTTTTGTTTTTTGATTGCATTCACAGATCTTTGTGGGGACCTGAAAAACACAAAGTCAAAATAACAGTTTTTTTTCACATTGTGGAGTACATTTTGTCCCCACAATGCAATATAAACATAATACACACACACACACACACACACACAAAATGTAAAACGTATTTGTAATCCAAGAAAACAACACGGTTGTGTTTGTGTGTGAAATCTGAACATTAAACCAGGCAATCAAAGGCATAATCAGATCTTCAATCATCACTGACATTTAGGCTGGCAAATAATTTTCTTCTAATTAAATTCCTTTTTGTATTGAGATACTACAGCAGAGCTGGACTCTATTCATCCTGGACTAAATCCATTGTGGGCCATAACATTTAGGGATATGATGCTGTGGTTTTTTTGCTGTAGCCCGTAATGCATTAGGGTCTCACAGTTGCCCATTGTGTGTGTGTGATATGCATCATTCTCACCTGCCTTTAATGGATGTGGTAAAAGCCTTAAAAAATACAATCTTAAGGTAAATTTTTGAAGCCATAATATGTGGTTTTTTATGATATAATGCAGAAAGAAGAAGGATAAGATAATGTATTAGTATTAGAATGATACTAAAAAAATGTGAATCTTCATAATGCGATTGAGCCATTCTCAAGAGTGCAGGGAATTTTAGTACAAATCCCAATTTTAACAAAAGGATCCATCCATCATCCAGCCTATTTTTTCAGAAAATTGTTAGGAACGTGTCGATTTGTGGTGGGGGCTGGGGGTGCCTGCACACTGGCCCCTTTTTACCTCACCCTTTTGAGGTCCTGAGTGCAACTTAGCGAAATGCAAATTTAATGGAAGGGGAACCCCCCCCCCCCCCCCCGTGGGGACCCGGTCAAGCACCTGCCCCTCAAAGTCTCTGCATGGTCCTGAAAGACCAGAAAGAACAGAAATGCATTGTCTTTTTTGAACTTAAATATTTAGCTTATATGAGATTCACTTTAGAAGATAAACATGGTTTACAAATGAGCAAACGTTTAGTATAATTTATTTGCATATTAAATGTATTTTCCCCCGTTTCCCCCAGGTCGTCCATTCGGGCGGGGGGGCCTGTGGGCTGAGCAGAGCTGACAGCCAGGGGGTGACTGTCACTGCAGCTTCAGTTCAGCCTCCCAAAATAGCTGCTGTATATGCAGCATTCTGGCTCTATACGTCATTTACATTTTGTTTTATAGATCACAGACTTTTAGACAGTCTTTTTAGTCAATCCATACTACATTTACCTTTTGGTTCCTCGGCTATCTCTTTGTCATTCATCTACAAGCTGGCTTTGTATTATAGCATGAGCTTAGCAGACCAACTATTACAGATAATACCTAACTGGATTTCTACATCACCAATGCATCATGAAGCCTGTCTTTGTGATGGCCTGTACCACTGGAATCACAAGGTGCCCTGGTGATGGCCAGTACCACTGGAACCTCAGGGTGCACCAGTGATAGCATGTAATACTTTAATTGACTGTCTTACTGGTTTTTTTTCTCCTCCCAGCTCCATGGTGACTGTTTCTTACCCACCAGTACGTAGTTAAATGGGAGCCACAACTAGTCATGACATGGCTACCCCTCAGTTTCAAAGTCCCATCTCTGTGCATGAGAACCTTACATTGTCGCGCTGTGATGTGTGAGCATCCTCCTTTTGCCCACAGCATGAGGTTAAGCTGATCGGTGCTGCTTACAGGGTGTGGGCGTTTCCTGGACTGCGGGGCCCCAGGCAATCCAATGGATCCAATAACATACATTTGCTTAATCGTAGACAAAAATAAGCACACTGAGTATATGAGAATTACTAGATTCTGTTTGGGTGAAATATTCTGCAACTACCCAAATAGGTGTGTTGTCAAAACTATAAATGTAATTCCAAGTAAAGTTAATCACTGATAATCCTGCAGATTCTTTCCCTTCTGGAATCATATCCTCCCTGTGTTTTCCTGTGTTGGATATGCTACACCCCATAATATTCCACGGCTTGTCGGGCTTCCATGCAGCAGTAACAGAATTTCCTCTAGAATGGCAGTTCATGGTTCTGCTCTCCTATCTGCAGACCTGCAGCGTGGACCTGCATATAACCCAATTTATTATACCTGTCTCAAGTCAGTGAGAAGACAGGCACCTGAAACGGTGACCCTAAAACTGTTCTCAGGTCAAAAAATAGTGCACATAACTCACCTCATCTTCTTATATATTCTTTGCTGCCTGGAGGAGCTGGGGGGGGGGGGGGGGGGGCCGTTCGGGCAACTGAATTATTATGGCAAGATATATTTAACTACTTCTGCTCTCATTCATATCTGAGTGTTAAACCTCCCTTATGGGGTCGGTAATAAACAGCAAGTCAGAACACAGAAAGAAAAGCACCAGGGACTTAAGATAATTCACCTACCCTATTCCATGGCCACTCATTTAATGCTCTGTCACTGCGGGGATTTAAGTGCTTTCTGAATATCACATATACAGCTTTTACTTCACTTATTCTGACTTTTAGGCCATACTTTACACCTTGTATATCTTTCTATAACTAATACATATAATGCATTTGAATTTAGTACTCCTTAATATAATTATCCTCAGTAACATTAAAAATAACTGTCAGACAGTATTTTTAAATTCAAACAGTTAAAGCCCATTTTAATTTATTTTATTAGTTGCTACTGTCTGGATGAACATCATAACATCATAAAAGTTTTCAATTTCAGGTCAACCTTTAATAAGACAACATTTTCAGACGTAACACATCCATAAAAAATGGATTGGGCTGGATATCTGGCTCTCAAATATCAGGTTTCAATTAGTTACCCACAAGTATGTAGGTTTAAAAAATCATATCTGGATCCAATTGACTCACTTTGGGCTCACTTTGGGCTCACTTTCCACATGAACAATGTTAACAAGCCTTAAGTCCTGATTCAAATAGTAAGCAAATTAATTCCTTTTAAAGTTAACTACTACGCAATGCTAATGTCAGTTTTACTGTTACCATAATGCATAAACAATTTCAGAACATGTTTGGGTCAAATGTTCCTGTGACTCAGAAGGAGGCTTGTGTTTCTTTCCTGCTCTTCAGTTGATCTGTTTTGTCTGCCGATCGGTCAGTTTCACTTAGTCTGTTTTGTGTATATGTTGGTCAGTTCTGATTCGTGTGTTTAGTGTCTCTTAGGATTGTGCGGAAAAGGGGGGGGAGGGTTTGCAGAGACACACAAAACTGGAAACTGCCAAGTACAGTTTAACTGAAAAGCAGAACAGAATGAATCCCCCCCAAAACAAAGATCCTTCAAACCAATGTGTGATTATGACATGATGAGCCTAGACGGAGGGGATTGCTTCTAAACCCACAGTGAGAAACTGATGGAATCCGTTCCCCACTTTCCAAAGGTAGATCATTTCTTTTGAAGGAAAAAACATCCTTACACTTTACTACATAACAGCAATGCAGCGTCATTTAGAGCCATTCCAACTTCCCTCCATACTGAAGCACTGAAGAAGCTGACATTACCCACACAGATATCCACGACGCACTAGGCTCAAAAATTTAATTGGCTTGTTGAAATTTAAATGGGTTATAACAGAACTGTCATTACAAGAAATATCATAATTAATTCACTCAGCAAGAATACAAATTACTATTGTAGCACTGTGCTTCTCCTGGAGCTGAAGACAAACACCTTGTGTACAAAACACTGCATCTACATAATAGACAGCTGTATTTCCAAATGCTCTGGCTTACTCAGTCTCCAGTTCTCTATGTGTGTGCAGCTTGCAAACTAAACCATTTGGTAATGCTTTCCATTAATCACACTTACACATCACATATAATGCATTCATGGAACATTCAGTGTACTTTCATAATGCATTTATAATGTATCCATAGAAAATCCAGTGCACCTTTATAATGCATTCATAGAACATTCAGTACACTTTCATAACGCATTCACTGAGCATTCAGTGCACCTTCATAATGCATTTATAATGCATTCATAGAACATTAAGTGCACCTTCATAATGCATCCATAGAATATTCATAAGGAGCACGTATGTATACATTAACATCTAAACATAATTTAACAGCTTTAACATACATTAATAACAAACATTTTTGCTTCCTACAGTGGTATGCTGGTGCAGTGTGATGCACTGTTCCCTCACAGCTCCTGGGCTGTCCCTGTTCCATGTGTGTGGAGTTTGCATGTTCTCCTTTTTTCTTGATATTGCCTCTGGCAGTCTAAAGACGAATATGTAGACTAATGTCTCCAAATTACCTGTGTGCAATGGACTGGCATCCCACCATCTGCCTTGTGCCCTATACTGCTTGGTATACAGGCTCCAGGCCCTGCGTGACCCTGTCCAGGATGAGGAACTGGAGATGGATGGATTTCTCCAGCTGACCTACCTGAGGTTACTCAGCTTTGTGAATTTTGAGACAGCTATTTCCATTTTCGATTGTATGAGAAATCTCCTTAATGTATGACCAATAAAAAATGATCAATAAAGAGTACTGGCAAATATATGCTTTATTGTCCAAATGTATGTCTTAACTGTCTAAATTTATGATAAATATGCAGTTTCCTCTGCATTCATAAAGTGAAACACAGTGTTGAAATCTATATTATATAAAACATTCTGGATTCACTGGAGTTTTTAGCTCTTTCAATATGTGGCACACATACTGTTCTAATAGTTTTAATAAAATCCCCTAAAACTTTTTTTTCCATTTAGAAAGTTTCAGACTAGATGAATTATAAATGGTGTAAAAAGGTGTGAAACTTTCAGGATTCAAGGTCACTTTATTGTCATCAACAGCTTTATACATGTGCAAAGTGTGATGAGACAACTTTCCTCTATGACCCCGGAGCAACATATTGTAACATGTAGTAACACTGAACGTCACAACATCACAAGGTGCAAACAGGCAGTAAGATGAATAGACAGTGCAGAGATTCAACAATAGTAAGAAGGTTATATAAACTTTTGCATATTTTGATATTAGGCAGTTTGCAGCATTTACACCAACATACAGCAGCATACAACACAACAAAGTGCAGGAACAGATTTAATACAATACAATACACAGAACAATAAATAGACAGCACACCAATTGCAATGGACCTTAATGGCTGATATAGCACATGCTTATTATATTGCACAGGTCAGTTTTATCATTAAATCCACAGTGGGAGAATTGACAACACTGAACTTGATACCTTATTTGGCAGTAAACAATGAACAATAAAGTGCAGTTGTAATTTCAAGGTAGTTTAGCATATGTGGTTTAGAGATGTTTAAACAGTTTAGATATTACTATGTTTTCATTAAGAATTAACAATACTGGAACTGATGGCTGATTTGGCAGTAAACAATGAACAATAAAGTGCAGTTGCAATTTCAAGGTAGTTTTAGCATATGCAGTTTAGAGGTGTTTAAACAGTATAGATGTCAGATCAGGTGAGGAATACAGGTGCCTGTCAGATTGGGGTGAGCAGAGCAGGTGCCTGTGAGATCAGGGTGAAGAGAGCAGGTGCCTGTCAGATAAGAGTGAGCAGAGTAGGTGCCTGTCAGATCGGGGTGAGCAGAGCAGGTGCCTGTCAGATCGGGGTGAGCAGAACAGGTATCTGTCAGATCAGGGTGAGCAGAGTAGGTGTGAAGCAGCTTCAACTGAATCCTATGCCCCAGTAGGTAACTGGTCACTGCATTTTAATAATTTTCCAGGTTCCCAGATATTTGGAGAGATATTTGGATAAATGATATCATAAAAACAATTATTTCACTGATGTAACCAGTACCAGGTTTGTATAAGACTATACTGGGACAAAGTGAAAAGTCTGCACAGTTATTATAGGCATAACAGATACCTAAAAATGTCCTGATGCCAGCAAGTGCTATAGTAAATGCCAAAGAATCCTAAGGGATCTTCTGAAAAAACACATCTACACTGCATCTACAGACAACCCAAGTCTGAGAGGGGGTTAGAGTAATGGGTCTAGCCAGAATGCAAGTGGTCAGGGACAGTCTGGAGACGTGTAAGTGACTGCTGGGGCAGGGCTGGGGTGTGGGGGGGTGGGCACTATCCTTGGGCAAGCAAGAAGCCAGGTTTTAAACTTAATGCAAGCCTCAGTGCTTAGGCAGTGGAGGGTGCTGAATAGAGGCATGACGCGGCTATAATTCAGTGGCTTGAAAGGCAGGTGACCTGTGCCAGTGATGCGGGGACACTGCGCCGTGCATCATGGGATACTGGCCGGCTCGCCTCAAGCGAGGACTGTCACTCAGAAGCTCACTGATCTCCTGATGGCATTGCATTCTGGGAAATGTAATGTTTTTTCTATTCTTTGTTTCACTTGTTCACAGTATCCATTCAAAGATACTTTGATTAAAATACCTCTCATTTTACCACTTTATATGGTTGAAAATTTTTTAAACTTTTTTTTGTTTTAAAAAATATTATTCATGCAAGCAGGAATAAAGTAAGAGGGTTCAATCAGAAACATGAAGCCTCATCTTCTGGACTCGTTCCTGAACTGCTTTACCACCTGCTGTCTACAACCCCGTTTCCATAATGATTGGGATTCTGTGTAAAATGTAAATAAAAACACAATGCAATGATTCATAAATCGTATAAACCCATACTTAATTGAAAATAGAACAAAGACAACATATAAAACAGTGAAATTGAGAAATTTAAATTTTATGACAAATAAATGCTCCATTTGAATTTAATGCAAGCAGTGCGTTTGAAGAAAAAGTTGGGACAGGGTGAACACAAGACTGGAAAAGGTGTATAATGCTACAACAAATCACCTGGTTGAATATCTCCCATCTAATTACTGTAGGTTAATTGGGGTATAAAAAGAGCCTCCCAGAGAGGCAGAGTTTCTGTGCAGTGAAGATGGGGAGAGGTTCACCACTCTGTGAAGGACTGTGTGGGAAAATAGTGTAACGATTTAAGAACAATGTTGCTCAATGTAATAATTTGGGAATTTCATAATCTAAAGTAAATAATATCAGTAAAAGATTCAGAGAATTCAGGGACATTTCTGTACATAAGAGACAAGGCCGAAAACAAATATTGGATAGCTGTGATTTTCATGTGCTCAGGCAGCACTGCATTACAAACAGATATGATTCTACAATAGGAATGGGCTCAGGAACACTTCTACTGTAAAATACGACATCGCTGAACATCGCTGCATCCACAGACGCAGGATAAAGATCTACCACGCAAAAAAGAGACCAAATCTAAACATGATCCTGAAATGTCAACGACTTCTCGGGGCCTGAGCTCATTTAAGACGGACTGAGCCAAAATGGAAAACTGTCCTGTGGTCTGACAAATCAAAATTTCAAATTATTTTTGGAGATCATGGACGCCACGTCCTCCAGGTTAAAGAGGAGAAGGACCATCCAGCTTGATATCAGCAGCAAGCTTGAAGCCCAGCATCTGTAATGGTGTGGGGGCGCATTAGTGCCCGTGGCTTGAGTAGCCTGCACATCTGGGAAGGCAACATTAATGCTGAACGATACAGGCAGGTTTTGGAGCAACACATGCTGCCATCCAGAGTTTACGGAGTGTTGGTAAAAGAAGAGGTGATGCAACACAGTGGTAAACATGCCCCTGTCCCAACTTTTTTGAAACGTGTTGCTGCTATCAGATTCAAATTGAGCATTTATTTGTTGTAAAACAATTCAATTTCTCAGTTTCAGCATTTGACATATTGTCTTGGTTCTATTTGCAAGTAAATATGGGTTTATATGATTTATAAATCATTGCATTCTGTCTTTATTTACATTTCACACAGGGTCCCAAACTGTGAAATGAGGTTGTTACTATCAATGTACAGTACCTTGAATGCTAAATGTGGTCTAATGCTAAAAAGCTAATTAGGCATAACAATTTAAGATATTTTACACTTTTAAACCTAATGTACCATATATAAGTTGCAGTAGATTTCTCCTAGAAGCTGGTGAGTTCAGAATTATAACGGAAAAACCGTACTGTATTCAAATATACCATTTAAGCTTTAAGATTGCCCCCTGCTGGACTTCAGAAATCATTACACTGTAAGGCATCCTGACAGTTTAATACAACTAGTACCCATAAATACTCAATGCTAAGATTATGATATAAACTAAAACTAAAACGTTGTCGAAGGGGATGGAGGTGGCGTGGAGACACCATGATTAGCACTTTTGCATCACACTTTGAGGACCATCCCCTTTGTAGCTGTGTGGAGTTTGCATGTTCTCCCCATGTCAACCCCCCCCACCATGATCCAAAAACATGCTAAAGTGAATTTGGGCTTTAGGTGTGAATGGTTTGTGTCCTGCATTGGGTTAGCACCCCATCCTGGGCTATTCCCTGCCTTATGCCCATGGCTTTCACCATAGGCTCCAGACTCCCTGCATAAGGACAAAAAATGGATGGATTGCAATACATAAGGGGATCAAAATCCCAAGGAGGGTGGAGGAGCTGCAACTAACACAGGTTTGTTCAGGCAGTTAATAATCAGGACACATTCATTCACCTTAGGTGACTATAGTATACAACAGAATCAAGACAGATGTGTGTTGAGAAATCATTTCCATCCTCCAGTCCTGAGTAGGGTCATTGGGGGGGAGGGGGGTGCATTCTTATTTGTCCATTGTGACATGCTGTAGAGTTCAGCAGATCCAGGCTGACCTGATCTGCTATGGCCATTTGGGAGAGTAAAAGTATAATAATTACAAATAGCACATTAGAAAGTCTATAGTATTCCTCTGAGTCACACAATGATATGGCCAAAATTGTGAGTGCTCTGAGGAACCAGTGAGGTTAGACGGGGACCCCAGATCAGTCAGCTCAGGTCAGCTGGCGACAGAAGACTGAAATCTCAGCTTTGGAGAACGAGCCATGAAAGAGAGGATTTACAGCCTTCCTCACTCTTTCCTGTTACCCTCAGTCAACCCCTCCCCAGACACAAACGCACACACAGGGTTGTAATTATACCTTTTTGAGGACTCTGCATTCATTTCTATGGGGAAAACTCTAATCCCATCATGATGACTTTAACCCTACCCAGCCCTAACCTTAACCATAAGTAACCAAACAAAATATGGGACTTTTTTTTACTTTTTTTTTATTGCATTCACAGATCTTTGTAGGGACCTGAAAAATGGTCTCCACAATGTCAAAAAAACAGGTTTTTATTACATTGAGGGTGACATTTGGTCCCCACAATGTAATATATACACATGACCACCACACACACACATACACACACAAACACACAGCTACATGTACTGCCTTTCAGGGTCGCTCTGCATATCATAGCCTATCCCTTTTACCACCAATTTGTGTTTAAAGTGTATTATGGCCTTAAGGATGAAGGTTAAAATCAGGAAAAGCAGAACTAAATTTCCCCTGGGCTGCTGCATAAAGTTCCTCCTGACAATAATCCCTAACCTTTATTTATTTCATAAAGCTTTCTCTCCCACAGTTCTCACATGAAGGCTTTCCACTCTTCTCAGCTTTTCTATCCCTCATTTAAAAAACGTTTTTTTTTGCGCCCCTCACCTTCTGGGACGCGCCCCAGGCTCACCGTCGCAGCAATGAATAAGCTGGAAGATGCACCTCCACAGCAGTCAGATACATACATACATTTATTTGATCAGCAGATGTGTGAGCGAGCGCCCGAGAGGAGACATATTATGATATTATGTGTTTTCTTAAGCAATGGCTTCCTTCTTGCAACTCTGCCTACAGGACGCTGTTATTCCATGTTATGGAAATGACAGAAGCACATTCTCAACCACTGCGGCCATAGTACCTCTGTCTAAGCTGCTGTTGGCCTCCAGGTGGCGTCTCTTACCAACTGCCCTATTGTCCCGGCGCTCCCGCTTCAGAAAAACGGCTTGATCTAGGTTGTAAGATCCTTCCCCTATTTTTCGTTGGAGCAGACTGTGCTCACATGGATCTTCACTGCCTGTGGTTTTGTTGGACAGTTCCCCTTAATCAATTCTTTATGAGAACCTGATGTCTGTCTCACTTTAAAAGCTTCTTGATCTTCATAATATCTTCAGAATTCAGTACCCGATTGAGAAAACTCACAGCTACAAGTGTTTTTATTTGAAATCTGGGATAATTTTTTGTGCATGCTGACATACTGTAGGCCATTAAAGTAACTGCTTGGCTCAGTAATGCACCTAACTTAGGGTTGCCACACTAGTTTGTAAAGAAGATATTTCTCCTCATTTTATATCCAAAGAAAGGAGGGAACTTAAAACAGTTCGCTTTATTGCAGTTGGTCAGTATCAAAGAGCCCATCAAGGATGAAAATTAATGACAAAACTTCAGTTTCGCATTTCAGCTCTGTGTTCTACGCCTCCTTTTATTCTCTGATACAAAAAAGTGTTAGAAAGGACAGTACAGGCTCACGCCATTCTTTTTTATCGTGACATATGCTGCAAAGAGCTGAAAACAGTACAGAATACACACTATGTATGATAAAAATAAAGGCTTAACACTTCGTGAAGAAAACAAGTGGGACAATAGCGAATAGATTTAGAAGAAGGTGTTAGGGACCGGGGCGGTGGGGAAAGTCCACTTACAGCGAAAGACAAAATGCGAATCTGAGCCAAAACCATTCATTTAAGAACCAAGTAAATTAAACCAAGTTTTCAAAAATACCCTTTAACAAAAAATACATTTGTAATATTCAATGGTTTCAGAAAGTATATGTAATAATCAACACTAGTTAAGTAAAATAGCATTGTTTCTCATGATCAATTTAAACATCCATACATCCATCCATAGTAAAATTTCCTCAAGCTAAATGTTATGTGATCTGCGATATATTTCCTGTAAATGTAACTACTGTATATCTGAATGATTTCTTTCTCTTTTTGTGGAATGCCTAATTGTGATTCCCCCTGGCGTTTACTGACAGCTCTTCTTACTGTTACTGTCAAGATACTATGGTCAAAGTCTGAATCTGGCATCTGAACATTAAATGACAGGGAACAAAAGCAAATTGAAGTTTACAGGCCATGCAGAGTCAGCTTAAGGCAGCCAAATCTCAGCCACTGCCTCCCAGGAATCTCAGCAGCAGAGTGTCTGGTCTGAAATGAAAACCTCATCATTTACTTTCTTTTCTTTTTTCTAAGTGCATAACACAGAATACCTCCCTCCATCCATTTACCGTTAGCACTTCTGAGATCCTGGATAAGGGAGAACCTGGAGCCTATCCCAGGAAGCACAGGGCACGAGGCAGGGGGCATCCTGGATGGGGGGGGGGGACACTGCAGACCATAACAAGGAAGGTAGTTAACAGACTTTTCTTGGGATTTCAAAAGCTGAATGAGAGATGGTACTGGGTGCGGACTGACTACCGGGACGTTTGGGAATTTTCCCAGTGGTCTGTATAACATAGCAAATATGATCGCGATCAGCAAAATATACCAAGGAAAGGGGGACTCCTGATCAGCAGCAAAATACACCAAATGGACCCCCCCCCCCACAATCAGCAGCGAAATATCAAATTGAGGCCACTTGGCAGCATATTCCTGGGCTGCCCCTGGATGGTACAGTGGGTGGAACCCTTACCCCACAACCCAGGATCAAATTCTGCCCCCTCCTGTACACAGCTAGAGCTGGGTATCCGCCTGTTATGTATGTGTGAGTCTTGGGATGGACTGGGATCCTGACAGGGGACCCCTGCCTAACCTACCTGGGACAGGGACACTGCAGCGGCTAACTGGTAGGAAGATATATGATTGAATATAATTATTAAATAATATTAAATATTAAAAGAATTGCTTTTATTAAATTTAAGGCCTGACATATGTGCACATACACTTGTATGGTTATGAGGATATATTTTGGGGGAGTGTGTGTGTGTGGGGGGGTTACTGAGGGCAGAGGGAGGAAAAATGCAAAGTCACATTAATCAAAGTGCACATTTTGCCGTTTTATGCTGTTTGTTGAAGCTGGCTGCACGCGGTATTTCCCTGGCAAAAGCCCTGCATGAACCACGTGTTCACCGCTTCAAAGGCCTGAATCAAAGGCTTCACCATAATACCAGCAAAGCGAAAGCGCAGAGCGGAGCGATGGCACAGGATTAAAGTCAGGCTGGCCGTTAGCTGACATCTTCCGGGGGCTCATTAAATGCGAATCTGTTACGGTGAGCTGGGCCGCAGTGAGGCTCCCGTCGTCTGCTCAGTGTTAGACAGAAAGATACTGGATGTGTGTAGACTGGGATTCTGTCTGAGGTGATTCCTGTCTTCTGTCCTCCTGTATGGAAGACGGGCGGATATTAACTGTGTGATCTGTCTGAGGTGATTCCTGTCTTCTGTCCTCCTGTATGGAAGACGGGCGGATATTAACTGTGTGATCTGTCTGAGGTGATTCCTGTCTTCTGTCCTCCTGTACGGAAGACGGGCGGATATTAACTGTGTGATAAGAGTCACAAGGAACAGTGACTTGAGTTTGTTTCGACGTCGCTCTCAATAACGTGCCAGAATTCTCCAGGCTGGTTCTCAGCCGTGGTCAGAAAACTATTCCAAACATGCAAATGTATCCATCCATCATTGCCACAGTGAGTTTGGAGTCTGGTCCAGGAAACGCAGGGCACAAGGAATTAAGATATTCAAAAATACTAAAGGGATAAAAATAAACAGTAAATATATAAAATACCAGGGACGAAGTCTGAAAGCCCACAGCTCATTAACAGAGCGTGTGTGTTTACATGTGGTGCCCTAATGCACATGAGCCTGTTTTAGCCATAGATATGCATGAGTGAGACACACCTGGGAGTATTTTTAACCGAGACTCCTGGGTTCACGGACATGTGGTTCTAGTGTTGACTGGCAGCCATTCTGGAGGCATAATTACACTATTTTAAGAGCTGGTTTGATGTCAGTGCTGCTATATACAGTCTGCTGAACCCACAGTGCAATGGCTGACCAGTGGGGGGCACAGACCCCCTGGTGTTTATTTACTGTAGGTGTAATATTTTTATAGAATAATCTGACATCATTTGGATGGTTCTGATTGGTCTTTGATGGACTAGTTTAAATCAATATATGTGCATCTGCCCATCCCTCATTTTGCATGACCAGGGTCCAATAATCTTGGATTTTAGCAAGGGCAGCATAGGGCACAAAGCAGTGGACACCAAGGACGGGATGCCAGTTCATCACAGGGCACAAAGCAGGGGACACCCTGGACAAGATGCCAGTCCATGACATCACAACTGGAGCTGAAGATGCCAGCGCTGAAAGTTAGAAATATTGGGGTCCTGTGTGTACATGCATGTATGTGTTTAAATTATACCTGGAATTCATGATATACCTGCTACAATGCCCAAAAATGTAGAAATCTTTCATAAAATAAGCAATTGGCGATGCAACATACCCATTTTATTTAACGAATCTATTCATAATTTTGTAACTCAATCGGCCCATTTCATCCACATCACTGGGGTTATGTGGTGTATGGGCTGGGTAATTGAAATTTTCTAAAAATAATCCCATATGTTTCATATCACTAAATTTGTATAATTGTACAGGGCACTGGCGGATTTAGTTATGAGCGACAAGGGCAGCCGCCCGGGGTACAGTCTCGCAGGGGGCATCACGCAGCACCATACAAGCTACAGCCACCACTGGCACGAGGTCACCTTACCTCCATGGGGCAGCCATTAAAAAATCCCCTATTTTAATCAGAATGTCACTAGTGTTACAGCCACTGTCGCCATACCTGCAGGCTGCAACAACAAAGATTAATGGTAATGTCGTGATTAGTCAAAACACTAATTAATATTAAAATGTGATCTTTGTTAATATCTTATCTCTTAATTTTGTCATTTTGTAAAAATGAAGTCACTTTTATTGTCACTGATGTTACAGTCCTGGTCTGACCAGATTTTTTTTGTATTAATTTTTTTTGCAAAGTGGGATACGAAGATGCCTTAAAAACGTATAACAGATCCCTATATTTTGGTGTTTTTTGCAATATATGTCTATAAAAGATCATTAGTAACAAAATAATTCCCTCACTAAATAGACCCATCGAAATATAAATTTAAACGAACAAAGACTGATAATCGAGACAAAATGTCATGATGGAATGACAAGAGTGACACACTGACTAAAAATTTGCATATTATATTGAAGAATTAAAAAATATCTGGCATTAAACTCTTAATTTTGCATGTCTGATAATGGGACATCTTAAGACATATTAAGGTGGTTTATTTTTGGCATTAATTAACTTGATTTTGCAAAATTTATTCACCTCAATTCCCCATCCAACCGAAGAATGATCCACGCTTTCAAAAACCCCACTTGTTTTAATTTAAAAAAAGTTTTAAAAGTTAATAATAAAGTTTTATTTGAAAGAGTATAATATAGGCACTTAGGTCCTCCAGAGTAAATTATGCCATAAATAAAGAAATGGCATTTTGTTTACATCAGATGTATGTCAGCAGTATTTAACCGTCGGAATACATCCATCCATCCATCGCTTAAAATAATAATAGCAATAATAATTTAAATATTAATAGTAATCATAATAATAATAATAATTATTTTTATTATCGTTATTATTATTATTATTATTATTATGTAATTCAGTAGATTTTTGTTATACGAATATAACGTGATGAGTTTTTTAATGAATACTGCTTTTTCCCGAGAGAAGTGCTACCTGATTGGCCAGTTCGGGAAGAATCATTAATATTTATGAGAAACTGTTACCTGATTGGCCGGTGAACGTGCACCCATCGTTATGTGCTACCCGTTTTTTGCTCTCAAAAGTTTGGCTAATACTATGAGGTAGCACTTCTCATGAATATTAATGATTTTTCCCGAAACGCCCCGTAAAACGCAAATTAGCTACCGGCGCAGAGTGATTGCAGTCTGTACAGGAAGTGTCTGTCCATCTGGTTCGCCCAGGACAAACTTCCCCACTACAACCTGTGCTTATCATCTTATTACTCATCACTTATTTATTCCAACTTTTAATATGTATGTTTAATTTCGACGCATAAGACTGCCAGGAGAGTGATGTTTTATATCAGAAGCCAGGTCAGTGGAATACTAATAAGAGTTCTTGGGAATGTGACAGCACCGTTTTAAAACTTAATAAGGTCTGCTGAACATATATCCCGAATAGATCAG
Source organism: Hippopotamyrus pictus (assembly GCA_026781145.1). NCBI lineage: Eukaryota > Metazoa > Chordata > Actinopteri > Osteoglossiformes > Mormyridae > Hippopotamyrus > Hippopotamyrus pictus. The sequence continues at coordinate 9,503,277 of JAODLC010000021.1, forward strand.
GAGCCTGCGGTGAAATGCAAGACATGGCAAGCAAATAAACTCCGTCATCTTCATACAGTTTTTATGAGACGTGAGTTGCAGACAGACAGAGCGAATCGGTCGGTTTATGAGAGGGCAGGTTTTCTCTCTGTCTAATGTATGTGTGTGAAGGGGTTAAAGGGCTTCTTAATGCCGGCAGCGCAGCTCGTCCTGCACAGTTCATTACCCCGATGATCGTGAGATAACCACACCACACCACCTACAAAAACAGATACCCAAATTTGTGCAGCACAAAACTTTGTTTTCGCCCTTGCAACTACAATGGAGTCCTATATCAAGTTCACAAACCAGACCCAGGGAAGGGATCGCATTTTCAGGTGAGTCTGATGCCGTCACACAACTATCACGATCAGTGCTTCAGCTGTTGTTTTTATCTTATCGTCAAGATTTAGTTTCTGAAGCATGACAATATTCCTGCTAAACACTCATTCTTACAATGGCATTTTTGTTTTCTATCGATGCCGTATGATGTAGTTTGAGTGGGGTTCTGTTTAAAAAGTTACTACCCGGTTACATAACTTGTTGCGAGGTTTTCCCATTGCAAAAAGTACATACCCTTCCTGGAAATGCTTTTTGGATCTGTTTTGGAGTTGTCTTTGTGCATGTTTCTGGAGAAATTGTAATTACACGTGCCTCTTTCCAGGGCAGCGCAGTACGCATGCGCATGCGTTAAGTACTTGATACGAAATAATGCTGCAAAGAAAGAATTAGCAGAAAAACTGCGAAATCTGGAGTCCAGCTTGAGCGCCGGGAGGAAGCGTAAGTATGTTTACGTAGGCAGGGTGTCGGAGGGGCAAGGACACGCTATTACATTCGGGGAGCCAGTACTTTTGAGGGCCCTTGAATACGCCAAAATATAAATTATACCATCAGAAAGAGTATACCGTGACGGACCCCAGGGGCGCCGCCAGAAATCTTGGGCCCCATGAAAGATTAGAATTTTGGGCCCCCCCCCATATATTATTAGCCCCTAATAGGGCCCCATGTCAGTGCTGGGCCCTTAGAATCGTTCTAACCTTTCCCCCCCTGGCGGCGCCCCTGACGGACCCCCCAGCACCACCACCATCCCTGCTCAGCAAATTCTACCGTATTCCGAATTTCTTAAATTGAAAGTGATAGCCCCAGCGGGGTTATGCCTCTGTACATAGGATATAGGCAAAGGGTAACGTAGTGTAGATGATCTAGGCGTGTATGGCCGTTGGACCTTGAAGGGATCTACATGACCGAGCTTAAGGTGATGGATGAAGTCCAGTAGTGTAGGTGTGGTGAGGGTGCTTCAGCACCCCCTCTGTTTGTTGCTGGTAATGCAGTGTCAGTACTGTATGGCAGCGTGCACGTGACAACGGTTTAAAACTAAAATAACTACCCTGTTTCCGTGCCTGTTATCTTGACACTTGTAGATAGCTAATGATGATACAAAATAACTTAAGTAAAGTTTATTGCCCGTTCTGACTTGACACACCCAAAGGTTTTGCTGCGCCTATGAGACATTGTTTAAGCCAGTCAGTAACTGACAGTGAGGGCTGTCTTTTGTAGGTTTCTGAAGCTTATTTGTAAAAATAAGGTACGGTAGCGTATGCAGAAAGTTACAACAGTTGCAACAAGTATTACTGTGCCCTCATGGTAATCAGTGATCAGGCCAGCCTGAAGCTGTCCCTGAGTTTCTAAAAACTGTTCGTGTCTTGGTGTTTGGCGTATGGTAGGAATGCCTTTGGCGGACAATCAAGCAAGGGTGTAAAATGAGACGTACAGTGGAGAAACATTTCTGTGCTAGTCACACATAAAATAATCAGCAACTTTTGTAAATTGTTCCAATCTCTGTCACTGTTTGTTTTATGGTTGGTACAGAGAACTCCATATTATAGCCATAAAGATGACTTGCCAGCACATTTGCCAAGGTATGTCAGGACAAGGCGGCCAAAATGCTGTGTAACATGTTTAAAACTCATCCAGGCAGAAATAGCAGATTAAAGGAGGGAGTTGGGAGAGAAAGATGTTTAAACTTGCTGAATAATTTCTGTGTGTCTTGAAAAGAGGAACAGATGAATATTCAGCTTTATTTGGGGGATTGCCGTGATTGTGCTTTGATTGGCATGCTGCCCGCCTGCTGCCCTAGTACACATGGCATCCCATGTGTCCGAGTGGCCGCGTCCACGTCTGGGTTCTCCATACGTGCTGTCATCACGTTTCCCAGCATCCCTCTCTTCCCCTTCAGTGTTCAGGCTGGGGAACACCGTGAGCTCGGTGGACGCGGCGGCCCATGCGCTGCAGCTGACGGACCCGGTGCTGCAGCTCTGCTTGACCGGCGCCCACCTCAGCCGTGCCCTCTATTTCGCGTGTGACAACCTGCTGTGGGCCCGGGCCGTGGGCTTGGCCCCCGGGTTCGATAAGGAGCGGTGGGGCCTTCGTGCCTCCTCCTGCTACCTCCTGAGCCTGCTGCTCAGCCTGCTGCGGGACGCCTACGTTCTGGCCCGGCTGGCCGCCTACTGCGCCCGGGAGCGGCGGCGCTGCCGCCAGGCCCCCCCGCCTCCCGGCAGCACTGACAACGGCTCGGCCTGCTGCCACCCCCCAGAGGATATGCTTCCGTCCGACCTGATGGAGGCGCTGTGGGCCAGCCCAGCGGTGGCCCTGGACGTGGTGAAAAACGCATGTGACCTCTTCATCCCGCTGGACCGGCTGGGCGTGTACCGGAGCGGCGCCGGTGTGGTGGGCCTGTGCGGCCTGCTGTCCTCTCTCATAGGAATATTAACACTGCTGGAGCCCCGTCTGAAGCTGAAGCCATGATGGTGCGGGACACCCAGGAACTCCAGAGGTCGGCTCTGCTCCGATCATACCTACTCACGGCACTGTGTTCAGCTGGCGGCTCTATTACTCGTGCAAAAGGTCAATTTTCTTATTCACGAGGGATTTCTTTTCGGTGTTTGTCTAGGACTAATGTCAATAAATGTGACAAAAGTCAGGTAATCACACTGATCTGGCAGTGTTGTTAGAAACCTGAATAAAATGAGCTGCTGTGTTTCGGCGCCTCAGATAATGACCAGACGGGGAAACACGCATAGGGAGCAATAAAACTGGCATTATTCCTTTGATAAAATACTGTGTGGCTAAAATGGTGAAAATCCCCTATCTAGCATACGGGGAGATATTCAGTGATGCGATAAAGATGAAGCACTTTTTCATGGAAATGTGCAGCAGCACAGATTCGCAGGCAGATTACAATATTAAACGGGAAAGGAAATAAATCTTGAATCTTTTACAGAGGAAGCCAAGCTAAAGCGTGCGGGTGGCCTTATGGATAAACTTACGGGCAAGTACATTTGTGCTTCAAACACAAAACTACTGTATGGAAAGTGACTAACTGTGGATGCTTTGCTGGGAGCATTTGATTTATGCAAGCTTCTTAACGCACATATCTACACATCGGTCCCGTTTTCTACAGTACACTGGTAACCGTAACTGCTTCTGCACTGCCTATGGTTCTACCTCACATACAGCCAAACGAGTACGTCTTTTATGCACCAGCATGCAGTCTGCAGTCGTATCACTTTTCTCACTTGATTTGTTGGGAGATTGACTGATTATTTTTTTTTTTTTTTGATTTATATTTTGTCTCGTAAAAAATTAAAAGTTTGCTGTTTTACAAAGATAGATGCCCATTCAGCTGTTTGCATGTTACTGTGAGACTTTGCAGTTTCAAAAAGGTAAAGAACGGTCTACGTGGCTTTGAGACTGAGCAGCCACTTTGTAAAGAATGTGTGACATACATGTTTAATGAACTGGAATCATGCTGTGAGTAGTCAATATTTCCATGTGATGAAAATGCTAACCTTATCTTTCTGAGGATGGATGTGTACGTGTCATGATATAGATTATTTAATTAAGAAAATTTAAATAACTTTAATAAAATTTCTAAATTGATTCATCTTTCATCTGGAAATGTTTTGTACATCTAGATAAATGCCCCCCCCCTCCCTCCCTCCAGAAATCGAAATTTAGCTGCACATAGTTGCAGTTCAGATTTTGGATGTTTAATGAAAACTACTACCTGCCAACCATCAAACCCCACTAACACAGGCATACATTGTGTTTATGTATTTTTGGATACTGAACATACTGAACATTTTCTCAATCGCATAACATTTTTCATAATACACATTTTTTAGCTGTCAATTACAGGCAGTGCCCAGGTCACAAACAAGTTCTGTTCTCTACGTCTGTCAAATTTGTAGGCAAGTCAGGGGGAAAATGATACAGAACATAACAGTAAATATGCATTAATAAGTGACCACATACAGCACTTTTTTTGAACCTTGAGTCTCACAAGCGTCACAAAGTAGAGCGTCCGTTCATTATTCTGAATCATTGAATTTAAACCCAATATTTTATAAGAGGCTTTATGTCAATCTGTCAGGTCTGACTTTAATCTGGGGACTTACTGTATAGGTTTTTTTTTTTTTTAAAAATCTATTTTCACACTATTTAAATTTCAATATTTTATTTTAATGATGAATAATTTCTGATATTTATTATATTATTATAAGAGAATATGCTTCAGCTTGGTGCCAAAAGCATGGTCAGGCTTAGCCTGGTGGAACAAAAGTCCTGACATCACAACTTCACATTGAGCTTGGTTTAAAGAAGCAATTTGTCAAATCTCTATCAGAAAATGGAGCCTGGTTAAGCTGTTTGTGTTGGAAGCTCCCAATTTTTTCTCGGGTTAAACTCAAAGCATTTTTGTTGGATCTGGTATTAGAAAACCAATCTAAATCAGAAATTGTGAAAATGTATTATTTAACTTAAAGGAATTGGGTTGCAATGAGTCTCAAAGTTGACTTCTTGGATATGCATTTGTAATTTTTCCCTGAATACCTTGGAGTGGCGAGTGAAGAGCAGAGTGAAAGATTTCAGCAGGACTTGGAGAGACGGCACCAGGGCGGCTGGGACGCGGTGTGACGGCCACACACTGCTGCACGCTTCCTGGGGACCCTCCAGGAAAAGCACACACATGACAGTCCACAAAACCAAGCTGTGGAGCAAAAGAGAAGCTAAAGCATCAAAAACTAGAGAAGTTGTGTCAACCAATGATTATGCAAAGTAATTTTCTTTACATGTTTATTTGACAATATTTTCATGCTAAAATTTAGAACAGTTACATTAATAAATAGTGTAATTTGTTGAATTCTAATTAAATTTCTTTTAAATTTTATACGTAAATGTGCCATAATGGAAACACGTGATGTTTGTGATGTTCGTGATTAAATTTTGCAAACCTGTGTAATATTTTGGCTGACCCATGCAATGAATACTCTTTGAGAACCAGGCTTATCTGGTTGTTTGCCAGAGTCATGCCTTCTTTTAAACATACTGACAATCCTCATGGATTGAGTGAATCTTACAGAAGCTTCAGGTGCAGCCTGATAAGCTACGTCAAAACAGCTTGATTATTCCAAGTTAGCAAGCTATAGTGTATAGACCCATACCTCCTTCACACTGGGATACCAGTAGAGGGGACGTACCCCAAAAAAGGTAGAGCAGTTAGGAGTCAGAAGGCAAGCAGGCCTGCTTCTGTGCCTGAAGGACAATGCATGTCCCCTTCCAGGCTCAGCTGAGGAACCTGTAGAGCAGGGGTTTCAGATTCTGTCTGTAGGGAGAGGTGTGTCAGACACATAGCACCATCACCCCTGGGGAAGTGCTGTTTTAGTGCAGTGCTTCTGAATCCGATCCTCGGAGATCACCAGACGGTCCATATTTTTGATTGCTCCCAGGTCCCGGCAGGGAAAGAGTAAAAACGTGGACTGTCTGGGTGTCCCCAAGGACCAGGTTGAGAAGCGCTGCTGTAGAGTATTCCAATGGCCATACCTGTCAAGTTGTGCATTTGGTGAATTGGACTCCATTTCTTAGGAAAAAAATTCTTTGTTTTTCATCTCTCTCCAAATTGAACAAATACTTAGTGTTAATTTTAAAACTTTCATCCATTTCAAATGTATCCTTTGTAGGATTGTGGTGAGCCCAGAGCACTTGCCAGCATGCAATGGTCACAAGGCAGAGGGCTTCCCAGAAATGATGAGTCCATCATAGAGCATAGACTCACACACAGAATCACATCCTACCAGCAAACCAAGGACACCAATTCATCCAACTACATGTTTTTGGACTGCAGGAGGAAAGTTGCACACTTTTTATATTCTACGAAAATATCGAACTGAAAAATAACCTAAGCATCAGAGTGGAAGTTGGGCATGATAACCAAGTGATGCGATAGGTGAGGCCTCAGATCCCTGGTGGGTGGGATTATCATGCTCTGGCCAATCAACGTGCAGTTTTCTGATGGCTTACGTTAATTTTCATTGAGTTAAAAAAAGAGAGTGACCATCAGCACACTAATAATCTCACCACCATTGCATAGTAAGCATCAGTACTCCCATTACAATCTAGCTGTCAGAGATCGGGGGCCTGCATCAGGACGCTGGATTTCATGTTTAGCCAGAAACTCGTCAGATTTAAGGTAGCCCGGTCTAAATGACTATGTTCACTTACATTTTGCCCAGACTACCTTAAATCCAACAAGTCATCTGGCTAAACAAATGATACAGCCCCCAGGCTTCCTCACCCTTGGATAATTAGGTATTATGATTAATGATAGGATTGGCATTTGCTGCTTTTAGCTGGGCTGGGTTTTCATTTCCCTATTTCTCTCTCAATTGTCTAATCACACTTTGTTTCCTGTGCGATACCTGTATGCTTCATGCGAGTCTGCCCACTTAATGGCAAGTTATAGTCCTTCTGATCACAAACCTGAGGTTTTTAAATCTGGGTTTGTGATACTCTTTTGCCTCACAATGACCTTTACACACCTTATACATGCTTCTGGTAAATCACTGGAAGCTCAGCCTAGAAGTATTTCTGCCTCAGTTGGCACCCCGACAGCTCAGCATTTATTACGGGCAAAAACGTCTGTCAAGTAAACTAACAGGGATGTGAGCCTGCCCGCTTTATGCCAGGGGTCATCAGGAATCAGCCAGTGATCGGCTTCGCTTGCAGAAAGTTGCTCAAAGAGGCACCCGCCACCCAAATTGTGAAACATTCAGGGACATTTTAGCGACCTGCGGCTCTTTACTTCATCGATTTGTAAAGTTCATCTCCCGGGCAACAGCAGAAGTTGGCATGCAGTAAATCTCAGGTCCGAAGCCCGAAAAAGGGCAGAGGCTCACAGATTAACACTGTTTAATTAGTCCTTTTTTCTTATTTTTCCAGATTCCATGTACTGAAGTGATTCTAAAGGTCAATGAATTAAAAATCAAACACCTTTCTACAGACTGAACACATGAAATCCTGTTTAAGGTGGCTGCCCTCTGTCCTAAACAGACTCCTTACTGCCATCTGCTGGAGTCATCCAATAACAAGAAAAACAACAGCTGATGCAAAGACGTTTATTTTATTGAGACATTAAATACACTGTATTTTTCCCCCAAACTTAGAGTGGTTGGTAATAGATGGCCTTTGAATGAGATGTTTGCAAAAATAAATATCCCATTTCCCTCTATACAGGGAAGTCTGGTCAGTTTTGAAAATTTTTGAAAAGGTTGTGCAAAGGGAAAACGGGAAAAAAAGCAACTTAGACAATAAATTATTTCTTACACAAATCTTTCCTACAAATAGGACAAAACGCAGAGACATACCAGATTTTTTTTTTCACATTTCTAAGACATTTACTTACATCAAAAGAAAACGAAACCACAAAAAAGATTAAACAGAAAATTCCCTAAACGATAGATTTGTTTTGTTCGCGCAGTTTCAGTTCATTAAAAGTGACTCTTTTGCATTGGAAAAAGTACAGACACGCTCGACAGTTCTGCAGCGCGATTCCACGGATCACCTTTCTTTAAAAGCTGCAGGTTTGCACAAGTATCAGGCATTTGTAAAATGCAATTTAGAGACATGATGCATTTGAGTGCATACATTTTGTTCCGTATATGACACGCATTCAAATGCATTTCACTAGGTCCCACATAACAGGTAAAATCCGAGTTATTAACACTCCTGCACCCCACCTCACCTCACCTCACCCCACCCACCCCACAGAAGGCACATTCACCCAAAACCAGCGAGTAACTAATGGGCGGTTTTTAAATTTCTCCATTTATTTTCTGGACTACAGCTCCCCACTGCCCACTATCGGCAGGCTCTATGACGACAGGTGGCTGAAACGGTACAAGCTACCATAGTACCGGTGTGTCATCACCCCAAGCCAGCGACCCGAGTCGCTTTGGCGGAGGTCAGCAAAGGTGCCACCGCGGACCTGACACCTGCACACGGATCCAATCAGAGGCACTGGCCATCTATATCTAAAAAGGAAATAAATTAAGATGAAAATAAACAGCAGATATTGTCGATGGAGTCAAATCTACCATTTTCTAAGACTGCTGCTATCGGCTATGTTACACATTGCAGCGCACAAGCCCCAAACGCCCAGCAAATCAGGCAGACGCCCTACTGGACGGCCCTGCTTTCTGACGAGAGAAGCAACAACATCTACCTAATACTTCACAGAAAAACCTCGAAAAACATTTTTTTAGTTACACTTTTGATTCTGGAATCCTTTTCCGGCAGAAATCGGATGAATCGAAGCATTTAAAGCACATTTACAGGAGCAAAATGAACCCATTCTACTGCAGAAACCAGTCTATATGAGGAACACATTAAACATGCATAAAACTCAGGGAAAAAAAATCTCAGGCCTTTCCCCCTCCCATTAAAAGAATAGAAAAGTGCCCACACTGATTGATAGTGTGGCTGAGACCAAGACACAGCAGTATAGAGGAGGACACTGGCATTTAAGACTGAAATAGAGCACATTCAAGTGGTGAGCTGTAGCCAAGTACAGTAATAGTAGTAGTTTCATGTGGTCTGCTTTATTTAAGGCATCTAAATGGACAGACAATAGCACACGGGGAGAAATTTTACTCCACTGGCTTCAGGACGGAAACCATGTCCTTTTGGCAAATCCATCACCCCCGACTGCTGTCATTTCAGGCCTGAACCAGTCCAGGCCTGACACCCCCCCCCCCTCCAACATCGGAAGCCCAGGGGCAGACAGCCTGAGCATTGAGAGAGCTGAATGCCGAGGGACACTACATCTGGACGGCGGGGGGGGGTCCTGCAGACCAGTGGCCAGCTGCAGTAAATCAATAACACAGGGGTGACAGAAAATGACAGCCTGTCACATTCAGGATGGGGGTGAGCTGGGCTTCATCGAACAAAGCAAGCCCCCCCCCAGAAAACCCCCCCCACTGGCCTGACCAAATGTATCCCTGTTAGTGTTACAATGAATGAATCACAGCAGAAACACATATGTATTTGAGATGAACAGCGACCCGGAAGTAAAAAATTCAAAATCTGCCCGAAAAATAATGCTTGTATATGCGTTTATGTGAAATGAGAAGCGAAACCCTGGAATTTGGGGGCTCAGACAGTGAGCACGTGTGTGGGTCTCCAATTCAGGCTTCCACGGTAACTGATTCAGCCTTGCTACCTTGCAAGTTCGGCCTATCACAGATAAAATGAAGAAGCACCATCAAAAACCCCGGCCAGCTATTGGTTCCTTCCGATGTCCATTACTCTAAGCATGGCCAATGAGCGGTTTGGCAGTGGGTGAAACAAGGCAGCAGACTGTATGCATCCTCATACGTCAGAGATCTGAGTCACCTTCATTATCGCTGGCCTCAGCGTCAGGGCTTCCGGATAAATGCATGTGAATAACAGAACCACGTCTGGCCAGCAGAGCCCCAGGCACGGCGGCTCCGACACTCCCGGCAGCGTGACGCTCTGCGCACGGCCTGTAACCGCCAACGGTAGCCTGCAGAAGCATTTTATTTTCCAGCTACAAGAGGAAAAATTTGGCCAAGAACGAGACTTCACATGGTAACCAATCCACATTCTACACAAAGGGTCGATACACGAGCGGAGGTCCTTGAAATCACAGGCCGGTGGTCAGTGCCCGTGGCTAGGAGGCGGCACGCGAGCGGTCGTACTCCGAGATGAGCACCTTGATGTGCGACAGCTTCCGGTGCAGGTACTCACAGCGCTTCTTCTCCTCCCGGTAGTCGGGGAACTTCTGTGGAAGCAGCACAGAGCCAGCAAAGGTCACCGGGGGAACACGGCAAGGACCGCACGGCTCGGACGGCTCAGCTTAACGGACACGCTACGTGTGGAAGCATCTGGAAATGATTTCGTTTATCACCTAAAACCGCGTGCGGTGATATTTACGCACTACAAGCCCTGACTCACCCTACCCACAATGCCTCACCTTCTTATACTTCCTGTACTTGTCCAGGATCTGATCCTCCATAACCTGAAAGAGACACAGCAGTGTGTTTAGTGGGACACCAGGTGGCAGCAGCCGCACGGCCCCCACCCCCACCCCCACCGCAAATGACGTACCTTGTACTCCTTCGTGCCGGGTGACAGACTCTTCATCTTGGAGCCCAGCTGGATGAACATCTGCGTGATGCTACCAATGCGTGAGTGCAGGTTCCTGTACTCCTCATACTCAGCGCAGAAATCATCGCTGTACTTCTGCCGCTGCTCCAACTCCGTGATGGCGATGTAATTTCTGACGGGAAGGGGGGGGGGAGGGCGGCGTGAGGTACCAAGCCAGATGAGTCATCTGCAAGCCTTTCTTTGGAGTTGGGAGGCAGCAGTGATTCATGAAAAGCAGCAGAACCATGCGACTCACGTAGCTAAGGGGCGTGATGGCATTTGCTCTCTATCCTGAACTCTCTTGCTGTTGGGTAAGTGCTCAGGCAGCCTGAGCCAATTCCTCAGAAAGTACGCTCCAACTCTGAAATATGTGAGCCCCCACTTTGATTTCACCATGATAAATATTTAAAAAAATAATAAGCTTCCAGACCAAGATTCACAGCCTGACTATAAAAAAAGGTGTATGATTATCATCATTGGGAATTAATCCTAATGTATTTCATACAATAGCTAAAGAAATACAATAGTAATTACACAAATTCTGCATTCAAATATTTTTATCTTATTTTATTGACCAGATGCTTTTATCTGAAGCGACATAGAATTGAGACGCGGGGTCAGACAGTCTGGGAGGTCGAGAGCCTTTCTCAGGGGGCCCAAGGGTAAAATGACTGCTGTCCGTGCCACTTCATTTGACACCCTTTCAATCACGGACAGAGTCCCAACCTGCAGAGCTACACACTGCATGAAAAATATACACTTAGCCCTATATAATGCCACGGAAGTAGATCGTTTTGAGATATGTTCCATGTTTGTTTTTGATTCAAGCATTCACTCAGCTTTTAAAGCGAGACGGAATGTAAATACATGTAAGGGCATATGAAAGATGAATTGTAATTTCACAAATTTTACAGTTTACAACAGTGATATGAGACAAAAATGAGTTATTTATTTATGTGTAAACAGAATTGGGGGGGGGGGTTATATTCAGCTGTCATTCAGTCACCATATCAGGTTTGAAATTGAGAGCTATTCAGTGACAGTGCAATGACTTTTCTGGTCTGTAGGTGGCAGTAGTGATGGGGCACATAACAGCCCTATACCGTCCACATCACAGCTCTGCCAGACAGATGGCTTCTCAGGGCTCAGGATACTGAGACACTGCAGCACATGTTTTCTTTCTCTGAACGGGTCTTTCTCAAGACATACATGCCAATCTCTTAGCTATTTCTATGGATGGACATCCAAGTATTAATATCGCCAATAGCAAAGTGAATTCTTGGGTGCAGTTCCATTTAAAAACAGTGACTGCAGCATGTTAAACAATGAGATGCCCTGGTAGAGGCTGACAGCACATGGGAATGTTACAGAAAGTGGTCAGTCCTTCTTGGTTAGGTAGGCATGACCAGGAATTGTGCGATGTGACACACGTCTGTTTGATCAGATGGAGAAATGGGGATTTCTCTTCCCACAGCCATTTATAAAAGCAGAACTGTGTGGTATATATTCTTTGCTTGAGAATCAGAGACACCAGCTAGGAAGCTCAGCAATTGACTGGATCTCTGTCATGCACACATGCGTGAACATCATTCAGGGTACAGCGAGATGCCTGTTTTGTGTATTGTATGTGACAGTAACACAATGGTGACAGCAGATGGCCCCGCCCACACTCCAGCCCCACCCACACTCTGGCCCCGCCCACACTCCGGCCCTGCCCACACGTCGGGCTCACTCACATCAGGTAGTCTGGGATCTCTGTGGGGGTGTCTGGGGATGCCGGTTCGCTGGCCCCTTCATGGCCTGGAGGCAGAGACAGATAAAAAAAAAAAAAAGGAGTATATCTGAGCTGTCAAGGCGAATGTGACGCATTGATAAGGACGGGCGGGCGGACTCATCCATCACTGCAGACAGAGGCGGCCAGGAAAGGGGGGGTACCTTTACGGGGTGGGGTGGGGGGGGGCTTTACAGGATGGCTGACACACAGTCAGCACTCATTAGCAGAACATCATGAAACGTGGCAGAGGATGTAGGGGTTGGGTGGGTGGCTCGCTTGCTCGCACGCACGCACGCTCGCACGCTCGCACGCTGCTGCTGCATATGACTGATGTAGACCCGGGAGGCGTGTTCCTGCGCCTTTAAATACAACTTTAAAAAACAGATTTGCGAGTTTACTGCCTGGGTGGGGGGGGGGTGTTCGCAGTGCTCACTGGCTTTCCATCATTATCTTCACCAACAGTTGCATCACACGCCTGCATGTCTACAGCGATGCCGGAATTGTGGGCGTGAGCCCATTCCCTCCCGGTGTTCAGCACTCCTACCGTCCAGGGGCTCCAAGCCCCGCTTGAGGTCCGGGCTGGCCTCCGGCCTCTGGCTCCCGTCACCCTCTTTCACACGCTCCTTCTCTTTCTCCTTGTGCTTCTTAGACTTCCTCTTCCTGTGCAGGCCGCCCACAGGCTGCATGTCGTCCGCCAATCCCGGGTCAGGCCTTGGCAGTGGCGGTAGCGGCTCTGTGCTGGGTAAGGCGGAGGAGGCGGAGCCACGGTGAGCCGGCGAGGCGTGCTCGCTCTGGCTGGCAGGTCTCTGTGACGGCTGGGGAGCACGGAAGCCGGAGCTTGGAGGGACGGGGCCCCCGCGGCTGGCAGAAGAAGCCAGGGTCTCGCCTGTGGAGGTGAGCGGACCCGGGGCGCCATGCTCAGGCCGGGCTTTCTTGTGGCCCTGGGCGTCGGGTGGGTCGGACGGCACAGAGCGTTTCTGTCGGACAAGAGAGACGGTGAGTGTCCGAGCCAGCTGCAGGTCTCGCGATTCACAGCCCTTGGAAAATAAACCAAGCCCGCTTCCTACACGCCTGCTGCGATGCCGGAAAAATAAAGAGCGCACATAAAGGGGCAGTTCTCTCTCTGCCCCGGGGTGTGAAACTCACCGCTGTGAGATTCCTGACAGAGCCGGGGGGCGAGGGGGCGTCCCCGGGGGCCCTGTGGAATGAAGGGCTCGGCTGCGGCGGCTTCCACTGGCTGCTGCCCTGCAGCTTTCTGAAGAACAAGGAGAGATTCAGGCCGTGCCGGCAGGGAGGGCACGCTCGTCAGGGCCTGGCCGGAGTCCGGCCGTGTGAGGCAGTAGCTAGGGACCACAGACGGGCAACAAGCAATTCCCCTTTTCCAAATCCACCGTGGTCCTGGCTGAACATAACCGGAAAACAAGGCACGCATGCATAGCCCTAATGGTCTCAGAGAACCTTCCAGAATGTGTCTCCACCTACAGTAAACCATTTGTTCACAGATTGCTCTAGGTGCCAGACCAGGCCCCCATCAAGCAGGTAACAAAAAAACAAGATCACATGATCCCCTCAATGACCCTCATCCACTAGGAGGCTTCCTGCAACTTCCTCAGGCATGTCACAGCACCCACTAGTCAGAGTCACTCTCGATGGACAGACCCCACCTGTCTCTAAAGGAGAGGATGGAGAGGAGCTTGCATAGGGAAACTGATTATTCAAACAAGTCACTGGCCCCAGGGCATCAGAGCTATCAAAAGCAAGACCCGTCTCCAGTGACATTTCTGAGAATTAATCTTCTGGAATCATCAACGGACTGTTTGAGGTGGTTGGGGGTGGGGGGGGATGGGTGATAGAATTTCCTTTGCTGAGTAGGACACTGTCTGGTGGGAAAAAGAATTAACTGACAATTAGGAGTTCAAGATAATCAAATCACAGCATTGAACCACTGAAAGACAGAGCTACTCCTGTAGTACACATACACACACACATGCAGGTTGTTAATGATATCTTTGTGGGGACTCATTTCCATCATTTCATTCATTCATTTTTTTCTAGCCCCCAACATGATGACCTTAACCCCTGCCCAGCCCTAACCTTAACCATAAGTAACCAAACAAAGTACAATACTTTTGGCATTTTTAGTTTTTTGATTGCATTCACAGATATTTGTGGGAACCCGGAAAGGTCCCCACAACATCAAAATTACAGGTTTTATTACACTGTGGGGAACATTTGGTTCCTATAATGCAACATAAATATAATCCGCACACACACATTGGAGGCTTAGAAATCAGCTCCAACTGGTTACTGGGTAACTGGCTAGACTTAAATGGATAAACTAAAACCTGGCATGCATCAGATAATTGGGTTTTCTGGCGTGAACATGAGCGCTCGCTCCTGCCACGGGGCACGTGCAGGGGTCTGCTAACAGGGTGTCAACAACTGTGTGTATAGTGTAAAACAAAAAATGCAGACTGTGAAGTAGATTTTACCATTAGCAACAGAAAATTATAATGCTAACAGCAAGGAAAGACACGCAAATTCTGAGTACATCCATGTAAGCAATGCTGCTAATGCTAAAAGTAAAGAATGCTGTACAGGGAACGGCACTAATGCAGACTGCGAATACAGCCATGCAAGTAATGCTGCTAATGCTAAAAGTAAAGAATGCTGTACAGGGGACGGCACTAATGCAGACTGCGAATACAGCCATGCAAGTAATGCTGCTAATGCTAAAAGTAAAGAATGCTGTACAGGGGACGGCACTAATGCAGACTGCGAATACAGCCATGCAAGTAATGCTGCTAATGCTAAAAGTAAAGAATGCTGTACAGGG
>JAODLC010000021.1:9531051-9545330 GCA_026781145.1 Hippopotamyrus pictus
CCTGCAGAGCGCAACCCAGGGTCCCCCCCCGCATTCCCTGGGTACGAGCTGCAGCCCTGAGCAGGCTGACACTGGCCGGAACCGGCCGATCTCGTACTGAAATGCTCGGCATGGGTGCGGAGGCCGCATCAGAATGCACAGAGGAGACACCCTGCAAGGCTGCATGTTGCAGGAAGGGGAAAATCCCAGCAGGCAGTGCATTGGTGCCGTCAGGGACGCTCCGAGGCAGACAGCGGCATAATGGCAACAGTGTTAACTCTCAGCATTCAGGTGAAACTTAACACAGAGTTGGGGGTTCTGATTAGCAAACCACAACATCTGCTGGCCAGAGGAACATTCTGTGACATCAGGTGGACAAAAAAAGGATTTCTAAAAGTAGCATTCTGGAAAAGCAACATGATTAAAGACTGGCGAACAGGTAATGAGTTATCACTTAGGAAGATTAACAGAGACAGCACTAATGTGACCTACTAGCTTTTGCTGCTACATGACCACTGGTTGGTCACATGACCGGTGTGTCCGGCAGCTCGGACCCCCCTCATCTGCTTGCTGACCTTGTGCCCTAGTTATCGGCCTCCTAAATGACACTGTCAGACTCCTCTTCACTCCAGAATTGCTACCCACTTACAAAATGACCCCTCTGGTGTTTCGCGGCTGTTTAGGACAGGAATGGCTGTTGTGTTTAGGAGGAGGGTCAAACCCACACTTCTGCCCTGCCCCGAATGGAGCGTTTAAGGGGTGTTGGTGCAGATCTCAGGAGAGGTGTGTCTGACAGGCAGTATACCGCCACCACCCCCAACAACCCAAACATTAGCAGCTCTGATTCATGCAAACTGAGTTGGCTGGTCCACCTTCACGAAGCAGGGGAAATATAGGAACCAGTGTCAAAAAAATGGATAAGCCCATCCTTAGCCCCAGCTGCCAGGCTCTGGAGGACCACCAGAAAAAGTGCCTCTGAGGGCCCTCTGGAAGCCCCTCAGGGGCCCAGCAGCAGGCTGGGGGGACGCCGGCATGAGGAAATGGCTCACATTGGAAGCTTACACTCCATTACCAAAAATAGAGGAAGCCTTTGTATTATTCATCACAGAACTGCTCAGAAGGAGAACCTTGTCAGCTATGGGGACCTCGCCTCTCCTCCCGCCTGGAGAGCTCCCCGCTGTCACTGACTACACCCCCCCCCCACCCCTATACTCACTCGCTAGGGAGATGGCCATTGAGGAGGGGGAGCTCACAAAATGCATCACTGGGGAAACGGCTGCCCGGGTTAACCATGGACACGCCGGTTGATTCATGGCTTTTGCTGCTAATTCTTGCCTGAGCTGCAGTTTTCATACCATGTACGAAATGTGCCTTAAAACGACAGCCTCTGGGAAAGCCTGTTCCCTGGACACTCACCATGCATTTCCTCATAAACTCGTCTGTTTAGAATCAGCATGGCACATATGCACACACATACACCCATACGCACACATACACTCCTGTCGTCTCCACAGTGACCCAGTCACCCGTCTGGCAGGATGAAGGGAGCAGGGTGTCGATTCCAAGGTCTCTGGACCTCTAGCAAACATGGGGGTGGGGGTCTGTGCACCGAGTCAAGCCACTTTCACCCACGCAGTTAGGTCTCGGGGGGGGGAGAGAGGATTACCAGTATATGAAAAGAACACAGGCAACCATACAAAGGCTGCAGTGCACAGCCACTGTTGGCGAATCGGGATTCTACACAGTACACATACAAACACACACACACACACACACACACAAACACACAAACACACAATAATTTAATCTGATTTAGATTCATCCGGCAGTTTCACCAGAGTTAATAAACCGGTGGCCTGATGCAGGATTCCAGTGTGTACAGTTTATGCACAGCATTGACGTTATGATGATTTATCTGCTAGGGTTTAATTTTATGGGAGTTACTAAAAGAAAAAAACCACAAGGCTGCTCACTCATAAAACACATTGGTAGCCTACATATTAAGCAGCAGAACAGCTCAATCATACATAATGACAACAGCTCTCACAACATCACTGAATGCTTCCTCAAAACAATGAAAAAACTAATCATAAAAAGAAAAAAAGAAAAAAAACAAAGGAGGAGATGGACACTGACAAGAATCCAACATGCTTCATGAGCTTCGAACTTAATCCCGGATCTCTCTCAACAGCAGGAACCAGCACCAACCACAAAGTGCCACAATGAGCCCATCTCAGCACCGTCAGTCTGGACTGTGCGGCTCACGATCTCAGGAATAGGCAAAGATTGGAGATCGGCTTCCTGGCACAAGTTGGCGCAATCCGGCAGTTAAAGCAGGAATGGCAAAGACATGCCGTCAAACAGGCCTTACTTACCCCTTGGTTCCCGGTGAAGCAGATAGTGGGCTGATTCGGTAAGGACCCCTGCATGAACGAAAAGGAAAGACACTGTCACCGACGGTGACGCCAGCTATGACAGTGACTGCTGGAGAAGGCGTCACACCGTACTATAAAACAACATCATTACGGCCGGGTGAAACTTTTACAAAAAACGGTGAAGGTCACAACTGTCAGCAATACGGTGCACTATCACAGAATTCCTGCATCGCTAAGCAATTAACTGTGTGGCATTTAGCCCAAAATCCAGCAAGTAAAACACAAAATGCACTGAGCTATGGATATTTCCTATAGGAACACCATTTACATTATCATTGATGTAAACTGTAAATTCACTGAAGCCTTATTTGCTGAAACGAATAACCAAGGTCAGTTCTCATAAGTCACATCACACCATGTGGCTTCCAGGGAGTTTTCCTACTAAGGGTATACAACTCCAGGTCTGCATAGCAAAAAGGTCCCACGTTAACCTAAACTGCACCATGCTAGACTAATGGGTTCTGACACAAAGCCTGTCCAGGTACTTCTCCTCAAACAGGTTGAAATCATCACACCAAACCACACACCTCCACTGGCCCTTGGTTACATGTGGTTGTTTGTCCAGGCCACACGTGCAAACCATGTCCGATCCACCTGCCTCTCGAATTCACGTCATCTTCTCCGGCTTGGCCATTTATGAGGAACACAGCCAGTAGGTTTATGTCTTTATTGCACTTTATTGCCTCGATCGCTTTATTGCCAGTCGTTTCATTAAAGAAACAGAGAGAAGAGAGGAGAAATCATTAAAATCGGGAGTGTAGTACGAGCCTTCACGCTGCTTGATGCGGCCTGCCTTTTGGTGACATGTCCCAGAAACCTTAGACATGATTTTTATCTGAGTAAACAAGATCAGTTCATCACAAAATGAAGGTGGCATTAGAGCCCCGGGGGCCAGCTTAGACTGAGGTCAGGGCCTGACCAAAGCGCACCACTGACTGCCAGCGGAAAATGGAGAGAGAGCAGTCGCTTCGGTCGTGCCCCGGGACGCCGATGCCAATCTGAAATCACACAGGAGCGTCGCTCTTTACTTGCCAGAAATCAGGCATGTGGAGCGACGACTTCACAGAAGTGAGGAATGTGTGGATGCTCGTATGGGCTGCTTATTACCCAGGGGAAGCATACAGGGCCCTTATTGGCACCTCACCTGGCTGCGCTGTGCACATACATCATCTTGCTTGGTAAAAAAAACACCCCAAATCAGAGCTAAGGGCCCATTTTCACATGCAGGAATCCAAACCCCGGAGTGCCATGTGGGGGATGGGCCTGGCCCGTCTGCATGAGGTTCCTTTTCTTTGAGTGGAAAATTGGATTCGAAAGTGCTGCAACAAGGTGTTTGAAATCCGGTAAATGTAGCGGCAACCTGACCCTAATACCGGTACATGTAATTCTCCTGCACTATAAATAACGCCACTGAAGTCCACACAACAACAGCAGCTTATACGTCACGAGATTTTTATACACTTAACACAACTAGATTTGCTACTTAGCGGAATTGATTTGATTTGATTATTATAATTATTTTTAATTGCAGTTTTTATTGGTACTTTCCATGAATACTATTTTGCTGGCATACAACACTGTATTCTTTGATGGCTTCATATCATTTCACAATTATGGCTTTTTAAATTTTTCCATTTTCCATTCCATTTGAAAATTACCTTAAATCACTGTAAAGCACTTTGCAACAAGTTTGTTTGCAAAGTTCGCATTATCTAACAAACTGGATAAATATAAACAACATTCACAAAACCATTCTGAACTCCGAATTAAGATTGCTTTTGTAACCTTTTACAACAGGATTTTAAGATCTTCAGAGAAACATAATACCTGCTAGTGGAAGCGTGTCAACAGAAATGATCTCTTGAGATTAGGGAAGTGAACGGCCTTGTTCCTATTGGTAAGCAGTTGGCAGTCGAGCCAATAAGACCCCTCCTCTTCCACTAACTGGACCAATAGGAGTTGAGATGAGGCGGGCGCCCCCCCTCAACGCGTTTAAATGGCAGCGTAATGCAGAAAGAAGCATGGTAACAAAAACTACACCGTAGACAGCCAATCGTGCAGCGGGAGTGACTGACCTCGCTCCCCGGCCAGCTGCCTTCAGGAGGTCCCAACACTCCAGTAAATTGATTGTGGCGGAATTTAAATTATGACTGCTTCTCCTGCAGTAAGTAGCGTGTGTTCACCTCCACACCACAAAGACACCATATCAACGACAGCTCAGTAAAGGGGACCCGATGGCTCGCCGTGGCACATCGTGTTTCATTTCTTGGCAAACAGATTTGCTCCTTTTATAACACAAAGGAAACACGATCTTCTGTTAACACAAATCAGTATTATATGAATGAAAAACACAATGGCATAAAATATCCCCAATAGAACGTATTCGGACATTTTAAACGTATAACTCTTGCTTCTAATCACTTAGCATAAGTAACTAAATAGTCTTAACAAGATAATCAGAAATTAATTCATGGACATATGACATGCTCACTCTAAAACATGTATGCCTAAGTATCACGGCACTCGGACCATATGCGAGCAACGAATGAGTAAAATAAAACTGCACGCACTGGAAAACGTGTTATAGGGACTTTCATGTCTGTTCTACAATCCCAATGCGAAAAGCAATTTGCATCGATCGTTCTGAGTAACCAGTAACTGGCAAAAAAAAACCTGTTTTCCCCAAACGGCCAGCGCTGAAAGCGTATGGTGCCTTTAGTAACTTCGCCATGCAGACATACCTCTCGGCACGGCACTCAATAAGGACACTTACAGGCACGAAGCAAAAGTTGAAAGCTCTGTCTCTTCTCTTCAAAACTTAAGATATTTTTATAAACATAGATGTGTATTAGTATGTACTTGAGTGTGTGCGTCTATACACACACACGTACACTATGTCTATTCACCTCCTTCGGATTTAAACGAATATTAAGCAATTCACCTCGTCAAAAATAAAATCCCGCAGGAGAATATAAAACTTCACCCGTTAAAATGCAAAATGCACCGTCGAAGCTTCATGAGAAGTAATGACATTTTATACTTGTCACGGTTACTTATATCTGGGGGGGGGAAATAGTGCAAAACATTTACTGGGTTTCAGTTTGGCCATATTTCAGCCAACGTTGTACCTGCTGGACAGCCAGCTGGTGAAAATCCAGTCTGCCCCGAGTAAAGTGACAGCACAAATAAGTCATAATGCTACTTATTACTTTTCATTCCCACAGAAGGAACCAATGAAATCGAGTCCAACTTGTTAATACAACTACAACGCACGAAGAGAAGACACATTAAAAAACTATTGTAAAAGTGTGAGGTAAAACTGACAATCATGCGTTACCTTGTGGTTCTGGTAGGCTTCCAACGCTCGAATGGCAGTGTCGGTGAGCTTGACATGATAAAGTGTTTTATTGTGAGTGTTTTTGCTAATTTTTCCGCAGGAAAGACCGTAACGATGCTCCTGCTTCAGCGCTGCCATGTCTAGAAGTGAAATAAATCGGAGACATTCCCATTGAAACGTCACGAGGGCGGAGCTTCCAGCGCGTTCCTTCAAGCTCGTTACCGAAACGCCCGAGGGAGGGCGTGCACGTACGCGCACACGCCGTGAGCACGTAAGACAATAAAGCGCACGTGCCCATCTTAAGCTTTTGTGTATATATAGTATAAGTTTGACTGAGCATGTACAGGGTTGTTTTTTTTCCTTTACATGTAAAGGAAATGTAACGAACCTCCTGGTACACTGCATTACACTATGCACATTATCTGCGCAAAGCACAAGCACACATACATATATATCAATTAATAATTAATATCAACAAAAGAAAGAAACCAGTCTTTATTCATTTTGATGTTTTTTAATAAATGTCTTTACCACTCGCCATATATATGTGGACTGTGTGTGTGTGTGTGTATATATATATATATATATATATATATATATATATATATATATATATATTGCTTGTAAATATCCCTTGTAACATACTTGGCAACAAATACACGATTCTGATTTTGATTCTGATTATGATTCATAACTCAGTATTTTACCGTTAATATTAATATCCACAAAAGAAAGAAACCAGTTTTTAATCATTTCAATGTTTTTTTTTTTTTTAATAAATGTCTTATGAGGAGTATGCTTTACAAGAATGTAAACATCTTGTGAATTTTTATTCAGAAATGCAATACTGCTTTTACAATTAAATCGGTTACAGGCCAATAAACAATACATTTTAATGTAAGGCCTAATTAAATCATAAAACAATGCAGTCATCTAATATATAATAACCTCACGTTGTTATGGTATCATACAGGAAAAAAGCGCAGAAGCCATTCAGGCAGCAAATCAATAAAAGTAAATCAAAGGATTATAGTGCTCATAAACTGGTGCCACTGCGTGTCAACTCATTGTTAAAAGACAACTGCATGCGTTATGTAATTAATTACATTTCATTAACTTTGACTACATAATGACTGGCATAAGGAAAATCTGATGTCTCAGATATATCTAGTTACAAGCTGCAAAAAAAAAAAAAGGTGTTTGGAATAAATAAGAATTAATATAGTTTTAGTTATCCAGGTCAGCATAAGGCCTAAGTATGTGTACTGTTAATATCAGAACGTATATTTTAGGTAGTAATAAAGTTATTTTACTTTTCACAGTAAACTAATTATCAGTTATTCTCAGTAAGTGCCTGTCACCATGTCCTCACAGACTCTGAAATATTTAATAATTATTTAATCCAGCTAAACACGTATGTTGCACAGTATAAATGGCTATGCTTTGACACTGAAAGACTTAATATTTGAAATATATACTGAAATGTCACATGTCTCTTATTTTTCTTGCATTTTGGGGATTTAATCCTTAAAGCCGTAGTACTTTTTTTTCTGATTCTGCGCTTATAACTATGTAGGATATGTTTCATATGATCATCATTTACTATACTGCTCTTCATTATCACCCATGTTTGGCTCCATTTTGCTGCTATATCTTTCATGCGCATATTATAGATAATAACCACTCATGTATTTATGCACACGTGACAGATAATAACGGAAAATTTAACTGTCAGCACAATAGTACAGGGTTGCCTCATAAAAGTAGCCCTATATGTCAGTTTGTTAAGATGTCGGATTACTTTTATGCGGCCCACCCTGTATATTCAACACCAGTGTTTCCCAGCCCGGTCCTCGGGGACCCCTAGACGGTCCACGTCATTATATATGTGGACTGTCTGTCTGGCTGGGATCAAAAACGTGGACTGTCTGGAGCTCCCACAAGAGTGGGTTAGGAGATACTCTTATATACAAATGAAATGTTTTGCAGTTCTATAGATCCTTCTGTTGAAATAAAGATAAAACATGCTGTATAAGCACAAAAAGACACAATATTGCACAAAAAGTGCAATATTCTTTGATTGATCATAGAATTAGAATAAAACAGCCTACTGATGTTATGTAAAACCCAATTAGAGTTATCATCTTCATCTTTTTTATGTTAAGCCATACTGAGTGTTTTATCTTGTGTCTAATTCCAGTTAGCTCAAAAAGACAGCAGCTGAAACAAACTGTGAAAACAAAACATTTTGTGTGATAAATTAGAAGGAAAGAAGACAGTATGCTTATTATTTGAGCGATAATGGCTCTAAATAGCCATTTAAACTATAAAGTGTCCAAAATCACAAAAAAGAAAAGAAAAAAAAAACACGTCGTCCTATAAACAAGACCTGAGCTTGAGCAATACCTCCTGTCTGCTTGCTTCACAGCCCCCAAATGTATGAGATGTATTGGCAAATGAGGAATTTGGCCTCCATAACAGTTCTTTAATTCTGGATTTTCAAGATAGCCATGGATTAGGAAAACCGTTTATCAATCTTTCATGGATGTTATGTTTCCCATACAGTCTTGCAATGAGAGCTCCAAAAGAATACGAAGTGGACAAAATTTGTTAGGAATGCTGCCATTAATAACAGGCTAAACAAAAATAATAATGACGAGAGTTAGAGGAATGTAGACAACACATTGGTAAGCTATATCAGGGGATACAGTCTTATATGCAAATGAAATATACATTCCATATAGCCTCTGGATCTGTCCTATTTATCCTAATATTTCAGCATTTCACCATTTAAAAGATCTATCCATCTATTAATCTTTCAGCTGGACACAAAGTATAGGACACCAAGGACAGATGTAAGACACAAATCACAGGACGCCCAGGACAGATACAGGACATAAACCACAGGACGCCCGGGACAGACGCAGGACAAAAGCACAGGACGCCCAGGACAGACGCAGGACAAAAGCACCGGTTGCCCAGGACAGATGCAGGACATAAATCACAGGACGCCCGGGACAGATGCAGGACATAAAGCACAGACACACAAACAATTACACTCTACATGCAGCTTAGAGACCCCCATTCACTTGACTGTCTTCAGAGTGCAGGAGGAAACCAGAGTACTCAGAGGATGAAAAGACGGGGAGAACATGCAAGCACTCAAACCTCAGCCAGAGTACTCAGAGGATGAAAAGACGGGGAGAACATGCAAGCAATCAAACCTCAGCCAGAGTACTCAGAGGATGAAAAGACGGGGAGAACATGCAAGCACTCAAACCTCAGCCAGAGTACTCAGAGTATGCAATGTAAGCACCGAAACCCCAGCGATAAATTAATTCTGTTCAGAAAATAATTCAGAATATTTTTAAATGGTTTATTGTTCCAAAATTATTTTACCTTCTTGCTGTTTATGTTATGCTGTTTTCATGCTCTTGCATATTTTGCATATTCAAGCATCATTCATGCTTTTAAGAAAAATTTTGCTACACTGCAGACGGCAATCTTAACATAAAAATGGTCAAAGATGCCTTTTAGCTTGTTACCCTCCAAAGAGTCTCTACCTCATCCGGGGCTGATCCATCCTGTATGTAAGTGAGGCAATCGCCTAGGGGGCCACTTGATTAGGGGGTGCAGAAGAGCGACTGAAAAAAGTCAGAAGAAATACCTCCGATTGCATTCTGTGACAGTACAGTTATCAACACTAATTTTAATATATCACTATTTTTCTCATGAAACTCATGCAGCCTCTCTAGTTAGTAGCTGAGCTACTGAAATGGTTTTAATATAAATGAACTTACAGGTACGCTCAGCGGCATGTTGCCCAGGGCATCAAAGCACTGAGGGCCAATCCTGACCTCATCATCTTCATCAAATGCTTTTATTTTTTTACTGCAGCTCTAACGAGTACAGAATTTACAAAGGACAGAGTGAGCCTCATTTCTGGTAATCCAAACAATACTTGGATAGTAAAAGAATATTTACCAGAAGTATAGTTCTGTAAAAAGTGACCTGTCCCATTTAGCAACTTTATGTTCATCACTAAACCAAAGTAGGATCCAATCCTATGTAAAGTGCAAATTGTCATACAGTGACAGTCTTCTGGTGAATCCATTAACTGGCTGCTTTTGTGAAGACTTGTAGAGGAAGAGAATGTTCCGGAGAGGTCAGGGAAAGACCCTGGACCATACTGACATAACCATCTTATGAGAAGATGAGTCACCATTACCTGTTGATTTTTTTTTGCTATTGCTTTTAAATCAGACTTTATTCTACTGTTTGAGACCATCATTAAGCATATCTAGGTATAATTTAAATTTAGTGCAAGACATAATGAATCAGTTGTCAGCACTGTAGCACGGCTGGAAGTGAAAGTGAGAATCCACATTAAGGAAGTATGGTCGCAGACATTGTTGATTACCGTGCAATGTGAAAAGCCCCACTCTCTCTATGTGAGTAGGTGAGAGACAAGGCCCACTCTGCCAGCCACCAGAACCACTGCGTAGCCTGTGAGGACTAGGCAGGCCCTTTGGTCACTGTTTATACCTTGTTTAGGGAGAATTCCAACCAAAGTGACTCGTCTGCACTGAGGCTGTTGCTCAGGTATCTCGTGACGTGACGAGCTGGCTTGCTGGGGCCGTAGGCCTGTCTCATCCTGCCGGCCGTGGTTACTCAGTGGAGTGCTGCCGCAATACGCACTAGGAGGCCAGAAAAACCAGTTCTCCGCTTAGAAAATGAAAGAATGCCGTGAATCCTATGTCTATTCCTAACATCGCCACATATTCAGCAGACACTGAAGTGGTTAATAGTTCAGGTGCTATACCCAAATTATAGTAGATGTTTCACACTTCTGTTGTGTGCAGTAGCAGGGGAGACAGGGATAGGGGGGTGAAGGGCTTATCACGACAGGGGGCCAAACTGCAAAACAGCCCAAGGGGGATCCCACAACCCCCTCTTTCATCCTGTGGTTCTCAGCAGCAATGAGAAAGGGGTTAAAATCAGCATGATCGTAAGTTTATAGCAGCTACCTACGTCTTGCGGGCTGACTCTGCGATCCCAGCCCAGCTGTTGAGTGCGTACGCAGTTGGCCTTTGTTAAAACTGCACGTTCTGATCACTCGATAGTACAGCGAGTGTCCCTTGCTCCGGTGAGTCAGCTCCTTCAGCTGGCAAACCCCCGCCAAGGTTTCTCAGGGACGGCCGGGCGCGTCTGTGTTCATAGCTTAGGTCAGAGCTGAATTCCTCCACGTTGAAAATGCAAGACAAACAAGGCAAACGTATCATGCTGGCTGGCCAGGGAGAAAATCAATTAGCAACAGGAGCTCTCGCACTCTGATTGGTGGATGTCAGCAATGGAAATGCATGATGGGTGTGTCGCTAAGAAGCTTATGGGCACACTGGCAGATTAGACTTTGCTCTTCTAATCTGGGGATTATTGTCACACAAGTTTTTTGTCTGGAACTATTTGTTTGAAACCTTTTTTTCACTTCTCTGATATGAGAAAGTAGAAGGGCATGAGGTAGAAATTGAGGTTTGCTTGCATCAGCCTGGCAACTGCATCATTTTAGTTGTAAGCAGTAGCACTGGTATATCTGGAGCTGCTGGGGGGGATTTTAATGTACCAGCGGGGATTGGTGTGAAGCATAAATCCATTAAAATCCAAGAGAGCAGTCTGAGTGAGGCAGGCAAGCAAAGACGAGCTCTCGTGAAGGGAGGGAATCAGGGCGCCCACGTCAGAGCGTGCAGTGGGTCCGAAGGATGCTGGGCTACAAAACCAAGCCGGTTGGGTGGGTCAGCAGCTCCTTGAGGGAAGTGATAGGGCTTAGAGAGGTGCTGGCCATCCTACAGAGGGACATCTCAGGAACAGGAGGTGAACATAAACACGGCAATCTACTGTTCACCAACCAGCTTCCGTAAAAAAATCTGAGAAATTCCAGCAGTAATAGTCAGATGGATCTCCGTGGATGTGGAAGACAGGATCACCCGCAGCTCTGAGGACATTATATGTATATCATTCATGATTCATAACCGATAACTCAGATAGCTGTTTGGGATTATATTGACTTCTCAATTTGCCAGGCAAACTAATGTAAATAGCTAATGTTCTAGCATTTGCATCTAGACCAAAAAAATCAGCATTGTGGAAGGAAGACGCACAGTCTGGTACGCAGTGTGTTTCCTCGCAAGCAGCCCATCTCCGCGAGAGTTGGCCAAACCTTCAGCATTCGCTCCATGTCTGTGTGAAGCGATAGACAGAACTACACCCCCTCGTTGCTCCTATTTGTGGCCATCCAGCGGCCGCCAGTGAGGCTCCGCCTCTGGCTGGGGCTCCAGCCACCTAGGCGGCCTTGGCAATGATGCCCAAGCGACAGGGGGTGCAGGGGATACAGATTCACTGGAAAACCACTACATTTACCTGAATGTCACCACTGACACCATTGATAATTTAACCCAATAAAAACTGCTCTATTAAAACCCCGCTGATATGTAAACCCCATGGTCTCCATTAAACGTTGCAATCAAATGAGATGCAGAAAGACTTTATCATCATCAAGACTGAAAGTCAAAGTACTTTTTGATCATTCTTTTTCGGTCACTGTCAGAATACTTAATTTTGTCTTGATAGGCGACTGCTGTGTACACCATCAAGATGTCTTACGTAAAGGGAAAATGTCTGTCTGCAACACATACGCTAAGATGCTAATTAAAGCAGACAGCTCCCTGACAGGCCAAGCAGCAGCGTGGGAAACTGGGCAGGAGCCGCAGACATCCACAGACTCCTGGGAAAGAAGGTGCCGGCAGACGCTCGACGTCGCCTCACCTGCTGCACTCGCTGCCGCTGAGGCCCGCTTCTCTCACGTCGCTGCTCTGCAGTCGTTTCCGTCGCTCTCAACCATTAACCGAGGCAGAGGTGGAAAAAACGCAGCGGCCCCGAAAAAGCCTTGTGTTACGTTCCTGGTAAAGAACAAAGCCCTTTGTACCTGGGGGGAGACAGGGGGCTGTGTAGCTAATGAAGCATACTCTAAGCATATGGCCGCCCCACCCGTTACTTAGCGATGGACAAATGCACAGGAGCGCGGCCTGGCGGTTTGTTTTTACAGATCGATCAAACGGACACTCGGCACAATGGCCTGAAAGGGACGTGGGGAGTCAGGCTGGCCCTTTAACATTCCCTTTTTGGTCTCAGAGGTGCCTGTGACTTCACCCACATTTCCTTTCATACAGTTTAATGATTCACCAAAACGATTGAGGTTTGCCGCTTCAGTATGGCTCCTGGACAACCTGCAACCTTTCCACTACAGGCGCATGTCTTCAACGCCAACCCCGCTGCTACACATTTCGCCTAGTACAGCTTAGTTCTGTGTCACTCTAAGCCAGTGCGTGGTAGCAGTATATTATACAAAGTTGTTTTAAACTGACAGAATCCCCCACTCCAGCTGTGATGCCACAAACAATATTAGCAGCACAGTCAGTAAAAACGTCCAGCACACCTTTCACTCAAAACTAATGGACAGTGTAATGTGATTTTTATGTCTGGAGCGTCATAGCGCAGCTGGAAAGGTCACTTGACTGTTTGACTTTCCATGGAGTCGGGTCCTCATATCAGAATGATGTTTTTTAGTCTTGTGCTATGACTTGTCACTGGATTGCCAGTTGTTTCAGCAGCGCACACTAGAAATTAAACCGCTGACAATCTGGGCCCGCTTTTCCTGCAGTGAAAAGCAGCTATGAAAACATGCAGCTTGCCACGGATGAGAGAGCAGACAGTTGCTGGGGTCTATTTATCATTTCGGGTTTGTTTTGGCAAAGTGAGCTCCTACTAGCGACAGGAGTAGTTGGCACTTATGCTAATAAGCGGCCTCTGACTCATTCAGGCCAAAACGAATCAAATAATCCGAATGCGTCACTCAGCCCCCATCCCCGGCAGTGTTTTTTAGTCTCCCTTTGTTCTGGCCCGCTGCTGGCAGACTTAACGCCGTCCTCCATGCGGGCGGGAGCCTTACACTGTTACCTCCCTGGGAATGCTGTCTGTTTGTGTCTGGGATTGCTGTCTCTGTTCCCCTGCTGCCAGGCCACGGCTGGTCCTTCTCTGCCTCTGCATTCGGGGTGGCTCTGCTTTTTTATAGTAGCAGTTAATCAGACCCTCAGTCAGTGTTTAATTCACGCACAGCTACACCCAGTTAGAACATGACCTTATTGTGGGTCATTTTGAAAATGAAACTTCAACCTCCAGAATGCCACAGGCAAAATTCTTAGGAGGAAACACCAGCCATACAGGACCCACTGCCAGTCCTTGTTACTCCCTATCTGTGCTATACTGTTAGAAGTAAGACACTCCCTGTCAATAGTACAGTGTTCACTTCTTAGTGGCATGACAGTCCCTGTCAGTAGTACACTGTGTCCTGTCAGAAGTATGGCAGTCCCTGTCAGTAGTACACTGTGTCCTGTCAGCAGTATGGCAGTCCCTGTCAGTAGTACACTGTGTCCTGTCAGCAGTATGGCAGTCCCTGTCAGTAGTACACTGTGTCC
>JAODLC010000021.1:9553024-9586635 GCA_026781145.1 Hippopotamyrus pictus
TTGTACTCAACTGGTTGGTTGAAACAAAATCCTGGTTTGGATTTTTACTTTCTGGACCTGAAATGTCCACCTCTGTGTCTCAGTAAGTTGAGTTTAAATTGTCATATATTTAAATGTCTCTCACATCATTATTTTCACCCTGATTATCGCTGTTGTCCTTGCACCGTGACCAGCGAGATCATAATTTCCTCTCAGCATATAATCCATGGATCACACAGCTGAAGATGACAATAAATGCACTTCGACAGTTCTGACGAAGCATCGGTTTATTTTTTATAGGTCAGTAACCTTTTTGCACTGGTGCTAACTAACCCTGTGCTGTAAATACATCTTCCAGAGTCAGAGAGAGCCTGGAGCCTGTCCCAGGCAGAGAGGGTACAAGGCAGGGGGATTGCAGGACACATGTGCATGCAGACACACACGCACACACACAACCCCAGATGAAATGGATCCCAGGAAATAGTGTTTGGGCGTCATATTGGTGGTAGGTTGGGTTTGGATTGGAGGGTGATCCATCTGCAGGCCACAGGCACCAAGGCCATGGATCAGCACACGGCCATAGCGCTCCACTGCGTATGATGGAGGCGGCCTGCTGGGGCAAGTATGCCAGTCATCCAGTCACTGCCATCCTTTGACACCAGTCCTTCATCATGTAGGCGCGAGAGTCCCGACCTCATCGCCCTGATGCAGTAACCGGAGTGAGCCACTGATGCTTTCGCTACGGCGTATTAGACTGGCACACCGCTAAGCCTTCAGTGTGGTTAGCAGCCCCAGGACATGCTCCAGATCTGCCCCGACCCCCTATCTGCCCCATGCATGTGCTCATTTAATCTGGCCCCCAAGTGTCCGCTCTTGAACACGCTTAACTCAGCCATAATGCTATATGCAAGCTCCTCGGGCTTGTGTGAGAGGAGCCTCCACAGATTCCAGGCTGAACCCCACAAGGAAAACCAGGGAGATTAATTCCCGCCTTAAACCCGAGAAGGGATTCTGGTAACAGCAGACTTGTGGGGATGTATATTTTTTACAAGTTGTAAAACGATTTTGGTTTATATGAAATACTGCCAGTATGAACAGACCTATTAACAATGTTGAGGTTCTACATGGTCTGTCCGTCAGGATAGCAGAAGGACTCTCAGAAATATTAAAAGACATTTTAAGCATCTGTTGTGCAGAACCCAGCTGCCATAGAGACAAGAGACTTGGAAGTAGGGATCCAGCTGCTTGATTTATTACCGATTGCCAAATTTCAAATCCAAAATCAGAGTGGAGAGTTAGGCAAAGGGGATTAAGAGCCAACAGAGCAATGAGCACAATCTGAAATCGTGAGATGGGTAATCAGGCAAAAAGGTCGTAATCGAGAGAATCCGGAATCACATCCAAAGCCTGTACCGCAACTCTTATCGTTACCTTTTATCTTTGAGATGAAACTTGTGCTTTCATATCCTGTGTGCTGCTTGCATGTAGAGTCAGCGAGGCGCCCGCCAGCTCTTCTCACACACGATGGGGGCTGATTGATTCCTTACCTGTAGGCTGCGGTTGACTTTTACACTCCACCCTCTATCACAAGTAGCATAAAATGTAGCCGCTACGTCTTTCTGCGTCTCACGTACATCGCGGAACAGACACTGAAAGATTATGTATCTAAGGCACAGGGTAACTCTTTCCTCAGCCTTTCACTGAGCAACACACCGTTTGTCATACACAGCTGGAATAATACAGCAAATTCAAGACCTTTAACCGAGTGTCCAAAACTCAATTTCTGCATTATTTCTTCATTCCTGTTTTCGCTGTTTCATATACCGATTTAATGTTATATTTATTAGTCACACCCACACTGATGCAACTGTGAAATAATGAGACATTGGCGATTTGCAAAATATCAAAATTAATTTATCTTTCATTATAATTAAAAGCATGTGGTATGATATAGTGGCTGTTAAAAATGCACTCCATGCTACTGTCAGGGTCAGTGCCGGTCCATCCCTGTCCCATGTGTTCGGTCCCCCTTTGGCCAGCAGGTGTCGCTGGCCATCCTGTTCCCTCTGTCTTTGTTCTTTGTTCTGGTCCCTAATATGTTTTCTTTCTTCCTTAGGCTGCCACATAACTCAGTGGCTTCAGTGTGTAGTACCAAGGCTGCAACCTTCCAGTCATGGGTTTGAGGCCACTCTCCCAGGTTTTGTTTGTTGGGTTTCTGTTTTCTAGCATTTTGGTTTTGTTTATCCTATTTGTGTCCAGTTTAATTCTGTTCTGCTTGTGTTCCTAGTCCCTCCTAGTGTTAGCCCTCAGTTGTGTGTGAAAATTCCTAGTGTTTATTTCCCAGTATGTAATGTTTCCTAGTTATGGTATTTGTTCAAGTCCCCTAATTTTCTGTGTTAAATTTCTCCACCTGTAGCCTGTTTCCCTGTACTGTGCTCTTTGGCTAATTTTATTGATTCACACCAGTCTTTTGTTAGTACTCGTTATTTGTGTATTAAAGTGTCTGCCTTTGTCCGGCTCCTCTGTCTGCTGCTGTGAATGCTGTGGTGTGTTTGGTCCCCTGGTGCCCTGCCCAGTTCCATGGCCTGTGTTTTTGCTTAGTTGTGCTTTATTTTGTGGCTTTTACTTAATTCGGTATTTTCCTTGTTTGATATCTGACCCTTTTTTTTGTAGTTTTACTCTGTGTGTCCAGTTTCTTTAATAAACCTTCTGTTTGTCTCAGACCCACGAATGGATCGTCACCCTCCTTTCTCCACCGTGCCCCGTGTCCATAACAGCTACAAAGCAACAAAACAGTCCATCCATCCCTTAAGCATTCGACTGCTTATCCAATCACAGGGGATTACTGGGGCGCAGACAACGCAGACTGCCACACGGCCGGGCATGTGCTGGACAGAATCATAGCAACATAATAAAAACCATTATAATATACAGGCAGCTCGTAAAAACTGACTTAAGTACATCCGGAATCACGCAAAAAATATCTGCGACGCATGAATGCCAAAAGGCGACATACACCCGTAAGTAAATTTATACTTTGCCTTTTTAATTTATGTAGTATGTGTTCTTTAGTATGTATTAGCAGTATATTTTTAGCTTATGTGTCTTGATTGATCTGTGTGTGTGTGTGTGTGTGTGTGTGTGTGTGCGTGCGTGCATGTGTGTGTGTGTGTGTGTGTGGGTGGGTGTGGGGGGGATACATCTAACATGCATAAAATTTTACTTGTGTAAGGGTTGGTGGGACAGATTAATTATATCAGTATAGAATTGTCTGTATAGACAGCAAAGGTCCACATGTAGTGGCTCTTACAGATGTTACAGGTCACAGCTGACTGGTTCTCTCTGGATCCTGGGATTTCCCAGTTCCTGCATGCCCCTTCAGCGGATACTGGACCTAAAACTGCCCCGTGTGAATGAGGCCCCTGCTACCCTCCAGCACCCTGTCCTCTTTGTACCCAGGACCGTATCCTGCGGTTCCTTGGATAACCTCCTGATCTCCGCAACTGTGTCTGAATTTACTGAAAATGGATGTGTGTAGACAAGGTCAGGTCAGGTCAGGTCAGGTTGGGGAGCATGCGCTGATGCAGAGCGATGCCGCCCCCACCACACAGCAAAACTCTTCGGGATCCCGGCCAGTGACCCCCCCAGGCAGAAAAGGCCATCCATCTGCCGCAGCCAGGTGTTACGTGGGCAAACTGGGATGTTTTTATATTTATCATGAAAACATTAAACATAAACTTATATTTGGCATTTGGACTGAGAAATAACTTATAAAGTATTTAGGGACTACTTAAAATGATTACAAAGGAGTTAAATTCACAGAATACCCATGAACTGAATGCAGACCCTGTTGTCATTAGCCAGTGCTACACAAAAAGCTAGTCTATTTACTCCTAAGGAAATGAACTTGCTGAAGTTGTGTGTTTGTCCTTTCATTGTGTTAGGTGGTGGGGGGTGGTCTTGTTGCTGTCACTCTGCACGTACCTCCTCAGCTGAATGCAACCAGGCGGGGGTGAGGGGGAAGGGATGTTCAGAGGGAGGAGCTTACAGAAGGACACAAATTGAACAAGGCGGCAGCTGATAAGCCGGTGGAGGCCGGGTTCTGTGACTGCAGGGAGATACAGGTACCCTGACACACAGAGTGACGTCACAGCACAGCTTACACTTTTATCAGAAGTCTTGTCTTAACATAGATCTGTACCTTGATCCAGAAAGGATATGAAATTCATTTGTCATGTAGATTTTGAATGCTAATACACAGCAGGGCTAAACTTGCAGGTACTAGCAGAATATCTACACCCTAAAAGGCTGCCATTTTTTCGGGGGTCTTATCTGGAAACAAGGAGCTGCTCAGATAATAACTGACTTTATGTTTTTTCTGTTTCACACACCGTGGTGGGAAAGAGACGTGCCTCCGTTTGCACTATTACACACACTGACATGTGTTTCCTGCAGACAGCTGTTCTGGTGAAAGTGATGAACTGAGACTCTTCAGGGGGCTGTGGGTCGCCGGAGCCCCACAATCCACCCCGACTGGTATGTGGGCACAAGACTGGCACGGCGAAGCCACCCCCACGGAGCTCAGCACTCAAGGTCAGCCCTGCGCCAGCCTCCGCTTCACTGGCGGGCTCCATACCGCTGGAGCTGGGTGGGGGTGACGGGTGACGTGCCAACATCCCCTCCCCCGCCGGGACCCAAAGCAGTGATTCAGCAGGTGGTCAGAGTGCCGCTAGCAGGCGTGACTGACCTGGGGCCCGCAGGCCGTGCTCATGTGCAGATGGCAGCGTCTGTGACCTCAGCGACTTCACCCCAGTTCCTGCCAGCCCCGCTACAGGTGACCGCCACCATCACGCTGATGCCAGGCCGGACCACAATGCTTTTCCTCAGTCGCTCAGTTTGACCGGGTATCATCAGACACCAGTTACTGATTTTAATGTCATTCAAGACATGACTTTGAAAACCCGCCAGCTTTACACCCTGACTTTGTTCCCCAGTCGCTGAAGATGACGCTGCTGAATTCACAGCCCGTTTAAGCCGTTTGCTTGCTCAACACTTAACCTGCCACGCCCGGCGTTTTTAAGCTGGGTCACCATGAGTCCGCAGTCCTGACGGAGCCATGGGGGGGGCGGGTGTGCGGTGAAGTCACACCCAGATGATTTAAGCCCCACGAGACGCCCTGCTGTCATCCCCCTGGGAATCGAAGCAGCTTAAATGATAAACAAATAAGTGGCGTCCATGTTGGCCGGTACAGAGAGCGCCTGGGCCTGTGGAAACAATACTATGGTAATTACTGGGGGGAGATGGCTCTGCCGTGTAATGTGGGGGCTGTTCCCTTAATGAGAAGGGGGGGGGGGCAGCCTGGGGGCACATCCTACAGCACGCAGACTGGGGGGATGGCAAAACAGCAAGGGATGGAGTCGATAATTGCTGGGCTTAGCAAGCCAGCCAGCTAGCCACAGCCCCCACCACAAATTTTATGAGATGTGGATTGCACTAATTTTGTCATCTGTGCACCAATTATTCCGTGTGATGAGCACCCCTCCCCCATCCCCGTCACACTGGACCCCGGCTGCAGTAAGCACGAGTTCACTGTGCATCCCGGGAATTCCGAACCTCACACTTTGTGTTTCCTGGAATGAGGTCACCATAGCCCTCTGTGGATAAGCAGATGGATGGATGGATGGATGGATGGATTATGCACTTTAGTTCTAGGCACACAACTGCATGTCCTTATACATGACAGTCACTACTGGGGATATAATTGGTTCATTTAGTTGGTTCGGGGAATTCTGTATGATGTCACTCTTTATGCTTATTGCCTAGATTCATGCATGAATTATAAAAACATATCGAGATTTTTTTAGATTTCTAATATTCTTCAGAATTGCAAACAAAATCATCTGAAATGCCATGATCAGGCTGGAGTCTCAGGAACATCTTCACTGCTGTGAAAGTGACTACAGACTGAATAATGAGCTACTCATTTACTGGTCCATCAGGGAATCAATTCCTGCTTTAACATGTGGTTCATCAACAGTGACCAAAAGCACTAAATGTCTCTCTTTTCAAATGTTGGTTCACCTGTTTCCAGTATGGCAGTGAACCTGAGTCCTATCATAGAAACCACAGGCCACTGTAATATTTGTATATAATAGTATTTTCTTTATAGACAGAGGGAGCTGAAGTCTTTATGTCTGAACAGACTCACAATTATAATGAATTACGCTGCCCTCCAGGAAAGGATGAATCATCTACTTTCATCTTAATGCAATCATTTGTGCGGAATGACATCTCCTGCTTTGTGAAGGACTAAAATCACACATCCTTTAAAAATCTACTTCAATCAAGCTCACAGTAACAGATATATTAATTCCAAGTTCTGGTTTACACTGCATTATATACTATTTGGGGAATGAATGTCGTGTGCTCTTCGTATAGTATGCTTTGTGAATGTCTTTATTATGTGTCTGTTCTTGAAATGATCATCCCAAAATGGAAAGGAGGGGATTATTTATATCCAAAGCAAATTTATATGCATGAGTCTGAGTATAAAACACTTCTTCAGAGATGTGTTACAACAGGTGTAATAAAACGCCGGTACGCATATCAGTGTTTTAGCGACAAATCACTGAGACTCCATTTAGCAAGAAAATACTATTTATTCCTGGATCTGACATCGAATCGTAAATTCATACAAATCGTAAATACCAAACCTTTGCACCCAGAAAGCTGTGTCTTTTTAGAGATTAATAATAAACTGCGAGGACTGTTCCCAGAACAGCCAAGAGTGGATTTTATCGGAACGGTCGCTGCCGGCTCTGCGCCTTCAGCTTACATTGATTTAACGAGATGTAAAAAGTATGGGGGGCGGGTCCGCTTGACTTAACGTAAATGTGAGCTACGGCCGCGGACTGACAGAAGCTGACACTGCGACTTAGCTGTGATTCTACTCCATTGCACAGGAGGTTATTAAATGTCCAGTTTTTTTTAGTAACCTTACCTAAGTTAAGGTAAGTTATGGAGTCATTTTAATAAAATTAAACCATCATAATTCATGATAATGCAGTTCCTGCCCCCTCCCAGATAACGTTTTTTTTCTAGTGAACGTTTACTGAACATTATGATTAAGCAGTCCCTCCAGGAAGTTGCGATGTTGCAAAAGAGTTGTAACTATTTCTGCAAATTCATTTGTTCTTGAAACGAAATAGACAAAAAATAAAGCCTCGAAACACCGCAACTTTTTGAAAAAGCTGCCGCAAAATCAAGCATTTTAAGCCGCAACAATCAAAAAAGACGTCCGCGAAATCCTGGAGGGACTGATTAAGGTATGTAAACGTTCAGAGTGTCCAGTTTTCCTGATGTTCCCAGAACATTATTCCTCTACTACAGCTAAGAATACGGGCCTCCAGACCCATAGAGGGCGCACTCGGGCAGGGGACAGCGCTGAGGCTTTACACTGCCGAGGTCATGGGTCAGTGGCGGTTCAAGACCATTTCAACTGGATTGCCAGCACTAAGAAGCAAAAGACAATTTTAAGTTATTCAATGCTTTGCCGATACTGTATATTTTGCAGTTTTCACAACTATGCAACTCACTCTGATTTCTTGATTAGACAGCCTTGCTTCCACAAGCTTGATTATTTTTTTCTGTCGCTAACTTGGCTTTTCACCAGCTGAAGTGACTCAGCCACCCAGCGCCCTCGCATTATGGGCCCATAGTGAAAATGTGCTCACGTTTCTGTTTGGCCTGTTCCCAGCGCACAGAATTTTAGCTAACATATATATGTAAATAACAATAATAGTCATAATAATACATTTATTTCAGACCCAAGTAGTATACGTATTTACGGGGGGCATTCATGTTGTCACAGGGGCACTGGCCCCCCAGCGTCCGCCCCCCAACCACCCCTGTCATGAGTACTTGCAATGTATGCATGTAACACTACAAAATGAATTATATATTTATTATAAAACAATATTTGTCATTATGTTAAATGGATGTTCAGGTAATATGTTATCATGGTAATACCAACGGATTTTTTGTTAAAATGTAAGACGTTCAAATAACATTCGATTAACGTTACAGTAAGAATGTTCTCTGCCATCTTTGAGAAGATCCTCATGTAACATTTGCTTAAGTTGTGGAAACATTTCCAAATGTCCCCATAATGTGATAAAAACCTGTTATTTTTGACATTGTGGGGACCACCTAAATTTTATAAAAAATGAAAAATAATCAGAAAACTTAAAATGCCAAAAGTCTTGTATTTTTTTTGGTTACTTATGGTTAAGGTTAGGGCTGGGTTGGGGTTAAGCTTGTCATTGTTGAGATTAGGGTTGTGCCCATAGAAATGAATGGAGAGTCCCCACAAAGATATGGATACAAACGTGTGTGTCTCCTATGACGGACTGCCTTCCGGTGCCCTGTGCTTCCTGGAATCGGCTCCAGCCACATTGTGACCCTGTACAGAATAAGCAGTTATAGAAATTGGATGGATGTTAGACTAAGAAAAATGCAGAATTTGCCACATGTCGCAGAAATATGTTTCCATGTGTGATGGTCTTAATGTGTTTGTTATACATCAATAATGACTTGCCAGAAGTCTCCAATGCAGAGTGAGTAGTGGCATTGTCTCCTCGGTTGCTTCAGAGCAGAGCCCTGGATGGTCGCCTCCACATCTCATGAAGGCCAGGCACCTGCGTGGCCCTCCCTTTCCTGAGCCCAGCCCTGGAGCCCCGGGGCCCCATCATGACCCGACCTGCTGTCTCCCAGCAGCAAGGAAGACACTACATGATAAACTGAAAGAACAAGTAACGAGCAGCTGTAGGCGCTGGTGCACAATGGGAGCACGCTCACCCGGCAGGCAAATACTGCGGATGGCTGAATTTAGGCCATCAGCTAAAATAACGAACCATGCAGAAGATTGGCGGGCCAGACCGTGTGTGTGGGGGAGCAGAGGCAATGGGGTCCTACTGGTCACATGAACTCATCATCATGCCGCCACACATCAGAAAGGCTCCTCGTCTCCATAGCGACTGCTGCGTGCTGTGGTACACATTCCCGAGGGCGCCTGTCCTTTGATTATGTGACTCCGAGTGGTGAAGAGGTGATGTCACATGTGGCTTTTTCTTTGCCCGGGAAAAATAAATGAAACGGGCAGATGCTTTTGTTGGGACATTACGAAAAATATTGACATTGTCAGGCAGAGTAATAAAACTGGCATTAAAAGTCATTATGGAGTTTTTATGTCTGAGCTAAATGGATCCAGCCATTGCTACCAAGGGAACATTCTTCCTGTTTTTCTGTACGTGTTTGTTATTAAATATGAACCTACTACATACACAGTAATAAATTACAGAACCGTATTACTGCCACGGCATAATAAAAAAAAAATCTCACTATCACATTTTAACGTGAAAATATTACATTATAACATGAAAACATCACGTTAAAATGAGAAATCGTATCACATTATAACGTGAAGATCCATCCATTTTCCAAACCGCTTATCCTACTGGGTCGGGGGTTAAAACGTGATACTATTACGGAAGCGTATTTCTGCCATGACGTAATAAAAAAAATATTCTCACTATCACGTTATAATGTAAAAATATTACATTATAACGTGAAAACATCACATTAAAATGAGAAATCGTATCACGTTATAATGTGAAAATGTCAGTTTTTATGATGTCGTGGCAGTAATACACTTCCGTAGTAAATAATGAATACTAATAATAAAAAATAAGTATATGCAGTGGCTAGCTCAGTCAGTGATGGACCTGTGCTTGTCTCTAGAAAGTCGTAGGTTCGAATCCTCAAACCAACCCTTAATCCCTGGTTTACCCTGCTCTCTGATTCCAAGTTTTTCTCACTTGTACATCGCTTTGGCCACAAGTGTCTGCTAGATAAATGTAAGATTCAAGCCCCTTGTTTTATTCATTCAAAACACAGTCTAATATCTCAGACGACCAAGGCAGAACAGAACAACATCTCTAGTGTAACCGTGTAACCACAGAGGGATCTGGTTACCATCTGCGAGAGACGTATCGAAATCAAAGGCTTCATTTCCAAGCTTGAGTGAAGCCCATTACTGAATTCGCTGTTGTTTTATTGGTCTGCCAGTGTGGTCGGCTTTCACTGCCCTGTCGTCTGTATTTACGTATAAACTCCCTTTGGGACTCGAGGCTCTGGCTTCTCTGCACGTACCGCGGCCGATCCAGCTTTAGGTTTACCAGCTGAGCATTAAAAGCGTAAACACACGTGCACCTACGCGAGTATGTTCTGCAAACTTGGGGACGGCACCACGCCAAACGCTATGCTTCCTGTTTAGTCAGTCAGGCCATCTTTGAAGTGGATGTCCCCTGGTTAAAATTAAACATGCCTTCCTGCTCGCTTGCTTGTTTTTTTTTATTTTTTCTTTTCTTTGTTTTTGCGGGGAATATCAGCGACGGCGACGGCAGACAGGCCGGGGAAACTCACAGGCCACGTGCTCAGCCTGACCACCATGCTCTCTGTATGTGTAGGGGGTGGGGGGCACCTTTCAGTATTATACAGGGTGGCCCAGATTCCATCGTCAGAATGTCCTAAGGAGGGATCCTTAATAAAGGCCCTGTGCCACCCCTAGCCCTTTTTAACCCTGCTACGCCACCTGCAGAGTGACCCTGGCATGTTCTCAAACTGACACCAGTAAGTCCAGCTG
Organism: Hippopotamyrus pictus; assembly: GCA_026781145.1. Classification (NCBI taxonomy): domain Eukaryota; kingdom Metazoa; phylum Chordata; class Actinopteri; order Osteoglossiformes; family Mormyridae; genus Hippopotamyrus; species Hippopotamyrus pictus. The sequence goes on from JAODLC010000021.1 coordinate 9,563,706, forward strand.
CCGAAACCGGTGGGGTAACGTGGAGGTGAAGGCGTGCTTTCAGGATTCATCCTGGGTGGCGACAGGCTGCTATGCTGTCGCTGACGGCGATCATGTGATGCTGCACTTCTCACTTTCCCAGCAGAGGCTGTGACAAGCCAGAACAGCCCCACAGGCCTGGCGTGCCACAACCTGCCAGCTCCCTGTTCCCAGGGTATGGACACACCCCAGCAGTGCGTCCTGAACCCCTCGTCCATACTCTCTCTCTCTCTCACATACACACACACACACACACACACACGCACATACCCACGTACAGATCTAAATGGCACTGTCCATTCACTTCTATGGGAAAAACCCTAATCTCAATCATGACACCCTTAGCCCCTACCCAGCCATAATACAAGACTTTTAGCATTTTTACTTTTATGATTGCATTCACATATTTTTATTAAATTGAGTTTATCCAAATGGGGACCTGAAAAAATGTCCCCAAACGTAAGGAAGTTTCAGGTTTTACCACACTTTGGGGACATTTTTGTTCCAAATGTGATCTATGCAAACCCAAACACACGCACACACCCTGCCAGCATAGGATCAGTCACACTATCTCTGACTCTCCGACACACACCTGCATGCAGGGGGCAGCCCCACCCACCTGCAGGCACCCTTCAGGCCCCCTTCATGCCCCCTGCCACTCACGCAGCCCAGCCTGGCAGCCCTGATCCAGCTCTCGCTCCCTCCCAAGGTCACCCCGTTCCACTGAGTGATCGTCTCTGTAGTCGCGCTGCCAGCATAACAGGGGAAACGGGAACGTTGCATAATTCTCCTGTTTTTGTCTCGAGAGAGTGATTAGCAGCCTACCTGCACAGAATGTATCATTTATAAGGCTGTCAGTTGAAGTACTGATCAGGATCAAATACTAATACAGCTCACAGTCTCCACAGGCTTCTAAATCCCAGAATGCATTTCAGTCCCACTGTTCATCAGAAGATCTGATACTAAGATCTACTAAGTATAGTTTTTATCAGGCTTTGGCACATGTACTAATAACATTATTTAATTATGGAATGATTCTATTAATCAAAATCAATACCCCACTTTTTTATTCGCACAGTAACTGATTACTTTTTTGTTTTGGTTGGTTTATAAACAATAAGCCAGCCTTTGAATTCTTCTGTTTGAGAAATATCAGGCGTACTGCTGCTCCGTGACACACCTAATTACGTCACTGCTGTGTGATCCGATGTGATCCTGCACTAAGTGTTTCTGTCAAAAGAAAATCGTTACAGGCTGATCCAACACGAGTGCACCTAATCTAAGGGGCGATGGGTGTATGCAGAGGCACAGTGACAGGACGGGCAGGGCAGATGAAGGCTTGAGGCTCCCCAGCTGATTACGGAGTTCATTGCAACGACAAATCTGCTTTATTTGTGTATTCTGTGAAAATAAAGGTCTCGTGTTTATTAAATTCTCTTTGTTGATATTATAAATTCACACTTTATAGTAAAATAAAGGTAATCCATTTTAGCAGGCTGGGTGAAGGGGAGCTGGGGGGGGGTGAGCTGGGGCACCCAGAGTGCCTAGAATCGCTTCTGCGTGCATGTGTGTGTCCTTATGGGTGTGCCTGCATGTGTGTGTGCAAGTGTGCCTGTATGTGCATGTGTGTGCTTGTGTGTTTATTGATGTGTGTGTACATGGGTTTGTATTTACCACATTGTGGGGACTAAATGTCAGCAGAATATGGTAAAACCTGTTTTAGTCCCCATGATATAAACCTCAATTTTATAAAAATCTGTGATTGCAATCAGAAAACTAAACATGCCTAAGTCTTGCATTTTGTTTGGTTTTTATGGTTTATGGTCATTGCTGGAATTAGGGTTTTGGCTATATAAATGAATGGATGGTCCCCACAAAGACATAGATACCTAATCTGTGTGTGTGTGTGTGTACGTGTGCATGCTCCATTTCTGCCATGACAGCATTCCCATCCTGCGAGGCTGTGGGCGACCGGCTGTCAGCCTCGACCCGCTGATGAGTCACACTGGGGGAGCAGCGAGTCACACGGAATTCAGCACCTTGAGCCCTGATGCTGACGGGACGGAGGGCCGCCGTGACTCACCACCGCCACTGAGTCACCATGCTGTGACTGAGCTGACTCTTTGTTGGGGAAAAAAAGCATTTTAAATGTTCGGTGACAGACAAGGATACAGAGGGAAATCGCTGAAAAATGACGAAAGAATGATTTTCAGTGGAATATTTCGTCATAACTAGATAAAAGCTAAATTACTACAGGTATGCTTTTAGGTTTGTTTATGAAAGTAATATTTTTTGAATGTTTCAGTGTTTGGAGAGGTGCCTGATGGGGCACCCTTCTGCATAGACAGATAAGGGGCTGTTTGGCCCGTCTGGGGGCATCTTTAGGACGGAGGAAGGGATTGCCTGCCACTCAGCCGTGGCACCACCCCACTCATGCACCCCCACCCTCATAAACTGCCCCAGGAAAGGCAGGATGAGCCCAATGATCTGGCACTGCTGACATGGTTAGAATGTCAAACGTCTCATATCAGCACAGACGCAATCTGTCTGTAAATCGGACTGGAAGTGCAGGGCGGGGGGGATGACAGTGAGAGAGAGGGAGTGTGTTAGTCACTGTGCATGTAAGATAGTGAGAGTGTGTTAGTGACAGTGTAAGACGTGACTAACCTCTGATCACATTCATACAACAGCTGTTTCATTCAACTGTGTGCAAAACAGCTGCCAAAATGATTGACTACCAATTAGTTGTCACCTGCCTGCTATGAGATTTTTGTCTCAGGATTTACTGAAAAAAAATAGCATGATTGGACCAATCCTTTTGCGTGTGGCTGCTCATTAACACCAAGGTTCCTCCCCCACTCACCCTCCACTCATTAACTTGTGAGGATTATAACCAACTTCTCCCAAACATTTGAATTTTAAAATGTTTTAATTTTACATATAAGAAACAAAATGTTGTATGCATTTAATTAAATGTATGCAGAATGTAATGCATATTAAAGTAAAACTTCTTGTACATTATTAATAAACATCTCAAGATTATAATCTCGTAACAATGTGTTCAATGACCCACAAATGATTTTAAATGGTTTTCTTTGGGCAGCATAATAAAGTGATGAGGTCATAAAGTAACGTATCTGGATAAAGGGCAGCTTTAAACATAAACTGAAGAAGGCTACGAGTTCACAGAGCAGTCGGGAAGTCTTTCATTGAAAAGCAACACCGTTTGGCAGGATAGCTACCCTGCTCACACAGCTGCTCATTGGCTGCAGCCCGACTCAAAGCAAGCGACTTTATTGGCTGAGATGTTTCACTTCTATAACACTGGAGCCTTTTTTCTTTGGGATTCCCACAGGGCCTGTGACACACAGCACTGTGCCACGTTTTATATGGCTGGGATCTGGTTTAACGGCGGCCTTTAGCCTGCGGGGGCTCCTTTGTGGAGACTCGCAAAGCAGCGGAAGGTTTATTATCATTTGGAGTAGAGTGCCAGGGAGAGTCTTAAAGTCAACATCCCCCGGCAGGCATTGGTATTAAATGTCTGCCAGCAGATTGCCGTAAATGTTTCAAAAAGCGTCCATTGACAGCAAACCCCTGAATCAAATCATTTACGATACATTGAACAAAAGGAGGACATTTCTGCTTAATTATCTGTGTTCTAGGCCAGAGTTTCCCAATCCGGTCCTTAGGGATCCACAGTCAGTCCACATTTTTGCTTCCTCCCAGCTCCCTACCAGGCAATCCACATTTTTGCTCCCTCCCAAGTCCCGGAGCAAAAATGTGAACTGTCTGTGGGTCCCCAAGGACCAGATTGGAAAACACTGTTCTAGACCACTTTAGCAAACTGGAGTGGATATTCTTATAAACTACTCCAATGCACATGACTGGGGGACATTGCTGCGAGCCGGTGACCCTGTGGGTACTGGAGGAGACTCGCCAGGAGCAGGCCAAAGGGTCCCTCTGTGGGCTTTAGTGGCTCCTTAACACAGCAGGCTAATTGGTTGCTATCTTCTAGATGCTTGAGGACAGTTTGGCACCTTGAGTATTGTGATGATTATCCATCTCAGCTTGGGCTGTTGAGGTTTTCACAGGGTAGAGATACAGTATGGCACCTGTTGGGTATCCAGACTGAGTTCAAGCCTTTCAGTTTATTCACTTGTTCATCGCTGAAATACCCCTGTCAGGTGTGGCGGTGATTGACAAAGGTTAGAGATCTGGATAGATTGCTTACATTTGCTCATAATAAAATTCACTTCCACTTCCATCGATGTACTCTCATTTGTCAGTCGCTGTCACTCGGCTAATTCTCAGGTTCCACTTCTGGCCACCGGTGCCTGATTACGGAGCTTCCAGCCTGCAGTGAGAGACTGACTGTCTCACGTCAGTCAGAACACTGTGAGCAAGACTGCTAACGGGGGCGCCATTTACGCTGACTGCTGTCTGACGACGGAATAATGGCCCATCCAGGCCAGGCGGAAAACATCGCTTGTTACCGAACAAAACATTAAATTACGACGTCGGCAGAAGCTTCACACAATGCTGCCCGGTGCCTTTGATGGAGATTTCCGAAAAAAGCACAGTTAATGGCTATGTGTGTTTACTGTGCTGGGAACATACGGCACTTATTTTCCCAGTCCATCCAGACAGTCATGTTGCAGCTTCTCATCCTTTACTGGGCTTATTCTATTTCATTCATTTTTTTGCATCCGGTTGCATCGATAAAACGTATATTATGTCACCTTAGGCAGATAGCTAGCAGGCTGCCCTCATCTGCTGCGATGACAATGAGGCATTACTGACTAAAAAGCAGTGCGTAATTAGCGCCGGATACTGCCAGACCGCACTCCTGAACCACTCTGTTTCTGACTGTCTGTGTTCTGGCACCTATTTGCACAGATCCGGCAGCTCTCTGGTTAAAAAAACCAAAACAATAACAAAATAAAATTAAATAAAATGAATATGTATTTTAATTAACAGGTCAATTTTCATCTAATTTTACATCCTTTATTAGTTTAGCTTTATTCTTAAGAATAGAAGGCATGTTTTCAGCACCATGCTTTGCAGGTGTATCCGGAACGTGCGCCCGCCTCCTAACCCCTCCGTCTCTCATACGCCCTTCGCGTTTCAGCACCATGCTTTGCAGGTGTATCCGGAACGTGCGCCCGCCTCCTAACCCCTCCGTCTCTCATATGCCCTTCGCGTTTCAGCACCGTCTGATTCACAAATGAAGCACTGCAAAAAAGCACATAGAAAGTCTTTCGTTTTCAGGTTCCCATCTTAATTTCAAGTGAGACATACAGCTGTGAGACCAAAGCCTGGGGTCTGAGCTTGGGGTCCCAGCCCCCCCCCCCGGAGCAATATTGGGTGGGGGTATAGGCCCGATGGTGATGCATCTATACAGCTGGACGCAGAATTTGACCAGGAAACCATCCAGTCACAGGTACAACCCACAGAGATGCTCATCACCCCCACGCATGCCCTGCAGTGAACTGGCATCCATCTGGCTTCTGCTTCCTGGGGGAGGATCCAGGCTGTCTGTAGTCCTCTGCAACTGGATAAGCAGTACAGAAGATGTATGGATGGATGGAAGGATGGATGGACGGACAGACAGATGGAGCAGTTTAATGTGAGTAGCTTCATTCATTTTGAATGTGCATTTTTTCCAAAAAACAAGAGAGAGTAAGGAGTGATGGTACAGGATGTTGAAATGTTTAAGAAGCTGAACATGCTGCTTGACAGAAAAAAAAACCAGGACCACATACAAAAGATGTTAAAACTGAAAACAGAAAAACACAGAGAGAAGAGTCCACTTACAGAGCCTTAACCCTACTGACGGCTCACAGATTGCAGCTGATGCCACGTCTGAGGGCAATAATTCTATGAAGGTCTTCCCATTCTCTTCATAACATGCACGGCAGTGAAGTTTTAAAGGACTTCTTTCAACGTGAGCTGCAGCAAAGCCAAGGAAAAAGTCTCCCCATGTCTAACTCTATAAAAATTAAATGAGACATTTTCACACAAGGATAAAAACAGTAGCAGCGTTTCCTGGCCCCCACACCTTAACTTGGGTTAACTGGGGGGGGGGGGGGGGCAGTTAAGCTGTTTTCCAGCTTTTCAGATTCATTTCTGCAGACATCGAGTAACGTTGCCCATTAACACAGAAATTCAGGGTAATAAAATGTTCTTACACTTAACAACTGCTTGGCTGGAATTGCCTTGACTTTGCTTGGCTTAGCCTGATGTGTATTCTCACTAACACACACACACACACACAAATACACAGACACACACACAGACACACACAAACCCTAATCACAACATGATGACCTTAACCACAAGTAACCAAACAAAATACAGAACTTTTGGCATTTTCACTTTTTTGATTGCATTCACAGATCTTTGTGGGGACCTGAATTATGGTCTGGGTTCCCTGGGAACCATCCCAAAGAAGAATGATGCCAGGTTACTCCATAGCAGAAGGACCTCGGGGTCACGGCCATATAGATGCAGATCAGATTCCTATTTTCGGAAAAGCAGCAGCTTCTGAGAAACCCTCCACGCCTCGTGTGAGGGCTGAGAGTCACTGCAGCTGGATATCATTATTTACACTTATACTGTACAAGCATAGTCTATGTATACTATAATGTCTCACATCTTGACATTTTATAGAACTTCTAAATAAACTGCATCTCTTGTTATGGGATAAGATATCTAAATCACGAGTGTGAATATTGTTCTGTTTCCATGCTGAGGTCTTGTCAGTATTGCTCCAAATGTACCGTATCCAGTGACCCAGTTTTACGGCCGACAGAACGTGCTGATCTGAGAACAGCTTTAATTGCTAGCAGACAGAATACTGGTAAGTGTTCCGGTTAGCTCCTGGTCACAGGGGCGCTGTGGTCCGCAACCTACAGAAGGGGGCGCTTGGTCACTTTTTCTCATCACAGTACTCAAGGTGCCAAACTGTCCTCAAGCACATCTGTGTGTTCAGATAGCCAATGCTATTTTTGGCAAACACAATCCAACAACCCAAAATATATCAAAACAGCTTTCAAATGTCCATGGAAAACAACTGTCCACGGATGGAAATAAACAATAAACAAGAATAGCAGTAAGAATAGGTTTAACGTGCTCTGTCAGCTGGAACCCACATCCATCACAGCCAGATGAGTGTCGTGTGAAATGCTGCGATGTATTAAGTGCAGTGATGTTACTCTTCAAGCTGTTTGCCTGCTAACAGGCCTAGCTAACATGCAGGTGCTATAAACCCCAACCTGCGTCCGCAGAGAACCCGGGCTCATTTTTTTTGCTAAAACCCAGAATGGTGCTTGGAACTCAGAATTTTTCATTCTCTCTTCTTTGATACACAGCTATATTAGATTTTAGTACAAAATAAGATGCTAATATGATTTATTTTGATAGAAATTCTCATGATATCTATGTAATTTTTATGCAAATATTTTTGTTATAAGAAATATGCATTTTTCTCTCATTTAACCATGCAGTCCAGAAGTCCCAAAATCCATGACTTAACCTATAGGACTGGAGTGCAATCGAAAATCGTATAGAATGTTTAAAAAACTTGTATCTCGGGTTGGGTGAGGTGGCATTGGGACCTCGCCCACCTGTACCTAAGGGAGCTTATGCTGGGACAGTCATGACCTTTGTGGGCATAAAACCAGTTCCCACCCACCACCATCAGCGTCAGCCTTCTGCTTTTGGGGTGGGGGGCTCTACAGCCAGCACCGTCTGCAGTGCCCACTCCCATCTTGGATACATCCCCCCCCCCAACAGGGCCCACTGAAAACCAAGGGGGGGGTGGGGGGGGTGCGGTGCCCTTCTCCAAGGGGGCTGCAATCAAATTTAAACATATGCTACATTTCCTCCTTCACTTTGAAGTGATACATGTCGACAGCACTGACAACTTCTGCACTATATAGCAAAACAAAGTTATAATTACCTAAGATCACATATATACACAGAAGACTATGATCGTGATGCATTCAGTGTGATGCCAGGCAAGAATTCCCATCTGTAAGTTACAGCTACATGAATCATCATGCATCTGGCTCACGGCGTTCAGTGTTAAGTAGCATCGGTAGCGAAAGGCATCATGGCTAATTTAGCGGCTACACAGAGAGTAGGAGTCCAGGCTTTGCTCAAGGCTGCGGTTCAGGTCACTGAGCAGGGAGCTTCAGCAGAACCGATTAGTCAAAGATAATCAAGCTTCGGGAATGAGGATTCTCAGTAAGATCACCACCGCCTACATTTCTTTGAAAAGGCTTTTAAAGGAATCGGCTAATCACTTATAGAGAAACTGTTATACATGATCTTAACTCTGACTTTTCTAAGGGCTAAGATTCTAGGATCTAGAGAAACGTAACTTACAGTGTAGACTTTGATTGCGTACCTCATAGGGTCAGGAAGCCTTGTGTACCAATATACTAGAGGTGGATAGTTCAGGTCCAGAAAATGAAAATCCAGAAGACTTTGTTTCAGCCAACCAGTTGAGTATAAAGAGTGACAGTCACAGAGTACTCAGCTGGTTGGTTGAAACAAAATTTTGGTCTGAACTTTCATACTTTCATACTGTACATTCAACTTTCCATACCTGAACTATCTTCTTCTGCAATATAAGCTTGGCACAGTCCCCACAGGAAGTGCGACTTTGGGTGTGACGCGCAGATGCTGAAGATGGCTGCCCCTTTCCTGTTCTGTGCCTCTCTGCTCTTCACACAGCTTAATGGCTCCCGCAGCTGTTTTACTAGCCAGGCAATAGTAAAGAAAACGGAAAACTGAGGACCATAATATAGTTATGTGTTAGTGACACCAAGTGAAATTTGCTGGGTTAAAGTCAAAACAAATGACAGAGACTGACATAAACAGAAAGGTGCCATTTCCGCACTGATAAGTACTCCTTCACTCCTCGACACGTCATTTAGGGTTATCCATTCTCTCTGCAAGTCCTGGCAGACATAACTAATCATTTCATCACGATGCACAGACATGGCAAAACGATGCAGTACTAATTTATTATGCAGTTTAATGACATGTTGATCATGCTAAAGTAATCAGGCATAATAAATCAGCTTATTATACCCTGCGCTCATAATCTCCGTAATTACGGAAGAAGCAGGTCCGGCCTGAGAGAGAAATTCGACAGGAATGAGAAGATGGAGTGGATGTGGTGAGGTCACTCCTCGGGAATGAGTAATGCTGCTGTCACAGGTGCTGCTGTGTGGCTTTGGCTCCGACTGTCCCTTCATCATTTCAGAAGGCCCTGGCCCAAAAGCCTGGCACGCTTGGGCCGTGAAGCAAAGCCAAGAAGCTCCAGGGGATGTGGGGAGATCCGGCCTGAAATTCAAATGCGGTTCAACAAAAACCTTTCAGATGCAGTAAAATATACATATAAAAGCAGATTAACAGCAGGACCTCACAGGAGGTGAGGAGAAAAATGGGAGAGAGCTCTTGAGAAACACATGGGGCACAGTGCCGTTTCGGGAGGAAGCAAAGCACCAGCAGATGTGGGGAGCGAGCCCTGGTCCAGCCTGTCAAAGCCTGCCACATCTGCCCTGACTGTCTGTGCTCTCCCCCTCTCCTGGGCACGCTCAGAAGCCTTGTTCCCTGTGCTCTCCTTCTCTGAGGCCCTGCTCCCTATGCTCTCAGCCTCAGAGGCCCTTTTACCTGTGCTCTCCCCCTCGGAGACCCTGAACTGGAGGAATGGATTCAGCAGCAGGTCTGCTTGCCGTTGAGGCTCATGGAAGGTGTGTCAGCTGCTGTTGTGTCTGAGACTTTCTGGTGCGACTGAATGGAGGTGAAAAGGCTGCCTCAACCTGATGGCTTCCTGTCCCTTAGTTACGACATCCACGAGCCAAAAAACTTTGACTGGCAGCACAGAGTGAACAGTAGTGGGCGTTACATGACCCTGTGAGGTACACAAAGTGAGTCTTCACCTCTCCATGGGACACACAGATGGGTGACAGCAAATTTTAGGGGGTGAAAGCACAGGGGCAGCCAGCGTCGACGTTGGAGCTGGGGGTTAAGGGCCTTGCTCAGGGGCCCAAAGATACAATTAGCCTACAAGCACTAGGATTCAAACCCATGACCTCCTGATCACAGACACCAAATCCACTGAGGGACATGCTGCCTTTTAAGCAGACTGCTCAATCTTCCTGCTGCAGGCTTTCCAGGCCCAGCCTGTGACAGCCGCCTCCAGTCTTACCTAAGATGGAGCCTGTTTGAGGCGGGAGCCTGACCACATGCTGATTACCCTGCGGTCGGGCTGCCCAAATGCATGGCTTTGTTGACGTCGCTTTCTGAAGGCTTTCAAAAATAAAGAATGTTTGTCTTTTCCGAAGCACGCCTGGGCGTTATATTTAACCGGAGCGTAATTGGAGCTTATTAGATTTTTCTTTCCTCAAAAATGTATCATCGCTAAAAATAAAACAGCAGCGAAGAACAGAATGTTGACTGGCAATGTTTTTGCCCCTCAATTAATCCCGATGCTTTTAAAATATTATGTTATGGAATATCCTTGGCCACAAAAAACAATTACATTTTTTAGTCTTTATTACATACTTTGGTGGAATAAATGGAAAATTCTACATGATAAGTGCAACCATGTGTTTCCTGAAACCTCGTTAAATTAAGACTCTAGAGTCTCATAACTCACGTCAGATTTTCCTGGGTGGTGGGGGGGGGGGGTGGTCAGATCGATTGAACAAAACGTCACATTACGCAGTAATGCTGTTCCAATAGTGACAAGTAAGTCAACAACTGAAAACCAGCATCTGATGCAGGATCACCGGATTACACATGCCATCTCATCTGGATTACTATGGTTTAATCATTTGTTCACGACTCCAAGGGTAAATGAAAATGGCCCCAGGGAGTCACGGTCCTTAGAAAGGCCCCCTGCGCTGCTGCTTGTCCTGGGAGTTTGAAGGGCCCTGGCTTCACCCTCATTCTTACCTCACCGTCAGCTGGCAGTCTGGCGACTGACTGGCTTTGTCTAGTCTAGACTAAAATATCTACGGCCACAGAGTAGAAACCAGGGCTGAAGAAAAAAGCCCCGTTGTGCCAGAAAGTTATAAAGACATAAATAACAACCAAAGCTGAATGCTTTTTTTGTGTCCTAGCATAACATGGGGCCTCGCAAACCATTAATATATTATTCCGTTATTATGGCGAAAGAGCTTTTCCAACACTAAGCAGACTGATTTGTTAAAATTCTCCCAGGAACATAGTGCTTTGTTTTGCACACACATCTGAGTCGGGGGAAAAAGTCAGAAGCAATTAGGCTGAATGCACACTGACCCCACATCGTTTACAACATCTCATTTTCTCTCTCCATAGCAAAACTGCACAGCGGCTATGCTTCTCTCACAGTCCGTAAACTTATAAAATCTGCCGTCTGCATCTTCAGTTTCTTTTTTTGGGCAATGCTCTGCCTCTCCATAGCATAACACATGCTAGCCAGGAATAGCTGGACCATACAGAGGTATAATTATTGTGTTGCTATTTAGTGTACAATGATAGTATTTAGGATATGCTCTATAATTTAATATGGTATGTAAGTACTGGCACGCTGCCGGTATTTCTCTAAATGACAGAATTCACAGATCTCGCTGGCACGCTTCCAGCCTGCGTGTCTTTAACGCTAAAGAAAAGCCTTTGGTGGCAGAAAGCTGTCCGAGGGTCGAAATGACAGCACACTCAATGCTAAAAATCACACCCATCATCTACGCCATTTTCTGACTCCTCCAAACCAAAACCAAAAGTACTGAATCAGCTATATTTAAAATGCATAAAAAATAGAGTATAGCACAATCCAAGATTTATTGTCATCAGACAAAAATCTTACTTATTTGAAAATACAACGGTGGTATGGCAACAGGAGAAAAGCCAGAAGATCTGGTTAAATGTTTTACATTTTATGTCTTAAAGAATCAAATTGATTCCCAATTCCCTTTACTATATTTAGACTGATGCACTCCCCTGAAAGCAAACCACTGAAATAATAATAATAATAATAATAATAATAATAATAATAATAATAATAATATAAGATCTGCACATAGTTCATGTCAAACATACGCTGGCTCTAATGGAGTAATAGAAATGTAACTGTATTGAACAGACATCGTGCTTTTTTTTACAGAAACAGACCCAGGTGTACATATGACCTGACAAATGATCGTGTTACAGTCCCTGACTGCGTTCCCTGGGGAGTCCGGCGCTGCTACAAAGCCCTGCTTAAATGGAGATCAGCTTGTTGACTCAGGAGACCGAATAGCAGAGCAAACACGTGAGGTCAGGCAAGTGGAAAGTTCTCTGGAATGGACAGATTGTACGGTATGTCAGAGTACGACGGGACTGCTCCGGCTCAGTCAGGTTTGAAGGCAAAGAGATAAACAGAAAATGGGTCAAAACAGCGCCTGCAAAGTAAACAATAATAAGAAGCACGTGAGAGGCAGTTCACTAACAACGCAGCAGATACACTATAGTGCTGGGTATCTATGTGCAGGGTATCCGTAATATCAGCAATCTGAAACACTTTTGTAATGCAATGCTAAGAAGACACGCAAAAGAATTTACATATGATGCACAGCGGCATTTTTAATGACGTTTGTAGGCTACGCAAGGCAGCCTATTGGAATAATCATCCAGCAGCTTATCTGAATAAATTTGTAACTGATTGCATATTGTGCGGGCATCACAACATGTTAAGATACTGTGTAGTGTCCATGCATCCACCTGTTAGGTATTTACGCAGTACGGCGCCACTGAACCGTACTGTGGTATACATAAGATTTTAATTTTAAAAAATTAATTTAAAAAGTTTTATTAATGAGTTATTAATATACACTTACTGTGAACGGAATGTTTGGCTATGAGTATGGTGTTGTACTAAAGTATTAAACTATCCAATAAACGAAAATACATAATGAGTTTCAAAGCCCTATTCTGACATTGAATAACCAGGGACATTTCATATTGATGAATAGTAGGCTAAGTTGAAAAATTGACAAGTCCCGCACAATGACATACTGTAAATGCAGCCGTGCAAATCCTACAGGTCATTCGATAAAAGAAAACATTCACTTTTATTCATTTTCTTACAATATATTTGAGGACAGGTTTTTGTTTTGCTTATCGAAGCTCAAATTATTTATTTGATTTCATGTATTAATTGTAACATGAGAATTTTAGCTGGTGGAGTACCAGCTCCGCCTGTAGTCGTCTAACTTTCAGGCTGAAACTCTGACCTACAGCATTTATAATAACAAAGCTATAAAACTGCAAAAAAAAGAAAAAAAAACTGCTGCACATTATGCAACAAAGCATATAGGTTAGCTGCATACGTACGTGTTAGCGAGCATGCCTGTGTGGAACAAGTGGGAGTGGCGAGGCGGTGTTACAATGACGGATAATTAAACACCATGAAGAATTGCGGGTGCTTTGCATGGTCTACACTGCCCCCAAGTGGTCGTGACAATCAATGACTTTGCAATGATTAACTACAGTTGTACATTAAAATATTTCTTGACGGAACACTTCTACCGCGACGGCACTATAAACTGTAGTGAAACTTACGATGCCAGCCAACTTTCCATGCCAGTGTCTCCCACGTGCGTCTCCCTGTATCGGGTAGGTTAATCTAAGTGGTTTTCTCTTGCAGCCCACAGACAGACATTAGGCATGCATATCTACCTCTAAATGACATTACTTTAGTTTAGTGAATGGGTGTATCTCTTGTCAGCGCTGGACTGGCATTCCTGCTCAGGGCATTCTCCAGGACTCAGCTCAGGATACACTGTTGGTAGATAGATGCTGTCCTTTACTCCATTTTAGGGAGATGGATAATTTAGGGTTGATTTGGTTCCTAGGAGTGTTGAAACCAAGCATGCACTATTGTAAACAATTGTTTACAATGATGTTTACAATGTGCAAATTATACACGTGCATGTTGTGCTGTCTACAGAAGTAAAACTCTATGCAGATAAAAACTGGGCCCGCAAGTTCTTGCATTTCGCTTTGAAGTTGAGTTGAGGTAAAAACAATATCATCTGGACAATCTGAACCGCAGCCAGGTATGGGGGGTAGTATATAAGGAATGTCAGACAGAGTAACCAATAAGAGGAGGAAAACGGTTAGACGTGTTGAATGACATTCAGAGAGACCAATGGGTTTAGGGCAAGGGCGGGACACTGTCAGAATTACCAATGAGAGGACGAATAACTGTAGGATATTTTGAATGCCATACAAACCGTGTTCCGCCATAAAGGCGCTGGGATTACTGTCCGCATCATTCGTGTGTGACGTGGGGCGCAGCGGTGTCACTGCAATTCGGTGTTTGAAGGAGCCCTTCGGGTGAGCTTACCTGGCGTCGGGAGCCATCGCATCACAAAAAATGACAAGTGGGTATTGAAGGGTTTACAAGCAGTTAACATAAATACTGCTGCTCAAAATATCGACTTTGCTACTCGGTGGAGCCAGAGGTTTTAGAGATACGCTAATACATCTACTTAGAACATCGTTTTGTTAAAAAAAAAATTCGACGAATTAGTTTTGCGATTGCTAGTGAAACTGCACATCCTATCTAGACCCTCCGTTTAAAACGGTTCACTGATATTGTTACAACCGTTTTCCCATGCATTGGGAATTAGGTCCATTGTTGCTTATCGTTTGATATGCACATTTTGTTTTCTTTTATTTTTCTAATTGCTGGTTTAATGATGATGGGTGCACGTTCAGTGCCAGTCAGTCCTGCGCCGCGTTATACGGGACATCAGTCACCAGAGCCGATGGGACTTTGCTTCTTTCCGTCTTACTTCCTCCATCGGTCGGCTTGATCGCGGACGAAGATGAAGCGAGCACGTTTCTCCAGGGCGGTGTTGTTGTTGTGGTCATGCTGGCGGCATGTCGGGGCTCTGCAGCGCCCCCTTGCCACGTAGACTGGCTGCACCCCGTATGGTCTTCAGCGGCTACTCCCAGCCAAGACTTAATGCGTGCGTGTAAAACCGCGATCTAAGCAGAAATGGCAGGACATGTGGCCAGGTGACGCCTTAACTGTGTTGTAGGGGGCAACCAGCGAGAACTTGCTCGCCAGAAAAATGCCAAAAAACAGATGGACCAAACCAAGGGTAGGAGAGGCGAGGACGGGCTGTCAGCTGCCGCCAGGAAGCAAAGGTACTCCTGAAGTAGTTGTTTTTTGCTCCTTTTTGCCCATTTTTTTTTCTTCTTTGCCGTAAACAATTCCAGTTTTTGCTTGAGCCTTGTTCTGTGCCCTGGTGTTTTTCAGGGATGCGGAGATAATGCAGCAGAAGCAGAAGGCGGCAAACGAAAAAGCCGACACTAAACCAAAATAACCACGGGACGTAATGAGTTTTTATTGAAGTATTATGACTATCACTAATGTCACTAATATTGCGAGAACTGAGCTGTCGATTAGTTTTTTTTAGGATGTAGATGCATTGTATTCGTCTACCTAATTTTCTGTGGGGGGAGGTTAAAATCGTTTGGTTCTGGAAAGTGTTATTTTGCTATGAAAGTGTGACTTGACAGCTGACTTTTAATTGCCTCCAGTTGTACAGATCCCTTACTTCTAAAGTGCATTTAAGTGCAGACACGATGCAGCCTTCCTGTGCTGGTGTTATTTTTGTATCCTGAAACCCCACTTTAAGTTAATAAAAGGTAGCTTTTTAATTGCCACTGGCTTGTCTTGAGCATAGAGTTTCACAAACTGTCTGTGGAGGTTGCTATCAATTACATGTGTCTTGTAACACCGTCTGTAGCAGAGTGATGAACATAATGATGAAATGAAATGTATTAAGATAATGTAGATGAGACTTCCTTTTGTGTGCCAAGTACTCCTTTTAATGTATTTTTTCCATAGCACCCATCCAGCTGGATTAGGAACTTTTCTACGGTTCTGTTGTTCTGCATAAACACCCAGTGCTGTTGAGAGAGACCTGACTAGTAATGAACAGTAAATTGAAGCTGAAAAGGCATTTCTGCCATCTTACTAAATGATTCACATTGAGAAACTAATCCTTTGATTTAAAAGAAAAATAGATTTCGGAATAATATGCAGGAAGAATTACAAGTCCTGTTTACATATTCACACTTTGTGTGCCTCCAGAATGCAGGCCAGATGTTTATGCGGGGAAACCGCTAAGTGAGGATTGGGCCACAGATGGGCCTCAGTATTGTACTGACCCCATTATAAGAGCTCAGAACAGATTCCTGTGTAACATCACCTGAGGTACAGTTCTATGCTAGTTCTTGTGAGTCTCAACATGGGTTTTGTAGTAAAGAGGTCATACAGGACGAGGGACCTAGATTAGGTACAATGGTGTACTAGTGTTTGACTGCACGTTTGCTCTGAATGGTTCACTAGTGATTTAACTGTTCACACACTGATTAATTAACAGGAAGGAAAGTGTCCCAAAATGAAAACAGCTGTAAGGTGGAATCTAGAAAAATTTGTGGGTGAGGAGGGGGGGATCTAAAGTGATCTGCTTTGCAATTTGTGGTGGGAGAAAGGTAGAAAGTTTTCTAACACTAAATGAAAGTTTCCAAGCCTACACCCACCCACATGCAGACCACCACCTCAGCAACAAAACATGCACGCAGGACTGATTTCAGGCACTAACACAGATATGCATTTCAGTTTCCCCCATCTTACTTGGTAGCACAAGATCCAACCAAAACCACAGCAGCTTGTTTTTCAAACTTCATTCAGTCTCATTCACATGCATCATCTTTTTGATCCAGTATTTTTGCAGCCATTACAGCAAACAAACTTGTGTTGAAGGCTTTTGGCTGTTATTAGGCAAATGCAATAACATAACTTATAATTTCATACATATAGAATCAGTCAAAAGTTTGACACACCCACTCATAGAAAGGTTTATTTGTACGATTTTCTACGGTTTACAGTAATTATAAAAAACTCAAAACTATAAAATAACATGTATGGAATTATGCACTAACCAAAGAAGTATTACACAAAAAAAAATAGTTGGGAAAGCAGCTCTGTGGGTTGGGACCCAAGAGGTTGTCGGTTCAAATCCCATGGCCAGCAGAGTGGTGCCTATTGGGCTGTTGAGCAAGACCCTTAATCCCAATTGCTCCCAGGACTGGCTGACGCTACTGTCTCCTCTATGGCAGTTTCATGAGGTGGCCTCCTGGGATGCTTCTCCAGCTGTCCTGAAGGAGGCCCCACGTTTGCTGAGCTCTCATTGGACACTTTTCCTTCACTCTCTGGTCAAACTCCTCCAAGACCATTTCTGTTGTGTTTAGGTCAGGCCATGTTATGTGACAGTGTCACCCTCCTTTGTACAGTATATATATTATACTGCATAATAAAATTCTATCATCTTGTTTGGTGTTTTAAACCATTTTATCACAATTTTCTTAATTATTGCTATAACCTTATCACCATTTAAGCTGCTAACACACAAAGAAATATGAATGTATACTGTCCAGCCTGAGCATGAGATGAACGAATTTGCTTCTCGCAGGGATGCCGGCAGTCGGGGCAGAGACTGTCATAGACCCAGGTGGGGCAACTCGCGCTGTTGTGATCACATATCGGCAGTCATAAAGTCGATCAGCCATAAGGCGCATGGGTCATAATTTGACGACGACCTAGTATATATTTTTTTTTTTTACGATGTATCGTTTTGCCATGTTGCATCACTATTTGACAAAAATAGTTACTGAAAAAGCTACAGCGTTTTAAGAGTAGCTGCACTACTAATAAGCTACTGAGCAAAGTATACGTGTCGCTAATTGTTGTTAGCTACTACACAGCACTGCATTTAACATCCACACATCACTACTGAGTGCTACTGTATAGGAGTGTGTGTGTAATACCAGTAATTTTTTTTACATGCCATTAAAATTTGTAAGGTTACTAACATTGATAACTGTAACAGCCAGTGGTCGCAAAATGACTAATATTAGAGTAGTATGAGAGGAGGCATATTTCAGAACACAAAACAGAAAAACAAAATAAAAGAAACTGACTCAGATGTTGTATAATGTTGGAGGGGATTATTGGTAGGTCTACATAAAATGTAAAAATTTCCTGAATTTGTGTACTTATTTGTATGTATGTTTATTTTAAACTTTAGTTTATCGTTTGTCTATTTCTCTGCCATTCCTTTTTGTGGCTTGCAAACCTTAAAGTAGAAAAAATTCAACACAAAATAGAGATTGTGTACCAAAATACAACCTATTTTAGTAGGAGTTTAATCATATTTATGTTTAATTTATATTGGAACAGTTTGTGTTTTATGTTGTTTCAGTATCGTATTCAGTTAAAAGGACGAATTAAAGCAAAATATCGCAATTATATACTACTGCTATTTAGGGGTAGGTAACATTTTTGTTAATCATGTTAAAAAAAAAAAAAAAAAAAAAAAAAAAAAACTTACATACACTGTTCTCAAATGGCCTGGGGGGGGGCAGAGCCCTGTGTAGCTTAGCTCTTCTTTCCCTGTTCCATCACAAATGATTTAGCTTACAGTATGAGCTCTGTGGTAATTAGCACAAGGACCTGAATCAGGTGTGTTAAGTGAAGGTAAACCAAAAACTCTGCAGGGCTCCCGCCCCCCAGGACTGGAGTTTCAGACTCCTGGCCTAGATAGAGAAGGAAGTGGCTCCTTTTCATTTAAGGTAATTCCACCCCAATAACTTACAGGGAGGGCCCATCAACGTTGTTTAAAAATTGATTCCAATATAAGGTTTTAAAGAAATTATGCTTAAGTCAGGCTTAAAGGACAAAGACATTTTTATTTATAAAATTAAAATAACTTTCTCTGCAGGAAAACGGAAAATCTGCACAATATACACAGAATTCACATACAATATACTGAAAATCGATTCTAAATCTTACTTAAACATTATTCATGCAGTGCTTCTGTTTTTACAATTGGTTTCAATCTCCTTGCAACACTTGCATTCTTGGAACAATCCTCCAGAAACATTTTTTAACAGCAGTTTAGAGTTTAAAATGGTAAAATAATAATAATAATAATAATAATAATAATAATAGTAAAATTACTTGGGGATTAAAAAGTATAGCAATTGAAAACTTCCTTACACAGAAACAATGTTGTATTTCCTCAACAGAAGGAATGGCAGTGATGGCCAAACGAAGCTTCCTGAACCATTTGCTGTATTTTTTAACCTCACTAGATGGTGCTCTTGGGTTGTTTTGGTACATGCTTTGAACCCTTTTTTGGACAGAAAGCACCATCTAGTGGGGTCAGAAAAGACAGCAAGGGGTTCATTCAGCTTCATCTAGTCATCACTAGATGGCATCAGGGTCAATCTACACACTGCAGCAATTGCTGACTGCCCTCTTCCCATCTGCTATGCTGAGCTTCACCTTGGGCTCAGATTTTCGCCTCATCCTCTCATTCTTTTTCACTTCCCTGTGGGGGTATTGCGTTAAAGAATCATTAACCTTCCCTTCAATATGTGCAGCCCAACATGTGTGCAGAACATTCTGGAACATTACCAACCTGGCGAGATGAAGGACGGCCTCTACCACGTTGGTGCCCTCCTTGGCACTCGTCTCACAGAAGAGGGCACTGTACGCCTGCAGTTGGCAGGGCAGTTGATCACTGCACATCTCTGCTGAATGTTCATTATTCAGGTCCGGGATAAGGGAGGGTGACTCACCATAGCTAGCTTTTCTCCATTCACTCTGCTAACACTCCCACCGGCTGGTTGCTCAACCCTCAGGTCCACCTTGTTTCCAACTATACACAAGGGTAGCAGCTCACCAGTGGCATCCTGAGATGAGAGAACAGGCCATCATTGATCTGGCACTCACCGAGTTAGTGGTTATAAGGTCACGTCCCCTGCTAGATGATTCCTAAAACCAAAGATGTACAATAAATTTTTACCAAGTAGATTTTGTAAAAGCGCATGTACCCCAAGACCAACAGCTATTATGATGACTTAAACATTAAAGTTGTAGAAGTTATAGTGACATCTCTGTACAAACTGGAATTTCTCTTTAATATTAGCTATGATAATAACAATTATTTTAATAATCAATTGCAACTGTTTCTCCTGAAAACGTACGCGAATTTGATCCACCCACTCCCGGATGTGGAGGAAGCTGGACTCTGACGTAACGTCGTACAGCAGGAGAACTCCATGAGCTTTGCGGAAGTACGACCGTGCAATACTGCGAAACCTACCGATGGAGAGCAGAGAATTAATTACTTTGACACTATCACTGGTCCAATCCAGTCATGCATATGATTCCTGCCCACCATGGCTCTGAGACTAGGGAGCTGTGCTGGCAATCAGAAGGTTGCCAGTTCGATTCCCATGAATGCCATGAGTGATCCTACTCCATTGGGCCCTTGAGCAAGACCCTTAACCTGCAACTGCTTCATCCTGGGTATGATGTTAATCTATATCCGGCCCTCCAAGGAGGTCCTCCAACTTTCAGTGAAAATTTGGGGGTTGGAGGCTGGATTGGCACTCCAGCCACCAGAAAAACAAACACACACTGTTGTGGTGCTGAGGTATCACCCGCCCCAGGGATGCACTTGGGTTCTCATTCCTGAAGTGGTTCGTCATGTGGTGGGTACGGCAACATGCTGCATCAGCCAGCGCTCCTTACCTCCTCTCCTCCTTATACCACGTACCTCTCTTGTCCAGCAGTGTCCCAGATCTGCAGAGTAGTCTTCTCCCCATCAACCAGCATCCTCTTCATTTGGAAATCTACTCCTAAGACCAGAGGATCACTCTGCTTGGTAAGGAAACTAAACATTAGGTTTGCTGGATAAGTGTGTGGATCCAGATCTCACCTAGTGTGGTTTGAATGTCTCCTCTGAATTCATTCTTGCACAGCCTCAGTAAGAAGCTGGACTTCCCAGACCCGGCATCTCCAGCCAGGACCACTCTGTACGTAGGGCCCGTCACCTCACCATCGGGGACGTCTTTCTCAGCATGCTGTCAACACAAATACTGCTCACTTGCAGCAAATGCAAAAATCCCACACAAATGTCTCCCCCAGTATCCAGTCTCAAAACTACAGAAGCATAATCAACCAGACATAATACAAGACCACAGCTTATCCGTGCAGTTAGTTATGTTGATGCTTATCGCCATGCCAACAAGTAGGGCTATATTCATGGTCAGAGTATATAGGTATTAAAACAAAATAAAGAAATAATGCAGAAGCTTCATAAATATTCATAGTTGAGAAATGCTGCTTTATCATTGGCTGGCTGAGAGGTCACCCCAAAAAACTGCACCCACAGCGCCTCTCAGTGGGTCAGTTTCACCACCACTCTTATAAACAGTTAAAACAAACAACAAAATCTAAAAAGAGCCTCTGGCTCGACTACTTAAAAACTCTTTGAAAGAGTCTATAAAATGGTAATGCCGGCTAAGGGTAGTAAAATGAGGACAATACAATAAAACATGCTTAAACAGTACGGCAATGTAAAAACACCTAGAATCATCTGAAAAGGACTAGAATCAAGGACTGAGAAAAGGAACCAGGTAAGTGAAACGGAACAAAAACATGGACTGGCTGAGGAGCACCTAAAGGCTGGGTTCAGAACCAAGGAACTCATGGAATTATGTTCAAGGAGCACTACAGTGGGGAGGACCATTCCTGGGATTCACGACCCAGATGGTACCTTTAATAGGCCTTTACCAGCTAAGGTTCATGTGGGCCCCTTATACCTAGAACCAGCTGACTGGAAGGGAGTACTGAGGTATGTTGGTACTGGAGTGTACAGGGTCACTACTGCTGTGAGGACTTTCTTACCCGCGCGGGGAAGGCGGAAAGGCGCCTACGGATGGATGAGGCGATGGAGCCACACCGGCTGACTGCTGCCGAAATCCCCATCTCTGACTTCAGTTCAGACACCTACAGCAAGGGGTAGAGCACCTTAAAACTGGCGGTACGTTCATGTGAACGTCAGTGGCCTGTACTGCGAAGCAGGGTTACTGGCTTAATGGACTTCATATTCGTTCACTACATTTTGCCCATAATGCATTTTGCATTTTTAAATCCGACAAGTTACCCCGATAAGCCAGTAACCCCTCTTCGTAGTACGGGTCACTGGGCACATGGGCAGGGTGGGGAAATACCTCAGCGTCAGAGAACGCGCAGGAATAGCTGTGGTGCGCAGTCTCCACGGACTGCCGGCTGTCGTCACTGTCGTATGAGCTGGCTGCCGTCTCCGTGGTGATGGACACGCCACTGTCCAGGTATTTATCTGCCCAGGAGGCCACGTGGGAGTACCTGCCCTTGCTGGGGTCACTTTCGATGCTCTCATCTACAGAACTTGGGAAGCAAGTGCACATGACTGACCGGAGATTCACATCAAAACAGGGAAGGAACTAGAAAGTAGAAAATGAAATCGCCACCTGATGCGTTTCAGCGTACTCTGTCGAATAGGCTTCAACCTTCTGGATGAGCTTTCTTTCCTAGAAGACTGAAGAACACTCATTTAGAAGTAGCGCTGGTGGAAAACTAAAAATAGCAGCGTTTCCAGTGATAGAGACCCATACCTTCCTATTATTTACAAGTATGTTCTGGGCCAAGGCAGAGCGCAAGCCATCATTGCTGTCATACAACTTCTTATTCATTTCCCTCAAAGAGAAAGAAGCATAAAATTAGAGCAGAGATTATTGTTATAAATTGCCAACAATGACTGCCACCCCCACCACACCCCACCCCACCAAAAAAAAAAAATAATTCCTTTACGCTTAATAATAAACAGAGCATCCTGGTGACTCACTGGAGAACAGCTATGTGACTGGAATAGGACTGACACTCCATCAACATGGCTTTCAAGTGCTCCGTCTCCCTGTGGGGGGGGAGAGCAGTGTTACTGCCTTGGGCTCACAAAGCCTGGCG
>JAODLC010000021.1:9620026-9650286 GCA_026781145.1 Hippopotamyrus pictus
AGGTCTCCACCCATTACGGGGGAAACATGATTATTGGGGGGGTTGTATTACCTGGTTTTGATTTACTGGGGGGCTACAACCCCCACATCTCCCCCGTAATTTACGCCTATGATCCATCCATCCATCCATCCATCCACAGCATGTGTAGCAGACAGCATTTGTCAGGAATCCCCTGTGGCCTCATCATTCCACACTCACACCCAGGAACAAGCTATTCATGCGAGGCCCTCACAACCGTCCCTGCATCACCGCCGCTAACCTCGGGGGGCTGCCACTTCCGGGACATTCCCGCAACGTTTACAGAACATTTCCGTGAGGTAATGAATGCCATCTAAACGCTTCAGAAAAGGACTGGTGGTGTCTAAGTGCTCATATGGAGCTTTTCCACTGCCGCCAGGAACCGAGCTGCACCCATGTGACGCGACCCTGCTAGTAAAAGCCTGACCAAACCAAGGTGGTTGCATCATCACCATCAGATCGACTGAAACCACAGAGATGCTAGTGATCTGCATTGATATTCATGGATTATCTGAAGGAAAAAACTATATTCTGTATATGACTTTGGACATTGCGATGTTTCAATGCATTCTAGACAACTCAGAACTTGAAAATTTCCAGCCTCCTACTTAAAAAAAGTGCCATAGAACACCAAACAGAATAGATCTGTAATGTAAATTTATAAAAGGGAATGCTAATTCGGCTAGTGCAAAACAAAAAAAAAAATCATGATGTACGCGGTTACATACAGTACGTTCCTCTTTGGTGTTATGTCATGCATGCTCTCCAAACACCATTATCAAGTCGACCCTTCGGCAGTGGAAAACCGAAGCGAAGGGGAACCGCGCTGGAGCTAGTGTCTCTTCGGGTATGGGTTGGTTCCTGCATGCGAGTGGAAAAACATCAATATTCAACTGATTCCAACCTAGCTGCTAATTACTTAATTGGACTAATTGGAATAATTCACATTAATAACCTGCCAGAATAAAAGCTCTTCAGAAATCCTGGAAAATCTGCAGAGCTGTGAATCCCCATGAATCCAATGGCAGACGATAATGCTCTAACATGGCAGCCTCTTTAATAAACGAGGGATGTTAAGGTTTCGCCGTTATATAATGCTAAATACAAACTACAAGCTCCTCAACAGAGATCTCTTGTGAAAGACACAAGAGTTGGATTAAGCGCTTGTTGCCAGTGAAAGGAGCCTTGCGTGCCTGAAGCCTGCCAACACGCTTAGCACTAATGCCACAGGTCATGGGTGTGCTCCACTTGGGGTCGCCTTGACAGGCGTGTAACACAGAACAGGTTAGTGCTCACATCGCAGCCATTATCCACGGGACATCAATCCTCAGCAGGGTGGCCCAACTGGGTCCGGGCACAGCAGCAGAACTCTGAGCAGTTCTGTAGCTGAAGCTTGGGCTAACGCTTTCGAGCAGAACAGACACAGTATACCTGTGAAGCATAGCCCTAAGCTATTGAGCAGAACAGACACAGTATACCTGTGAAGCATAGCCCTAAGCTATTGAGCAGTACAGACACAGTATGCCTGTGAAGCATAGCCCTAAGATATTGAGCAGAACAGACACAGAATATCTGTGAAGCATAGCCCTAAGCTATTGAGCAGAACAGACACAGAATACCTGTGAAGCATAGCCCTAGGCTATTGAGCAGTACTGACACAGTATGCCTGTGAAGCATAGCCCTAAGCTACTGAGCAGTACAGACACAGTATGCCTGTGAAGCATAGCCCTAAGCTATTGAGCAGTACAGACACAGTATGCCTGTGAAGCATAGCCCTATGCTATTGAGCAGTACAGACATAGTATGCCTGTGAAGCAATGCCCTAAGCTACTGAGCAGTACAGACACAGTATGCCAGCTAAGCTAACGCTGTCAAGCAGTACAGACTCGATGATACAGGTCAGAACCCCGAGTATAACTCCCTCCATGACTGCCTTTGTTTACTGCCTTTAAATTCATTTTGGCAAGTTTATCAAAATCGATAATACTCTGACCGCTAACAATAAAACAGAAAAAATCCATAAGTTAGCGAGAAGATACCATAAATATGTGAATAAGGAAAGAATAGATGGAAAGCTGACATTTCAGTGTGAAATAACATTTTTATCAGTTAGGTACAAAGTTGAAATTTCATTGCGCTATTTTTCATTTATATGGCATTTTAACACCAACCAATGATTTGCAGTGGGGGTTTTCTGAGGGGGGGTTGTATATTTTCTGCTTTTTGTGGAGTGTGTCAAGTGAGGATAATCCTGGCCAGCATTATTAATGCGGGAGAGAGAGGCACGAGCGCGCCAAAGTGAGAGCTGCAGGGCTGCGATGCACAGGCCGGCAAAGTGAGAGCTGCAGGGCTGCGATGCACAGGCCGGCAAAATGAGAGCTGCAGGGCTGCGATGCACAGGCCGGCAAAGTGAGAGCTGCAGGGCTGCGATGCACAGGCCACCAAAGTGAGAGCTGCAGGGCTGCGATGCACAGGCCGGCAAAGTGAGAGCTGCAGGGCTGCGATGCACAGGCTGGCAAAATGAGAGCTGCAGGGCTGCGATGCACAGGCCCCCTGCTTACATCTGCACCGAGACCCACCAAGCTGCTGCCCTCGGCTGACTGGGCCTCCGGAAGCCATTAGAAGCACCCTGCGGCTCCATTAGGTACAGTTCGGCCGCGGGGGCATCTTAGTGTGCATTAGCTCGTTGCGGTTTCCGTCGCAGTTATTATGCACTTTTTCCGCTCATTAAGCTCTTATCGGTTAAAGCGGCTGCTCTCGTGCCTACATTAACAAACAAAAAAACAAACATTCTTAGACAATCTGACCAGTTTCTACACCATCAGGGGTTTTATTTAATTACCCCCCCATGCACTTGCATTTTACTAGCTAGTTTACTCAGATCACAGTTAGCTCATCTAGCTGAAAAACCCACCACAGCTCACTAGGCCTGGTAAGGACAGTCGTTTGCAGTGAGCGACGTGGTTTCCATTACAGGGGCGGCACCGCGGGGAAGAGGGTAACCAGAAAAGCCAGCCTGAAGCCTCCTTAACAGCAGACAGTCTGAGGGTTTCCACAGAAACGCATGTATAAGTGGAGAGCTCCAGATCCGTGTTTCAGAGCCTTTTGCGGTACCTGAACAGAAGGTTCTGCCACCCTCACTGTCACCCGTGCTCTGGGCGTCTCTGACACCCGTCCCCTGCTCGTTTTTCGGAAGTGTCAGTTCTGCGCGAGACGCCACGTGAGAAAATCGTGCCACAGCTTTTCTGCAGTTGTCAACGCGGCAGCTCATGCTGGAATACCTCCAGAGACCCCAGCGGGACACGTGACGCGGTGCGGGGGACTCGCCAGACAGGGCTAAGCTCTGATCAAACAAACGCCAGTAGCAGCCAAACAACTGAACGGAGACGTGGGGGTATGGGCGAAGGCTGCCCCCACTTACCGTATAGGAAGCTCAGGCGGGGGGTGACGTCTTCTGTCGCCACACAGACCAGGGCGACCGCCAAAAACACAGCGACCAGCAGGGGGAGCTCACCCATGCTCACTGTCCACTAGTGGCCATGTGTAAGACGTGGGTCCTTAATGGAAGCCTTTGGATGTCTCTGACGTATCTGTGGTTGTCCCCCTTCCTCCTCTTCCTCTGAGCGGGCAGCTACCTGGACATTGGAGCCCTGGGTATTGCCGGGATGGAGGAAAAGGCCAGCAGATCTGTGCTTCTCAGGCTCTCACAGTGGCAAGATGCCTCCTGGGATGGTCAGTCTCTGTTCACGCACGACCTTCAGTGGTCCTCTGAATCTGCAGGGGGACAGGACAGGGCTTACAGGACAGGGCTACTTACAAGCAGACGTAGCACAGCATCTGGCATCTCAGGGCAGTTTGAAGCTTATAAAGGCTTATAAAAGCTGTTGTGCCCTGGGCTTTTCTCACTAGCGTACCTGTGCTTTAGCCGCGCACATATTCGCTACAAACGCCCAACTTTATCCGACTCAGCCGAGGGAATAAATATTCATCTCCAGAGCCAACTGACCAGAAGGGAGCGACCTCTGAAGAAGGGCACCTAATCGCATCTGACAGCTGGGAAGGCCGACTCCCAGCCCAAAACACAGGATTCTGCTGCAGTGGTTATGAATCTGTCCTAAGTTACACTTTCACCACTCGGAGATACTTTACGCAGAATGCAACAGAATCTGCTCGATACTATGCTGTAAACAGGAAACGGTGGTAAACTTTGATTAAAAAAAAAAAAAAATGAAATAAATGCCCACAAGGCTGGACTGAATAAATGGCTGTAGAATTTAAACGCAACCTGAGACAGACAATGCGCTTTTGTCTCAGTCTATAACCATGACCCAGGTGAATCAATCCTCAAGCAGACGCGTCTGAGGGAAGCGATGGACCAGCGTCGTTTGGAAAAAAAGACGACAGTGGTGTGGAAAGAGGAGGGGAAGGAGCTCTCAGATTCTGTCTTTTCTCAAACTGTCGTCTGGCGTTAATGCAGGCCAGTCGTTTAGCCTTAGGTTGTCGTTTTCGTTCTGCGATAACTGAACAAACAGGGGAACAACAGCACGGGTTTATCACGCATTGGTGGGGCCAGATTTCAGGTAGGGTGGCGAGAGCCAGCCAAAAGTTGTTTGCTCATCAGGTGTGTGCCTGTGTGTGACTGTGTTTCAAACATTGTTAGGGTGTGTGCATGTATAGATTTTCCTAAAGTGTCGCCACAGGCACAGCAAACCCTTCACAGACTCCCCCGCTTAAATAAAACGTCTTTTGTTTTAAAGCCAGGCTGTGGTGCAGCCGGAGTCACAGACTGTGACCCAGGGGGAGCCGAAACCGGTTCATCTAACCCTCTGCCATCGGGTCCGCTTGCGAACCAGAACACGGTCCATGAGCCGCTTTGAGCGCAGAGCCAGGAATTAAAGTGCCGCTAATTCTGTAAATCAAAGCGCTTTCAATAAGCCTGCTTTTAATTATGGCGGCAGGATCTGCCCACTGGAGGCCGTCTCAGTGATCAGAGCGCGGCGTGGACACGGTTCACATTCGCAGCCAAAGGGGCTGGATGAGACTCGAGTGACCAGAGGAAGAGCTGTAATTAAACACAACAAGACTTCATCAGCAGCAATGTCCCAGTACAGCAGATTTCAGTGCTTTTCTACCGAATCCAATTCAAGCTGGAATGCGTGTGTTTGTGTGGGGGGGGGGGGGCGGAGTGGTTTATGTATCTATTGTGGGGACCAAATGTCCCTACAATGTAATAAAAACCTGTTATTTTGACATTGTGGGAACAATTCCTTTGGGAAATTCAATTTTATAAGAATCCTGCAATAAAAAAAAACTAAAAATGCAAAAATACTTGTATTTTGGTTCGTTACTTCTGGTTAAGGTTAGGGCTGGGTAGGGGTTAAGGTTGTCATTGTTGGGATTAGGGTTTTGCCCATAGAAATGAATGGATGGTCCCCACAAAGATATGAGTACAGGTCTGTGTGTGTGTGTGTGTGTGTGTGTGTGTGTGGGTGTGTTTGCAAAGGAGGTTGGGTAAATCTAAAAAACCTGATCAGTATTTACCTTGGGTGTCCACAACACGAGTGCTACACATATTCTATTATTAGCGCACCAAGACTCACGCAAACAAAATAAAACACTGAAACCAAAGGAATATTTGTATTTTAACAAGCTTCACGCAGTTTCTACAGTGCTTATAAGGATTACCATCAGTTCTGATGAGCCGGACTTGGGCCTTATCTTCACTGTCATAAAGCCTGATGACTCGCAGACTCCGATTCATCCACCGACACAGTCGTACCTTGACAAATTGTAATGAGTCGCCTGTTGGGGCGGGGCTTTCTGTAACAAGATAGATTCCCTAATTTGATGTGTCTTTACAGCATGCAAAAGTGGGTACAATTACTGTACCGTCAGTCATGTACGAGCGAGTACAAGGGGATCGGGTTCCTAGCGTGGTTTTCAAGCCGACATCAAAGGGTAACCTTGGCTTTTTCTGGGTTTTTTCACCAGGCTGTCAGACCCCAGCCACTCCATCATCCCCGAGTCCGCAAGGACATAAAGCGTATATAATGTAATGCCGCTGCCCCATCATCCTCCAGCGAGACGCAGAAATCGGGCCCCCGGTGAGGAGGGAGAGGTGATCTCAGCCCAGCCGCTTTGTTCAGCGAAAAGCTCCTGCAGGAGGTGCTGAAATATAGTCGGGGCTGTGATCTTTAAAAGAAAGAGAGAAAGGGCAGCAGCCGCTATCGGTCTTGTGGGCTGGACGCATCCAGTGCCAACACAAAGTGCGTCTGAAGTGAGTGCCACACTGCAGGCAAGGCAATGAGAGCATCAGGGCCCCCCCCAAAGGCCGTAAAGAAAAGCCTCAACGGGACCGAAACAAACACCGCTGTCCTGCAGGCACGCAGGCCAGAAGGGGGGGGCGACACTCCCAACACTGCCAAAACCCCCCCTCCCCAGAATTTATCTGTTTCTGTGAAGTTCGGCACAAGTGCAAACAGTAAATTCCCAGAAAAGTTATAAAAATAACATTCTGAATTCTAGAAGTTGCCGGAATTCTGGTGATTAATGGTACGGACCATGACAGGTGTAGGTGTCCTGATTTGATGCAGTAAAAATATCCAGTTGTTGAACGGGCAAGCGGAGAACTGCGAACTAGGTAGGTCACTGCGAGAAACTGTCTACTAAACAATTAAAATAAATAACTGAATACATATAAAAAGAATGTAGGGAAGTAATGGATTGAAAAGGCAGCCACTAAAATATGGAACATAAAGAAATTTAAAGCATGACATTTGGTTCTAGGTCCCTGCTGTCTGCTCCATTAAAGGTACAGCAACCATTTAGATCACACGAGGTCATCTGGAGGACATAGAGGTAAACTGCCAATCAGCAGGCGGCACAGTGGCTGAGGGGCTGTTTCAGTTCCAGGACGACTTCATGTCTAAGGGCCAGCACTAGTACAGAAGTATTCAGCTATGTTTCGCGTGCTGTTAGTTTGGCAGTTATAAAATACAGCTAAGCAAGTGCAATACTAAACAGCCGCACACAGAAATTAATGATGCAAAGTCTGACTAGGGGACAGCTGCTTTGTTATTGCTCCGGAGCTGGAGACTGGGCCTCGTGCAGTGCAGTGTTATCACACAGTTAAATACCAGGAAATAAGGTGCAGGTCCAAGAAAAGCAGCCACTTTCCTCCCGCCTCGTTGAGCACAAACTGCAGGCTCAGAATGCCTAGGCAATCGCCCACTCACACACATCTAATAAGTCTCCCGATTTAAATATCTTACGGTATTATATAACCTGGAAAGTCTGATTTAACATCCACATGCTTCGTATGAATTTACGTACGCAGCTGGGAAATCCCACTGGAAAACAGCACTGGAAAATGCAATCACAGACACTGGGTTCAGCAAATATATAGCTGGACTGCCTCTGAGCTGCAGCGCACTCTCAGCTTTATGTGGAAACTGGGAAGCTGAGAAGTGTAAGTGAAAAGACACGTTCATATTCCCTGTGGAAAGTGCTAACAGTCTGGGCGGCTTCCTGTCCGGCGACGGAAGCGAGTGGCCTTCTGTGGGCTGGGCTGGGCACCCCAGGGTCGCTATGCACCACGGCCCCACCCTCTGAACGCTCTCCCCCAAAGCCTCAGGTCCGATTGTTTAGCAGAACCTCCCAGAGAAGCCTGAGACCCAGGAAGTTGCTTCACTGAGATCCAGATGCTTGGTCCCGGCCTTACGTCACCCAGCAGTTTCACAGCCTGTGAATGCCACGGTTCTCTTCCTCAGTGGGAACTTCATGTGCGTGATGCAAACCACTCTCCCTTTGCCCCAAGCACATTTCTGCTCCTCAAAGAAGCGCCCGTCCCGTCCCAGCGGCATGTGGACCTGCGTCACAGATCCATTCCTCACTCCCACAGCTCTCAGTCGTACAAACTGCTTATGTTTTTTTTAAACTGGAACATTGTACCTCCACTTCTTGGGGACTCAGGAACTGGACGTCCCATTTTGAGAAGCCTATCCTCCAATCAGCCCTCTGAAAGTCTCAGACTGTAGTAATAAGCCTCAAATGTTGTTTATAGATTAAGTCTTCCATAAAAGGATCTGCTAACAAGGAGAAACACCAGAAGTCTTCTGGACCACTGAGGTCATTCTTGCTGTGGATTCATACATCTTTTTGCCTTCATTTATCCAGTACAAGGTCATGGGGGGGGGGGGGTCCTGGAGATCCCACCAGGGGAGCACAAGACACGTGTGCACGCACACACACACACAGTAGGATTCAAACCCTAAACCATGGAGGTACAAGGTAACAATGCTACCCATTGAGCCACCATACCACCACCATAAAAGTCCCGAAACATTTTAAGGATAACTATTTGAGTCATTTGGACTAACTCTCGGTTTCTCTTCAACACTGGAAAACACATTTACATTTAACCCATAATGTTTAAAAGTTCACAGTTATTGTCTTTGCACCTACATCTCCTGGACTCTCCTGTCTTCCATTTTAGCCATCAGGAGGTATTTGCACAGATGTTGCGCAGTGACACTCAACTGAATGCCCAAGTCCCAAGGAAGGTTCTATTCACAAGATCACGCTGTAATTGGTCTTCAAGCTGCAACAGCAGCTGCTTATGTCCAGGTGAGTGGTTATGTTTATCTGTTTGGAAACATTTGGGTGGATATTAACCTCATGATTGACAAGGCTGAATCAAATCGCAGATAATTTCTACTCCGCGAATTACTGGATGGGCATAAAAGCACAAAAAAACGAATAAAAATTAAGATATCACTTTCCTGATAAGGAACTGAAAAGAAAGACGACTGACTTGGTAAAAGATCTGATGAAAATTTTATGCATCATATCTCATTTATATGCGGCAAGCGAAAGGTGAGACAGAACTCAGGAGAAACACAGTTATTCCTAATGGGATCCGCTTCGTTATGTCATTAAGTGCCAGGAGGTGTGCTTGCGTACTTAGATGATGACTCACAACTCCGAGGGGAAGCTATCTGTGAAGATGAAGCAGTAGAAGAAGTGTTATGGTCATGAAGGGCCCTCAAGGACATTGGGGGCAGCAAAAAAAGATCAGCTGACTTTTCTGTTTCAATCCACAGGTCTCATGAAGAGCTACAGCCTAAAACTACTAACGGGCAATGATGGCAACTGTTTGTATGCATGCTTTGTTAGATTTTCCTTATACTTTGGTTTTTCTTCCAAGCAATAATGGGGAATCTCACGCCAAAATCTCTTTTGTAGTGATTATGACCTAGACCCAACCAGAGTTCCTGTCAGAAGACAGAGAAGAATCGCTTAACTCCAATAAAGAACCCTTTTGGTAAGTCTAATACCCAGCACAGTAAACTGTAATGCCAATAAAGGCACGGGCGATCTGAGTTGGAGGCCCTCTTGGTACATTTTGCCACCGACTGGGCAAAATGGGGGGACCCTAATTAGACCAGGCCATCCGGAATTTTCCCAAACTTCCCAACGGGCAGTCTGTAGCTGACACAAAGTGGACACCGTGCTGGCTGGTTGCTTTTCCTAACGGCCAGTCTGCACCTGACACACAGAGGAAACCGTGCTGAATGGTTGCTTTTCCTAACGGGCAGTCTGCACCTGACACACAGTGGACACCGTGCTGGATGGCTGCTTTTCCTAACGGGCAGTCTGCACCTGACACACAGAGGACACCGTGCTGAATGGTTGCTTTTCCTAACGGGCAGTCTGCACCTGACACACAGTGGACACCATGCTGGATGGCTGCTTTTCCTAACGGGCAGTCTGCACCTGACACATAGTGGACACCGTGCTGGATGGTTGCTTTTCCTAATGGGAAGTCTGCACCTGACACATAGTGGACACCGTGCTTTTTCTAATGGGCAGTCTGCACCTGACACATAGTGGACACTGTGCTGGATGGCTGCTTTTCCTAACGGGCAATATGTACCTGACACACAGTGGACACCGTGCTGGCTGGTTGCTTTTCCTAACGGGCAGTCTGCACCTGACACACAGAGGACACCGTGCTGGCTGGTTGCTTTTCCTAATGGGCAGTCTGCACCTGACACACAGAGGACACAGTGCTGAATGGTTGCTTTTCCTAATGGGAAGTCTGCACCTGACACACAGTGGACACTGTGCTGGATGGCTGCTTTTCCTAACGGGCAGTCTGTACCTGACACATAGTGGACACCGTACTGGATGGTTGCTTTTCCTTACGGGCAGTCTGCACCTGACACATAGTGGACACCGTGCTTTTCCTAATGGACAGTCTGCACCTGACACATAGTGGACACTGTGCTGGATGGCTGCTTTTCCTAACGGGCAGTCTGTACCTGACACATAGTGGACACCGTACTGGATGGCTGCTTTTCCTAACGGGCAGTCTGCACCTGAAACATAGTGGACACCATGCTGGATGGTTGCTTTTCCTCAATATCTTGGTTCCTGTACAGTCCAAAAAGTTGCTGAAAGCCAAGCTTGGAACAGGAGCCACTGCAGTCAGTCAAAGGTTTCACGGAGAGCTGTGCTAGAAGTCATCACAGTGATGACAGGGGATCCCTTTAAAAAGTCACGATGAACATGACCAAACTCATGGAAGGCGTTCAGATGTTGTTGGTGCTGCATGCAATAAAGTCACACACACACCGGTATCAGGACCACAGAGCCATCCATTAACCACTCTGACTTTCCCACTGAATCCATGCTTATGTTTTTTATTTGACAGATGAATAGCATCTCCTAACGCTAAGCAGATTTATGGGAAAATATGAACCAGGCTACAAAAATCATCTATAAATAAAACTCTTTTTTTAAGTGACCCGAAGAAGTACTGGGATATATTTTCTGTCAAGACATTTCAAAGATTAATTTGAAAAGGGGCATCAATATGCACATCCAACTTATGCCCCCCCCCCCCCCCCCGCCAGGCCTTTAATGTCCTCTTTTCTGCTGTCACAAAATATTACCCTCAGGGAACATATCCAGGGAATTCATGCTCTGGGCTGGTCAGGAATGGACAGTTTTAGCATTAGCAGGCAGTATTCAGTATGTTAGGAATGGACAGTTTTAGCATTAGCAGGCAGTATTCAGTGTGTTAGGAATGGACAGTTTTAGCATTAGTGGTACTAAGTAATGATTCTGCATAGCATACAGTATCTGCTCCCAAAACTCTATTGGGCAGCAGAGTGCAGTTAAAGGCAAAGCTGATGCTAGCCTGGTCACTACAGAAAAACTAGGCCAAGGCCAGGAAGACCCTTCATTTATCTAAAGTATAGCTAGAAATAAACACAAGACCCAACACTATTATACCCACTAACCAGGCTGATGATTAATCGAGAGTTAGGGATGTACGATTTTATGGAAAGCCCCCTGCACCCTCCCCACAGTGAGAATGTTTTTCATAATACTGTGAAAGCCAAAGCAGGTATTATAAGCCATAACACACACACACGTGCAAACGCACACACACAGATAAATACATTTACATGCAAAATGGAAATCAAATTAAACATCCTTGAGCTATTTTCTTGGTCTTCTGAAGACCAGACATTTATCTTCATCTTGCTCGATCTCACCATTTCTCAATCCGGTCCTCGGGGACCCACAGTCAGTCCATGTTTTTGCGCCCTCTGAACTTCCTACCAGACACTAGGGAGCTGGGAGGGAGCAAAAATGCTCTACCTAGTAGAGGGTGGTGAAGAGCCTGAAGCCTCTGAAGGCAGAGGTCTCCTGAGGGGGGAGCCTGTCCGTCGCAGGGAACACACTATGGCCAATTTAGAGACACTAAAAGAGACACCTTACCTACCTGCATGTTTTTGGACAGCTGGAGCAAACTGGAGGACCTGGAAGAGCCTGGCACTGACACGGGGGGGCACACTGACACGGGGGGGGCACACTGACATGGCGCCCACGCACTGCACCTGGGCTCCTCTTCAGACATGACAACTCAGCAGAAGGCAAAGCGTGTGCATTTACATGTCCATGTGAGCCTTGGCAGAAAAGCAGAGCCAGATGTTTTCCCCGTACTGTAAATGAAAATGCTTATTTTCTTTCCCGGAAACTGTATATAGTGAGCCTATCTACTGTGTGCTGAACTTAATGTCACCTGTCCTCCCTCATTCAGTGTAAGAGGTCCCATCATGTCCACCCCCTGCATAATTTTGAAAAGATTTGCATATCTGTGTTTTTTTATACTGAAAAAAGTAGACAAACAAGTAGTGAACAAACACGATTCAGCAGAAGATGCTCCATAGACATGACTCCGGCTGTGCCTGTCTAGTTGCCGATTACAGACCGCCTGCAGATCACCCCCAGATTGCTCACAGATCTCTATCAGATTGTCCGCAGACCAGCCACAGACCGCCCAATGATCTCCCAAAACCACCTGCAAAACAGCCCACAGACTGTCTGCAGACCAACCCACAGACCACCTTAAAGACTGCCCCACAGACCGCCAACAGACTGCCCAAGGATCACCCAGATCAGCCCATAGACTTGTCCGCAGACTGGCCCACAGACCACTCACAGTGTATCACTCTCCATACAGGAAACATGCACTCATCATTACGTCAAAGGCAGGCAATGTCGTCGTACAGGTCTGCCACATGCAATGCCGGGATAAGTATATATATATATATGTCTTTCAACACTCTGGGTGTAAACAAAGTGTCATTCCTTCTGTTCTTATACGTACCAATGAATACAACAAAGGAAACAGCATCTGTAATTATCCATTACGAATACAGACACTCTGGCAGAAGCAGCATAACATATGATTAGCAGATTTTACAGTATATGAAACCTTATCAGCTACAAATGATAGTTGATTATTGTGTTCCATCTGGCTCCAACACAGAATCCCTTTTATTAGTGACGCCAACCAGCTGTCATAAAGTTCATCGGCTAGGGGCTCAAGGCTTGATTTCCGCTCTTCTTTCCCAGAATTCCACACTAATGAAACCCAGAACCTTGCTGATACATACCAAGTACAAAGTTTCCGAAACTGCTGTGACTCCAAGGCTGCCTCAGCACTGGTGATTTCTCCCCCTCCTCCCTTCCATTAAATGGGAAGAAGTAATATCGACCATGACATCAGCATACTGGGAGTTGTTTTTGTAGTGACTCATTGATGTAAAGACAACAGGGTGTACAAGAAGAAGCCAAAGGCTAAGACACTTAGATGCAATCTGCTAACCCTAAGGAGTTTCATTTATAAAACTGACTCACTATGACTAAACAACACACCTGAGAAAGAGTCACCTCACAGAGGACATATGGACATGCGAAATGCTTCAGTTACAGCATATTGGGCAACAGTGTGCTGACAACGTGTCTCTGAGCATGACAACAGAAACTGTCAGTAATTCCTGGAGGCCCTAAATAAAGATTTGGGCAATCATTTGATAAGGACAGTCACAAGGGTTAGACCACAATATCATGTGCTGGGGGGCCGCAGGTATGATCCTTACTCAACCATCTACATCTATTCTCACCTGATCTTACTCCCCCAGCTTTGTTGGCAGTTTATATAAGCTTCATCCATTTTTCAGTCTACTTAATGTTGTGGTCTTCGCCTATCTGGAAACTAAAAGAAAAGGTTCTAGGAAGTTCCATAACAAATGTAACACAGTGCAGAATGCTGCAGACTACCTCTGTCATCACGTCCTGCAGGTTGAATTCACCTCGGCTTTTATGATGCTGGCTTGCGCTGGGTCTTATTACAGAAGCCTCGCCAACACACCCCCCACTCCCAAATTTCATTAGTGGTATTTCACTGGAAATTCACCATCTTTTCCACCACAGACATGCTGAGACCTTATTTGTAAAATTACCACTATCATCCCACTGAGATCCTTATCGCAAATGCAATACAAATCTAATATGGGGCATAAAGTTACATGACTAACGTGCAAAGCACTAGAGTATAGATTCACCGTATCAAAATGGCAATTAATTTATCACAGTTGTGTGTTAAGGCCAAAAAGAAACCACCAGTATTTTATTATTTTCTATCGACTTGTAAGTCAACGTTTCAGTGTCCCTGCTATGCTGGGAGCATAGATTATCTAGAACGTACCAAAAAGAACACCTTTACAGGGAAAGATGAACGGAGTGCTTTCAGCAACACAAGAGAGACCGCAGGCACATTTTCCTCTACTCAAATTAAAATAAGGTTTCTCCTTCTCTTTTAAAGGTTGCCAAATTAAGGTTTTGGTTTTATTCAAGCAGGTTACATTTTTAAGTTGTTAATTTGATGCACCTTCTGGAGCACATTTTTTTGAAATCCAAAGGCCAGTTGATTCCCGTAGACCCTTCAGGCCAATTTAATGACTCCTTTTATACGGCGTTTGTAAGTTGTTACGCCAAAGACGTAAAGCTCTTACAATCTTGACGGATGTTTTCCTTAAAGGGGTGTGCAGCTAACCAGAATCATACCACACCCTTTACAAAGCAAAGCAATTCATCAGCTCAGATGTTACTGTTGCTCTGATCACAATGTCAGGATACCAGAGAAAAGGGTTCAGAATCCCAAACAATACGCCTATTCTTTAATATTTACCTGTTGGTTTTCTGAGAACCTCAACTTTCAATGAATTAGCATCACACTACAATTCTACAGCGTATTATCCTTCCTTTGAAATTGGCCGGGAATATTTTAGTGACTGCATCCTTGTCAGATTAAAACATAATTCTGTAACACTAGATTGTCTTGAAATGCCTGTTTACCAGAGTCTGAATGTACGCAACATCTAAAGAGATCTTGATGCTGATTCTGTAGGAGAAGGATAGCATGCCACAAAGAATCAGAGGGGAAATTCAGCCAGTACATCATGTACTCTGTCTTCATAATCCTCCTTATTCGTTTGTTGCTGAATAACTCAGTAAAACCTACTTATGACAAGATACCGAAAGTGTCCATGAAATGACAGCGCCCTGATCGGTCAGCTGACAGAAACCATTCGAGCCGTTTTGATCTAATGCGTCAAGTGTAGGTAATAAAAAGTAATCCGGTATCAGATATCACTACTCAATGTATCCTTATACTGTAATGATTACTACAGGCACTCAGGCTTAGTGCACTGCATCGTTGTCCTCAGGGTTTGAATCCTGCCTCCGCTCTGGATTTCGCAGTCTCCTCCAGGCCCAAATGCATGCAGTTTGGCCAAGCAGCATCTGAAATCGGCAACTGTATGACTGTGCATATGTGGGTGCACTGCAATTCACTAGGTCCTACTCCAGCTGCATCCTAGCACCGGGTTAGCCCCCCCCCCCCCCCAATAAGCCAGTGGTTGGAATATGGATGCATTTCAATTATTAACATCACAAAGAAAAATGAACAAATGAAAAAACATAACTGTGGCATCAACATTCGAAGTTTCCACTGACACATTTGTACTGAAGCCTCATTACAAGCTTGCCAATCACTGCTTTCTGATATGTGCCAATAAAAATGTAATAATATTCTAAGTCTTTAAATCAGTACAGTACATTACAGTAAATCAATCTTCGCAGCCCTGCCAAGTGTGATGATCTTAGTGTATCAGTTCACAGGCTTCAGGTGTGTTGGGGGAACCCATTGCAACCCGGTTCCGTTCATGGGGGGGGGCTATACTGCATGTCACTCCATTTCTCTATCACCATCCTTCCACAGAAACCATTTAAAAAGCACTTTCCCCCCACTTCCCGTATCCAATAAAACCATCATCACATAACGGTATTTTAATGTTCGGTCATACTGCATAGGTTTTATCTCCCCACTAAAATTCTTAATTAGATCTAATTCTGGTCCAAATGAATCCTCGTTACATGCTCGGGGTTTGGTTTCCTGAAGCTGTACATTTTATCACAGATTGAACTAGCTGTCTTGTTTTTGCAGCAATTTTCTCGCAGATGGTGGCTCCGTTAACGAGCAGCCAGGTAGAACCCCCCCCAGCGACCGGGAGCCTTAGGGACCCTCATTTAGGGGAGGGAAGAGGGGCTAATTTCACAGAGGCTGAGCTCAGATTGCACTTGTTGCTGCAGCGCTGCATGCAGGTCTCTCAGCTTGAAGCTGACCCCCCCCCCCCCAGTAATTATGCAGGCATCCAGTTATGAACCTTAGATATCCTTACTGAGCCGAGTAATGGACTGGGCCCTCAGAATGGCTGCCAAGGGACCACTTTACACTCTATCCGGGCAGGAAACACCCAGTGATTACAGAGACAGCCCATAACACTTAGGAACCGGCAGTCACTAAGCTACCCTGGCAAAAAGCAGTCGACCCACTTGACCTCATGTTCATCCCTTTGTCCATGGCTGCATGCAGATCCATGAGGACCTATGAGCAAGAGGTTCTTCCATTCGAGATTACTATAGAATATTCCGGAAAGTTAAATATTAGAAAGGAACATAGAACTTAAGTCTGAAGACTAATAACAAAATTGGCATTTATGATCCAAATCTGAATTTTCAGCTGTTGTAACATGATGCTTCAAAAAAAATAAAAATAAAAAAAAACTCGTGCTGCACAAAAAAACAAAAATAAATGAACCAGGAGGCATGCAGCAGACATACTGCATGTATAAGGCATATTCTTCTGTTTTTTTGGCTCTGTTTGTCTCGATTTCCTTTCAGATCTGTGTCGGAGTTTCTGGCTTTTCAGACACAATATCACATCAGAGACCAAAACTACTTTTTTTTCCCAAAAAATTCAACTTCTTTTTAAGTCTCAGCCTTGGTTATCCTCTGCCTGGGCCACAGGTGGAAAAGCTGCACCACTTTGCATTTAAAGTAGGTCAGTAAAACGCAGGACTGTTCAAATAGTTGAACGGGGAATGATCTTTCCATCCCCACATTTTTACAGGCTTTTACTGCAGAGATAATATTGGTCGTCACAGTGTGAGTGAGTTCACCAAACTGACCACGGCTGAATCAGAGTGAGAGTGGAGCGTCCAGGTTGGTGTGACTCAAATGGAGATCTCTCTGTGCTGGGATATGACAGTGACAGCAGTTTCCGAGTAACACCTAATTTAGGGGTCACGCCTTCATACGCCCTGCTTCCGTTTCACTGCAGACATTGGTCTGAGTTCAGACAGTCATGTGGAGATAAAGGGGCAAATGAAACAATCAAAAATAAAGAATTCTGACTCAGAATCTAGATGAAATTTGATTGAAACAAATGTCAGCCTAACTGGAGACTATTTTGCAAGGGTCACCCATAAATAAATAAATACAAGTGGTTTTAAGTTTGTTTAGCATTTGAACAAGTGACATGACAAAACCCATGTTTGCTAGCCATCAACTTTCAAAAAAGGACATGAACTTCATACTGATTTTTCTAGGCACTGAGGCTGAGTGACCTTACAGCATGATGTATTTTCTGAACTTCTACCATATGGAGGATTGGACATGACTGGACCCCTAGATCTCTCTTTCATCTATCCATCCATCTTCCTCTTAGTCCCCCAGACTCCCTCTATCAACCAAAAATTGGTCCTTTGTTCCCCCACATATTAATCACCATCGCTGATTGGTTGCATTATATCACATAACACCATTGCACTTTACCACATAGCCATTGCTGCTTGACTTTACTAATTGATGCTGAATAATGCAGAAGCCGCTGAGAACAAAGAGACCTTTACTCTTGGAGTAGCAGTGGAGTGGTGAACATGCATGGATTACTGGGTCCACACTTGTGCCATCAGGACAGAGAGCAAAGAGATCCACAGGACGCTAGGATTAGAGGATGGGACTTGGCACTGTGATGGTAGGAATGGGTACTTTACACAGCAAATAAAATACTAATAAATGCTTAGCTGTTTATCTTAAATGAGTGGAAAAAAGGTGAAAAACCAGAAAGAACCAGACCATTTTACACAATAAATCAACTGATTGCACAAGGAGGGTGGGATTGGGGGGTAGCACCCTGACCTTGCCACTCCCAATAAACACTCACACCCATGTGCCTTTATTTTACAGTTATCTGGGTAGGACAATATGAATCAGGTTTACTGTTCAAGCACAGAGATAAAATAAGAGGCGTTATCCTGTATTACTCGGTCTTAAAAGGTTTTACTAAAAAAGCAAATTTCACCATTTTAATTACCACCCATCTATTTCCCATAAGTGGCTGTACAGTAAATGGAGGCAGTGAGTCTGCAGTCTATGCCAGAAAGAACAAGGAGCAAAGTCGGAGACACCCTAGCTGGGACGCCAGCCCACCTCGGGGTGCAGAAGCACACAATCACACAGTATGGAAATTTGAGGCACCAATTCGGGAACGAGGGAACGAGGAAACTTCAGAGGCGGATATTTTAATTACAACTTGGTGGAATTAGAACACCGTTTAAATCCCCCTATAAACAGGTTCAGGTAACCTAAAATAATCAAAAAACTCAAGAGCATGTTTAAACTATCAATTTCGCTCACAGTTTATATATAGTCCGTATGTTTTGTCACAAAAGGTAAGAGAAGCCCCTTCTCAGCATGAGAGATCGGGCTGGAACCACAAGGAATCTCACACACCAACCACATGACCTGCTGCGGACCCATGTGACTCGCTGTAACCACGTGACCCGCCTGGCAGACGTGGAAAGGGGCCCCCTGTTCACCTATACTGCCAGTTGCTTTTAATCTTCCCTGCTGATAGTAAGTGAAATGTGAAGTCGACACCACACCATTTTATCCCTAACGGTGCATTTGTCTGGGTTTCCCCTGACAGCGTACCTTCCCCTGGCCGATGGCCAGAACCAAACAAAGCATACATTAAATGAAGCGTTATTAACCAATACCCCTCATGCCAGTTAGCGGTGCTTTTCGTCCCCTCTAAATCTACAGCTGGAGTATTTGAAAAGAAGGATCAAATATACAAATACGAGCATTGTATAAATGCAAACTCTCTTAAGCAGAACCAAATTAGTTTACACTCAGTGTCCTCCTTCACCAGTTAGGATTACTCGTGGAAAGTCTTCCAAAAGTACAATCTATGATTAAGCTTAAGTGGAGGACAGCGGCCAGATGGTTCGGGAAACGATGCGCCTGGTGGGACCGATTCATAGTATTTTGTTTTTTTGTTCTATGGTATTCCACATGAAATCTATATTAATAGCCTGCCATTAAAATGTCTAATAAGTACAAATACATCCCGAGCAATATGCTTTACAAATTCGCCCAACACTACGCTGCAGCGAAATACTCCCGGTGATCGGTGAATACAGTATACTGAGCTGACGAGACTGAAATGGTAAAACAAATGCAAATACAAAACTATGCATGATGTAGCTAACAAAACAAACAACCGCACACAGTGCTGCAACCATAAAGCCTTTATAAAGATAGATTAGGCAGATCTTCCGGAAAAGGGATACATTACAGTGGTCTTACCATTGGTTTGCGGCGCTATAATGGATGGTACATGAAGGTTCAGGTTGGATGGTTGATCGCACGGATTACGGTTCCAATGACCATTAAAATAGCGTGGAAGAGGGAACAGCACAAATTGCAGACAAGAACAATGTCAAGAGCAGTCGAACCAAAGTAATCGTTTCTTATAAGTCTCATCCATGCTTTCAGATTTAATCTCAGCTGCACCCCGATGACTCAGATCGGCGATCACGTCAGCCTGGTAAGCTAGCCTGGCTCTGTCAAACCGGCTGCCTTTTTAGGTTTACCGCAATAAGATCCTTGATAAAGAGGGCTTCTTCACGGCATCACAGTGTCCTTTTATAAAGTTATGAACATACGGAGGATTGCAGCACAGGTGCCCTCCCCTAAAACACACATCAAAAGGCGTGT
This sequence comes from Hippopotamyrus pictus, assembly GCA_026781145.1. Classification (NCBI taxonomy): domain Eukaryota; kingdom Metazoa; phylum Chordata; class Actinopteri; order Osteoglossiformes; family Mormyridae; genus Hippopotamyrus; species Hippopotamyrus pictus. Next base: position 9,639,809 of record JAODLC010000021.1, read on the forward strand.
GAGGGGCAAAGCCGAGGAATCAAATTCAAGCCGTAGGCTAAATGTTTCTCTTTTTTATGGACGGGGGGAGGAACTGTCAGCTCTGTTTCACCAACACTGAAACAAAGAGTGTAATAACACCTCCCAATGTGGCATGCGGTTCTCTGTGTGCCTTGGTTTTCACAGATAGACTTGTGTTTTCACAGTAACTGGGGCTAAAACTGACTTCTTCTCCAGTGAAAGAGTCAGGGACAATCTGAGCCGAATCAAGGTCAGTGTGGAAGGTTGCTGGGTAGCTAGGCAATACCATAAGGATGCATAATGATTGATGTAAATTTCCCTTCAGTTAAATATCAGGCACAAAATATTTGTATCAATGCTTTTCTAAGAGAAACAGGAATGTTTCAAAACTGCAAGCCACTAAGTCAGAGAATTCCTTCTATAGTCTTTACTATGACTTGAGCAAAAGTATAATATAGGTAGTTTATGATCATTAAATACTTAACCCTGGAAAAACTACCAGCAAGGATTGAGAGTTAAACAGTTCTACAAAGTTAACACTCACTATGGCTTATGTTGTTAATACATTATTAATACCTGGTGAAGTCAGCAACTGTAAATTTTTTATATAAAATCTCAGGATTTCTGTATACATTAGCCGGAGTATAGTTTTTGCCACAGAGAACTTTCCAGAAGGTATTTCTTGACCGAGTTTAGAGTGAGCCCCTTCATTTGGTGCTCGGCAGAGTCGCGGAGGCTGACGGCTGTAAGTGCCGATTCAGCGCGGACTTGAAGAGCTCGGTTGTGCTCGGCTGGTTCAGAGAAGGTGGGCAGTAATTCACTCCACGGCCCACTGGGGGTCCGGCCTGGCTGCACATTACCATAAGAAAGCAAGCCCTGGCCCAGACCGGCATCTGGGTGTGGGGAGTGGGGACATGCCACTGCCCCCCATCCTCCATCGCACTCTCTCACCCTGCCGGATGATGGGAGAGAGCGCTGGGGCAAAACACAGAGAAGAAAAAGAGAAAGAGGGAAAGGGAGTGGGAGAGCGAGGGAGAGAGAGAGGGAATGGTAGTGTACTCCAGCATATTCCAGCCTATGGACCCCATACAAAGAGCAGAGCCCCCCCAAAGCACCTCCATGCTGATGGGGGGACACCATCTACCGTCTTATTCTGAATGGCTTGTGGTCCAGCAGGTTTAAGAAACAAAGAGCCCTTCTGATGCAGGGATCCTGCTGCATTGTGGGTAACAGGTGCACACTGGCCTCCCTGAAATATATCCAGGAGAGACATTGTAATGAAGGTCTGCATGGATGCTGGTCAGATTCTGTGTGTTTTGTTGACCCCTACTTGTGCGAAAGGCATCGCCTCTTCCCCTGAGATGATGCTATCCAAAACAATGCATCCCGAAGTGACTCACATGCCCGAAAATGGATCTCAGAGACTCTCTTGGCCTGGCGCTCCACTGTCAGCCATGGCTGGCCACGGGGTTGAGAGTGTGACCCAAGCGTCCTCGGAAGTGGCCGGAACGGCGGGAACGTGGCCAGCCGCCAGGACAGAGGCCACTTTCCCACACCATGGCGCTCGGCCGCCTTGGGAATGGGGGGGGGATGTTATGTGCGAGTGGATTCCCAAGCGAGGCCCTCGGGGGCCGCGTTTAGCCACTAGGTTACAAGCCAGAACAGTTTCTGAGGGCCGTCCCTCTTTTCCCATCGCAGGAACTTCTTCCCAGCCATTTAGATCAGTGTTTCCCAACCCGGTCCTCGGGACCCCCAGACGGTCCGTGTTTTTGCTTCTTCCCAGCTCCCTGCCTGGCAGCCTACATTTTTTCCTGCCCAGTAGGGAGCTGGGAGAGAGCTAAAATGTGGACTGTCTGGAGGTGGATCTAGTGAGAAGCAGCCGTGGTCTGCAGCCCTGATCCCGAGCAGAGTGTTTACATTCTTGCTTTACGCTGCTGCACAGTTACCCGGCCACACGATTTCCTCCGAGTAAATCAGGTGGCTGTACTGGCCTGCAGATGGGAGGGAAGTTGGCGTAAATCGAGGATAATACCGCTGCGATCTGATTAGAAAAAAGAGTGGTGTGGGGGGTGAGGGTCCGAGATAGTACTAGAAAGCATTTTCCCTCCTTTCGAAGCTTAATGATTAATGTCTCGCAGATTGTTCCCATTTCGCGTTGCTCTCGCCTCCAATGACATTGCACACAGTACTTCACTCTGGGTTTTATGTTTTGAGCTAAGCAGAATTTATTTAAAAAAAAAAAAAAAAAAACAAAAAAAAAAGAAGCACAGGATTTAAAGAGTAAGCTGATATGCATGTTTGACCAGTCCAAAGGAGAGGCCCCTTGCTGCCGTCGGGCCATTATCAGGCAGCCCTGCTGTGAGACGCGGGTTTTAAGAAACACGGCGCGTGCAGCCACAGCCCGGAATCTTCGAAGCGTGTCAACAGGCAGGGTATTGTGCAGCCTCCCGGACCACAAGTGGCCTGTTGTCTTTGCGGACAGACTAAAAGAAAACACTGTGGCCGGCCAATCAGCACGGACCGGTCGCTCCTACACCCTGCACACAGAGTACACACGTGTCACTCACCCAGCATACACGCGGGTAATAACTCCTGCAGCAAAGCTGTCATTTTCCCCATTTCAGATGTCTGACTTGGAGGTGTTTATCTGGCAAATTGAGTACGTTTTCCTAGGAGCCTAATTCTTTTTTATTTGCCTCATTTTTCTCAAATGCCGACGGCCCCTTTTCCGAACACATGCGTGGTGTTTTCACTGACAGCTTTGCAGCCGCTCTGACGCAGGCATACGCTCAGGGGCGTGCGCTGGACACTTATGGCACGTCCTCCGGGCTCCACCTCAGCCACGAAACCTGCGACCGTATCTCACAGACTTTAAATTCACAAACCAGCTTAACGTTTATAGGCTGAAAGTATGTTTCAGGGCAGCTTGTCACGTCCAGCCCCCCCCCATTCAGGGGGGGAGTCACGTAAATGAGTGAAACCGCACAGTAACCTCTCCGCAGTCTGGCACTGAGCCGTCTGTTACACCATAAACAAAAGCAAACAGCCCCCCCCCCCCCCCCATGCCCCCTCGAGCTATCTGAGGCTGATAAGGTTGTGGAGACAGACTCTGCCCCCTGCCACCATGAACTCCCCCAGATCTCTAACGAGAATCAAGTGACAGCAAACAGAGAATCCATCAGGCAGTTTCTGTGGAGTGACAGGACTCCCTTGGAAGCGCTGAAGGTCCTGATGGCTCCTTGGCGGGCAGAGCCACTCGCAGCTGAGGGCTGCCTGTACAGTCCCAGAGAGTACTTACTTCTGCTGGGCTGAGCGCTGGCTCTCAGTGACTCCGGCAGAATCCTGGCTGTCGATCCACGGAATGAACAGTGTCCGGAGCGAGTGAATCCTGTCTGAGGTACGCGGCGCGCCGGGCAGGAAAATCACTGGGAAGCTGGGAGAGCCTTTGCCGGAATGAGCCCGCTCGCTCTGCCTCACGCGCACTGTTTCCCCCTGCGCTCCACAGCACCTCCCACTTCAGTGACAGAGTCAAACGAAAAAGGAGCAAATCCCTGGAGCTGAGGGGGGGGGGGGGGGGGGAGTCCTCCCAAACTCGGCAAGTAGCAGCCCGACCCCCACCCCACAAAATGGAGATAAACAGCACTACAGTGCATACTACAGTGCGTACTACAGTGCGTACTACAGTGCTTACTACAGTGCGTACTACAGTGCATACCTGTTACCAATGCTTACAGCCTGGGAGGAGACCATATGATTTTCAGATGCAAAACATACTGGGCATATGGTCCTCATTTGGGGGGGATTTATTACATTTTAAATGGAATACTCCTCAAGTTGACACGTGAAGTACTGACTAAGTACAGCTTCCAAAACACATGCTGAGAAAAAGTTTGGAATTGCCAGAATTCCTACACTGACTGCTACAAAGCTGTGGCCTGACCCTCATAATAACAACAGATTAACACAGCCTGATTAAACAAATCACACACAAACCAAAGTACATTTTCTGTCTCTCTGAACACACTTTAAACATCAGAGTCTGGAAAAAGTAAGATGATCAGACCACATTTTAGGAGCAATCAAAACAGGAATCCATGGCAATTCCAGGGGGTTCACAGACATTTACCCACCACAGTACAGCATGAAAACTCCGGAGTAAAAAACATCCATCTGCCAAAGAAATTTCCAGACACAATCCCTGTAAACAACTTGAAACCGATCGACCCATATGTAGCACAGAAGGACTGTGGCTCGAGTCCAATGCCCATCACAGGATACTCAGGACCGCGTAAAAAAGAGGACCCCAGGCTGGAACCTATGGGGCGCCCAAACAGGAAGAGGCGGAGTCATGGATTTCTATACCCAATGACGTTAGAAAAACGTCACCTTAGACCAGCAGTGACAGTTCATCAGTTTAATAGTGCAGTTTACTATTGCAGGGGTGTGTTGCGCTGGGATTATATCCAGTCACATTACGTGGGAATAGCCAGCTCCTGAACAAAGGCAATTACCGCAGTTGGTGTGTCCCAGCCCAGCCAATAAAATGCCGAATTTCTAATCTTGTGTAATCCACCTCCGTCTGATGTGTTTTGGCCCAGAGTGAACAGGAACAATGGGGACGTCACGGGTAATCAGCGAATGGCAGCAGCCTTGGCAGAGACCCACGGGTGGATCTATAGAAGCAGTGGGGCGAGTATTTACATTGCCCCCTGAGTCTCCTCCCCCATCCCCCCAACACGCCCAGCCAGCTTAAGAAATCCAGGATGACACAGAGCAGTGCTGGCGAAATGCAAGCACAAGAGTGACATCTCACTTCTCAAGATATCCAACAGAACGCTACGGCACCTTAAACCAAATCTCTCCATTTCATTCCAAAGCCCCTTAGGAACTGGCAGCCAGTGAGAGTCAACAAAGAGGGCAGGCAGAGACGCAGCAGTGCTGACGTCCCGCAGGAGAGGAGAGGGGGTGTACTTTAAGGTGTACTGCAGCAAAGGCACACATGTTATTCTGAGCAGAATCTCGCCACGGTAGCCTTGCCGGGACATGCCGGTATTTTAGTGAACAAAGCGTGCAAGGAAAACAGCAGCGATGGGGTTTTCTGCACGTCGATGTCGAAAGCACATCTGACAGCCCCATCCGTGTCGCTGTGGCACGTCATCTCGCTGTCCCGTCTCACAGAAGGGGTGTATATTTTTTTTGTAATCTTGGCCCAGTGCCAGTCAGCGACTGATGTGGCGTGACTCCGCCGCAGACGGGCTGGAGTGGGCCTCGCTCTGCGCGGCCGTCTGTCGTCTGGAAAGCGACGGGCTCCGGTGGAAATTGCTGTGCGCAGTTGGGCGGCCCGTCATGAGATCCCTGTGCCGCCTCTCGCTTTTATCCCCTAAAGTAATTTGAGGATTCACTTCTCAAGGATGTTCGAAAGTCAAGCACTGGACAGGAGGACGGGGGGGTAACATGGGTTTGGAACAGTTACCCGCCCCAACTTAACTTTCCACCATTAAAATGAAATAGGATAATTTGAATGCATTAATAAATTATTAAAAAAAAAATTAAATGTCAAACAAAACTACACCCACAATATATCACTCAGCACCGCAATCTATTCACCGCAAGCAGCTTGGAGTACAGGGGACAACCTGCAGGGGTCACAGGGTGTCACAGAGCTGACACTCACACATTTTGGGGAACTCCCAACTGGGGCACCCGGAATGAACCCGCACAAACACAGAGGGAAAATGCAAAATGCACAATCGTAAAGATTTAGCAGAGCACCAGACCCATGAAAACCTTTGCATAACGAATGAACATAAATTACATTGTTTATCCAGCAGATAAACATTTTCCGAGCTTTGTAAATTAAAGTCAAACGTTTCTGATCTATTTAACACTCACTTAATGGCACTAATATCTTTGGAAGTGAACCCACAAGGTTATGATAATAAAAAGTACATCTTTACATACAATTCAAGCATGCTGTCAAATTCCAGCCTGTCTCTGTTAAACTGCAAGACTGCAAGCTTTAAAAGCTTGTGGATTACTGCATCTCCGTATGATACAAATTCATCCTTAAACAGTCTGCAGTAATGAAATACAGTGCTCACCAAACTACCTGATATATTCTAATCTTTGGCATCATTTTAGTACTTAGGCATGGTTTTCAGGATAAGTGGCACTACAATAAGCCTCCTGATTGAACTGCTGATTCAGCAGCCAAGGTGATGAGTTTTGCACCCCCTACAGGTGAAAACGGTGGCTTTATTCTTCCTGCCAGATTTCTTTACTTCAGACACTGTTGCTGACAACATCGGGTCGAGGGGACGGGGTGCAAGATATCTGCAAAATCAGAAGAGAGTTCCTACTGCAGTAACAAAAAAGGAATGAGTCTCCTGACCCTTTGCACCCACATAAATCTGCAGTGATTTTGGACATGAAATCGAAAGGCATCGGCTTTTATCTACAGGTGCTTCAGTTTTTTTTTTGATGGCTATCTGAGCTGTTAGTACAGCTGGGATCTGCAGCATCCCGCTGTTGGGGAGAACTCCAGTCTGTCTTCAAGGACACTGGCAGTTGGCAACAAAACAGACATCAGTTCAGTTCAAAGACTAACCTGAAGCAGAAATGATCCATTGCTAACTGTGTTGACGTGCGATTTTATTTCACTTTGGGATTCATTAATTGCTTTTTGGCAGTCATTTTGAGGATTTCCATTAACTATGATAAGTGAAGCCTGTTATGCCTAAAATCAATAGCTTTTCAGCTGTAATAAGTGTCATTTGAAATCCCCGCCCTTTTTTACGTGTGGGTTTATAGATGTCAGTAGTAAGGTGGATGACAGGCGCTAACTAGCATTTAGCCAAAGGACATGAGGTTTGGGAGGCAGCAAATCCGATTCACCTGATGAGGACAGACCTCTGCTGTCAGACTGCGCTCTTATGCATCGTGCTCAGCCCAGCTGTTGGCGTTATCCCCGCCCGACGTGCCTGATGGCGTTTTCAGAAGAGCTGAACCCATACAGAGAGAGACGTGTTGTTTTGCAACAGCAGAAAGACCGAGTGCATCATCAACGGAACAGGAACGCTCAGTTTGCTGTGTTTATCTGTGGCGTTTTTGTGCAATAAACTCATACTTTCTAAAAAGGCAAACAAAACTTCAAGAGCAAGAAAAAAAATGTCAGAAAGACTAACAGCCTCTTAAAATGGTATCAAAAGAAGAGGAGATGTTCAGCATAGAGTAAACCCAGCAGACAGACATTTCTCTGCCTTTTTCTTCTCTGTTCAGATTCTCAAGGGTCCATGGGTTCCCAATGCGATGGTGTTTTTGGGGCTTTTCTCCCCCCGTCCCCAAGAAAGCGGCATGCTGCAGCTCGATCGATCCCAGCCCCGCACCTTATCTGAAGCGGTGTAACCCCTCACTTAAAATGACCTTCACCACCATCCTGCCTCTACAAAACGAAAGTTGTGGAGGGGTGTGACTCGCCGTAGAAAATTCTCTGCTCCTCATGATCTTCCAGAAGTTTCTATTTCTCAGTGACCCATTTGTTTATACACAGGCTATGCAAAGGTCAGCGATTCATGTACTTTTTTGTTCCAGCACGAGGCATATTCCGAATAGCGAAAACCCCATGACGATTCTAAAGATCTGGCAGATACCCCAAGATATTTACTAGCCAGTCACATGATCCTCAGACCGAATCCGCTCCTCTGCTATTCATCACACGCCTCTGTCGACGAGGCTCATCTGATTCATGAGCAGTCAGTCTGCCCTGTGAACACCAGGGCTTACGGGGGGGGTAGCCTGCCCGCATCCAGGCCAGTGCTAAAAAAACGCACTTTACACGCTTGGAAGCTCTACACGGCTTTTGCCGTGACGTCGTGCGGACAGATGGCTCGCTGGCTTCGGCACGGCGGAACCTTAGCATTCAAGCGTCATGTCGGGGGAGAGTAATTCACTTTGCTGCACGCCATTTGACATATGACGTCTATATCAAAGGCCAGAGTGATGCCCCGCCCCTCTCCCCGATGGCGTGCGATTGAGCTCGCATATCTGCTCCTGTATGGCAAGTAAGGAGCCAAACAATACTAGCGTCAGCTTAAATCCCCCCAGTCACAGATGCTGGTAATAAATACAACAGGATATATCGGCAATAATGGAGTCATGTGGTGTGGGTGGGGGTTTTAAGCTAGGTGTTGCCACAGATCTGAATGAACAGATGTTGAAATCAGCTATTTAAAGCCACTGAGATACTGACACAGGTAATTCATGTTTAGCGTGTTTTACTTAGCGTGGTCAAGTGAGACCGTGTCTCCATGGAGCTATTTACTAATTTCACTTAGTGTAGCGCTAGTGTTGCACTTAATGGAAAGGGGTGAGTGTAGGGGGGGCGGGGGTTGAAGGGGTGAAAGTTCAGAGGTCGTGAGGGCAGCAGCAAGTAGCAGCTGTTGTTAAACGTGGATGTACATCACAGGAGCCAGATCTCTAGGGGCTTCAAATAGGCCAATTAACTGGCTGCAGTTAATTGACTGGTGCTTCCTTTGAGTGCAATAAACGCAGATTTACATTCCTTAAAAAAAGAAAAACACATGGATGGAGAGTTAATAAGACTTTGAGTTCAAGAAAATGGATTCAGCATTATCCTTATTGCGGTGGCGTGTTATGTCTGCATTAAAACTGCGGCCCCCCCTTTGTCTGCATCCCAATCAGCACAGAGGCGGCATCAGAGAGACTTTGGCTGCAGCACCGCCGGACGAGTCGCAACAAATCTGCCGTCATTTTAAGAACCATGTGTTTTTCTAAAAAAAACTGAAGATAAAACGGATGCAGGATACTTTAAGAGCTTCAAATAACCGGGGGAATCGTGCTTAACTGAATTACACTTAGCAGGCGGTTGTTATGTTAGGGTTTTACGACTGGGACAAACACTGGGTCTCCTCAGTAAAGGCTTTTCGAGCAATTGCCGTAATCCTGCACGTAATTCCATCCGAATTGAGCAAGATTGGACAAACCCATATCTACTAGGAATGCCTGAAGCCATTAACCACGCAGGTCCACAGGATCGACCCTGAGACGGAACGGCTCAGCTTAAATGCTACGCACACATACAACAGAACCTCCAGCAGCAAATGCAGCCTTTTAAATGACTGAGCTAGAGCCAATAAGGGTCAAATTTCATGGTTGCTTGACACCACCAGCTTCCCGAAAGAAAAAGGGCAGGCAGTTTCCCTTTGAGATCCCAGCCATGAAAAACTATCACTATCATTGTAGACAAATAACTATGGCAGTTACGCCATCTTCTCTTATAATAGTAATCATACACAGAGGTGGAGAGTTCAGGACCAGAAAGAAAAACTCCAGACTAAGATTTTGTTTCAACCAACCAGTTGAGCATAAAAATGTCACAGTCACACAGTACTCAGCTGGTTGGTATTGGATTTTTACTTTCTGGACCTGAACTATCCACCTCTGCTCTTGACTAATTTGCATTAAAATGCACCACACATTTTCCACATAATGCCAAACTGAGTTACACAACCCAAGTCTTTAGGCTTCCCTCTAAATCCAGACAATGTTGGCTGGCTGCCCACTAACACTAACGACTGAAATGCGATACATCACGCAAATCTGTGGCAAATGAAAGGCGAGATGAAAGGAAATTGGAATTATGCTTCCAAATTCATTTGTACAATTGATTTCTGTGGTTATATAGTAACTCCAGTGTTCAGTGAGTGTGGCTTTGTGTGCTCCGGATTACAGGTGAAAGAAAACTTACCTGTTTTCTTAATTTGTTTGAATCAATAAAATCTTAAATTAACAATGATGTTTTTTGTGTAGTTGCTTTATGTAATACAATTCCGTCTAAATAACAAATGAGTACTGAAGCCATTGCTTTCCTGGTGTGAGTGCTTGTTTTATTAATACTTCTGAGCCCAAGAGCACTAGTTGGAAGGAGTGCGTAATGAATCAATGCATTCATTTTAAAAACAATGTAATGCAAAAGCAATTTGCAGAAAAGCATCCAGTTGCAATCCGGTTACTTTAGTTCTTATTTACAATGGTTCATATACATGGAGAGGAAAATGAAAGGAAATTTACATGACAGTAGACAAAAATGTACCATTCACTTGTGCAATGCAAATAATATCGGATAAAATCGGGTTTATGTTTGCCAGTTGCTGCTGTAACGGTGGAGGAGAACGTCAGATTTCTGCATCTTCAGTAGAAAGTGGGCACGCTCCTTTGGGCACAGAGGCATGCGTGGGTGTGTCTGTGTGTGGGTTTGCATAGATCACATTTGAGGACCAAATTGTCCCCAAAGTGTAGTGAAACTTGAAATCTACCTACTTTTGGGGACATCTTTTGAGGTCCCCATTTGGATAACCTCAGATTTATAAAAATCTGTGAATTCAATCAAAAAAGTAAAAATGCCAAAAGTCTTGTATTTGGGTTGGTTACTTATGGTTAAGGTTAGGGATGGGTAGGGG
>JAODLC010000021.1:9659832-9676194 GCA_026781145.1 Hippopotamyrus pictus
GCATAATGGCAGAAGAGGCTGACTGTACCACCTTTCTTAAGCAGACAAGATTTAACAAGCCTCAGAAGTCTGTTCCTCGTGGGATTTTATTCAAATTGGAGTGGCACGTGACGTAGGGTGACGTTCACAACTAAATCTGAAGTGTACGTCACAACTTATTTTAAAAACCCTGAGACGCTCAAAAGGGGTTTAAATATTTAATACTGGGCCCAAAGCTTTTACTTTGAACAGCAATCGTATGACGAGGCAATGTTAAAGTATGTAAGAAGGCAGCAACCTTAAATATAATGCTTTTTTTAGGAGATACAAGAGACTTTCTGTTATTTGACCTTCGCTGGCAAAATATATTAACATCTAATCCTGCTACAACATGGGATAGCTTCCTGTGCTGTGGCCACATTGCCAGCTGTCCTTCAGCCATAAATACCCTACTTTTTAGCCTTGATTGAAGACTAAATCATGGGCGCCATGACAGGAAGTGACATATCTAAAGACAACACAGGGGTCAAGTTCCCAGGCTGTTTAAATCATAAAGCTATTAGCTCGGCTTGTTTATCTAAGTCAACATGACCGACTTCAAACACTAATAATCGCATAGATTAGTCAGCTGCCTCTATAACATGTTATACGACAGTGTCCATCTTTTATACACTGGGGTGTTGCATTTTTCATCCTACAGTCATTACTGCTTTTTTAGCCTTAAGTCAACATTTGTTTCCCTTGAAAATAGGCCTGAATTTAACAAGCTCCAATTGCAATGGAGTATTGTTTTGACTTCAAACATGTATCATTTTATTAGTTTATCTGAGGGTGTAAGACCAGGCCACACTAATTTGTACTGGTTCAGAGAACTGTGTTTTTAAGGAGATATGTGATGAAAGATTCTTATTTTTCTAGGGTTTAAAGAAGATCAAGAGTATAGTTAGTATGAATGCACTTTCTATCATGCTATTAACTGGCTACTATTGCTTTAATGAATGACAGCACATGTCCTCAGGGATTCACGATTTAATACCAACAAGCTCATACTGAGGCAACAAGAGAAAACTGGAGGTCACGCTTCATGTGACCCATGAAGAAAGGAGGTCACACGTCTGTGTCTAGTATGGACTTATCTAGTACGGAAATATCTTGCTTTACACATGTTTTAGTGGTAGCTATTGGAATTTAAAAAGGGAAGTTTCTCCTAAGACAATAATATTCCACTTTAAAACATCTAGTACAGCTCACAACCAAGTGCTCCAGACATTCCATTCACATACTGTTAGCCACGGCCAACCTTTAGCAATCCTCCAAGGCATCAAATGCGGTAACTACTGAGCAGTTTTACAGTTTATATGTAAATATTGGGAAGAACGCAATGTATAGTACAATATAGCAGTGCTGAATTGAGATTCACAAGTACTTCGATCACACTTCTACTCAAAGGTCAAATAACAGCATTTACTTGTTGCCAAAAACAGTTTGTACATATTGAAATTCACACAAGACTTTGGTGTTATCACATGGCTGTTTTGTGCATTTGATGGAAGCCATCCAGGTTCTTGCGAGTCTGCTGTAAAAACTGTTTAGGAGAGCATCTATGTTACTTCTTACACAATGCCACCAAGACTTTCACCATCACCCGCCACATCCCACAGTACCACCAAGATCTTCATCACCCCTCATCCCACACTGCCACCAAGATGTTCATCATCACCACACATACCCCACACTGCTGCCAAGACCTTCTTCATCACCCCCCACACCCTACAGTACCACCAAGATCTTCATCATCACCCCCCACACCTCACAGTACCACCAAGACCTTCATCATCAAACCCCACACTGCCACCAAGACGTTCATCATCACCACACAAACCCCACACTGCTACCAAGACCTTCTTCATCACCCCCATACCCCACAGTGCCACCAAGATCTTCATCATCACCCCCCACACCCCACAGTACCACCAAGACCTTCATCATCAAACCCCACACTACCACCAAGACCTTCATCGTCACACCCCACAGTACCACCAAGACCCCACAGTACCACTACACTAATTTGTGTCCCATTAATCACCCTACCTAGCAAGACTATTCTTGTGGCTGATCACTGAGCTTCCGTTACACCACCTTCTTCTGCCCTGATGTATCATTCCATGTTCCCTTGGCAACACCAAGTGTTCTCACCTCCAATCCCTCGGTGCTTTTAGCCCCCTGAGTCGCTCTGAGTTTGTCTTCTCAGACCGAGCCAAAAGGGCCACCGGATCACCTTTCCAGGAGACTAATACCTGCTTCACCACAAGAAGGGGAAAGTCCATGCAATTACTCACAGGAAAGTTCAACCTGACCTTGGTGTTCTTAATGAAACCCACTTTAAAGGGCCCAAGTTTACTACAAGGAGATTAGTTTACATCTTGGGGTTTACACAGACAGGCTTCACAGCAGTCTCTTCACAGACCTCTGTCACTGCTAGTTCTCCTGATGGAGACACTTCTAAAAGTTTCTCTGTGCTTGTATGTATGTTTACAAGGAAAGACCCCATAGCCATAGCTCAGATGGGCAGCCGTAACTACACCAAAATCCAAATGTTGAAGCTGATGTTCCATTTTTTAGGGGAATGCAATAGATGCGTTTCCGTTTTCTGCCGATGCCGGTTTCCCCCGAATCTGCAGGGAACATCCTTATTTGCTTCTCACTAGGGAATCCTATCTCAATCCCACTACACAAAAAATTGTGTAATGGTGGGGGGAGGGGGGGGGGCTTCTGATTGTGACACTGAGCAGCGGGGTACAGACGAGTGAAAGACCATGAATTCACAACAGCAGGCTGGATGCATCGCTGACGGCACGCCCCGCTGACCGGAGACACACATAATGGAACCGAGGAGAAGAAATGGGCCAGCCGGAAAATGGCACTTGAGTGTGTGTGATGCTTGTTCAATTACCAAGGATGCCCACACGGCACCAATCAGGGCTAAAAAAGCATGCAAACACACACATGCACACGCACGCATACATAAGTGTACACATGCACACACACGCGAGCACACAAATACACACACACAGCTTTGTAATTATATCTTTGTGAGGACTCTCCATTCATTTCTATGGAGAAAATCCAAACATGACAACCTTTACCCCTACCCCGCCCTAACCATAACCATAAGTAATCAAACAAAAGATTTTCAGCATTTTTAGTTTGACTGCATTCACAGATCTTTGTGGGGACCTGAAAAATGGTTTTTATTACATTTTAGGGGATATTTTTGGCAGTTTTAATTTTTTGATTGCACAGATTTTTCTAAAATTGCATCTCTCCTTGTGGGAATTGAAAGGGTGGCCCCTACAACGTCAAAACAATCGTTTTTTTTTTTTTTTATCACATTCCACAATGTAAAATATACATAGCACACACACACAGACTCACGGCTCCCAGCCAAAGAAGTACCTGCTGTGCTCGTTCATGCACTCAATGATATTTCCCAGCATGCCACCCACAATGGGAGTCGGTCAATTTGTCACATGATTGAAATTTTCTGGAACGCTGCATTTTATTAATAAGGAATAACTGTGGCAGCGAGGGTGATCAAACGGCATTAGATGTGTGGGGAGGCATGAGAGCACAGAAAACCAGCAAAAACAAAATTCCCCCTTAGCATTCAGAAGGATTCCGCTTCTTTCAGGAAACACAACGCTGCTAAGTTTCTCTTTGGGGTAGCCTAGACCTCAAGTTCACGTCCGACAAACCAGCCTGCTGTTTTGAGCAGGAGAGGCCCGGTTCTCTGAGTGCAAACGTGTCATTAATAACTGTCAAACGGCGTGCGATAGACCAGCCCAAAGGAATGCATCTTAAACAAAACACAAGCACATAACTCTCAATACACTACAAAGATGAACTTAACTTCTTACATGTTTCATGTGCAAGCTTTTTTACACAACTAAATACCATCCAAACAATAAAACAGAGAACCAATTGCTGACAGAAGCTTAACCAATCAGGTGCGGTGCTTTGTCACGCTCTGGATAAGCAGCTAGCCCCACTGTACTCTCATGTTTTGTATCAGACATAAAGGGCAAATCTCAACCGAGCCGTCATGTCATTCTGCTTTACCTTCAACTAGCAGATTTAAACAAAACTTGCTGCTATTACTCGCTTCAATTTGCCCACCCCCCCCCCACCATACACTCATAATGTCACACATGCGGGAAAAGACCAGTCATAGCGGATTAAGGCCAAAGTGTGACGGGGCATAACACGGCCATCGGTCGGGGGCCTGTCAGAGCCGATTGCAATTAGCCAGGGGCCAGCGGGAAGCTTTCCGGCCCTGTCCATCACCGAAACAGCGGCACCCGTACTATCCTTTGCCTAGATTTAGACTGCGGCCCCTTGCTCTACTGAAAGGCATTGGATTGGCTAGCTGGGCTGCCACCTGCTGGCATTCAGGCCACCGGAAGGACTGCCCATGCAGCGTTGCCATGCCACGGGGACCACAGCCAAGGCGCCCCGACCTAATTAAAGACCATATAGTGACGCACCGGGGCCAAAATGGGGCTTCCTCAGGACTGTGGGGGGTTCTTTCTGAAAGGAGTGTTGTTTGAGTCAGGAACTCAACACACTTTTTTTGTGAGCATCTGACTCAGCATGTCACTGGAAGACAGGATGGGGGCAGCTTCTCTCAGACGAGGCCCAGCGTATATTACGGCCCTTTGACCAAAAGCAGAGCTGCTGCAAAGAATGACCATGAAGATCAGATGTGCTTGGTATTCTATGGGAGAAGGCGGTGCGAATGGGATGCTTCCTGGATGCAGTGCAGGTTACCCACATAGCACAGTTCACTGAACGCTGTTTCACATAGTGGATCCTCTGCACTCTTAGTCTGAACTGTATGTATGTAAATACGAATGATTAATCAGCTTGGAGGTAAACTCAACACTTTTCCCTAAACAATAAGAGGGCATGTTCTGTCAGGTCATAGGGTGGGGTTTTAACTTTAACTGCAGCCATCCAGCAGCACGGTTACAAAGTCAAAAGACCAGGCAAATTGATGTAGCAAAATCAGAGTGCAGCTACCACATTACAGTAATACCACACCCTCCCCACCCTTGGCTGCTGGTTTGACAATGTGCCATAGGGCAGCCATTAATGTGTGATCTGGCATCTGGCAGTGTTTCTCTATATCTCACTTATGTAACTCCATCCAGAATGGGTCGAGTCACAGAACCGGCACAGCAGCGCTCAGACATAGGCGCAGCCAGCTTGACGTCGCTGATCTAGGGGGCAGTCAGTATGCAACCCAGCGGAACGCATCAGCGCTCCGGGTCCTCAGAGCCCCAGAGTGTGCGCTGACGCGTGGCGTTGATGCGCGGCGCTGACACGTGCCCAGCCAGCTCCTTATGGCCGTGCATCTGCTGCTGTGGCCGCCGTTTCCCCGGTGGAGCATCTGGGCCCAAGAAGCGATTAAAATCAGCCTCATTAGCCAAGCTGGCAGGGGGAGAATGAATTAGAAAGGGATGTTGAAAGAAGAGCTCTCTTTCATACATCCAGGCAGACCAGGAGAGAACAAGTGTCAATAAACAAAGTGCATTTCACAGCATTGTGCCTTTATTGTCCTACTGTACAAATGTTGGCTGCAGGTTTGTTCCAAGAGGTCTGGCCTCAGGACAGCACTGCTGCAGGAGGTTTAGTTTGTTAAAAAACAAAAATGATGGTTATAATAAGTCTCCAGGTTACACTAACTAACCCAGGCACCCGTAACTCTTACCAGCATTGTGTTTAATGCATCTTCCAAAAGAAGACAGGCTTGTTGGCCATCTTCATCGATGGCTTATAGAAGGAGTGAGTAGAAATGTACCAGAAATACTTTGGGTCATGCAGAAGCATGCGAAAGATCTTCCAAAAGATGCGAGGCATCTGCTTTAATTCCTGTGTCAGAGGACTTCGGACACCGAGACACAGGGGAATACGCTGTAAGCCTGCTTCACCTTTCAAGCTTATGGACCAAATCAAATATGCCAGTGAGCAGTAAAATTCATGAAATATCTGAAAGGCAAGTAGAACAATATTGACAAGCTGCTAGTTCCAACAGAGAGTGAAAGTGATTTGTGACCCCTGGAAAAACGAAAGTGAAACAGAGTGGCTTGGAGTTTCGATAACAGTGTAAACAGCATGGTTGTTTGCTTAATGAGACCCAAACCAGCCCTGAGGCCTGGTGACTGTGAGAGCGTTGCCCTTCTGATGTGGTGATGGGAATCAGCCCTGAGGCCCGGTGACTGTGAGAATGCTGCCCTTCTGATGCGGTGAGGGGAATCAGCCCAGAGGCCCGGTGACTGTGAGAATGCTGCCTTTCAGAAATGGTGATGGGAATATGCCCTGAAGCCCAGTGACTGTGAGAGCGCTGCCTTTCTGGAGTGGTGATGGGAATCAGCCCTGAGGCCTGGTGACTGTGAGAGCGTTGCCTTTTTGATGCGGTGAGGGGAATCAGCCCTGACGCCCGGTGACTGTGAGAGCGTTGCTCTTCTGATGCGGTGAGGGGAATCAACCCTGAGGCCCGGTGACTGTGAGAACGTTGCCCTTCTGATGCGGTGAGGGGAATCAGCCCTGAGGCCCGGTGACTGTGAGAGTGTTGCCCTTCTGATGCGGTGAGGGAAATCAGCCCTGAGGCCCTGTGACTGTGAGAGCACTGCCTTTCTGATGCAGTGATGGGAATCAGCCCTGTGGCTGCATGCCTTGTAAAGCAAAATACATATAATAAATCTTGAAGGCAATATGTACCTTTTACCATAACACACTCCATATCAGCCAAAAGAACTCATAATTATAGGGCAAATTTGCGCTGCATTACAAATCTCTATCCATGAATTTCCCCAAATAGGTTTAGAATGTACAGGCACAGACGGAGCATGTTGTTTCTTGCACATTTGTCTCCTTGAGTGTTTTTGAGGTCAAAGCAAAATAGTCTGAAAAGCACAGCAGTTTCACTGCAACACTAAGTGCTTCAGAGCCATGACCTTTGGTGCGACCCAAGGGAAGAATGTTAAGGAGGATCTTTCCTACATGGTATGCCTCAACTCTGCTCTCGCTGACAAGCATCCCAATCCTATCTGAAGCATGAGGAGTTATTTCTCTCTCATGCTATTGTTGTCTTTGCAGCCATCTTAAAAAAAAACGAAAGAATCAGAATGATGAGATGCTGAGAGACTGAATGGAGATCTTACATCAGTAAATAGATGAATGCTGATTGGTGAAGCGGTAGCACTTGAGGGGACACAAATAATGTAGTATTATACTATTACATATGTATCAATTAACCACAAATTAAGTGTTAGTTACAAACTGATCTAATATTTGTTCATCAATAATGAATTGTCACTCATCTTTTTTCTCAAGTGAGTGTTATATTTGTTGCTATTCTTCTTCTGAATACAACTTCTTCTGAATATAACTTCTGAAGAAACCATTGAAGGAAGTACTGTAGGAACAAATAATGAATAACATATGTGAAATACTGATCTCATCTTTGTTCATTGTTAATGAATCATGATGCATCATTTATCCCAGTCAGTTACTGTATTTCTTACTATATCTGTTAATTTTGTAATTCTTAGTGAACTGCTGAAGGAACCACTAAAGGAACTATTAAGGAACGATTGAAGGAAGAAGTGATGAATAATACAAGTGAAATACTGATGTCATGTTTATTCATCATTAATGAGTCATGACACATCTTTCATCTTAAGTAGCAACTATATTTGTTCATGATTTGTACTTCAGTAGTAACTACTGAGTTACTACTAAGTATTTGTGTCCCCTCAAGTAAAGTGTTACCAGTTAAGCTAACATTAATTTATAAATGAATGATGGGGTGTAGACATTGAAAGGCTGAGTGTTTAGTGCTTATTAATGAGAGCCAGAGCCTTATGTTGCATTATCAATGGAAAATAAAGCTTAGTGTTAAAGGTCTGTTAGTGAAACGCTGGCATTGTATTAAGAATTTGTCAATGGAAGGCAAGGTTCAGTGTTATACAGTGATAAGCAAGAGGCTGCTCTCTGTGTTAGGTGGTCAGTTGGATGCAGGGATTAGTGTTAAGGGGTGATTAGTGAGAAGAAAGGTTTTGTAAAAAATGAATCAGGGTTTACTGTTAAGGGTTTGATAATGAGAAGCAGGGAATGCAATTTTGTAAGGTTAATATTTAACTTGAGCCTCCACTTGCCCAAAACGGTATATGGACACATAATAGAGTATCTCACAACTTTGGACATTACATTAACTTTTCTCCAAAACATTCTTGGATGAGAAGGTAGGGTCAGGCAGTGTCCCTGGAGTAAAGGGTTTTGTTCAAGGCCCTAATGGTAACACCACTCTGCCAAGCACAGGATTTGAACCAGCAACCATCTGATGACAGGCAGAGAATGCTAACCCTGAGAGCAACACACGTCCTACCACTGCTGCAGACCCAGCTAAATGGGCCATGAGATTTGAGTGTTCCTCTCCAACCACTCCAGAATGTATCGAATAAATGACTAAAGCTGGAAATTTAATGAGGGGATCAAGGTGAAATAGACAAACATTCCTTTATTTCATTGGATTTTGATCTGACTCCAAAGAGCAGGCATATGGTAAATGCTGTCAGCAGCTGAACGTTACAACCAAGCATGACTGTAAATGAGCATGACCGTGACTGCCGCCCTAATGGGGGAAGCGGACCTGCCAGTGCAGGCGTTATTCACTATTGCTCCACCCACATTCACATCGTTAGCAAAAACAAACATGCTTGGATTTGCAGAGTCAAGAGAATCCAAGAATCTAATACAGACTCTGAGCCCTCTGCTTATGCACATCACCTGGGGAAAGGGCGGCATATCTCCAAGGCTCCCAGACACTCAGCATGTTTTTGAAGTGCATTTAAGCTACAGTCTCATATCTACAAAATGTCAAGAAGAGGTCGGTGATGCTTCTGACGTGTAGATAGCTCAAAGGTCCTGCAAACCGGCCATTGATGTCAACTTTTAGATGTGCAGCGAAGATGAAAAACCCTGGATAAGGGGACAACAGCTGCATGTTGAGCTGGAGATTAATCCTGGGGGTCAGAATCCATGGTCCAAGCACAGCAACATGGTTCCTAAATCCCCTGTTTTATCAACAGGCTCAGATCAAGTTCTTTGGTTTAAGGGTGAATCATGGGGTGCTGCAGGATCGACGAGGGAACACAAATTCTCATGTGCCACCATTACAGAGCAATCTATTCAACAATAATGTCATACAAAAAGAAATCCGTGACTTCTCAAGGGTGAGTGACACTGAGCCTGAAATGAATTCAGCAGAGTTCATGAACGTGGACATACTTGTGATCATTACATTGTACACAGACTCTGTCATGCCCTGGATCATAAATGTCACATAGTATTATGATTCTCTTACATTACTCTGTTAATTTTAAGAATGGTATCCTACTAATGGACACTGCAGAATCCATGACATTCTCACAGCTGCTCTGCTCTGCATTTGCAATATAATTATTACTATTTTACTCAGATTAAAAACCACGGTAGCACTTTACTTGACGGGGTGCAAGAAGCTTCGTAACAACGTTGCTAGTCAAGTACAACTCATGAACAAATACAGAATTAAAGAAACTAAATAACTGTATGAAATATATGAATCATTATGACCGATTAATGATGGATGAACATGGGATCAGTAACTAACACTTACTGTAGTTACTGCTTAATTAGTACATGCTTAACTAGTACAAGTAAGTGTGTAATACTACATTATTTGTGGCCCATAAAGTAAAGTGTTACCAAAGCCACTTTTAGGTTGCATGGAGAAATGTAAGGGGAATTAAATAATTCAGGTTGAACAAAGAATCATGTTTTAAACATCAATAAACATGTACTGTAACTTGTAGGAAAACTTGGTCAGCATTTCAACTCTGAATTCAGGTTATAACATCATGCGCTGTCTTTGGGTGGGTCATTACGTGCAATTTTCAACTTGCACCTGAAAAGCTGTGGATACGGAGGCTGCCTGAAACGTGTGGGCGGAATTTGCATGTTTTTCCAAAGGGATATGATTCCAGTAAACCAGAACCTCAAAGCCATTTCCGCACGAGGGCACTTTGAATAGATGGTTCTGTTCTGTTACACCCTCCATATCTCAGGAGGGGTTCTGAGGCAGTGATGATTCCATACATGAAAGATATCGGACTAGTGTCTTTCCCAGGAGCTTACATCTTAGACAGTTTCTCAATCCAGTCCTCAGGGACGCCCAGATGGTCTACATTTTTGCTCCTTCCCGCTTCCTGCCTGACAATTCACATTTATGTTCCCAAAAATGTGGACTATATGGGGGTCAGTAAAAACTGGTTTGAGAAACACTGCTCTAAGAGATGTTTTACTCATGTTTAATGTCAAACGCTGAAAGGTGGAATATATCCGGTGAAAGTTCTTGTGTTCCCAGAGAGATGCAGGTTTTTCTTGTTCAACCCAAGCGGACATAAGCCGTGTCACAAATCTATGAAGAGCTTTTAACACATGCTTTGTTAGTGTTTAAACCAAGCTCCAAAGGTCAAACGTATAGTATTCTCAATGGTTTCTGAGGTCTCACAGATAGGTTTTCCTTGTCTTACTCACACAAGGATACAATCCACTCCAACAAGACACACCTTTAAACAGCATGCTTTGTGGACATCTGAACATCATTGATTTACTGGTCTGGGAGAGTCCTGATAATATACTTTTGGGGAAAAAATACTTCCAAATTGAGAAGGGAAAACATGACAATATAACACATGGGCATAGAAAACAGAATAACAGTCATTGTTCATTGTTAGTGACTGTTCGTGAATCACCAAAGGACAATGAGAAGCCTTTGATGGAGGCTGAAAGACTATTTAGACATCGCAAGAAAAATGCCCCAGAGAATATGCTGGGGATTTTTATCACACTCATAGAATCTGTAGATGTGGAGTGTGATCGTAGGATCTGTAGATATTCGTAGGATCTGAGTATGTAGAGTGTGTTCATAGAATCTGTAGATGTAGAGTGTGTTCGTAGGATCTGAGAGTGTAGAGTATGTTTGTAGGATCTGAGGATGTAGAGTGTGTTCATAGGATCTGAGGGTGTAGAGTGTTTTCGTAGGATCTGTA
This sequence comes from Hippopotamyrus pictus, assembly GCA_026781145.1. NCBI lineage: Eukaryota > Metazoa > Chordata > Actinopteri > Osteoglossiformes > Mormyridae > Hippopotamyrus > Hippopotamyrus pictus. The sequence goes on from JAODLC010000021.1 coordinate 9,670,968, forward strand.
GATGTAAAGTGTAATCATAGGATGTAGAGTGAAATGGGACTGTCACCATAGCTTTGCAGAACAGAAAGGGCACAGTCCTGGTTTTTAACAAGCAACTCATTTCCAACTGTAAGAAATGCTAAACATGAACTTAAACCTTGTTTGCTCTTAATTGCAACACCTTCAAATAAATGTTTTTCTACTAATTCGCTAGGTTATCCTGGTGAGCTGAAATTCTTGCAAACCACATGCCTTTGACTGCTGTCGTCTTCTTTGAAACTTAAACTATTCCACATAAGTGAATGTGAACCCCCTTTCTCCAAGTACAAACACAGCGTTACTGGGGTGGGAAAAATTTCCTTCTTCTTGCTTACCATCAATGGAAGGGTCCCCTCGAGTCTGCATCATTGCGTTCCTTTTTTTTCACCTTGTCACACACATTAGATTTGTTTTCAAATCTAGCTTTGTACAGTTTTTTATTTGATGTTGCTCAGTCCTGTCATCTGTTGATACAAATTTGTTGATGCAACGGATCTCCCTTCTAATGCAAATATGGCAGAATCATTGTCATGTGAGAATGATATTGCATACAGGTATGAATTCGAGATTGTGGTTTAAAAATGGCTAATTGTGCTGCCCTAATTCAGAATGGATTCATAGGATCTGTAGATGTCGATTGGGTAGCTAAATTCTAGATCGCTGTTTTGAAAACAATTTTATATGGATTTTAAGATAATCAATGGCTAAACAACTGGCCTGAACTAACTTAGTTAAAGGGGCTTATTTTTTTAAACCAAGCATGTAATGACCTTTACAGACGTGCTACGCATGTGGCGTGAATTAGAAGCCTGGTACTCGGGGAACCTGCTTGTGCTGCTGTTTTGTTTTGCTCAGCATGAGCGTGCGTTGGACCTGAGAGACGCCTCTCCCTGTGCCAGAGGGAGCCAGAAGGTATTCCCGTCACCTAAGGCTTTGCTGAAATCATGACGCTAGAAGCATGAAACTTTTAAAAATGAAGCAACAAAACAATGAGCAAATAGGTATATATTTAAACATAGGTTAGTCATCAGTTCTGTTAACCCTTATGTGTGTTTGGTTGGCAGAAAGAGACCTATAGCTACCACCCCCCACCCCGCATGTAAAATCCCTCCCAGCATCTCCCACAGTCCAGTTTCATGAACTGATGTCCCACAGTGTGTGACTGTGTGTCCCCTGTGATGGACAGGCGGACAGGCTCCCGCACCAGGGTGTTTCCCCATGATCTTACCTCAGTCTCCTAGGGAAATGTCCAAACTTAGTGCCACCCAATGCTGGACAAATGGTGACAGAGGATGGATGGATGGTTTGTATTATAGAATTGCTACAAATCAAGATGAGAAATGGTTAATAACAGAAGAGCCAATTCATACTGAGTCAGGTGCGTCATGTGATGATTGTGATGTGATATGGATATAAGCAGCTGGATGTCTCAGATCCTGAAGGCTATCACACCTTAACCTCAATTAGGTGTTTTTGTTCAGCTTTCTTCCATGTACCCAGCATGCATTTTAATATAGAATTAAACTAGAACAATAACTTAAATTGACTTAAATGTCTCAGTCATCTCAGTCTCATGATGCATTCTTTCTGGGCTGAAGGAACGCGTCATTTTTCTTAAACTTGCACCGCATGTCAGTTTCTGTGACATATGATATCAGTGCAGGACCAGGGAGAGTGACATGTTGAGAGAAGAGAGAAAGCGGAGGGGTGGAGGCGGTCAGGGCTGAGATGAAAGAGGGGAGGCAGAAACAAAGGGGGAGACTCAGCAGCTGGAGCACAGTCATCTCCATCATCGTGCGCCGATTCGAGTCGGGATGGCTGCCTGCCAGGAATGGTGTTGTAGCTACCTTTGTGGAGGGTACAGCTCATCTCGCTTTCATGCTGGGTCAGAACACGGAGGGATAAAGTAACAGGAGGCCATTTAGGTCCCACCCCCGGATATGACAAACAGGGCATGAGGCAGGCTGAGCAGTTAATCAAAAATGAGCTTTGAAGATACCACATCAAAGTTCACGTGGACAAGGAACATTCCAGTTCGCCTCAGGAGCCTCTCAGGGTCCATCGCTTCAGGCGCAGATGTCCGGGTTCCGGAGGGGTCATGGTGCCATTTACTGGGGCGGCTCCCGTGCGTGACGTCCTCACCTACTGCTGCCTCCGCCGCAAAAGCGTGGATCTGCCTTAAGGGGAGAGTAGGGGGGAGGAAAACAGAGAAACATCTGGGAGGATTAGGTTGCGCCCCGACAGCTGCAGAATGAGCTACATTATCCACGTGGAAATGTGCCTCACACACAACAGCAGCCGCCGCGTCTTATTACACTCAGTACAGCGTGTCCTGCTCTGTACTTACAGGAGTGACGGGTTCATGTGTGCATTGCTTTAGTTGACTGAGCTTTCTGTAGGATCAAGGGTTAGGTTAGGTTTCTCAGGAGGCATTAGGTGGTGTAACTGAGGTGGTGGACTGCTTCTTAATGGTGGACAGAACTTTCTGCAAGATAAATTCAGCTGTGGCCTTAACACTTGTATCTGCCCTGCTCACTTACCATCTAACACTCCTGCCTTCCTGGGCTGACTTACCTAACATTTGCAGCGATGCTATCAGCTTCTCACTGTCTGAACACACCTAATGTTAACATAAGAAATGCATGAATTACATTACAGAAAACGTCTGATTTTATGCTTGAAAAGCATTTAGCAGCAGTCAGTAGAATACTGTTGTAAGGCAGGGGATGGTTTATCATTTTCCAAGTTTGGATTCTGCATAACGGTGAGTAAAAGCTCAATAATTCAATACACCTGCTCAATACACGGACAAGTCTTGGCTACCACTGAGACTCAACCACTTTGTCCGTAAAAGGTAAATAAGACATGTACCAAGATAGAACCATTAAAAGGAAATAAACATTACTGGAATGACCCTGTGAACCAGCCGTCTCTGACTGAATTCACTGTATATATGGCTAGTGAGGGAGAAGATCCAGGCTTAGGTACTGTAATGTATCTGCTATCTTTCAGCTGAAGAACACTCCCCTTAGGACTGAAGAACACTCCCCTTAGGGCTGAAGGATACCCCCCTTAGGACTGAAGAACACTCCCCTTAGGGCTAAAGGATATCCCCCTTAGGACTGAAGGATACCCCGCTTAGGGCTGCATTCTGGGCAGCGTGAGGCTCAGTGAGCTAAGCCTCTGTGCCTGTGATCAGAAGCTCATCAGTTCTAGTCCGACACATCTGCGGGTCCTTGAGCAAGGCCCTTAACCCCCAGCTCCCTGGGTGCTTCTTTGGGCAGCTTACTCTCACCTCCAGAGAGCAAGTTAGGGGAGGCATAAAGAGAATTTCCCCACAGGGATCAATAAAGTATCAATTATTATTATCACTCTCCTAGGGCTAAAGGATACTCCCCTTAGGACTGAAGGATTCTTCCCTAAGAGCTAAAGAACTCCATTAGGGCTAAAGGATACTGCCCTTAGGGCTGAAGAACACTCCCCATGGGGATAAAGGATACTGTCTTTACAGCTGAAGAATATATAGAGTTAAAGAACACACGATTACTAATTAACTTAGCACCCCCAAAAAATGATGGCTTGCTGTGTATTGCAGACCTCAGAGTGCTAAAATCCCCATCTTTAATTGCTGTAGTCATTTAGCTCACGACATGCTTCTGAGCACTGTGATGCCGGTTACTCGCATAGCCCAGTCTGCTCACGCTGAGATTAGACACTGCTCCTCCAGACCTAAGGTGTGCAGTTCCCTCACAAGTGGCAGCATCCCAAAAACGCCTCATAAGAGCATAAACAACTCTCTGTCCAAACACATCCTTCCCTCCTGGCAAAGATTCTCCAGACGCAAGGCCTCAGTCGGGGCCAGACTCCACACGGTGGCCTGCAGCTGTGAGGGAGCCCTAGAAAGGCTTCCTCTGTGCGCTAAAGTTTAAAATAGACGGCATCATGATGTAGGAAAGGGCCTGTGGCCGTTTTCATTTTCATATGAATGTTCAACTTCAGTAACCATGAAGCTTTTGTCTTTATCTGAAGTCCATAATCAGTCGTGGGCTCTCCAGAACCATTTCCCACAGCTGAGTTTTACCTGCTATATATCTCACTGTGGGCACACCTCTGACATGATGCCTCACGTCATGTAATCCAATATGTTCACCTATCACAAAAGCTTGCCATCTCTTGAGTTTTTATTTTCCACGTTTAAATGTGCTGCTTAAAAACGACTCATTAAAAACGATATATTTAATGAAGAAAACTGGATTACAGCCAGCTTCTGTAGGCAAGCAAGACACCCTTGGGTTAAAGCACGTTGTCTCAAGGTACTACATCTATGAGGTTTTACAGTCCACATAAACAGACCCCTATTAAACGCTGGTTACATTTCCTATATTGACTTCTGAAGCAGGCACTGGTGCCAATGTCACATCATGTCATGATCATCAGAGTCTCTCTCAGCGGAGGTGGGCTTTCAGCTTCCAGTAATGCCAGCCTAAGACTGCGTTTGGCTCACATCAAGGAACTCACCGTGTTTAAGCACCATATGAGTGAAATAGCACCTCTAAGTATACAATTATTGTGTTCCTTATATTAAAAATTTAATTAGAGAGAGTACCTGTGGTAAGTTTATTTTCAAACGCTTCAGATTCACTGTAGGAGTAGATTTATTGCGCATGACCACTGCATCCCAGCTTGGTTTAGTTGAACAATGAAACAGCTGTTTACCCTGGGAGCATAAATCACATTTCATTACCATTCAGGTATCACAGACTCACATGAACCATAACAATGGAGAACGTCCTTGTTTTACCTTCACAGAAAGCTGTGATTAAACCTTAATCTTTATCTTAAAGGTAGAACCCTCAAAACAGCCGTGGCAGAAAATGGTGGATCCAGTTACACCACGCACGGCACACGCTCCGGTACTTGGCGCTGCCCTCGGGGCACAGCCCGTCCCATCACCTGACCTGGTAAAAAAAGCACTGGCAGGTTTCAGGCTCCAAACCTCAGACAGAATATTAAACATTTTGCCATCAGCACTGAACCATTTCATTAACATCCAGCAGATGCAAGGTACTTAATTACAGCTGTTTAAAAGTTTTAAAGTGCCCACAAAATAAATAATAATTACACAGGAAAACAAAAAAAAACTTTTCACGGATATCTTGGTATCCAATATCTGTTCTTACTCAATTTAAACATGCTGATTTCGAATATG
>JAODLC010000021.1:9676294-9727016 GCA_026781145.1 Hippopotamyrus pictus
GATTCGAAATCAGCATCAAAAACTGATTCAGAAAAAGTTAATGACATGTAAGATATACACAGCTTGTTTTCCTGTGTTACCAATAATAATGGGTTAAAAAGTATTCCTCACTTAATTGCCTGACTACTTTATTTGTTCAACTACTCACTAACATAACCATAACTGTTAATTTAACAATTTTGCTGGTTATGTTTACTAAAGGTAACGACATAAAATAGATTCCACATGTTTGTTTGTCTGTCAGATGCATACTGATAGGAAATGACCTGTTGTGTGTTTTCCAATGATATCCGTAATGTTACCGGACAGCAGAGGGATGGACCAGGCCGGAGACATGCATCACCACTGTCTCATCATCCCACAGAACCCAGCTGACTAATGCTGACTGTCTCCTGTCCTGGCCTGACACCTCCGTGACAATCCGATGAGCCCTTTGGGGTTAATAGGGGTGAGAAAGAAAGGTGTCCTGTTTCCACCCCGGGAGGGTGAGGCAAAGTGGTGTGAGGTAAGCTGACATCACACAGGGAAAGAGACTCTACCTGGAGTGAGTCAGCATGCACCTAGTCCAGCACAGCTGCCTTCAAAGCGCAGGACAGACAGCCTACAGTTACTAGCCCTGTCACACCCCATGGGGGGTACACCAGCCCCAGCCTCAACCGCCCATCACAGACTCCAGAGAGATGATCTTAAAAGGTGATTGCCTTTAAAAAACTTCATTATACCCTTTCTTGAGGTTCTTGAATCCCTTACAGAAACGGAATCCTGGTAAAAGATAGGGCTCCATCTTGCTTCTTTACAGAGGCTGTCCTCAGGACTGCGGACACTTTCAGGAAGTCACGCATCGCAGAAAGAGCGCGTCCCCCCTGTAGCACCCCCAGGGTCATGGTAGAACAGCAGTGGATGGCTCATACTGGGGATACCGTATCCCATTGTTCATATTCATCATCTACATCCCTCAGGCTAAGAAAACAGTGGGAGACTAAGCGGGTAGCACACAGTGTGGAACATCATCATCCTCCACCTGCAGGTACAAGGGGCAGATGAGGGATCACATTAGATAATGATCTCTGATGGCCAATTTAATTTAAAGTATGCGGTAATGTATAACATTCAAACGATAAAACCATAATACTTTGACCCCCCTCACTTCATGGGTACTGCCAGAATTAATAAACGACGTGATTTAAAACCATCTTCCCCATTTCACTGGGCCAAAGTTTCAAATCACTTCTGGGCAGTCAGTTACGATTAAGGCGATGGTGTTAAATAAGGGTTGTCTCGTTTGATTTAGCGTTCTCTTGGAGGTGTCAGAGACCACGAGAGTGGCGGAGCGGATGTATTCTGTCACTCTGGCCCTGCAAGCCAGGTTGCTCTGTGGGGTGAGTGCACACCAGCGCGGTAGCAGGCACGGATGACAGGCCTTCGACCCCAATATCACTCCAGGGACCGCCTTCTCCAAACCAGGACACCCGACCGGACCTTTGATGGTGAGAGAGTTCGTCCCCGACAACGGAGCCCTGAGGAAGCATGGGCCCCTGAATCTCACGTCTTGACAGGGTTGGGGCTTAAGTGATTGCTTTTAAATGCCTATAAACTGTCACCACAAATTATGAAAGATGCCCAGCTTCAATAGCGAAAGGTGTTTCCACAAGCCTCTAGTATTTCCTGAGAGGATTTACTAAGCACTTTGTAATTGTGCTGGCAACCAGCTGACCAAATACTGCTTTCATTACTTTTTTTAAATAGTTGCGAAAGTTATTTTCAAAATGAGGGAAAATTCCCATGCATTCGTGCAGCAAACCATACTATGGACAACAAAACCATTAAACTTCTGACACAAGGTCAAAATATGTAAACTGTTAATTGAAACATCATGTAACTGATACACAATATGGTCAGAATTACGTAAAACGCCCCAGTAAATTTATTTTAATTAGGAATTGCCTAATTGCACCCATTGCAGACACAGACACGGGTATAAAATTAATCGCACAGGCATGAAATCGCAGCAAAATGGGTGGTTTTCTGGTTCTCAGTTTGCCAAATTTCTGCCCTACTAGAACTGACCTGATCAGCAGCAAGTGAAGTCATTATGCAGTAGAAATGTCTAGGAGCAAGTTCAGCTGTAAAGTCTTATGCCACACAAGCTCACAAAAAGGGACCTGGTAGCCCATCATCAATACACAACCTGAATGACAGCAAATCCCATCAGCAATGTTCCAGCATCTAAAGGAAAGCTGTCCCTGAAGTGCAGAGGCTCTTATAGCAAATAAGGACAAACCAACTTCCCAATTTCATGCTCATACCCTTGGTTTCAGAATGAGATCTTGGATAAGCTGGTTTTGGCTGTAGAGTGTAGAATGTGATTTCAGTGGCTAGTCAAACATATCAATAAATCTTATAGCTTCCAAATAGATGACATAGGAAACAACAACAACAATAATAACAATAATAATAATAATAATAATTATTATTATTATTATTATTATTATTATTATTATTATTAAATTAACAAAAAAACAATAATATTAAGTAAAATGCAACAAGTGAGAACAATGAAACACAGTCAAATTGGGATCAGAGAATGTTCTAGGTCCTGCACTTTGGTGAATCCATGTACACAGGACTTAATGACAGGGAGAGAGACACTTAAAGATAAGGATGAAGACTAAAAGCTTGTCCCTCCAAGGAGAAGGAAAGAAGAGACTACATTATGTCCTTATTACACAACTGAATGCTCTTGTCTGACTGACAGCTGGCATAGAACGTTCTGGAGATGAGCCTGGCCCTCCTCTGACAGGCCGTCTGAGCTATGAGAAAGGTCACTGCAGATTCATTTCATGGTGTACAAATGCATTCTGCCGAACATGCTGAAAATAGAATTCTTTATTTCAAAAAGTGAAGTACTGAGACAGCAGTCAAGAGAAAGACTAAATTATTATCATGATGAAACTTCAGGGTGTCTAAAAAAAAAATATCAGCAGCGAGGTCACGAAAGCCTCAACAGAGGATGCCTCCGAGTTAATGAGGCAGAGTAACCCACTGCTTCTACCTGTGTGGACTGGAATTGTACCTTTCTGGGAAAGAGAGCAACGGCAATCTCAGTAAATCCAAAGACCTTAACCTGGGGTTTAGCATGAACCAGCCTCTTTTTGTTAAAAAGGCTTCCAAAGACTCTTAGTCGTCACTCCAACGCACATGGCCTGGAATCTGGTGTTTCACCACTCCCGTTTCTTCCCTGGGAATAGTGTGAGTAAGCCCCGGGTTCGGCCGTCACAATGGGAAACCAGAGACGCCGTATTGGATGGCAGGGCCTGAATACCACAGCAAACAAAGGCAGGTCAGAGAGGCGTCGCCCCTGGCTAATCCACTTACAGGGCTGCTCCTCTGTGTCCATGGGGTGTAAACCTGAGCACAAATATTGTGCGATACCTGAGGACATGTATGGTGCTTTACCTGAGTACATGTACTGTGCTATACTTGAGGATATGTACTGTACTATACCTGAGGACATGTACTGAGTGATACCTGAGGACATGTACTGAGTGATACCTGAGGACATGTACTATGCTATACCTGAGGATATATATTGTGCTAAACTTGAGGATATGTACCGTGCTATATCTGAGGAGATGTACTGTGCAATACCTGAGAACAAGTACTGTGCTTTACCTGAGGATATGTACTGTGATATATCTGAGGATATGTACTGTGCTATACCTGACAACACGTACTGAGTGATACCTGAGTGCATGTACTGAGTGATACCTGAGGACATGTACTATGCCATACCTGAGGACATGTGCTATGCCATACCGGAGGACATGTGCTATGCCATACCCGAGGACATGTACTATGCCATAACTGAGTACATGTCACTTAGAGCAGCAGGCAGTGTGGTGGCAAATCACCTGTAACCTGAGCTTGGCTGGTTCCTCAGGGAAGGTGATTCTTTCAGGAAATAGAAAACACTTTGATATATGGGGACATTAGTCTCCTCTAACATTTACTATGAACACCTACCAAGACCAACTTACCTGTGAATGTTTATATGCGTGATATATTTACACATCAGATTCTGACCTTGTAATTTCATTTTTCATGAAACTGTCAACTCAGTTGTGCTAATTGGGTGTTTAAGTTAAATTAGAGGTATGCTACTGGGTGTAAAACTGTTTCTCGTGAGTCTGTGATGGCTAAATGCTACAGCTGGCTGCATGTCTGGTAGGGCCACCCATTCTGGAACATTCTGGTGTCCTCAAGGCTTCAGGGTGGCCTGTGAGAGTTGCTGGAGGGGCTGGTTGTGGTGACAGCACACTTGTTACAGCAACTTTGTGATCATGGTTATATTTACACTTTCCCGACAATGTCAGTCTTTCAGCACGACCACCATAAAGGTCACAGGGCTACAGGACGATGCTAACCCCCTTTACTCTCTGTCATGCTGACCAGGGCATGTGGTTGGCTCTGAATGAAAAAAATCCAGGAAAAAAGAGTGAACTTACCATTAAAGTATTAAAGTAAGAGAAAACAAAAGGGTACAGAATGTATTGATTGTCTTTCATCCATCTGCTTGCCGAATGCAGAGTCAATAGCCCAAGGAATGTAGGCAGGAACGCGAAGGACAGCGTGCTGATCTCTCTTTCAGCCTAAGTATAAGTGATCCATAGACATTATTCTTCTGAAACTGTATTAATTTTCTCCTCTTTAGCATTTTTTTGTACGTCCTCTGAGGATGCAGGTAGACACACTGCACACTGCACAGTATATTTAGTACTAACTCGATCTCTAAAGGATTTGGAGCTCTGAACATTAAGCTATAGCAGCCTGTGATGGTGCAAAATGGGCAAGATCAGAAATACCAGTTGAGGGTGACAGAGCGAGAACAATCTGGATGTTAGCCTTTAAACGTGGCCATGTGGCTACCAGCTGATTATTACAGTTTATGCCCTTCCCGACGCTTCAGTTTCTGACATGTTCTGTAAATCTTTAACAGCCAGATATTTAATTTAGGCGGCATGGCGGTTTAGAAGCTTTGAGAACTCACCAGTAGAGTTACAGGTACGATTTCCAGGCACTTTTCAAACTGTTCTCAGTTTTATTTTATGTACCATCTGTCGAGTCTGCAAGCACAGCATGCACTTCTTTATAAGGGGACCCAAGACTTCATTTCTGCATGAAATATGATATTCTGAAAATGAATCTCCTCTGCTTGTTGATTATCGCTCCACTTATTCTGGGGGCAGGCAGCCTTTCCAGCGATATCAACTGCAAGCCTCCGAATCTAAATACAGCAAAGTCATTATGGTGAGTAAGCCATTCGTGAATCGGTGGAGGTCCTTACAAGCAATCTGCTGTGCAGTTATAGGACAGATTTAGCTCGGCAATTACATGCTGAGTATCTGTCACTTATATATCTGATGCAGAGAAGACCAATAATGTGTATCATATTGACATCCCACCAAGGGTGTCTATTGTGTCCTGTCCTTCCTGAGATGGGCTCTGGGTCACCACAACGCCACATTAAATAAAAGGTTATTGAAGATGGATGGATGAATGGATGGAATATCACAAGAAAAATAAACTTTTAATCCTTGTCTCTTGTGTGCCTGCCCATAATTGTTTAGGTAAGCAGGTAGATCATGTTAAATGGTGATAAAAGTACAGAGAAAACCACAGCCTTCAGCAAAGGCTGGATTTCCTCAGTGTGATTATAGGTCTTACGGTAGTAATCATCCGCATCATTTCCATTTTTTTGCGCAAAGGATTGATTTGGCATTCTTGATTAGACGAGCTGTATCATTTACAACAACACATTAACCAAAACATTTACTAATACAAACACATCCTCCCACAGTATTTTAGCCCCAAAACTTCTGTAATGAAACATTATTAAAACTATGAAAAACTCCCCAAATATTTGTAATTCATGTCTCTGCATGTCCCAGAAACCACTTCATGGGGAACAATAAGAAAATAATGCTATTGTTTCACAGCACTAGGTCATTTTTACCCTATAACTGGAAGTGGATTTTCACCTCATTCGCAGTCAACGTTGTTTTACTGCAAAGAGTAGAGAATGGCCACATGACAGCCAAGCAAACGCCAAGCAGACACCATGCAGACACCAAGCAGACGCCAAACAGACACCAAGCAGACGCCATGCAGACGCCATGCAGACACCAAGCAGACGCCATGCAGACGCCAAGCAGACACCAAGCAGACACCTTGCAGACACCAAGCAGACGGCAAGCAGACACCAAGCAGACGGCAAGCAGACCCCAAGCAGACGCCATGCAGACATCATGCAGACGCCAAGCAGACACCAAGCAGACACCATGCAGAAACCAAGCAGACGCCAAGCAAACGCCAAGCAGACACCATGCAGACACCAAGCAGATGCTAAGCAGACGCCAAAAAAACACCATGCAGACGCCAAGCAGGCGCCAAGCAGACAGCCTGCAGACATCAAGCAGATGTTGGGTTGATACCTTTGGCTTTTAGGACAATCCTCATGTTTGTTTCCTTGTTCCTGGATTGTGGATGGATGTGGAAATGTCATTCACTTCTGTGATTGTTCTGTTTTTATATTTATACATAAACCAAAAATGTCTTCTGATTATCCAGTAAAAATTACCCACAGTATGTCTTAAAAATATTGATATTTGTGCACTGTAAAAACTAGCATGAAGACTTCAGCAATCTTGATCATGTTCTTCTTAAAGCATTTCAGTTTAATTATATGATTAACTTTAAGCTTTCTTAGACTACACTAAAAAGTACAGTGCTGGTGACACAGACTCCTAGATCCAGAGGTGATTTACCTGAGACTAAGGAACCTCTGTCCATGCATCGTACATCTGTCAGCCTCATGACAGTACCACAGATTTCTCCATTGTTATGTATGCATGCGTGTTACACTATCATAATTATTCACGTGACCTGAATACTTAGAGGCCAAAAATAATATACATTTCTCCTAGGAGACGCCATGTAATAATCTCTAAACATTTCAAAAATACAAGGAGCTCAAGCTGGTCAGCTGCTCAGCACTGATATGCGACCGTCCATCCAATGGTCCCTTGGAGATCGCATTTCCACCAGATCACCATGGCAACAGCTTATCAATGCCACTCTTTACATTTTAGACATCCAGCATGAGTGGAGGCAGGAATGTACTGTAGTACTGGACTATATGAAATAATCAGATACATTAGCATCAGTGTGTATCTAAATGATTCTGTGGTCAGGCTTCTGCTTCATGAAATGATATTCCCACTTTGTATCACAGAACAACAGGGAATGGCACACTGTAACTAAGTATTTAGATTTCATAATGTGAAGTAGGATTATGACAAAATACCTTGGTGTGCTGTAGCACTCTTATTTTGCATTTTATGTATTTTTGGTAGGAGGTGTAGACAGCTGAGATTGTCACCATTGGGGGTGAAGAAGCGAGCTAAGAAGTACATCCTTCATTCATGCCCTTTTGTTATTTTACCCATCATGCAAGGCGGCTGTGCCAGCAAGCACAAGCTCTGTGCTAAATGATAAGGAACCTAGTTCCTCAATGGTGCTGTCAGTAAGCTACCCACTGCTGTACAATGCATAGGCAAGCTGAATGGTAAATGGCTGAGCCTTTCACCAGTGACTGATCGCAAATGCACTGCTTAGTCCATTCAGAAATAAGAGTATTACCCTCTCCAGCGGGTGGCATTGCAGCTCAAAAGGCAACATTGTGGCCTAGCACTACCAGGGTTATTGACTTGATGCTCCTGCTTACTCTCCCTGCGTCCATGTGCTATACCCTGCCTCCTGTGATTGGTCGGCCTTCTCCTTTGGCTATACCCTGCCTCCTGTGATTGGTCGGCGTACTCCTCTGGCTATACCCTGCTGCCTGTGATTGGCCGGCTGTCTCCTCTGGCTGTACCCTGCCTCCTGTGATTGCCTGGCTGTCTCCACCCTCACTGTCTCACTGTGTCCATAAATCAGATAAATGTTTATGGAAAATGGATGACGTCAGCCATCCAGCTGAAACAAACCAGTTAGCTGTAACATTATGAATAAAACATGAATAAGGCTCCATATTGTTGTAGTCATCCTGTTGTAACCCAAATATTTCATTGCAGCTCAACAGGCCCAAGCCCCCATCTGCTGGTCTTTGTTACACCATGTGTCCTCAAGGACAAGGAGCACATTTACAGCTGTTGCGCCCCCCCCCCTCCCGGAATGACTGATGTGTATCTACCAGCCGGGGGCATATATTCCACTAGAGCCTGAATTATAGTACCTTGTATCAAAGAGCCCCCGGACTGCCATCTCCACACGGCCTTTGATAAAGCAGCAGGTGCGAGATTAGGCCCCCAAGGAGTGGGAAACACGTGGGCCGAAATCCAACACGGGTGACGCACCAAAACTGAGCCGTGAGCCTCGCAGCGGGGGCCGACGCGCTCCTATCAGGTGCAGAGAGACCCTTAGCGGTAGCCAAGAGGGCTCAGAGCAGGCCTGCCATTACACATCCCAGACACAAGAGCTAAAAATGGAGGCATGAGGCTCGGCATCTGAGTGTATGCTGGGGAGGCAGCGGACAAAGCTACGGCTCGCACGGCACTGAACGGCCCCCACCGAGTCCTTCGGCCTGGAAGCTTTCTGATGGGCGGCCGGCTCGAGACCAGTCCCTAATGTCAGTTCTCTAATGTCAAAGAGACCATGGAGAGCATATGGAGGGAGAGCAGACGTGCCATGGAGGACAGGACTGCTGAAGCTGACGGAGACCGCAGGCAGGCCTGCCAGGAGCGCCATCACGGGCCCCGGCACTGAGAGTCACAGTAACAGCACACATGCACTCCTCTGCTCGTGCCGTTTCTCAAGCACTCAAATTAAAAATTCCAATTGCTGCAGGATGCTTTAATGAAATCACACATCCCACAAGAAAAGAGAGGACAGAAAGGCAGTAGGGCATGCTGACATGCTGGCGGGTGGAGTTGTGGTGCTTCCTGAAGGACCTTGGGGGGTCAGCCTGGACCTGTGGTGCGTATGGGCACGGTCAGCTAGGTGGGGGCAGGACCCGCAGGAGCAGGGGTCCACTTTGACTCCCAGGGGGGCGAAGGCCTGACTGAGCATGTGGGGGCTTTGGCTCTTATGCGCATAACAGAACAGGGTCTGGATTCAGAGTGGGGGGAATCTAATCATCAGAGAGAGCACAGGGACTGAGATCATAGAAGGCAGGAGCGGACCCATTACTGCACATGTTCTTTCCATTACTGGGAGGACTGGGACAGCTTTCAGAGGAAGCATGAGGTCATACTGCTGCCCCCTCAAAAATAAACATACAGATAAATCTCAAATGAGGACATACACTGTGGAGCGCAGTCATGTGACCCGGAATGGGAGGAATCCTACATGTATGACCTGCAGGTGAGCATTCAAGTAAGGCCGTTGACCATTACGCCCCGGGCAGGCGTGGAGGCGGCGTAAGCCTTGAGGTTAGCTCATGGGTCCTCACGGGCCTAATGTGACATGGCCACTGCCAAACCGGATTCTGGTGGGGCTTAAGTACATCCAGGAGAATGAGGGAAGCAGCTTGCATCACCACAGATGAACTAAATGGATTCTGACTCATGAGCCGGGCACGAGGAGCAGCTGCCACTTCGTGTTTCGATGCTGTACTAGAAGGAAATGTGAGCAGGACACAGCGTCTCCATCACCCAGGCAGCAGAGATGCAGCTTCAGGGGCTGCCCTCACCATCACTGAGCCTAAGGACTTTTGGTCTGGAATAAGACCACGGGAACGCGGCTCAAAACCAGCTGTTACCATTTTGTAAGATCAAAGCAGCCACAGCGACCTTATGGCGAAAGAGCGGGCACTTCACAGAGGGCAGCAGATATCCCAGGCAGCCTGGCCTTTAGGGATCACCGTGGGCCCATCTGTTATCATAGTCAGGTTGAAACTCTACCACTCCTCTCCCCAGTAGCTTGCACCTTGGCCGGTCGACAACTGAGCTTTGCTCTGAGCTTGCAGTCCCGCCACCAGACACAACAACTGTGTTTAAGAAAGTTGAGGGGCACTGTACATGGGCTGAGCGGATGTAATCATAGACACTGTCCTTGTACAGTCCTTCTGTACGAACTACAGTTTCCAGGCCCCTGGACCACCTACAGGGGCTTCCCCAGACACATCACACTGCCAACGCAAAAATGGCAGGAAGACATCCGGGCAAACAATATGTTCACCTACAGTGAGGTACTGCTTCTACTTATCAAATTTCGGACCACTAGGTCATTCAAGTCTTAAACGTAAAACCAAAATAACTTCATCGTAAGGCGGCAAATTGACCCAGGTTCTCTGATACACATACACACATACCTATGTACCTGCATTTATACATTATGTAGCTGCTTTATCATTTTTCTCTATAAAAAAATAGCTTGTAAACAAGGAAGCCATTTATATCAAGCCAGGGGTCTTCAGTTACAAACACATTCGTTATAAATGCTACCTAATGAACCCAGTGAACACAATTCGGACTTACAATCCTCTTCGTTCGTGTGTCTGAAAGTTCGTAAGTTGAAAGTTCATAAGTAGAGGAGCGTCTGTATTAATGCAAAAGTGAATCCCATCCAGCAATGACGATGTGCAAGCACAGGGATGGGAGGAAGGAAAGGGAGTGGAGATGAGTTCAGCCGAACGATTATGGGGAGGGGGGACAAAGGCAAAAAAAAAAAAACAAAAGACAGCTGTTTTTGCATCAAGGGAAGGGAAAGACAGGAAAGCAAGCCGTGTGGTGGGTCTGGGAAAGAACCATGGCGGTGTGGGAATCCGGATATCAGGGCCTGGGAGCCTCTTCTGGGGGCTGGTCCCAGTCTGACAGGAACGGCCAAGTGATACAGGTGAACCCGACAAACGTGCTCTCCATCACAGAAGCAAGACCTCAGCCAGTGTCCACTCAGAGGAGCTTTCAGAACATCCAGTACATGCTCACCCTCCATTCCTGGATGGGGAGACTCAGAGAGGCTACCATCACTGCCTGTCCTTTTTAATATTATATAACCATAGTGTTACCCATATTTGTTTTTACATTTAGTGAATGTTCACAGGGAGGTTGCGAGAGGTTATGACATCAGTCACAAGTCATCAGTCACTGGGTACGAGTTTGTACGATGGATGGATGGATCAGTCCAACTTCAGCCAGTTTCATTGTCAGGAAGACTCCATTCCACTGCTTTCATAAAGACCCACTGCTGCACTCAATACAGAAATAGTGAATTGTTTGCACAATATTTTAGTAAGAAGCATTTTAATTCACACCGTTTTTTAGTTCACACATCATATTAGAGAAAAGGGGCCTTTTAGTTCTGTTTCTGAGCTTAATTATATAACATTGACTCTTATCAGCACATATATTTTACATGCATCCATGGGCGTAGGAGAAAGTTTGTTACTGGGGGACACAATTTAATATTTTAAATGTAAAGGTTTGTTTTTTTGGGGGAACAAATGGAACCAAATTAAACATTCAGGGGAACACGTCCCCCTTCTCCACCCTGTGCTTACACCCCTGCACACGACCACATTAAAGTTTCGTTCAGTAAGCTAAGGTCTTGGCACCATCCACAATGACATAATCTTGAATTCAAAGCGTTCCAGCAGTACCTGTCCTAACATAGCCTGATTCCTGTACAGGGCCTCCATCCCAACTCCTTGTGCAATGCAGAAATCCCCATTTCAATCCCACCTTTTAAATCTTATACAAAGCTAATGTTGTTTACGCAACACATCCTGCCTGTCAAATTATGGCCAAGTCAATTAATTGCTTTCTTCCATGCATTGGTCATTTAAAACATGCTTTTTACTATCTGATTAGATGTAGCCCCTTAAAACCAGAAACAAAGCAGGGGGAGGTAACAACACCCTAACACCCTATCTGTCTGCTCTTTCATTTCTGGGTGTTCATAGTACAGTATCACCAGTCCCTGATTAAGTCATTACCAGGGTCCTAGTGCTGGTCACCCACCAATGCAGCCGCATAAGAGATGCTAATCCAACCTTCATCAACCTGTAGTGCTTTTATCACTGAACACACATGATGTTTGTTATGTGGCTATGAGCGGGAGAGAGCAGGAACTTCTTGGCGGAGCACACTCATGTTAATTACGGGACACGCCGGCTTCGCAATAAGTGTGTGCCTGAGATCTCATGGTTTTGTTGACAAAGCTCGATTCTCCGGCACAAGCTGGTGCAAACTAATGCCAATTATCCTCACTTAAAAAAAAAGACTAACAAACTAGACTAACTACTCAGTATAAGGGAAATAATTCCTTTTATCTGCCTCTTGCTAAATGCTTCTTGTGCAATGCAGAACTGCTAGAATGCTCTGGGCTGGGTCGTGTGTGTGCGTGTGTGTGTGTGTGTGTGTGTGTGTGTGAGGTTCAGTCCTGCCTAACATCTGGTTAGATTGACCTCCATCATTACGTCCTTCCTGTGCACTACACCCAAACTGGGGCGCCCATGTGGCTCAGAGGTACACGGAGGAGAAACCTCCTCCTCTGTTTACATCACCGGCATCCCTGCTGACCAGTGGCTGCTGGAAATACGTCCGTTTCCCGTCTGTTGTTTTAAACACTGCTGGGGTCGTGACCTTCATCCTAAAGAGTGCCGCTGCACCCGGGGTAAGAGGATCTACGTGTTTGGGGGGAGGGGTGCAGGTCAGGGGTCTTACACTGCTGATAAAACAAATTCAGCTGAAGAAATTGCAGTGAACCTCAAAATTCAGAAAACATAGATGGATCCCTGCTTTAAAAACCCAATGGATCCATATTTGACCATAGTTTTTTGGTAAAGTGTTAAAGTTCATTTTTGAAGGCTAAAGGAGGTTTATTTCACTGGTGCTTGTGCTTACAGTCTGTTGCTGATGTGTTAAGAATCCTGTTACTAAGTGATACCGGTCGTGGTTTTTAGTGTGGTTTCTGAATGTCATCAATGTTCTGTTTCATAACCTCAGGGATAAAGATTTAATAAAATGAATGGAGAGAAACCAGAAGATGAGAGAGAAGGGGAGCCCCGTGGCAGGTATCACAAAAATATAAGACCCAGATTCTGCACTACATGGCCGCCATAACGCAACCAGAGAGCATAGGGGTGGTATCTGATAAATGGGGCTCAGAGGGATATGTCCCTTTGTCCTGAAGGTTGTGTTTTCATATCCCATAGCTAGCTGAGTAATCATGTGACCACTGGGCCCTTGAACAAGGCCCATATCCCCAACTGCTACAGGGGCTGCTGATGCCAGTTAATCCTGCTGTCTGATCCCAAGACTTGTTCCTACCTGAATGTATGCATGTCTGTGTCTCATGCAGAGCAACATGGGATATGTGCGAACGACTCTTTTCCCCACAGAGATGGATAAAGCAGCACTATTCTATAACAGCAGCAATGTAAATGTAAAAAAAAATACAGAAGAAATTCAGTCGGGCAGAACCTGAAGGACCTGAACAGGACCAGAACAGAGAAGCGCATGCCAAGAAAACCAGGATGAACTTACTATGGCGGTAAATTGCATGTCAACAGTTGAAAGAAATTCTGTCTGAAGTGAAGAAAAAAGTAGACTGATTTAAAACTGGATGCAAAGAGAATTACAGGCATTAGGTAAAAAGCATCAGAGGAGGAGCGGGCCGCTATTCTGCCCCTTAGATGAAAGGATTCAAAGACACCTCACTCCCCCCTCTTATCCCACATAGTGACGAAGAGGATCCCTCAAATACAGATGGATTGTTAATTCCTCCAAACATTTCCATAAAAATCTGCAAGGCTCTTCTGTACAATGAAACTGTAAAGTTTCCTGGATGCAGGGACTTTGTCTGTATCTCCTGCCGCCCGGCCTGTCTAGTGTCTACTGCCGAGGAAATGCAGATGGTCAACTGGAGACCAACATGGTAGCTGACAAATCTCCAAAGAAGCAGGAACATATTCGCTGGGCACCAGGGGGGCCGCAGCAATGTGACTGGAAAGAAGGACTTAGTTTAAGACACAAGAAAGTTTCCTATATGACGTTTATCATATCAGGCTTTGTTAGAAGCCTGCTGCAGACTCCTGTCTTTTCTTTGGACATGTCAAATCGATTGCAAACACATTTTAATTAGAAGCCTAATTAGGAAAGGTTGTGTCTCTGGTATTGGTTAAGTTCAGATGGTAGAGGCTTGTTGTGTAGTACAGAGCAGGTATCAGCAGAGCCGTGTCACAAACAGGGCACTTTGGTCCAGCCAACGTGCACCATGTGACTGGGGGTCAGTTCACTGCGGGTCAGTAGATCCCACGTCTGTAGATCTGTCAGTAGGTTCACCAGAGAATGAACTTCCATAAGAGATAAAGCATTTGACACCCTAGTCAGCCATCCAACAGTCACCGTTATGTACGACAGGTGTACACACCATCCAAAGGACAGTGACTTTCAGCATCTGGCTGGTAGCTTAATATATATAACGTGAAAATATGTTCAGTCGTCCAGTGCTTGGTAGACTCCCAGTATCGTACAAATGGTGGTTTCGACTTGTCACATAATGAGACACAATGTACTGTAGTACCACCTGAATAATGCTATTTATGTCACCTGGCTGTACATGACTGAGGGAGGTCTGGAAAATCCCGTGTCTATCTTTGATGTGCCATGGGAAGTTCCCTGTAATCAAGTCCCCAGAGCTGGCAGCCTTTATGAATGAACTGGGTGGGCAGGATCCTGTTCGCAAGCTGCCTCCCAGAGGGGGTCATGGGATTAAATCACTCTTCACAAATGGGTCAGTCATTGGGTCAGTATAATCTTGCAACCCAAGTTCCATTATAACGGCACAGTATCTACTATCCATTGTGAGTAATCATGTACTTCATAATGAAGTGTCATCTAAACAAATCATTAAAGTTAATAGATCACATCTGCTAACTGCATTACAAATCCAATTACTTGGAAGATTAACTAAATGATAACACCCAAATGAGTAATTATACTGCTATAAAAATCATGACTTGGCATTAACATTTATTTAACATGAACTGTGTTATATGTAACTTACTATGGCCCTATCCATCTTATGAACCAGGTCTATGGTACCAGGCTGCACTAATTCTGGAGCTTATCCCAGAAAACACCAGGCAGCAGACACCCTGGATGAGATTCCAGGCTAATGCTGGGCTCGCGTTATTGGCAATTTATATGCCTGACTGCGTATTTTTGTACTGCAGGAGGAAACATGCATGCAGACTCAACACAGAGTTAGAACTGAACCCCACAGTCTTGGAAGTACGAGGCGGCATCGCTAACTCACTGAGCTTCCGGGCTACAGAGGACCTGATTTGATATTCTGTAGCATCAGGCCATGAACCTGGAGAACAAAATCCTCTGAAATGGATTAGCCGTGTGCTACTCTTTAATTTTCATTCATTAATGAGGTAGATAATATTCAGGCTGCATAAGAATGACATCCTAGAGGGTCTCATAACAAACAGCAGTTCTGGGGGGATCTTCCACTGCCACATCAGGGATTTATTTCACAGGAGATCAGGCCCTTCCGCTGATAGCGTACAGGAAATACAGGCCGCACTCCAAACAAAACAAATTCCCAGGAAGCCTTGATAGTGAGGCCTTTACACATGTGCCGTATCCCAGATGGTATGCCGTTCTTTGTTTTTCTTAAGCGTGTAATGCATATCCAGGCATGGATGCTGTGCTAAATTTGCCTAAAAATGCACTGTGATGGACATCATGCAGACAGACCAGCCCCATCCTGCTCACTGAGGGGTGGAGCCAGACTGATTCTCAGCCCTGGAGTTTAATGCCCATGACCAGCCCATTTTGTCTTTGTTCTGGGGGAACTCTGCGTTTGTGTGTGTATTTGTGGGTTTCTCTGTGCAGGCAATCATGGTCTATGTGTGTGTGTGTGTGTGTGTGTGTGTGTGTGTGTGTGTGGATGATATCAGATCAAGCCCGATTGGCTACTCCTGAGAATTCATGAGGATGTTACTTTGACATGTCCCACCTACCTAAATATTGTTCCAGACATCCCTTCATGTCCATGGTATTCCTCGATGGCAGTGGCCTCTTTCATCAGAATAATACCCTTGCCTCAATGCAAAAATTGTTCAGGAATGGTGTGAGGGTCATGTAAAGGAGTTCAAGGTGTTGAGCTGGCCTCCAAATTCTCCAGATATCATTCCAATCGAGCATCTGTGGGATGTGCTGGACAAACAAGTCCAATCTATGGAGGGTCCACCTTAGAATTTCAGGACTTAAAGAATCTCCTGCTAATGTCTTGGTGCCAGATACCACAGGACACCTTCAGAGGTCTTGTGGAGCCCATGCCTCAGTGGGTCAGAGCTGCTTTGTGGCCATGAGATGGCCCTATACAACATTAGGCAGGTGGTGTCAGTGTTATGGCTCATCATGTTTGGCTTACATATGATGTTTGTTTTATAAATGAGAAGCATTTAGTATATAAACAAATGCCCGACTTGTATTGTTATAAGAACATTCTACTTGACAGATGAATAAGCAGCTTGTCCTGAGTCTCAGTCCATCTCATCCTGCATTTACTCTGTTATTCTACTGGTATATATAGATGAACCGGACTGCAACCTGAATTACTGATATTAGCATTGACATCAGATCAAGTGCCTGATCAACTGGACCTTGAGCAATTTGCCTTCACAGCTGAGCTGAATTAACTAAAGGAATTTGCCTGGTATAGTTATGTTTGATCATACTTTGATGGGCAGATGGGGGTAGTTATAAAAATTACCATAGCATGTAAGTAATGTAAAGTATAACGCACATAAACGGTACAGTACCACTTAAAGGCTGAAAGACATTTTTCCAGTGGGTATTTGTGCAAAAATATGTGAAGGTTCATTACCTAAATTCATTCACTATGTGAAAAGTATAGCAGGTATAAAATTAGTAGAGTAACAACCAATAAAAAGTTCTAATAATGAGAGCAGAATATGGGAGGTCCTTAAGGTGAGCATGACGGTCTGTTTAGACTTACACATACAGGTTACTGCTTTACATCTTTCTATCTATTTTCAATACCTTTGTTTCCATTACGGAGTCAGACTGAGGCTTGATCCTACACAGGAAACACAGGGCACAGGATGCTCTGAGAGCAGGGTTACTGCAACGCACCCTAAAGAGAGTCAGTGTGTGTCAGGAAGAGTCTGTACAGGGTTATGCAATGATTGTGAGAGTTTTTGGGATTCTTCAGTCCACTACAAGATAAATAGTCCACAGCTGAAGGGAAATTAAAACCATGTCCACTCCACCTACATGTGAATATCTTTTGAAATGATCGAAGAGAGTGAGAATGGGAGAAGTTATACAGGACGTCCAAAAGAACAGAACAACAGAAGAATGTTCCCTGGAGTCTAAAATCGATCTAGCCACACCCAAAGACTCAATGTCTGGCAAAACATTTGTATCCCAAATGACCAACGTGGCAGTGGGAGTGTCACAGTTCGTTGCTTATGGACCAGAATGACATCATTGAGAAAACCATGGATTAAACGTTCTGGAGACAAACATCAAGCAATGTGTCTGTGAGTTAAAGCTGTTGGAAAAAACGGGGCCTGCAGCATCTACCAATTAAACGTCAAGTATGACGAACTGTGATTATATTCTAAACAGGCTTACATTTTCAGCTACAGAGTGACTTGAAAGAGATATCTGAAATTATGAACTCACCAGTGCTCTCTGTCTTTAAGTTTTAAAGCCCTTTCCTTTAAAGGTGTGGTTGAATATGGGAAAAATCACATAACAGTCAATCCAAATATTTGATGTGTATTTGATGTGGAATTACTTGCGCACAAATATCATATGTAGACATACAGAAATGCAAGAAAATGTGAGCAACACTCCTTAAATTGAAATGTTAACATCGCATGATAAATTTGAGTTTCTATTATTTGGATGTAG
The DNA here is from genome assembly GCA_026781145.1 of Hippopotamyrus pictus. Taxonomy (NCBI): domain Eukaryota; kingdom Metazoa; phylum Chordata; class Actinopteri; order Osteoglossiformes; family Mormyridae; genus Hippopotamyrus; species Hippopotamyrus pictus. Next base: position 9,694,249 of record JAODLC010000021.1, read on the forward strand.
CAATAATTACTTTTTAAATGACAGATTGAGTTCTGGGAATCTTTCAGCTGCTTATCTGTGATGATTAGGGGTCATTATATTCAGAAGCTCATCACTTTTATTATTTATTTATTTATTTATGCCAAATTTGCACTGAAGGGACTGCATCCAATTTCATCGTATTTTGTATGATGACAATAAAGATTCATTCATTCATTCAGTGTCAGGTCAACCTAATAGAGATTGGCTCGTCCAGGACAGCTGGAGTAAATGAATTAGTCATGGGCAAAAGAGAAGAAGCAATAATAGTCAAATAAGATGCATGAGACTATAATAATCATGGGAGGTGTTTGGTTACAGAAATGCAAGAAAATGTGGGCAACACTCCTTAAATTGAAATGTTAACGTCGCATGATAAATTTGAGTTTCTGTTATTTGGACGTAGCAATGTGATTAAATCTGTATGTCTACATATGATATTTGTGTGCAAGTAATTCCACATCAAATATTTGGATTGACTGTTATGTGATTTTTCCCATATTCAACCACACCTTTAAAGGAAAGGGCTTTAAAACTTAAAGACAGAGAGCACTGGTGAGTTCATAATTTCAGATATCTCTTTCAAGTCACTCTGTAGCTGAAAATGTAAGCCTGTTTAGAATATAATTTTCCAGTTTAAGCTTTTAAATGCTTTTCCACATCTATTTTTAAATGAGAGATTGAGTTCTGGGAATCTTTCAGCTGCTTATCTGTGATGATTAGGGGTCATTATTCAGAAGCTCATCTTATTTGCAGCCATCACTGCAAAAAAAGATCACAACATGTCACGTGTGTGTGTGGGGTGGGGGTTAGGGGAGTTCTACAGGTTTAGGGTACAAAAAAATTAGAGATTATTAAATATATGAAATTAAACTGTAACACCACCAAATCAACTATAAACAGATAGACAGACAGACAGCTAGACAAACAGATAGATAGATAGATAGACAGATAGATAGATAGATAGATAGATAGATAGATAGATAGATAGATAGATAGATAGATAGATAGATAGATAGGAAAGTGAATATAGAAACAATGACATGCTATATTTTGTACTGTGACTTGTAATTTATGTACATTTTAGACATTTTAAATTTTTGTCAAGACCAACATATGCGGTTTATTTTTAGAAGTATTAAAAGGCATTAAAATCCACCAAGCATGACGAAGTACCTCCCAGAAATGGCTGGGATTAGAGATGTGGTATTTCTTCATTAATAGGGGATTATTATTCAGATTTGTGATGTGATCTCGTTAATAGCACTGTAAGCCAGAGCCGAATTTATGGCCCCACATAATGACCACTGAGCCTGAAAACTGGAGATTATGCTTCAATAGATTCTGCAATCTGTGATTTCTGGAATTAAATCAGGCAGAAGGAGACACAGAGTGAGAGATGGGGGTGTCTTATTGGGGGGAAGGGGGCTGATGGGTTAAAAATAAAATGACAGCCAGAAAGCTCTGATGGCTTATTAAACCTGAAATGCAGAGTACACCCCCAGAGGCCCGCAGGGGGTGGGCTTCTCGGTCCCTGCCCGGCTGAGTCATGCCTTTCACCGTGTTCCTGTGAGTTCCTCATATGGACGCGCTTGCTGGTGGTACCTCACAGCGTGGCCCCCACGCAGGGCAGAGTGCAGATCTCCAGCACACTCATTAGCAGGCCTTGCCGTCTGCACCTCACAGCGGGTCCGGCACCCTGGGGGGCGAGTGGCTCATCTGAGCCGGGGAACAGGACACAGCCGCCTTGGTTAACGTTAGAAGTGTCATGTCTGCCTGTGACTTTTGCCAAACCCCAGCCTGTGGTGTCTAAGACCTTTTAAACTTCTTAGAACGTCACATGACCCACCAAGTCACATGACCCGTGTCACAGGTGCACCAAGTCACATGAACGGGTGTCTTTCCTTCCCACTGTAGATACTTGCATTTCAGTTTCAACAAAGGTGAAGGCTAGCTAATCTGTTAATCAATATGTGTACTTAACCGTTCTTGTGTTCTCACATAACTGTGACATCATCTTCCATTCCCGAAGTACAGATTCAATACTCAAGAACAGAAGTACAGAGGACTGTAAAAATCCCCGGATGTCGTTCTTACTCTGCACCATATATCAAGGATGCATCAGTTGTATCCTCGTCAAATGAGACCAATCCCATTATTCACTGTGTCTCAAGTTCACTCTTGGGAGGCAAGTTAGCAAGAACGCTCTTGCCAAGTACACAAGTATGATCTTTGCGTTCTTGGTATTGAGAAACACGCCTAGATCGTAACCCAAATGCTGTTTTTAATCAGCACCTAAAACTCTACTCTAAGCCAGTTTTTTCCATCTGCATGTTACCTGTAGCCATCAGCTGGCTGCATTTAATCAGCTTCTATTGTGAAAACTAGTGGGGAGCAAAGGTACCTCAATAGACCACTTAACAAAACATTCCTTGCTGAGCAGATTACAAGCAAACAGGCTCTCCAAGCACTACAACTAACAATCAAACCATTTCCACAGAAAAGCAAAACAAAAACATTTCCTGGTTTCGGGCCACATGGAGACTAGTAACGCATTAAAACTTTTACTGGTAACGCATTAAAACTTTTACTGGTAACGCATTAAAACCTGACTATTACTGGAAATGGCTCTTGCAACTGCAACACACAATACTTGAGATGATGGCTGACTTTATTTAGTAGCTGTTAAAATATCTTGCGGCAGTTTCAGAATTCAAAATGACCTTACACTAAGGAAATGAATGAAAATTAATGCAAATAAATTATGCAAAGGTGTCAATAGTTGGGAAAGTTAATTGTGGCAGTCTGCTTATAGTTCATAAATTGCTGTTAAGTAGCACCTTCAGTAGGCCGAGCTGCACTCCACACCCTTCTGATAATGCTTTAATCGAATCAAGAATGATGCCAGAACAAAGGATAGTGAAGATATTAAAGGTAATGAAAGGTTCCTGGTTACGACAGGCCACAGTTTGCTAAAATGGTATTCAGCAGCTGCACCAAAGTGTGCGTCAAACAGCTGTAGGTGTCTGGATTATGGGATTCTGTGGCGTCAACAGCAGCACCAAGCTGACCCCAAAGCAACAGGACTCCAGGCTGTGAGAAGCTGCAGAGCTTTTTGTAGGGAATGAAACACTAAGGGCCCAATTTGGCTCCAGCTCTCAGCTTTTGTCGTCTTACGTGGCTGTAGGTCACAGCTGCTCACCTATCAAAACGTCCTTCGCATCTCACCCAGTCACCAGAGGACGCAAAGGAAGCTAAGGGTTACACTTACTTACTGTAAGCAGGAGAAACACTTCACTTTATCTGCCTGATCTCCAAATACAACCAGCAGAGCCTCCGTTGTCTCATCTGTCACAGAGCCATCTGATTCTGTCGGGGCAACAGCATTTCCTCATTATTCTTTTAAAGAGAAAACATCTCTTTGAATAGTGATGAACATTGCTGAACGCTGTCAGTCATTCAGTGTGCTTTTAGCTTACTCAAAGTCACCCGTCCACCCTGGATGTTCAGCCACATTTCATCCTTAGCTTCTTCCTACAGTCAATGGTCCTAGACGTAGATTTTCTTGTCACTGGCTAAGCTATAGGTGTACATTGCCAGTCCCAAAAGGATCCTTCACAAGTATTTAGACACAGGCAGACTGGAAGGAGGCAGAGTCTGCTAACCCAACCACCACTAATCATTAGCCAATGAAACACCCTCTGAAGTGACGTTCAAAATCTAATATCCCTGAAACGCTCAGTAAGTAATCTACAGGTAACCTGGAATCTCTTGTCAAAAACTGAAATCGGAGTTACTGGGCAATGTACAGCTAAAATTGGTAGTATTATCAACCCATTTCCAGAGATTACCTGTGCAGTTAATAGCATAATTTGACTGCCCAGAGTCACCATGACAGGGAGACTTTCCTAGCAGAGGTAGAAATTCTAGGCCCCCTGACAAAATGTCACTGTGGGCCTCCCACCAAATGTAACATATAATTTTATATATTTAAGGTTCCCCATTAAGTGTTGCCCCCCCCACTCCCGAATCTACCAGGGTAATCATGTCCCTCCAGCAATCCTACATGGGGCTGAACTGATGCCTATCATGGCACATTCATACACAGCCATTCACTCAGAATACTATTAATACAGAACCACCTAATGCCCTGTACAGGCTCTTTGTCTTAGCTGGGGGGGAAGGGCACCACAGAGGCCCCACTTACACAGAGCCTGTGTAAGGCCACAGCATGTCCCAGCTACCATCTTTGCAGGATCATGGCAGTGATTCTCTAATTGATCATCTTGAGGTGAAAATTTCTTCAAGATCAGATCAGTTGTACAGAAAAGTCTGTAATTTAACAGTAAATTAAACCATCAAGTCTGTGTCATATAATTACAAATCTCACAGACTGGAAGGAATCGAGTGATGCTGATGATATATAAGACAGCTGGGAGGCGGATTGGCAGAGGAGGTTATGACCCCCACTGCTCACTATGTTCAGTCCCCAGAGCAAATCTTTTTAAATACGCATTAAACAGGTATGGACTGGCATCCACAATATCAGACAATTGTGCTCTCTCTGTAGGGTGGATGAAGGATCAATGCGCTCTCTGCATGGTGGATCAGTGATCAATGTGCTTTCTCTGCATGGTGAATCAGTGATAAATGTGATCTCTCTGCATGGTGAATCAGTGATGAATGTGCTCTCTCTGCATGGTGAATCAGTGGTAAATGTGCTCTCTCGGCATGGTGAATCAGTGATCAATGTGCTCTCTCTGCATGGTGGATCAGTGATAAATGTGCTCTCTCTACATAGTGGATCAGTGATAAATGTGCTCTCTCTGCATCGTGGATCAGTGATAAATGTGCTCTCCCTGCATGGTGAATCAGTGATAAATGTGCTCTCTGCATGATGGATCAGTGATAAATGTGCTCTTTCTGCATGGTGGATCAGTGATAAATGTGCTCTCTCTGCATGGTGGATCAGTGATGAATGTGCTCTCTCTGCATGGTTGATCAGTGATGAATGTGCTCTGTGCATGGTGGATCAGTGATAAATGTGCTCTCTCTGCATGGTGGATCAGTGATCAACGTGCTCTCTCTACATAGTGGATCAGTGATAAATGTGCTCTCTCTTCATGGTGGATCAGTGATCAATGTGTTCTCTCTGAAGAGTGGATCAGTTATCAATGTGCTCTCTCTGCATGGTGGATCAGTGATCAATGTGCTCTCTCTGCACGGTGGATCAGTGATCAATGTGCTCTCTCTGCATGGTGAATCAGTGATAAATGTGCTCTCTCTGCATGGTGGATCAGTAATGAATGTGCTCTCTCTGCATGGTGGATCAGTGATGAATGTGCTCTGTGCATGGTGGATCAGTGATAAATGTGCTCTCTCTGCATAGTGGATCAGTGATCACCGTGCTCTCTCTACATAGTGGATCAGTGATGAATGTGCTCTCTCTGCATGGTGGATCAGTGATAAATGTGCTCTCTCTGCATGGTGGATCAGTGATAAATGTGCTCTCTCTTGCATGGTGGATCAGTGATCAATGTGCTCACTCTACATAGTGGATCAGTGATAAATGTGCTCTCTACATGGTGGATCAGTGATGAATGTGCTCTCTCTGAAGAGTGGATCAGTGATCAATGTGCTCTCTCTGCATGGTGGATCAGTGATCAATGTGCTCTCTCTGCATGGTGAATCAGTGATAAATGTGCTCTTTCTGCATGGTGGATCAGTGATAAATGTGCTCTCTCTGCATGGTGGATCAGTGATAAATGTGCTCTGTGCATGGTGGATCGTGATCAATGTGCTCTCTGCATGGTGGATCAGTGATCACTGCTCTCTCTGAAGACTGGATCAGTAATCAATATAATTTCTCTGCAGGGTAGATTAATGTGCTCTTTCTGCAGGGTGACTAATATTTACCTTACAGAATGGATCAATGTTCTTTTACACACTGTGTGAAGGTTAAAAATAAAGTTTTTTAGTGTCTTCAGAAAGACCTAAGACCATGAGACACCTGGCTTCACTGCCTTTGGCACCAGAAGTGCCACGCAGGTTTCATGCTGCTGCAATTACCCTCAGCTGCAAGCAGGGCAGAAGGTGGCATGGGCAACTGGACACCATCTGGCAACCGGAAGGCGCAGGGGGCTGGGTACTTAACATGACTCACCCTGGTAAGAGCTGCAAATTAGAGTTCTGGCTAAGCAACAGAATAATGAAATGTATCGTAACCCAAATTCACAGGACGGGAGGCAGCCTAGAATCTAATAAATACTTTAACACCTTCCTACCTGCAGTGATCATTCTCTACCCCTGGTACTGTTACCTGGCACCTGTCTTTAGTCATGGGTTCTGTTTAGAGCCAGCTGCATTTTGAGCCTGTCAGGATTGTTCTGTTACAGTGCTACTCAGGTCACTAACCCTTTTCTCATAGCTTGTGGCAGATGACAGCAGCTCCACATCTCAGCCATGGCTAACTCTCATCCCGACATCCCTTAATGATAATGTTTTCCAGCCAATCATGTTATATTATCTTCCAGGACAGAACTGGAATAATACCAATATGAGAGAATCAATGAGAGGCCTTGTGCAAGGAGTGAGGTTAGGGTTAAAGGTCTAAAGTCATGTGCATACGTACATTTACCCATAATCCCCCAGGGGAAAACTTACTGCAGCTGACGCATGACTGATGACACCATGGTTTAGATCAATACCAGCAGTCAGCACTCAATTTTGTACGTCACCCTCTGCTCTAAATCTAAACCTCCACCAGCATTCAAATGAGTGATGGTTTCAGCATCATCTTCTCAGCTTCTTTATTAGAGACTGACTCGCCCAAATCAGCTGACCGCTTGCTTGGTGTAACTATGCAATAGGAGAAAGGACAAACTAATCACAGAAGCTGGCTTCATGTAATGCGATGAATGCCTCAGGATCGCTGCGAAACATCTGTGATGTGCCTCAGTGGACTCCTTGATGTCCTGCATCAGCTGGTCCCCCCCCTTCCTGACAAAGAAACAACCCCCCCACCACCACTTGTTCCCCCTGTCCGAAGTCCAAAGAGGATATTATTGTGGCCTAAAACCCTGTCAGAAGTAGAGGGAGCATCTGCAATGATAGAAGTGACATCACCGCAGAGGTCCCCTGGGAGGGGAGGGGTGTCATAAGAGGCTATGTGGCTCTGAAAAACTCGTTTACTACACACCAACAAAATTGAGAAGCACACCTATTGGGTCAGGGGTTCAGGTCCCACCCCCAGCTTTGTGTGTGCAGTTGGCTTGTTTCCCTTTGTTTGTGTGAGTCTTTCCCTTGATTCTCAAATTTCCTCCCTCAACCAAAGACATGAGATTATGTGGATTGGTGTCTTTGAATAACCATTTGTGTGTGAGAACAGCCTAGTGCCTTCCTGGTATCGGTACCAAGCTCTGCTATAACTTCGGTTTAGACAAGCCATTTCAGCAGCCATACCGCCTGCAGTTCAGGCTTGGTAATCCATCTGAAGCCAAGCAGCTTTGGGCCTGACCAGTACCTGGATGGAAGACCAGCAAGGAAAGCTGGGTTGCTGCTGGAAGAGGAGGGAAGCCCATCTCGTCATCTGTGTGGATCACAATGTATGTTCTCTGCATTTAACCCATATGTGACATCATGACATAGAGGGGGCAGCTAGTTCAGCGCCCAGGGAGCAGTGCTTGGGGGTGGTACTTTGCTCAGGGTACCTCAGAGGTGCCTTGCTGGTCAGGGATTCAAATCTGCAATCTTTCAATTACAAGTGCATGTCCCTAACCATTAAGCCACCACTGCCCCAGATGTAGTGATGGGAACACTGCTGTAAAAATGGTGCCTCCCTTCGGATGAGATGTATTATTCTCTGAGGTCATAAAAGGTCCCTGGGCATCCTTTGAAAGAGTAGGGCTGGTACCTCAATGTCCTGAATAAATTTCTTATTGTGGCCCTTTCAAATCTGGCCTTCTAATCATCCACTATATCTAAATGGGGAATTTGTAAAGCGTTCCATAAATTTTATGGCAGTGCTGACCTTGTGACTGAAAGATTGCAGGTTTGAATCCCTGACCAGCAAAGTACCACTGAGGTACCCAAACCAAGGTACCTCCCCCAAGCACTGCTCCCTAAGTGCTGAATTAGCTGCCCCCTGCTATGTCATGATGTCACATATGAGTTAAATGCAGAGGACACATTTTGTTGTTGTTACACTGTGTGTCCTGAGGTGTGTCAACAATGACAATTAATCCTTTTCACTATCATCGTTCCCTCCTGCCCCGAAACCACCTTCTGTAAAGAGATTTGGGTGTCTTGAAAAGCGCTATATAAATGTAACATTCATTCACAAGTGGCTACAGAAAATGCATGCTACATAAATGCATGCCAGAAGAGGCGTCTACATTTAAGCAGAGGCATGCTGAAAGGTGGACCAGCTTGTAGCAGGAGAGGCACACACAGCACCCACACTGTCAATCTGACCTGTAATCAAAATGCTGCTATCACACGACTAAGAGAAAGCAGCTGCTCTTGTCACTACAGGGACCTTATAAATGAACACAGTGCAAAAAAGATTAAAACACATTCGATTAAAAACTAATTTGGCGACAATCAGCTTAGTTCACTGATATTGGTGTGTACCAGGTGAAGATTGAATTTTCTAAATTGGTAACCTCATAACGATGGGAATAAGGACTAGGGCGATTCACTGTGACTTCAGATTCTCTGTCTGTGATCAGGTTTCCAGTCTGAATCCCTATTCTATATCAAATAGCATTTTAACCACTACACAGAATTACGGGACAACATAGTGGAGCTTTTGTGCTTACATATGTTTATCTTCAAGTCATTTTTTCCTGCAGAATTAGCTAATTAGCATCTGTCATAGATGGGTTTACTGCTACAAAAGCCAGATACAGCAGCAGTGTGGGGTACATGGTTTGGTAACTCAGCACTGGATTTTTGGGAGTGATCAAATCATAGGCCTAGCCACAGATCTGGCATAGTGCAGGCCCACAACAAACTCTTACTGGGCCACTGTGTAAAATGACACACAAGCATGGACAGATCATCAGCAGGAAGTTAGGAGAATATTCCATACAGGCCGCCTTGACCTTAGGCCTGTGTTTCCAGGCCTGTGCTTCAGATCGGCATAATTCCTAAAATGGATGAATCTATGACAGCAAAGAAGGCAGATTAAGGGATTTATTACACAGAGTCAGACAGGTTGCCAGTTGGCTCCATTTATCTTGTTTTCGTTTGAAACGGCTTGCTTAATTTGTTTGTAGTTTTACAGCAGTAGACTTACCGTGCAAAGGGAGATTCCCTGTTTTCAGCATGTTGTGAGAAACTCAGGATATAGTCAGATGCACCAGTTTCTCCCACCTTATTTTTGTTTTCTCCCAGTATATATACAGAACTTCACCCAGTTTAACCCTGACTGAGGTGAGGGGTGACAGTCTGATGCTGTCTTTGCTCCATTTTCTAGTTCCTGCCAAAATGGCATCTTTCTGAGCCTGGTCAGCGGCTGTTTTGTTTTCCCCGTATTTGGATGTATTGTTGACATCCACCAGCCCCCTCCTCCAAAGGGGGAAAGTCAATAACAAAGTCTGGCTCAACTTTCCCAAATTCCCTGCCTTCACCACAGGTCTATGCTCCAGTTGATCAGCCTTTTCCCACCCCTGTCATTAACAAAGGAGAATAACTCTTCCAAACATGATTGCTGCAACCTTTTCAAACCCGCCAACACTTATTAAATTAATGTCACAGCTAATGAGTGGAAGTCATGGCTCTATTGCACAGCTCATGACAACCAGCCAGAAATAAACACAAAGCTAATCAGTCTTACCCTGCTTCCCTTGGTTATTAATAATTTGAAAATATTTTAATACCAACTGCTGAACACTATGAGCACTACGAGTTGTTTTAACTTGGAAAAAGGTTATTCTGAATAACAGAAATATTGATGTCAGTGCAAGGTGGAGCCTCAAAGATCTCAAAAAGATGTATTCAAGAAAAGCAGGTTGTAGACTGCTATACCCACCTGAAAGCAGTAACATTGATTTGTTAAAGTGTCAGTACATATTTCAGCCTATGCTTAAGTAAGTCATAAAGCTTGTTCCGTTTTAAATATTTTCCAGTAAGCTACATGCATGTACATATATGTGTTTTCCCATCAGTATTTTGGGTTGGGTCATTTCATTTGTCAGTAAATTTCTGTGGATAATTCTTTCCCATAAATACACGTTCACGTTGTAAGACTGCCGTGCACGCGATTAATTGACGATCGTTCGAACCAATCGTGATTATTTTACTATGCGGACGGCGCTTCGGTCAGAAAAATTATTGAGATGGCACCTCAGACCACAGATTTCTGGGCTTCCATTTGGACAGAGTTCTTGTATACTGTCTATATTGTTAATTTGCATAGAAAATAAACAGATGTTTATTCATCTTATCGACCAGCGAACGAACTAATGTCTGTCTAATGCGATTTACACAGACACTGTGCAGCTGCGGATTATGCCGCAGTGAGCAGCATCGCTGCTAGGACTTTCAGATTCTATTTTCATATATTGGCTCGCTATTTTCAACCATTTACCGCCTACGGAGGCTAGCTGGCATCACAGAGCTTATATAAACACGGATTTGGAGGGATGACCTGCCCCGCTTTGCGTGAGTAGAGGGTGGTCAATGAAAACTGGCGTGTGTTGCTGGTAAAAAAATAAAGACTCTAATCAGTCACATTGGCTTCCTAATTTCTTTTAGAATTTTTAGAGTAATAAAAATGCATTACATGGAAATAGACGATATTCTACACTAGTTCTGCTGTGTGTTGCACGGGTTCCCCCTGGTGGCCTTTAATGAGTTTTTCTCGGCGTGACTCAGACGCTACCGTTCGTCACTGCTGCTCCTATAAATACTTTTTACGCCGTTTGCTTGACATTTTATTTTTAATTGTTATATATCGCGAAGTCACATCGGAAACATTCTCACTGCATATATTTAGTCCACTGTAGTGAGTTTGTTAAGCTGTTGCAAATCAAAAAAGCTAGCAGACATGCTAGCACAATGAACTTAAGAACGTCTGAATACACTATTAAACTCGTATTTAATCTGTGTTCAGATATTTTGACATTGCCATGTCTATTCTATATTGACTTCAGATGATACATTCATACTATTTCAAGTTTTATTAAATTAAACAAATATTTCATTCATAGGCTATGTATGATCATGCACATTTTTATCCTAATATAAACACAAATAATATACTTAATGATTTCGTCATCGGCCTGCAAAACTAATGCATTGTGATAGTAAATCAATTTTTAAAATCTTAACCTTGATTTATATTTAATTCTCCAATATTCAACTCAAGTTTATTGACAAATCAAATGTGATTAGGGTATGGATGATATAGTGTACAGTGTTGTGGGTTCAGTACCTACCCCATTTCTACAGCCAGTTATACCTAGGCTAACTAACGCATGCGTACCCCGAGACAATCGTAATCATTTTCATTCTTGCTGTTTAAATCACCTGAAGATAGGTTGTGAAAAATGTATGAACTCCTTTTCACTTGATAAATACCCTCATATTTTTTACAACAAAATCACATCGCTAGTACAAGGTGTGTCCTAGTATATTAAACAAAATACTTTTTAAATCTCTAGTCATGCCGTCCTGATTTTTTGTAGGCCTATCTGTTCTTCCGACCAGATCGCAATTTTTTTTTTAACTTTGTTTATTGTTGTTTCCTGACTTTGTAACTTTTTTCAAGATTGCGGTTCTGTTTTGTTTGAGACAAGCTAATTGCATAACCAATTGACAAAAAAGTGTTTCAAGTCCCACCCCAAAGTGCTGAAGTACCAAAGAAGTACCTCAGCTGGTTTGGCACTTTTGGTACTGGAACTTCTGGTACTGGTACTCGACCGGAAGTAAATTGAAAAGGAAAAGAACCAAAAGTACTGTACTTGTTTCAGTGGAAAAGCACCCTTAGATGTTCCCCCTGAGGGGAGACATGGTTTTGCAGTGGTTAGCACTGTTGCCTCACACCTCTGGGAGCAGGGTTCCAGTCTCCGCCAGGGTTCCATGTGTGTGGAGTTTGCATGTTTTCTTCATGTCATAATGGGATTTTCTCCGGGTTCTCCGGTTCCCCCCACAGTGCAAAAACATACTGAGTTGAATCAGAGTTACCAAATTTCCCATTGGCATGCATGTGTGAGTATGCCCTGGGGTTGGCACCCTATCCTGGGCTGTTCCTTGCCTTGTTCCCATTGGACGATCTGTATTGAAAGTGGATAGTTGGATGTTCCCTGCTGGGATCCTGGTTCCAAGTCTGTGTTCCCTCTAGTTTTAGTCGTACTTAGTTTTACTGTTACCTGTCTGCCTTTGTGGTCTCTTTAGCATTGAGTGTTTGGTGTCTTGTTTTGTAATAAAATTTCCTTTGTTCGTGAGCCACATGGTGGACTGTGATTGTTGCCTCATCCTGGGAGATGTTGATGTCTTGCCTCAGAATTTCCATAAAACGCTCCTTCTTCATGATGCCATCTTGTCTATGAAGTGCACCAGTCCGTTTCCCAGCAAAACATCCCCAGGACACAATGCTGCTTCACAGTAGGCATGATGGTGTTTGGATTTTTTTTAAATATTTTTTTACAGTAGCTCATGATATCTTCAGTCTTTTGGCGATGGCATCTAAGGTGGAACCCAATTATGAGATAAAGTCTTGGCACAATTCTTTATATTTCCCTATCATCTTAACCATAAGAATTAGCCAATCCGACAGTTAGCCAATCTGAAGTCTCTAAAAGTAATTACATAAATTTCTAGAGTCATCCATACTGTTTACAGAGAAAGTCAACTTTTGTGTATGTAAACTTTTGACCCACTGTATTTCTGACGTCACAGTGACTGAACACTGAAGTGAGCCTGTCTTTTTATTATCATTCTGAATATAACATTAATAAAATACATACTGTACCTGACATAAAGCATGAACTTTTTGGTAACATAAAATGTGTGAAGTTGGGGGGATTTGAGCCTGAAAGTTGTAGCCAAGGTGTAAGTAAACTAACGACCTTAACTGTAGGTGTGTGCAGATCCGTTAGTCCTCCACTGCTTTGTCTTACTACCCCAGTTTCCTATATATCATCAACGTGAAATTCTAGTGAACTGGTTACTCAAATCTGCCCATTGTAGGTGTTGTGTTGGGACGGGGAAGCAGGCGAAGGGAACCGAGAATACTAGAAAATGGGGTTTATTGGCAGGAAAACAGACTTCAAACACGCAACGTTAATGACAGACCTGGGGAAACAGACTTGAACAAGCCGAAAATAACAGGAAACAGGTGATCACAATCAGGGCAGCACACGTGGTTAATGAGGGGGCGTGGCACACACGAGGATCGGACGAGCTGGGCGTGACAGTAGGTGAATGAAAGTGTATTTACAGCCCGTGTTATTGCAGTGCTCCTTCTTAAAGAAGGTTCTGGATCATCACAGTCCTTGATAAACAGAGACCAGATATGGGCAGTCGGATGCTGTCTGCATCCATCCATAACAGGCATCCGTACGGGCTGATTCAGGGTGGGGTTAGGGTTAGCCTGAGCTTCACACAGAAGCCTGGAGTTCTGAGCTACCACCCTGCTCTCAGTACAGCCATTCATGCTAAAAAGCTAAAATTAAAGGCTAATTTGTGTATGTGACACAAGCAGAAGAAAAATATATGGCGTAAGTAACTGGAAAAACGAAGTACTGCAAGTTACAAAGGAACTTTGAATATTAAAGAGCAGCTGCAAGAATGTGTTTAGAATGGATCAGCTAAAAACACAGAGAAAGATAAGAGGAAAGGAGAAAGGCAGAGGAAAAATAAGGGATGATTTAAAAAAACTTGTAGAAAGGAATCCGGAGGAAAGTGGAGGGCAGCTGCCACCAGCCTTAAAACTGATATGTCATAAAACAGTTTTGGTTATATTAGTGGTCGGTAAATACATTTAAATTTAAGGTTAATTCTTTTGATGGTGGCTCAGTGGGTAGCGTTCTGACATCACACTGCAGGGCGGGGGGTTTGAATTCCCCCTCCCCTGCACAGTGGTTGTGTCGTTTGCCTGTTCCTCCCGCGTCGCATCGGATTCCGTCAGGTTCTCCGGTGTCCTCCTGTAGTTGAAAGACATGCATTTGGGGGAACCTGTGATGTTTGTGCGTGTCCTCTGATGGATTGTCACCACCCCCACCAGCACCATGCACTGTAACCTTCACAGTGATACCATACATCTACAGGACAAGTGTGACACTGAGGCTAATTGTGGCTTTAACAATGGATAAGATGAGACAGAAAGAGGGAAGCCCCAGGACAAAGGACATCAAAACATACCCTGACCAACCCACCCAGCAAACTCCATCCAGCCAATGAGAGAAAGTGTCACGACAGGATCCGAATGAAAGGCTGTAATTCGTTGTTTGATTGGATACTCAGGTGGGTGGGGGGGTGGACACAGCTCTTCTCGCCTCATTGCACAATAGTCCATTGCTAACTCTTACTCTTAAAGGGGAATGTTACCCACAGGGGTGCTCCTAGAGATTTTGGGCACCATGAAACCATATTATATTGGCCCCCAACCCAGACCAATCCAGTTATTTTCAAAATTTTTATGACTCCTGTCACTCAGGGGAATCGTCCTAATTTCCCCCCTTATGGGTGTCCCTGCTACCTATACCCACAACATCTCATAAATATTGGTGTGCTTACCTCCTGGAGACCTCACACCTGTCTGCTAGCCGAGAGTGACATAGACACACCCCCAGCTCTCAAATTTCTGGGTGAAGTACATATAAGCCCCACCCCGCCCCGTCCCGTACGAACATGCTCAGGTAATTCCATCTACGACCAGCACCATCGCTGACCTTAGCAGGCTGCTACAGGGTCCCTGTGCTAGGAGATCAATCGCTAAAATTAGCATGCAAAATGCACCTAAGCAGATGCTTCACAAGAGTATGAAGAAAGTAGAAGATTCAAAATGTGGTACCAGTAAGCAAAAATGAATTGTTAGATTCTGCTTCTAGTAAAGTGAGCAAAGCAGATGATGTTTAAGACACTGGCAAGAGGCTGTTTATGGTGTTTTCCTTGCAGAGCACTTTGAGTGTCGCTCTCTGCCTCTCCCTGCATGTCACCTTGTCAGCGATGATGACGTTGGTGCAGGCTGTTAGCATGCAGCTAGGCTAAATGAGAAGGAGGCTTGTCATGCGGGGTATGCCCCCCGAGCCTCAAATTGGACATGAAGTGTTTACAGAAGCTGGTCTTATTCACAGTGGCTCGAATCGGAAGGCCATGGTTGACTGGGCCAATGAAAGAGACCGGGGCGGGGGGTGGGTATGGGTGCCCTGGGCTGAAACTGCACCACCGATAGCATTGCTGGTGGAGTAAGATGGACACCTTTGTCTGGACTTCTATTGCATCGTGCCAAAAATGTCAGGCGACTGACAAGATGAAAAGAGAAAAGCAGAACCTACTGCAGGACCATGTGAAAATCTTCTGAAACACCATCGGGAGAACTTGGCAAGATTACCCTGAAAGTCTCCCTGAATCAGCTCCTTAGGACCACTGCCAAGCAATTACTACACTGGCTGACTATTAAAAGATGCAGGATGTGGCATTATGGGCCCCCGAGCAAAGGGGCGCTGCCCTGTCTCACAGTCAGAGCCACCATGGAGGACCGTAGCAAGGCTAGAATGAAAGAATGGCACGACTGCCTGAGCTGGCTTTGAAGAGCAGGTGGACATTAAGCATTTATGGGTGTCTCTCAATATGCCGAAGCTGGAAGATCAACGCAGCACTATCATCACGTTCTGAAGCAGACCCATGACAGTGACAGCTGACCTAGAAGAGAAGCTGAGGAGTTCCTCGCTTGAGCCGAAAGTTCTCTGCCTTCATTATAAGGCTGACAAGACAGTGCTGTCTAACAGAAGTTGTGCACTAACTCAGCCTCATGGCAGCTGCTCCACAAAAAAAAAAAGAAACGTGTGTGCATTCATCCATGCATCTCTCCATCCATCACCACAGGATATGTGTGTTCAGAAGCACTACATGTATTTGGCAGTTTATGGTTGCAAAACCGGAAACTGATTACATTATTTCCTCTGTTTATGTCTTTAATGGTTTTTGAGTGGAAATGAATTAATTAAATTATTGCTATTGGTACCGATGTCATTCATATCAAAAATGTTTGTTATCCACACCCGGTCTGCACTGGTGTTAAAATAAACTGAAAACAACAATTCAGCTTTTATCTCCTTATGCCTTCTTCAGGCATGGTGCTTTTTTCAAAGGAAGGACATTCTACATGGGGCAAAATAATTAACAAGAGGTCAATCGACAGTCTACCTCATGGGATGAAGGTAAAGTGAAATTTGTGAAAAGGAGGAGCATGTGAGCAAGTGGGAGAGGCATGTAAGCAAGTGTGAGCGGGCTTTGAGCATGCGGGAGGGGCATGTAGATAAGTGGGAGGGGGCTACGAGCATGTGGGAGGGGCATGTAGGCAGATGGGAGAGGCTGTGAGCATGTGGGAGAGGCCTGTATGCAAGTGGGAGGGGCCTGTGAGCATGTGGGAGGGGCATGTAGGCAGGTGGGAGAGGCTGTGGGCATGTGGGAGGGGCATGTAGGCAGGTGGGAGAGGCTGCGAGCATGTGGGAGGGGCATGTAGGCAAGTGGGAGGGGCCTGTGAGCATGTGGGAGGGGCATGTAGGCAGGTGGGAGGGGCCTATGAGCATGTACGAGGAGTTGACGTCTCTGAATTTGAAATCAGTGATTAGTAATAAATTTGAGGTGTATATCCATTTAATCATTACATCTGTTTACATAAACATCATTTAAATACAGAGGTCTGTTTATTGGGGGGATGGATGAAACCAAATGTAATATTGTGGGGGACATGTCCTCCCCACCCCTATGCCACTGCTTCCAAACAAAGGCTCTGGATCACTGAAATTCTGATTAGGTGCATATTTACCTGTTTGTGGAGTAATGGAGAAATGTCATATTTATGCTAGCACTGAACAGTTGTATAAGTAAAATAGTGTGCTGTCTGTAACAGCTGGCATGCAGAGCTCATGAACTGCAATATTTAAGAATTTGGAATTGGTTACAGAAATGTGTCACTATTCCTTCACTGTGATGACAGTTTGACTGAACTGTAGAAGGCTATTATAAGAATCTCTCCAAAGTCTGGATGCTGCATTGATGTCTGATACCTGAAAGGACTATAGGAACAGCATTATTTTGTGTGTAGAGTACGTTCCAAACTCTAGACAAGCAATTTTGAAACATTCTGATTAGAGTTGGGTATATTTGGATAGGATAATTCATCAGACTCTAGATAATAATGTTCCACTGTTCAGTCTGTGGCATTTACTTTTTGTGCCACTGAGCTGACATAGGTATGCAGTATGAGAAGTTTGCCCTTATGGCTGCTATTGATCAAAGGCCAGTCAGAACCATACAGACCCGCCCGCCAGCTCCATTTCTCACTGCATACTGTTTTTCTCTTTGTAGTTTATATGTCTGTCTATTGTTACACTTGCAAAATATTGTTCCCCTCAGGCTGACGCAGTTCTTCATCTCAGCAGTTATATTTTTACCATCGTCGTTATTCCCAACCACGCACCAAAAGTCACAGACAAAATGACGGCTGGCATCTTGGACGTGACAGACAGTCTGCTGAAATGGAGAAGACACTGATGGAAATGAAGTCATGCTTTACAGGGCAGGCATATGTGGGCTCATCATATATGTTACATTGTCTTCTGGCGGCTGGTGTCTTTGGGTTCTTGAAAAGCACTGTATAAATTAAATGTGCTGTTATTATTATTATTATATGCAGTACTTGTTCTGTTACAGATATATCTTTTATTTGTAGAACATAATGTTCTCTGCACAAATTGTATCATTTTTTGTGTAAAGTTGTCAGGGTTCTAATTTATCTAGAAACCTTTCTTGT
Source organism: Hippopotamyrus pictus (assembly GCA_026781145.1). NCBI lineage: Eukaryota > Metazoa > Chordata > Actinopteri > Osteoglossiformes > Mormyridae > Hippopotamyrus > Hippopotamyrus pictus. The sequence continues at coordinate 9,712,253 of JAODLC010000021.1, forward strand.
TTTTTCTGAAGTTTTGAGTTTTTCACAACCAATCCCATCATGCAAGCTGGCTTTGGTCCTGCTCCTTCCCCACACATCTATCCATTTTCCCCTCAAGCGCTCCCCCCATTGAAGTGGCCGATCTTCAGAAAGGCTGGCTGCAGTGGGAGTGGCTCATTACGACCCTGTCATCTTCTGAGAGGTATATGCGGAGCTGTGCAGCTGAGTCAGCCAAAGCGCGGCATTCCCGTGTCACACTGTACTAAACCACGCATTGATCCCTTGGTCTGACTGTCACTTCTTCACTCACACACACACACACACACACTCAAAAAAACAAACCATCCCACCTGATCTGATGGTCAGTAGCAGCCTTAATATTTCAGTATTTTCCAATACAAATCAACCGAACAAAACTTACAAAAGATATGTATTCCAAAAGCAGACATAAAAAACACATTTAAAAAAAATGTTAATGTCCAGTTTTGGTGACACCCGAGATAATCAGATTCTTAACCACAGCACCACCTACTGGTTCCCTGCAAAAAAGCATATTGACACATGGCATCATGTTGGCTGTGTGGGTCCGAGGTTGAGGGTTTGCATTATCATATTGTGTATCCCATCCATGGCGTCATGCCCTATGCTGCCTGGGATGGTCTCACAGAGCTGATGGAGATAAAATCATTAAAAAATAGAAAAAGCTTAAAAGCATTCACTGATCGTAAATGAAGGAGCTGACCCTTGCAATCACAATGACTATCCTATTCAGATGCAGTGGCTAGATGTATTTGGAAACATCTTTACCACTTTCGGTAAGGAAGAGTAATGTGGGCGATGTGGTGGCTCAGGAGTATCACTGTGGTGTTGGGCGTTTGATTCTTGCCCCAGACCTATGTGTGTCCTGTAGTGGACTGGCTTCCCATTAGGGCTGCACGATATATTGTTTCAGCGTCGTCATCACCGTGTGCGCATGCACAGTAATCACGTCACATTTGTCAGCATTGCTTTGTGTCTGTTGACACAACTAGTGGCAACACCACAAACTTCTCTGACACACTCTTTTTGTAAGTTAATAACACATTCTATTTGGCTATAATTTATTTCAGGTAATTGCTTCTCCTTTTTTTATTCCTCACGGAAATTTCACATATAGCGATGTGATATTGTGCAATCCTACTTCCCACCTACTGTGGCCCCTGCTACTTAATTGTATTTTGCTTTTCGGGATAAGCTCCAGATTGAAACTAACCCTGCATTGCGTGAGCAGTACACTTGGACATTTGATGGATGGAACAGGTATATTAGAAATCAATCATTCATAAGTAGTTCAGGAGACCATGGGATATGCATTTTACCACAAGGGGGCACATTTTTTGCTGCAGCTTTAACTTTAAATCTTTATAACAGATCAAATGCAAAAACCCATGCCTTGAATTTTACTCTACCTGATTATTTGCAGAATACATTTTATATGACATCGGCAGAAAACCTGCTTTTGGAGAGCCAGAGTCTATGTCCGATTCAAGCGGCTAAACATCTTAATAATACCAAATAGTTAAAGCAACGGGCCTTTTAGTTTAATGATTAAATGCAAAATATGCAATACATTTCATTAAAATAAGTATGACTTAATAAAATATTTGAGCGTTTATTCTTTGAGCTTAACTGTTCAATATTAAAGGTTATGCGGCTAAACAATCCAGATACAAAAAGGCCAGCGGGAGGCGCTAGAGGACGGAGTGCTTGCCAGTCAGTTAGTCTCTGTCGGCGGAAGCCCTTTAAAAAAGTTTAAGCTCGCTCCTCCGGAGGGCTGGCGGTTCCTTCGAGTGCCTGGAGAGTCGTTTCTTTTCCGCGAATCTGATGGGAAGCCACTCCGGTGTCTTGTAGGGGAAGCTGCAGGGATGCGTGAGTTAAATTGCGCTTTGGTGAGTAGCAGGTGGCGATGATTCCCGGCTAGCGCGGTTAGCCGCTTACGCTCGGAAGCGGCGCTGTGCTAAATGCTAACACGAAGAGTCATTAAGTTTACTTCTAATTAGTCAACCATAGTAGGCGAGGTGGCGGCTGTGTTAAATATCGGCCTGCGTAAGCACTGCGGTATTGTTTTAAAATGAGACGTATTGGTGGCAGTTAGCGAGACGGCTAACTTGCATCGTCGACGAATGTGAGGAATCGGGTGACCATTGGATTACTTGTACCTGGTCGTCTAGTTAGGGACTAGGTGGTTTAATTATACATTTAGTAGCCAGCAATATAACTGGTGTAGCATATGGGAACAAAAATACTATTTACTCCCGACCAGGTAATACGCTTGTCGTCCTGTCTCCAGGAAGAACAGCAGCTGGATTCAGCAAATTTAATGTAAAACGCGAACTGGTTTAACAAGTACTAAGTTTATTGTAGTGTTACTGTATATATATCCAGCATATTCTGTTGCCCCGTTTGGCCTGGCTCAGATGTATGCTTAAAATCACGGGTGATCTTAACTGAGTGAGTTTCATTACCCAAATGGATTTTGCCCTCGTTTGTCCTTTGGTGTTGGGTCGATGACGATGGTTAAAGGTTTCTGTTTTTTTTCTGATGGTGACCATGTTAGGCTCATTAGTTTATCCATTCAGATCATTCCCTCAGGCTCCATCCATTCATGCCTCCATCCATCTGTCAGTGTCTCCGTCCACTGGAAACCATCCTCAAATAAACGCAGCAGTATTTCGGCTGACTCACCTGCCTCTGGAAGTGACTTGAGAGATAAGTCAGCAGTGCCACTCAATCAGATGGTTTAACCGCAGGCCACCAATTAATGCCCCCCCCAAGAGTCAGGTGAACCTATGTGTTTGCAAGGGAAGAGCTCATTAGCACATTTATGTACAGGCTGTGCTGTTTGGCCCCTGGGAGTCCTGCTGTTAAACCCACACATGAACTGGGTCAGTGAGCACAGCTGACATGTTGCCTTTTCACACTGACTTCCTCTAATGCCACAAACAGATGGCATTGAGGGCTGTGCTTTGAAAGGCAGTATATTAGTACTCGGATGAAGCCATCAGACCTGTGGTGTTCTCCATCTCTCTGTGGCCGCCTCTTGAGTTTGAGAGCCGTGTGTGCTCTCTGATGGTGCCATAGCAAGCCTTTCTGCTTGCCATGAGTTTGCTATCATGGCTATTTACATGTTATACCTGTTTTGGCACATTCATATAAATGATCAAACTTGCTACACACAACCTAATCTGGTTGTTCTGTGGCTTTCTACATTATAGGAGTTATGGCTTTTCCGCGAAGTGAGTGTTTTGAGCTGGTTCAGTAGGGTTTGTTTTGTTGCCTGTCAGTTTGTGCAGTGGAGTCATGTATTAAAGGTAATATAACAGACACTGTTTGCACAGAAATACTAGGGTGTGTTTGTGGGAAGAAAAAAAGTCCCCGTGTGGTTCATAATGCCAGTATAATGTAGCCATCTAATAGAAGTTTATAGAAGTGTTTGCTTTACTGTCGTATGAATCATTTCGTCTAACAAGGCTTAATCAATTGAGCTTTGCATATGTTTTGGTTTAATGAGACATGGTTAAGAATAATGTACTATTAGTGCACCTCTTCGTGTATACCTGAAGGCCAACAGAGTGAATGGTGTGAGTTGACAAGTCTAAAAGGAGTGTATGAAGTTGGTGAGGGTGAGTACTTCAGTTATACACTTTACAAGGTGTGTTTGCGAGTTCAGGAATCCTGTGAACAAATCTTCCTGATAATGAACACTAACCATGTAGTTTGATGCTAATTGTGAAGGATCATGGAACAATTAAATGATTGTGTTATTTAATAGTATAGTATTTGTAGGAAGAGACAAAGTCCTCACCAAACATTCTGAGTGGAAGAACATAAAAACTAAGATCGAGTTTTGGTCGGCAAGCACAGCAGCTGCGGCTGACATGATGCGATATCTGGAGGCTTCTTGTCTGCGTTTTACAAATGTCATCCATGCCTTCGCAGTTTGACACCAGCTTTCGGGCTGCCAGGTTGTTTGTGTCTACTTGTTTATGAGTTATTTTACATTGGGGATGTCAAGCAGCCCCTATGTGTCTTGCAGGATATAACCATAATCATGCCTCTTGGTGACTCAGTGTGCGTTCTCTTTTGGTCTTTCATTTGTTTTCCATTAAATAATAACCTACAGTTTGCTGCTATGTGCACTATTCGATGAATCCTTTATTGTGTTTTAGTGTATAAATTCAGTGCTTATGAGGTTTTGATAATATAGTGGATGCTGAGATTGAACGATGTGTATTATAGGTATGACTTTCCAGCAGTTGTAGTAGGTATATTATCACATCCTGTCCTCAGCCATTCAGGATGAGTCAAACCAGTTTGCTTGTGTGCAGTTGGTGTCTGAGGCCGTTTGTCATGATGAAGGCTGTGCCAGTTTTTAGCAGGAGTACTTGTTACTGCACCTGTGGGGTATAGGTACTCAGAAATGCGTGAAAGTTACAGCTTGAGCAGTTCTCGTTTTCACAGTGAATGGGAAAAAGTCACAAGAACATCTCCGTCTGTTTTAGTGTATGTTTAAGTGCGTTCAGATAATTCCTGTGCATTTAGGGAATTGAAAGCCAAACATACTTTTGGCCATGGGCAAGATTTCTGCTTTCATTGCTGCTGTTCTGAGGAAAGGTCATCGGTGTAGAATATCGTAGAGCTGACATGAAGTAACCTCTGTACAGAAAGGAGCCATTCACTGCAGTACATGGAGAAAGACAGCTTTGCCAGTGCTAAGTGAATTAGCGGTCAGCAATTGTCATAAATTGACTTGTAAGGAGTAGGTGAGGTTGAGGTACTGTGGTGGGAGATTGACAGCAGGGCTGTTCCTGGCAGGAGAGTGCAATGCTGGGGACTCCCGTGTGGCTGAATGCCCATGCGGTGTACGTCAGTCTTGTTCATGGTCCCTTGTAATAATTTTACAGTGCTGCTGCCTTTAACATTTAATTTGTTTGTTTTGTTTTTTTTTGTTGTCAGGGAAAGTCTTTGAGTTGGTTTGAAGGTTTATCTGTAAGGATGGTCACAGGCATTTGGCTTTGGGAAGCTGTACTGAGAGTCCACCATGGTAGAGAGAAACATAGCTCACCCCAATGTGAGGGACCACTGTTGTGTCAGTCTGCATCCACCTCCAGTTAATTAGCTGATTAAGATGTGTCTGAGCAGGGAAATCTGCAAACTGTGTTGCAGACTGGCTTTCCAGGACCAGGATTGGGGGACCCTGTCTTACATGTAAGACTTTATACCCCCAACCCAAACTTTTGGAAGCTATCTTCTCCTACAATTTTTTTCAGCTAGAAATTATTTTCTATCTCTCATATGTTCTACTTATTAATGAGAAGTGTGCTTGTATTTTTCCTTCTGATATCCCACCTGCTTCCCTCTTTTTCATCCCTGTTTCTGCCAAATTTTTCCCATAGATTTGTGTGGGAAAATCTTTCAAGCTGCTCCCATTCAGTCAATCTTTGACATAAACCCGCTACACTTGCTGAAGACATCCAATGTGCAGTTCAGAAATATTCAACTAACTTTCACCCACTTTAACCCTCCTCTAGCCCTTCTTTTTAGTCTCTCTATTTTCCTCCGGTTGACTTAAATTCATTTTTAAATGCTTCAGAAGTCCTATGCTTTAAATGCTATAATATGTTTGCTAAATTTTAAGTTACCTAACATAAATGCACCAGTATTTTTCTCTGTTCTTTTTCTTTCTTTTGGTGGGCTAATGGTTTGTAATGGTAGTGTAATAATAGGCCATATGGTGGTCTAATGGTCTGTAATGCTAAGTCGTAGGAGCAGTACTGCTAATGCTTGCATTAGAGCTAGCATTCATGTTAGCATTAGCACTAATGTTATTGTTTAATGTTATTGTTTTTGTTCATACTAGTGTTAGTGCTAATATTTATGTTAATGTTCATGCTAATGCTAATATGACTTTGTGCTGGCATTACTGCTAATGTTAATGGTCATGGTATTGCTAATGCTAACCTCCCTACTATACTCTATTTCTTTTCTATTTTATTCTTTCATTCTTCCTGCCATATAAATCTATTGATTTTATTACTCTCATGGTTTTAAAGCTACAAGCTACAGTCGGACTTTGTATATAGACTCAACAGCTGATTACAAGCACTAAATAAGCACTCAGCTGCTGAAGTGAAGCAGAAATATTTGTCATTTCTTCATCCTTTCTCAGTGTCTTTCTACTTTGATGTGCATAGCAATCACACACTTTTTTTTCTGGAAATGCCTTTTGTCGATATTTGACTTTTTTCCTTCCCAAAATTTTAGCACCAATCTCCTCCTACAGTTTTTCACCTCTGATGCTTTTTCACTGCCACCAAGAACCAAGTCATACCAGAGCTATACTGCAAAGAATCCGTTCTACGTTGTAAATTATGCGAGCCCTACCAGACCTGTACTTGTGCTGACATGAAAGTATGAATAAACCAAGCTGATTGGCCAAAATGCACAGAGATACCGGTGATCTGTTTCGATATGCATGGATTATCTCAAGGAAAAAAAGGGCAAAATTCTACTAATAATGAATAACATATAGTATTGCCCGAAAAAAGTAATAGAGAATGGCTCAACAAAATGGAATTATAATTCAAATTTACACAAGCTAACGCTTATTGTGCTAGCATTAGATGCTAACATAACAGCGATTCTCACCGACGTGCCAGTGTATTTTTTATTTTTATTATTTTATTAGAAAGTTTAAGAGTGCCCTATTTTTTTAAAAACTTCATATTTTTATACTGTACTGTACTGTTCTTGTCTTGGTTTCTATGTGTGATTGTGCAGTCGTAATGTGAGGAATTTCCTCCGGGATTAATAAGTCTTCTGATTCTGAGTGGAAATTAGCACATAGTAAATCATGATGTACCCCATGTGAACAGTAACTAAACATCTCTTTGGTTTTGGCACTCTCCAACCCTGGCACATCTTTACTGAGCTGACCCTTCAGTGGAAAATTGGTGGAACCACACCAAAACTAATGTGTCTTTGCGGTATGGGTTGAGTACGGCCTGGTTCCTGCCAGTGGAAAAGCACCACTAGAAACTCTGTTTCACCACTTAAATATTCCATTAATAAAAGAGAAATGCACTTGTATTTTTCTTTTTGATGCTTCAAAACTCCTAATGCTATAACCACTATACAGGCACTCCCTGAGTTTAACTTGCATATGGCTCATACTTACAGCCGGCTTGTACTTACGAATGGACTGCCATAAATGTCATTATTTTGATTAAATACAATGGTTCATAATAATCGGCACACGCACTACTTTGGGACACATGTGAAAACGTGGCATGGCTTCAGCAATTCATCGCCTAAAGGTATGGTATAGTACCGTACCATATGTAGTTACCAGTGTTGGGGTAATTAGTTGCATGTAACAGCATTAGTAATTAACAGATTACATTAATTTAGTAAAAATGTGGGTAACACCTTACTTGAAGGGGGCACAAATAATGTAATATTATGCTATTACATATTTATTAATAAACAACAAACTAATTCTTAGTTACATACAGTAGTTGGTTACATACTGATCATTAATAAATTGTGACATCTTTCACCTCAAGCAATTACTGTATTATATCTTAATTCTGTAAACCTTTCTGAGCTACAGAAGAAACTAGGTACAGAAGGAACAAATAAATGTGAAATACTTCTCGTTTGTTCGTCATTAATGAATCATGAGGCATCTTTTCTCTTAAGTAGCTACTATGTATGTTCATGACTAGTACTTCAGTAGTAACTGAGTTACTACTCCGTATTTGTGTTCTCTGAAGTATTACCAAAATTTGTAATTAAAGGGGCTGCACCCGAATATATATTTCTTTCCTATAAAAAAGCTTATATATACACAGTATAATTCGTTTTATTGTTTTGCATCTTTTCGCCATGCAGAATTGATTTCTTGTGGCTATGGCCGAGCGATATCATATTGATATTATATGCCGCATGTGCAATAATCACCAGGGCTTCAGATCAAGGGTGAAGCATTTGGCCGGTCGCTAGCTTTTCAATACTATACAGACATTAATTTACACCCAATATTTGGGAAGTAGTTTAGTAGTACAGCTAAAATATTAATGTGTTTTGTAGCACCCAAAACTTAGTAATCTTTATTAAATTTGGTTAGCGGGTTATGCTGTTTTGGTATACTATGTTTGGTATACTTTAGTGTGATTCGCACTGAAGTGTCAGTGAAGAAAGAACAGCTCAGCAGCCACTATATCTTTTTAAAAAGAGGAGATCTTGTGGATAAACAAGGTAAAAAGACGTCGGTGGTGTGGGGGCACTATTTGCAGTTTAGTCTGACACGTTTATTAATTATAAGGATATGCCGAATTTACTAACTTTTGAGCATCATGCCTCATTATTTTAGTCATGCTATTAATCTGTTTAACAAATATTGGGTGTAAATAAACGTCTGTATAGCACCGAAAAGCTGGCATTCGGCCAAATGTTTTGCCTGTCATCAGAAGCCCTGGTGATTATTGCGCATGCACGGTATAATATTGAAATATCATCACCCAGCCCTACTTGTGGCACATTTCCAGACTACATGGGTCAGCAAAGGTGTTGGGATAAATTTGACTTTTCAACTTTTTTGCCCAGTTTAAAACATTTGTTAGAAAAGTAATCAAATGTATCAGGTTACATTACTTTGATAAAGTAATCAAAAGTTACCCTGTTAAAAATGTAATAATGTAACTTGTAGTCTGTAACCTATTTCAGAAGTAACCTTTCCCACACTGGTAGTTACTTTTACTGTATAATTATGATTTTGTACTGTATTGTTTTTCTGACTTGTCTACAAATTCATCTTAGACAGAATTAGAGAATGGATCTTGTTCATAACCGGGTGACTGTATTTGCTAAATGTTATTAGGTTGTCTCACATAACATAAATGAATCATTGTTTATCTGCTGTTTTACTTTTTTTTGGTGGTCTAATAGTCAGTAATGGTGGTGTAATGGTGGTCCAATGGTCAATATAGTGTAGATAATAGATTGTGATGGTGATGACTGCTTGTAGACAGAGGTCAGTGGTGGTGGACTAAAGGTCTGTAATGTTAATGTTAATAGTTGTAGTATTGGTACTGCTAATATAGCAATAATGCTAATCCTACCATTCGTGCTAGTGTCTGTGATAATGGTAATGTTCATGCTAGCATTAGTCCTGATGCTTATGTTAACATTATGCTAATACGAATGTTTGTGCTAGCATTACTGTTACGTTAACTGTCGTGGTAGCGCTGATACTAACCTCCCTACTATCATCTATTTCACCCTTTTATGCTTTCATTGATCCCTCCATCCTTCTATATAAATCCATTGATTTTATTACTCTCATGTAGAGCTGAACGATTTATCTAATTCAAATCGAAATCGCATTTTTAAACAGCACAATTAGCAAATCGCAAAGGCTGCAATTTAGGATATGCATTATGCAACACTGACCCAGGGTTTAACACTGTTGTGAGATTATTTTTCAAATTCATACCATCCGAATGTGTGACAGTCATTCTCACCAATCAGAAATGCCATGCTTCTCATGCGTGAGTCATGCTCACCAATCAGAAGTGGCCCAAGGCAACTGCGTATACGCCCACAAACAGCAAACACGTGAAACCCAATGAAAACATTACATTTGGGGTGACAAAAATATTGATTCTGCTGCTGAGCTGTAAGTGAATTACCTATGTATTTCTTGGTCAGAGATTGTTTACAGAAAGGTTCTATTATTAGGCGTCAAAGCAGCGTTAGCTGCAGGATCCATATTGTCGTCTTTTCTTACTGGAATTGTTTTATTTATATTATTATTACTTTATTTAACTTATCACATAAACTGTGACTGTGTTAATTATTTTATATTTGATTGTTCTCTGCTAATTTAACCCTTGTGTACATGGGACATTCAGGAAACGCAGTAAAAAACAAAAGCGGTCAAGCAGCACTTAAAAAATAGTCAGGTTATCATGTTCCAGTTGCTAACACAGGACTTTTTTTTAGCAAATAAATGACCATAAAACAATCATTTTAAGCTATTTTGCCTTCAGCTTATAGTAAATTGTATGTAGAGTATGTGGCATAATCTGGGAACAGCATCCACACCGAATCATATGACCATCGTCATCATATAATGATGTAAAAAGTTCAGTTTGTTTAGAAATTGTTTTTAGTGTTCAGGAATGGGGTATTCAGTAGAGGTTTGCACAGTTACAGTTACCTGTGGCTTTTTTGATTTTTAAATATGTAGATCTATATGCTGGGTTACTAAAGACCCGAGGTATGTATACAAGGATTAGAAAAAGTAATAAATAGGTATTGGTAGCAATTCATATCTTTCAGTTGTCACCCTTGTTTAGAATATAGACCAGTTAATATTTTGATGGTATCTAATGTGGTAATGCTGCAGTCATGTTTATTACACAGTGAATAATGAACTGAGGCTTGGCTTTAAAAAAATTACATCGCAGATCAAATCGCAATCTCAGTATCTGTCAGAAATATTGCGATTTATATATTTTCCTAAAATCGTTCAGGTCTACACTCATGATTTTAAAGCTACAACAATCAAACCTTTTATATAGACTCAACAGCTGATTAAAACAGCTAAACAAGCACTCAACTGCTGAAGCAAATATGTCATTCCTTTCAGGCTTCCTTTCTCAGTGTCTGTCTTTCTACTTTGATACACACAGCAGTTACATATTTTCTTCAGGGGATGCCCTTTCTAGTTTTCATAAGAATGATTAATTCACTAAAAATAAGAGCAGAGTATGTCAGCTCACTTGAGGTCTACAGATGAGGTGCATCGTAGAACCTGAGGTCTTCTGACTGTTCTCCCAGCTTCTGGCGGTTCTTACTGCCTGCCGTCACAGCTAGGTTGTTGTCAGAATAGATTTTGGGGGGGGGTTAGCATTTCCTATTACGGTGGACCCCACATCCCATCTTCGCTGTTTAGCACCAGATCAGCAACCATGAAATGATGCCTTCCAGTAGGGCGAAGCGGGCAATGATGGAGCACCACCACGACTGGGAGGTTTCCAGTGCGGGTAGCTGAAGTCGCTTTTGATAGCGAAGCCCACACCAGGCCTTCTTGGTGCCAGATCCCAATCGACATCTGTCCGCGGTGCAGTTTAAAAACAAAAAAACCCTGCAGACTCGTTTTCTGGAGAGACTCTTGGTTTGTTTTTGTCAGTCATGGTCAACAATATGTTGGCTGTTTTTATAAATAACCTTCTCTTGGGACAGGATACAAAAAGGCAACATCCTCTCACACCAGCAGGCTTGCATGGAGGCTTTTCTCTCTGTTTTTTGGGTTTATAAATAATTTCTCCTGTGATAAGCTGTATTAGGGAATCTTCCTTAGGTTGAACTTTTCCATGGGAAGAACAGGCCTGTGTCCACAGGCCTCCCAGGATACATGAGGGCACTTCCTGCAAGTGTTGCATTTTAGACTGAAGTCTTGTGAACCTAAATACAGATGTTTTAGTAGTAGACGTACAGACGTGAATGTAAGTTTTCCTATATGCTTGCATTGAGTTTCGAATTTGCATTCCGATCTGTGTAACGCATTCTGTATAATTATGGAAGGAGTGTTTGTGTGGGGTCTGTGTTTTTTTTTTCCCTTTGTTCAGAATTTGGGCCCTTGGTGGCTCTGCTGCTCTCAGACTAAAACGGTAGTATCCCAGAATGCCCTCTGATGCCGTTTCTGTAGCTGCCCTTCACTATCTCCGCCCTCGCCCGTTTCTGGGTTCCTGTTAACGCCTCCTTAGTGCTGGAGTGGGGACGTGACAGCCCCCCTTATGTTTGAAAATGGCTCCTTTTCCTGTTTTCTTTAAAAAGGAAAATGCATTGCATGTGTAATAGCTGTCTGTTGCGCCTGCTTGCTGGCTTGCAGTGCTTGAGTCTTTTTGTATTTTCTGATTAAAGAACGGAACCACTTTGGAAATGTCGAATTATACCTTGTTTGATTGGCTAAGCAGGCCGGATCGCTCAGCCGTCATGATGCAGCATGTTAGAAGTGTCATTCCTTTATAATGCCCATCCCCAAGCTCACATGCAGAAGGAGTTGGGGTGAAACGAGTTGCCCTTTTGTTTTTTTCTGTATTTCCTTTATGCTTTGCTAAGAGTCCCCAGACCTACATGCACTCACTTGCCCGTCGTTCAGTACGGCACTTAAAACAGACCTGAACGGGCCCCAGTCATGAAGAGCAGGTGTTGCTGATGGGCGTCAGTCAGAGTGCTGGTGCTTACAGGACCCGGGAATAGAGCGTTTGGGCTGCAGAGGTGGCCCCGCTGTGGCATCGTCTGACCCTCTGTCTATATCGATTACCAGCATACCCGTTCGGATCCAGTCAGGGCTCAGTGTTCGGTCCGGTCCATTCGTCTTGTCAGTTGTGCTTCCTTTCATGTTTTTTTTTTTTCTTCCTCCACTCATTTATTTCCACAGAAACACGCCAGTCTTTCAGAACATGCCGGTTTTCCATTTTCCTTTTCAGCGCCTTCCTTTCTAGCCGCTCTTTGCTGTGTGTGTGTGTCTCTCTCTCTCTCCCTCCTTTTTTCTCTTTGGCTGCTTTTCACTCCTGTCTTTCTCTCATTGTTTTCCCACCCCCCTCCTGGGACTCCATTTCTTCTCTTCCTCTATTCAGGTCTTTTTTTATTCTCCTCTCTGAATAGTGGTGGCTCTTTAAAGGGGAGGAAAGGCAGGCGCTCGGACGCTTCCTGCCTGCTTCCCGCGTGGAGATGCTGGAGCACACCCCCTCGGGCTGTCCTGAGCGGCTCCCTCCTGTCCCCCGTGATGCTGGTATTCTCTCCCACTGGATGGACGGGTGTCTGTGTGCACGTGGGCTGAAGGTCACACTGGGCTAAGCCACTCATGGCCAGGGCTGGTCTGACAGGTTCTTCCCATCACCTCTGTCCCCACCTTTGCTGGGACAGCCACAATGCCATCCCTTCCGGTCCTAAATGGGAGGAACTCAAATATGAGACAAGAAGGTGACTGCCTTGTTCTTTTGGCCACTATTAAAAGTTAGGGCTGTAACAGTACCTTGATCCATAGACGGAAATCATTGAACTCCCAGTATTGATGCTGAGGCATTTACTGCATAAATGGAACCATATCTGCAAATATTTGTCATCCTGTGATCATTTGCAAGCCTGTTGTGCTTCAGAATTGGGTTAAATGGCATCATAAGGAACACCATCGCATTGCTGGAAGGCGCCGGCGTCAGTGGTCTCTGGGTCAGGGATGGGAGTCTTTGGGGATACTGGCTGGATGGGGCAGAGAGAGAAACTTTCTTTGGGTAAGTAAAGCAAGAAACAGTGTGATGGAATGGCAGCTTGAAGGGGAAAGAGAGGTGAAGGACATGAAAGTGGGGGAGATAAAAGCTGGGGAGGGGAGGGCCTGGGATACAGCAGCAGGAAGGAAGGCAGAGATGAAAGCCAAATGAGAAAGATAAGAACGGAGTGAGAGAGGCAGAGAGGGAAACGGAGGGAGGGAGAGATAGATGGAGCAGAGAGGGGAGTAACCATGGAAACAGGAGGAGGGTACAAAGGAAGAGAGACAAAGGATTTTTATTTAAGAGAATGAAACTTGGTCGGGAAAGTGATTGGGTTAGGGTTAAAAGAAAGAGATTGGGAATAAAATTCATAACTGGGACATAGGGTGGAGGATGGAACCACTGTTTGTGGGGATTCTGAATCCTTCCGGGTCCTTCTCTAGACCCCGTATTGTGCAGAGGGCCTGGGAGGTGTGTGTGTGTGAATGTGGGGGTGGGGGGGTGGTTTGCCTGGATGCCAAGCCCAGGTGAGGGGCTGTAGATGGAGGGAGTTTGTGTACAAAATGCGCTGCCTAGTGCTTGAGTGTGATGCTGCACTGGGGGCGGGGCTTATGAAGCTCCACCATTACTAATAAACCCTCTGTCATCCTGATGGGCGATTAAGATCGAAGCACAACAATGAGACATTACTCACACTGAGTGTAAAGGTTACACCACAGAATATGGGCCTTTGAGTTCATAAGGAAGTCACAATCGTGGTGCGCTGCACCTCAAGGTCAGCTGATTGAGGGGGGGCTGGAACGGGGAGGATCGGCTGTATAATGAGGTGCAGGAGGAGTTTGGTAGTTGTGACGCCGACCGGTGGGACGCGGCAGTACAACATTGTGACTGGTGAGCGCGTGCTGTAGCGTGATGAGCAATCGCAGGCCGTTCCCTGCTACACACACACATCTGCTTACTTTGTCATACGATTGGCTTGAGATGTATTTCCCCTGACAAACTGAGTATTTTTAGAAGGAGATCAAACGCTGACGGTGTTAAAGTGGTCAGAGCTCTTGGTGCCGGGAGCCGGCGTCTGCCTGTTGGCTCGATGGGGTCCCAGCAGGGGACGTGCTGGGCGCGCTGAGCATTGAGGCAGGCCTGCCTCTGATCGGCACTGCTCGCTGTGTCAGGCTGCAGGCGCGCGCCGTCTTCCTGGTCCCGGCTGAAGCTTCAGCTGGTGGTAATTGTGAAGGATCCGCGGCGGCGGCTGAGTTAAACGCCCGCCGCTGCCACACTCCATCACATGCACATCTCTCCTCGCTCCTGTTTGTCTTTTTCTCACGGTGCTCCTTGTGTCCCTTCTGGGCTGTCACTCCTGTCCATCCCTGGTTCCTTCCTTCTCTCACTCTTTTCTTGCACCGCCATTCCTCCTTCACCCCCCCTCTCGCATTTCTCTCACAGCGCTGCCTTAGTTCCTACTGCCC
>JAODLC010000021.1:9736809-9748585 GCA_026781145.1 Hippopotamyrus pictus
GGGGGGGGGGGGGGGAGACTATTTTTCTCTCTCACTCTTCCCACCTGGATTTTCAGTTGAGGTTTGATTGTAATGTTTGTAATAACCTCTAATACCAAAAAGGGAAGAAAGTTTTGCACGTACCAGAAGGACATTAAGGAATATTTGTGTTTCGACTGTGAATGGCAGTTTGCCAAGCAAACGTGCGTTTGAGGCTAACCATATGGATAAATACTTGTAAGAAACGTCCCTTCTCTCAACACTGAGGGGGTCCTAGCTGAGTAAGGGCGTGGAGCTCACAGCCACCCCCCAAGTGAAGCAGATTAAGATTCTTCTGCTCATGGTGATGCAGCCTGCTGGCTCAATGCACCCCATTCTGTGTCAGAACATCACAGCGTGACTGAGGTGATTCGAACTCTCCAGCTCCTGTTTTCTCATATACCGTGGTCCCCCGGATCTGGAATGTAAATGATGTCATTATATGAAGCTCGTGGAAACTCGCCTTGGGCACTGGCTGCTCTGCCCGCTGTCACACACCACTGACACCTCCGCTCGCTGCGTCCTGTCACCAAGCGTTACCTCAGCTCCGGGGCACGGCCATACGGCCGGCTGGTCCCCGCGGACCAAAGAAGCCTGACTGCTGCAGAGAGCTCATGCCAAAGGCTGTTAGCTGCACTGTGTCTGCTCACACTGGGAGAATGAGACCACCTCTCATCACAGGTGGCTCTTTACGCATGTATACAACTAACCAAAGAGTTCTGCCAGTTCGGTTGAGTTGTGTATATTAAGAAACAAGACAGATTACGGCTGTGCTGTTTACCTGTGAACACTACTGAAGGCCCTGCTCCTCTGTGAGGGGTTCCTGCTCCAGCCAGGGAGCCCCTCCCAGCCTGAAGCTAACTGTAACAACAGCCAGTCCCCATCCTGATGGATCAGGCTGCTGCTCCTGGTTCCAGCCTATGCGTCAAGGGGGCAAGAAGTCAAATCATCATCACCCCCCCCCCCCATTTTTTATATTCTGTATGGCTGCCAGTCAGAATCCACGCCCCCCCCATGCTTCTGGGCCAGCACCGTCCATGTTGAACACCAAGTCGGACTTGTGACAGTTCTGTTGCACAGTGATGTGAATATACTACGAATAGTTACCTGTACCATGTTGTGAACCTGACAACACTGTAAATAATACATTTATTTGCCTTTCAACACTGTGTTGTTTGATGAGCAGTAAGAGTCAGACAAAGTCATGAATGTTTTATTTGTCTAGCTTGTCATGGCCCTTCAAGTTTGTTGTGGCAAGATATTAAATTACATACAATATTGGAGTACAGTACTTCATATTACAAAAATATACCCTGGGAAGTTGAGAGGCAGAGGTGTAAGTGAACATCACATAATACAGTTGCTACATGGCACCTCGAGGCTTTCCATACTCAAACTGACCTTCCCATCAGGCAGATGGAGGTGGTTTCTATGACCTTTAATGCTTAAAAATGAGGTACAAAACAAAAGTATAGCGACAGCCCATCATCCTCCGGCCCACAGCCTCCCTGCTCCTCTTCACTTCCCGAGGGCTTTGTCCAGGTTGGTCTTGATGGCATCCAGGAAGTCTGTAGTATTGACGTAGTGCTCATTGAGCTTGCAGCTGTAGGGAGGAAGGCAGAGGGTGGGAAGCAGTGTAAGCAAACGCCTTTGAACATGCCGCTGACCATGAAGGACTTCAGACATTCCTCTTCAGGCCTGTGCAGCACTCACATTCTGCTTTGGGGTACACTAAATGTACTTCGAGACACTTCAGCTTGTGGAATAAAAACATATTGGCCCTTTCTGTCAAAGTCTACTGTATGACCTTGATGTGGAAAAGATGTTGCTGTGGCATCCAAATGCCACCTTAGCAGAGCTAATATGAATACCTGCAAATAAACTGGGTAATCCTCTAGGACTACAATGCAGCGCTAAAGCCTCTTAACTTAAGCAGCTTCGATATGGTCTCGGCCCTGGTTTGTACAAAGCCAAGGCTCAGTTTTGATGGTGCCCGCAGACTTGGTGGGAGGATGTGTCCAGTTACTGTCCGTTTTAATGCAGTTCTGTTTGACTTACACTAGTCAGTGAATGATGGCACAGGCCAGGGTGGGTTTTGAAGACTCCGTTCTCCCAACCACACAATAGCAATGTGCATGTGACCACATTCTACGTGCATTTGTGTCTCACACGTTTGGCTTAAGACTTACTTAGCGAGGCCATGGATGCATCCAGCAAGGTCCTTGGTCATAACTCCACTCTCCACAGTCTCAACACACACCTTCTCCAGGGTCTGAGAGAACCTGTGTAAGACACAGTAGACCATGAGTCCAAACGGGAGGATGACGACTCATCCACACCAAATGCAACATCAGAAAGCTTCACTGTCTTCAGTTAACACTCTTCCTCAACAGCAGGAATCAAATGAACTGAGATATTATTCATGAGCTGCACTGTAATGTGTTTGCTGGTCTTCCCACTCTGAGGTCTCCTTTTTAAAATGGCTATTCATTCACTAATATGTAAAAGCTGAAAGTACACAGCATGTCCGTACGAGTCATGTAACTGCTGTGGCAATCTTTAAACCTGACAAGCCAAACTGTACTCAAGGTTTACGTTATAATGATATTATACCCCAGAACAAGCTCAAGCCTGAAATGTCATTAGCTCAGTCGAGTTGCAGCCACACTGAAAGTGTCCACTAACTTGATCAGGTCAGTGTTTCCATCCAGCTTGCCACGATGCTCCAGCCCCCTGGTCCAGGCGAAGATGCTGGCGATGGGGTTGGTGCTGGTTGGCCTGCCCTGAAGGAGAGCAGGACATCATGAGGTTCCATTACCAACCTGTGTGTTTATTTACAGTTCAGGTCCTCAGAAGACCTTAGGTGGCAGGGTGTTTAATCCAGGCCTGGGAAGTTTGTGTGCTATATGGTGTGTCCTGCAGGTCAGGTCAGGTTGGGGAGCATGCGCTGATGCACCCTGTTGCCGGAACCTCCTCAGGATCACGCCTGGCGACACCACAATTGCCCTGCACTTAATATGTCCCTGTTTGTTTGACTGGTCTGAGTGGCTTTTTCAGGTTAAGTGATTGGCGGGGAGAATATGTTTAATTAATCAATCACTGGGAATATGGCCATGATGATGACTCTCACAAGAAGCATGGGAAACAAATCCAGAGTCATGTTCTTCAGGCACGATTGATTCTGATATTACATCCTCTTCTAGCAACTACTGGAAGCCTTGGCGTGTGAAGGCCGCACCTCCTGTTCTGCAGCCTTTGGTGAAAGTCATAAAGAATGTGTGCGCATCCCTCACCTTCTGGTGCTCGCGGTAATGCCGGGTCACTGTGCCGTGGGCAGCCTCCGCCTCGATGGTCTTCCCGTCGGGACACACCAGCACTGAGGTCATCAGGCCCAGGGAGCCAAAGCCTGCAGGGACAGGCCGTGTACATCAGAGGACCACAGGAGGTTAACCCTGCAGAATCTCGGGCATATTACTCAGCTAGGACGGCATCTCACTGCATGTTCCAGGTGCTGATCCCATGCTAACTGGCTTCTCAGTGGCTCAGGTAAATGACTTTAAAGGCCCAAAAAAAGTACTGATTTTGGGCATTATTCTGACTCATTTTTTTTTCCCCCAAATAAAATATTTACAGTAATGAAGATGAATCTATAAACATAAAAATAAAGAGTAAAGTCCAGTTCCTCTGAATTTAGCTCTATAACCACTGAGTTAGACATCCATCCCTTTTCTGTACTGCTTGTTCTATATTCATAACTCCAACTCTATGGGGATGATGCAAAGAATAAGCCAGGATGGGGTGCCCTCCCCCTATAGGGGGGGACATTCATGCACACACAAGAATTTAGTAACTCCAGTTAACCTCAGCATGTTTTTGGACTGGGGGGGTAAGCAGAGTACCTGGATGAAACCCCACAACACGTGGAGAGCATGCAAATTCCACACGCAGAGCTACTCACTGCACCTCCATGTCACCCTAAGCTAGAAATCCTAGTAGACGTTTCCCACAAGGCAGCGAAACAGCAGGGACAGATAACATCTAAAAGACCATTGCCCTGCGGGGAAGTGATTATTCACACAATGCCTTTCACAGAAGGGGTGTGTGAGTCACCGTTGCTCACCCTGAGCTAGGATGTCTGACTGCACATCTCCATCATAGTTCTTGCAGGCCCACACGAAGGCCCCAGAGGACTTCAGCACCTGGGCCACCATGTCGTCAATGAGCCGATGCTCATACCAGATCTTCAGCTTGTCAAAATCAGCCTTGTAGTTCCTGACGGCAGGGAAAAAAATGTCTTTTACTTAAAATGCAACTGATAAGTCAATAGTCAACTCATTCTGCCTAAGCTGGCCAGAGATAGTTATTCAGTCTTTTCTCCCTTCCTTTCATCTGCTCCAGAATATATTCAAGGAACTCACTTCTCAAAGATGTCCTGGAAGATGTCCTTAAAGCGACCATCGTAGGCCTTCAGGATGGTGTTCTTTGTGCTCATGTAGAGGGGCCACTTCTTCTGAATGGCATACTGGAAACAGCTGTGTGCAAAGCCAGTGATGGACTGTAGGGGGCACAAGAGGTCACACTCAGAGCATGTTCACACACAGGCAGAGCAGAATGAAAGCAGACAAAAGGCGCATACAATTCACATCACCATTGCCAGACAGACAAGGAGGAAGGGGGGGGGGGATAAGGTAACATTTACTCTCAGTTTGGAGCATGCCCAGTACAAGTAGCTGAGTGACTAGGAAAAAGCCTCCGAGGACTTGGTGTGCCATGACCTTAAACTAAAAGGTATCATGACAACCTCTGGTTGCACAAACCAAAGGGTCGATCCCCAGTGCCAAAACAAACAGGCACGCAACACCCTGTGCAGCAGGGAGGTCATACTTACTATCTCTACTGCCCTGCCCCCCCCTCCTAACCACCCCATCAAAATATTTAAAAGCGAGATTGAAACACGTATGCTTAATATTGTTCCCTAAAAACAAACTTCCTGAACAAACATAACGTGTATATATATGTTTGCGGCCATCACAACCATGTAGTTGTGAAGACACCCATCTGCACTCTGTGGACCATTCTGTTCTGTTTCCGAAACCCTGCCTCACAGACTTTTGAGACTGTTTTGATTTTTAGATCAGACTCAGGCTTAGCTGGTGTAGATTCCTACCACCAGGAGCAGAACGTGAAGTCAAAGTACACTGAATCTTACTGCGTGCTGTGCCACTTAACCCATCATAATGGCAGATATTCATTACAATTACCGGCTAATATTTACACTTCATCGATATTCAAAGTTTGCGGCACCAAAGCTAAAGCCATAACTACTAAAATAATGGAGATAATTTTCCGTAGTGGAGGACGAGGGATTTTGTCGACTTCACTCATTCACCAATTAGAAAGGCCACATCATGTTTTTAATTCATTATTAAATCTATCTTTGATTATTCAATCTATCTATGGCAATAACAGAATGAAAGACATTGTGATGTCATTCCACTAATCTAAATGTTTCTCTGCTAGAATGCCAACCCCCCCCCCCCCCAGGCCCCATCCTGCAAGTATTACACCAGAGTACATGGGGTATCTGAAGTGCATGGTGCATTACTACATTTACTTACACGATCAATATCACCTAACTTGCTATTTTAGTTTCATGACAACCTGGGACATTGATTTTGCAATGGGAAATGAAAAAATTCACCAATAATCTTATTCAATTAGAGGTTACTATGTTAGCCTATTACAGTATTGGTTTTTATCACTTTGGGATGCAATGGGAAAATTCCCAGTCATATCAAACATATTTAAATATTACATTACCATTTCAGATCATCATATTACCATTTTGCAACCAGACAATAATCATTTTATGTACCCACAGACAAGACTTAAGCAAACAAACTGCTTGACATTCCTATAGAAATCATATTTCATCTTTGCTTGTTTGGGTCTGACAAGTTCTCAGCAAAGCAATACCACAGTGAACTGAGGGTTCTGCTTGATAAATTTGGCCAAAGCTGCCATTCACTGTTAGTCTATTCCAAAGGGAAGGCACCATTACTCTCTGCTCTGTGTTCTTGGAGACACACACACACACACACACACACACTTGCCTCATCAGTGTTGTACATCCCCATGCCGCAGCCCCCACCAGGGAAGTCAAACACCTCCCATTCTTTCCCTTTGCTCCCGTCTGAGGGAGAGAACACGATCTTGAATTTTCCTGGCTGATTCACCACAAAGTCTGTTGCTTTGTACTGTCAGAGACAATAACGGAACAAGAGTGCAAAGTAAAATATCTGCGCCGGCTCATCTGAAAGATAATCATTAAAAACACAAAAAAATAAGAAATTGCTAGAACATGCCTGGTCACCAAAAGCATGTCTGCCAATGGTGATGGGCTGGGTCCAACCAGGAACCAGGCGGGGAATGTTCTTGCATATGATAGGCTCACGGAAGACCGTGCCACCCAGAATGTTCCGGATGGTTCCATTGGGGCTTTTCCACATTTTCTTCAGTTTGAACTCTAGTGGGAAATGGAAGACAGATGTCTGACCTTACTGCAGTCAAATTGCAAAAGTTACTCTGGACTATTTTGGAGACCCTTTCTAAACATACCCTCAACTCTGGCCTCATCGGGGGTGATGGTAGCACATTTCACAGCGACGTTGTACTTCTTGGTTGCCACGGCTGAGTCGATGGTAACCTGGTCGTCCGTTTGGTCACGGTAAGGCAGACCCAAGTCAAAATACTTCAGCTCCACATCAACATTGGTCAGGATGAGCTGTTGGGCAAAAAGCCTTTGTTAGAGACCTTCGTCTGAATATTACCATACATCATTAACAGATTTCAGCATATAAAGAAAAATTAGTTGCTGTCAGAATGACACTAATGTATTCCCCTGAAAGCCCCGTCACCCCCTCCTCTTCCCATCTAATCCATACCCCTCCCACACCCCAATCTCTACTTTCTCTAGCCCCAATACACACTCTCTCCACCCATCCAAAAAAAATCTTTATTAAACTTTGTGTGATTTGTACCAATGTAATCAGATTCACATCTGCACTTGTCCTTTCGTGTGTCATCACTATGTGGCGGTGCTTCAGTTTTCGTGCAATTTCTCTCACGATTTTATCAGTTCCAGATATTCACCCATACAATGTGCTGCGAAGTTTGAAGAGGAGTTGGCTTTTTGAGTTATCATGATAATGGGATTTGTGTCTGCAGCAGTGGAAGACCAGTCTCAAAACCATATATATTCCCCATCTGGGAAATACAATGATTAATAATTATCTAATGGCATATGTATGCTTCAGGTACACTGATTAGAAGTGAAACGAGTTTGTGGATATTTCCACAAATGTTTCCTATCAAACGGTCACAGTTTTTTTTTTCAGGTGAAAGAATGCTTCACCAAAAAAGTAAGGAAAAAACAGAACATATATCTTTTTAAATGCCAATGTATCATCTCAAGAACCATTTCCATGTGAAACCAAAGTGTGCTAGTTCTAAAATATGTCTGACAAAGTACTTTGCAAAAAAGCACCACCCTTAGGTTGATGAACAGAACTTCAGTGAAGCAACATATTTTCTGCTTCACAAAACTAATAGACTTCAGTGTATTTCTCATCAGCTTCTATTTAGCAGTTGTTTGGAGAGTTATGGATTGTGATGCGTTTTAGCAGGACCTCACCTAGTCTTTCCAATTATGTGCATGCTTATGTGCTCCTGACCCAAAAATGACACATTTAACCATTCAGAACATGAGTTCAGCCATCAGGTAAGACCAATTCACTTATTCTTCTTCTAAATATTATAAATATTCTTTTTAGGTTTCGATCAAAAGCCTTGATATATTGTAAATGAAAGAGCCAAGAGATCTCTTATAGAATAAAGCAATAATTGACTTGTAAATACTGTTCTACTATGTCTCTCAGCTGGCCCGGGAACGCCTCGGGATTCCCCCAGAGGAGCTGGAGGAAGTGGCCGGGGAGAGGGAAGTCTGGGTTTCCCTGCTGAGACTGCTGCCCCCGCGACCCGACCTCGGATAAGCGGAAGTCAATGGATGGATGAATGGATGGATACTGTTCTTATGGATTCTAGCTAATCCTGTGTACATATAGTAAATAAGAACATCCATTTTTGTTCAGATTATTTTATTGCGTAAAAGGAATATATGTCAGTCGCATAATTATGTTTTTTTGGGAAATATGAAGATTCAAATTGAAAATTTTTCATGCTAAGAGTGGCAACCATAGTGAGGATTGATAGTTTGACTGACAATAGCGTGTCCCCAGTTAACCAAACAGCGCAACACGGTGAAGAAACACTGTGACTTTCTGAAAACAGTGACTGATGCAGTTTCTTCCGTGGGTGGACAAGAGCTGGCATTTTGGGACAGGATGAGAGTGAAAACGCAGACAACAGAGGAAACTACAGGGAGTTTACAGATGTACTTTTCCGCTATGACTGGGTTTTGTTGGCGTGTTTGTGTTGCACCTGTAACGTCGAGCAAAACTAATGTAAAGCTATGTAGCCTACTCATATTAATCAAGTAATTCCTGTAGTCTCTCATATTTCTATATTGACTGCATTTCAGGACACGGTACACCTGTTGCAAACTGTTAAAACGTCAATTTTCTAAACAGCAGTTCAGGGATATTGGCTAAATAGGACTACAATAGACTGAAATTAACCAATGGAAAATGTGTACAGTGTAGTGAATTTTCAAATTTATTATAATAGTTACAGTAATAAGTAATATATGATCAGGTCTGAAATTATACGGAGGGGGGGTCATTCTAGAGTTTACTTCACCAATAAATTTGGTCAGCAGCCGGCAATGCTAACAAAACGGTTAATCGGAAGAGTCAAAGAAGAAATGAATGTACTACAGAGGCCTGTTACTGAGGGGGTATTTCACACCGCTGGCCACACCAGCGATGTGTCCCACTGTTCTGCTACAGAGCCTGGAAGCAGTTCCTCCAAGCTACCTTTACCACCAATCGTTTCCAAGATGGTCTTTTTACTCAAGTTAAGTAGAAGTCATTGTGATGTTATGTCGGCTCCTAAAACCAGTTACAGAAGCATGACTTCCCCCTTGGCACACATGCAGGCAGGTTTCATTTCCCTGACGATGTTTACCGGCATTTTCTGAAATGCTCTTGATTAAGCAATCAGGTCAGTCAATGACATGCTTACCTTGTTTTGGATACCAGTAAACACACACACACACACACACCCCCATTTAACTGCATACTCAGTTTCTCAACAAACATGATCATCGAGGATCTTTAGCAGTATGAAGCAAAAGCGACATTTAATTGGATGGCTGGGGGAATGGGGGAGGGTCTTTATGGAGACTCCGGGTCACAGCACCAACAGGGGGAGGGCCTTTATGGAGACTCCGGGTCACAGCACCAACAGGGGGAGGGCCTTTGCTGAGACTCCGAGTCAGAGCACCATCAGTTCAGTTCCTGGATATCAGCTGCAAGACTACAAGCTGCAGACCTGAACTGCGATCACCCAGACCCCCTCAGCACCTTCTCCTTGATGAACTCCCAGATGATGCGTGTCATTTCGTCCCCATCCATCTCCACCACAGGCTGGGCCACCTTGATGCGCCGGTCAGCATCTGCAGGGGGGTGGGGAGAGAGTGTCAGGCCTCATCCTGCCATGCCGGTTGATTGTAGTTACATCACTGTCACTTCTGAGATACAGTAAGGAAATCCATGCTTACACATACTGCTGACCTTTTTATAGCAGTCGATTATACTGGCATGCTAGCCAAAGGCCACTGTCACAATCCATAAGAACATCTACCATGGTCAAAAAATGTCTTCTTTGGGCATTCATAAACAGCAATGTTGACTTAAAAGTAGATATTGGCTAAATTTTACTGTTAACACAACTGCATGCTTTCTGAGCTAATGAGTACTACGTACTAAGACAGGCTAAATCTTAGATTGGTCACGTCATGGGGGGACTGGGACTGGGACTGGAGCCTAGCATAAACCACTAAGCCACGCATCCTGCAAGGGAGGCCAGCACTGGTTAATGTCCCCGAGTTACATGATTAAAAGCCTTTAAAAAAACCAAACAAGATTCACTCAGTGAGAACTGAACAGAAGCAGAGCAGTGATGACAGCCCTAGGATTAAACTAATGTCAACCAATAACAGAGCACAGAGGGACACAAACAGGAAGCAGAAGTGAAAGGCTTCCTGTGAGGGTGGCCCAGCTTAACACCCGTGGTCACAGGGAAGCAAGGCAGCCCATTTCTATTCCATACACGACACTGGTGGTGAACAAGGCACTGGGGGGTGGACACCCCCAGCAAACAGAGTGAGCGACAGCAGCAAAGCTAAATCTGTCACCTTCCGCCGGCAACCACACAAGGAGGGCGCAAATTTAATCATACCACAGCTCCTTTAAAGTTAATCAGCTTGACTCCATTTTACACGTACAGTCGAAAGTATAAAAGGTTTCACTTTAGCTGACTTGGTATCCTTGCATCATGGCTGTATTTCTGCAGAACCTCTCTGGCCTTCTGCTACTCAGTCATTCAGCAGGTGTCTCCTCCTCAAAGAGGAGGGAGGAAAACATGCAGCTTGTTCCTCAAATCTGTTTAGTGACTCAGTGCCACAGAGCCCTTTAAAGCTAACCCCCGCCCCACACCCCCCACCAGCACGCTGTCACTTACAGAGGCTCAGTGTGAATGAGTTGCGTAACCAACTCAGCTCAGCCAATGAGGTTGCAGAGCAGGAGGGGGGGAACCTCCTTCTCAACCACCCTGAAGAAGGGGGCCCAGCACAGTGACCTAGATTTGGGATGGGGGCCAGGCAAGTGACATAGAGTTTCTCAGTCATTGGCAGAAACACCCCAGGGTAGGCAGCGTCAGAGTTCACCATTACTAATAATAGTACACACAGTGACCTCTACACCCACTCTGCATGACATCCATTCCGATCTGTGAGATCAGATCAACAGCTGAGAAACCAGCTCCAACTCGTTGCCTGCACAAACGCTGAGAAAATCGAGTTTCCCAGTGGTATGCATGTCACAAGTTTATGTTTACCTTTCATGGTCCTAGATTTGAACTGTCTGCTTCATTCACAGTTCAGTCAATTTGCGTAACCTTGACACACCACGTTAAACTTCTACTAATTTGTTTACGCAGCCAACCTGCATCACAGAGAAGCACTTAGCAGTTAGCAGAAGTGCTAACTGACGTCAGGAGCCTTAATGAAGTGTGACGGTGAGCCGTCAAAGAGCTCGTTCAACACATCAGGAGCGCATCAAAAGGCATGTGGATCTCAAAGAGCGCTGCTAATGGAGATCAGCATTCGAAAGATCGTGGAAGCAGGGTATTTATGCAGTGTGACACACCAGAAGCCTGTAACATGCACACGCACGTGCACACACACAAGCATGCACACACGTGCAGCTGTACCCATAACTCAGGTCTGGGCCTCTAAGCACCGGAAGCATGGCGTCTCACACGGCTATAGCCCCCACCCACGAGGTCGGCTTCACTCACCCGCCTGCCTGATAATCCTGCATTAGTGTTTGACGCCGCTTCAGAAACAAAAGCAGGAATTTCACAGAGCAGCTGGTCACAGCCGTGTCAGACTGGCGAATAGCGGTACTGAACCAGGACAGACCGAAGCAAAGTCCACCATCTATCCATCCATCCATTGTCCAACCCGCTTTATCCTTATTGGGTCGCGGGGGGTCCGGAGCCTATCCCGGAAGCAACG
>JAODLC010000021.1:9748612-9765003 GCA_026781145.1 Hippopotamyrus pictus
ATGCTGGAAAATTCTTTCAATAGCTGAGCAATTTTTTCAATAGCATCCACTGAGGATAAGGGGGTATTCAGTTAGTTGACTTAGTAACTTAAAAACATGCAACTTTATCAAAAGTCTTTATAGTAAATCTATAAATATATCAAATACAAGCACAATACCAGTTAATTATAGCTATAGTTGCTCAAGATTGATATTTTAAATGTAGTGGGACAACAAAAGTAATTAAACATATTGAAAGTGTGCCTTGAGACCCAATATATCATGTGACTGCTGTGTTGATGGGTCCCGACAGACACAAAAAAAAAAAAAAAAAAAAAAACAGGTTTATAGTTTTCTGACAGAAGCCTAGCACAACACAATAAGGCCTTGGCATAGCTGACGATTATGTGACACTAATGTTCTAATGAATTTTAGCTGTAACATTTTATAGTCATGATAAGCCAAGGAGGGAACGGGCATCACGCACAGGAAGGGAATTATGGTGGTAATTATTGAGGTGGGGGAGATAGTGTTATCTTAAGATTTCCCAGGCTTAAGATTATGGAAATTATATATAAAAAATACTGTTGTAGATGTTTAGATATTGTTGTAGTTTTTACAAATTATATTAAATGTACTTTTTAATGTATAAAAAAAGGTTACTGAAAGTTATTGAAAGTCATTTTAGCTTAACTATGGATGTTCAACCCTCAACAACAGGGTGTGAAGTTACACCATCCTTACTAATATAGCAAGTAGTGTACTCACATTTCAGTTGTAGTTTTTAAACCAGCACAAACAAAAGGTGTAGCTGGAACAAGGAGCCTTTCAAGGTCAGTGATATGAAAGTCCCGCATTGAGCATGTCCACCACGTATTTACTCTGGTCACCTGGACTACTACTATCAACACACTGCGCTAATCTTGGCCTGCTGACTGTCATC
The DNA here is from genome assembly GCA_026781145.1 of Hippopotamyrus pictus. Classification (NCBI taxonomy): domain Eukaryota; kingdom Metazoa; phylum Chordata; class Actinopteri; order Osteoglossiformes; family Mormyridae; genus Hippopotamyrus; species Hippopotamyrus pictus. The sequence continues at coordinate 9,749,535 of JAODLC010000021.1, forward strand.
TTATTTGTCTTAAGCAAGAAAAGCTTTAAATCAGATGAGTGTCATGAGATGTTCAAAGCTTAAGGAATTATGTCAACCTCAAGCACCTACAAAACAAAAATTCTACAGTAATTCAATAATTCCTAATAATACCTCTGTAACCATATGATCTCTAACACTTTAACTAGCGGATTTCACATTAACACTTTACTTGACACAGCATAAAAAATGTGATATTACACTACTACTTATTAATTAACCATAGATTAATTCTTAGCTTCATACTGATCTCATGTTAATTCATTAACATAATTAATGAATCAGGACATGTTTTATCTCAAAGTTACAATATCTGTTCTGTAAATCTTTGTGAACTACTGAAAGAACTACTGAAGGAACAAGTAATGAATAACACAAGCTAAATACTTCTCATGTTTATACATAATTAATGAATAGTGACTTATTTTATCTCAAGCAGCAACTATATTTGTTCATTTGCTCAGAATCTGTACTTCAGTAGTAACTGAGTAATTACTAAGTATTTGTGCACCGTCAAGTGTTAGCGATTTCACTTAGGGATGTTTGGCGTTGAAATATTAATATTTCAATCAACTGAAGTATCTAAATAATATCAGTAAATGTACTGTTCTCCTAAAGGTCTGGTTTGCGCAACCTGTCCTATCACGTGGTGGGGCTGGTGCCATGCATTTTAATTGCGGAATAAAGCCAAAAAAACAAGCAGAAACCGCAGGAGGTGTGGATCGTGGGTATCACCACTAATAAATCCTGAAACCCAACATCAAATAATGACAGATGAGCTCGTGCACCACAGGGGAAAACCTTGTGACCTTTAACCCAATAATAAGGAATCGCGGGAAAAAAACGAACGCTCCAGGCGGTTAAAGAAATAGTCTCCATATATGTTCTTAAACAAAAATCAATAAACGACTAACTGCTGAAAACGGATTTACAAATTAAATTAATTAAATCGATTTTCAAGAAATGCCACATCGTGTATGGTTTATATACATTACATATACACAAGGTTTCCGGCTACAAATATACAGTTATATTTATTTTAAATTGCAGTTATTCTACTGCATTCCAGCATTCGTACACGTCCTCAGGCAGCGCTGCAGCGCCATTCACAAAATCATAAATGATCACTGAATGACCTTGACGGCACCGTTCGCCACACATCGCCTGTTTGCACAATGAAAACGGCTCCGATAGTGAGAAGCGAGAGCAAATCGAGCCCCGAATCAATGTCAAAAACACATAAGTGCTGCCGAGTACGATGGAGATTATGACCGGTCTGACTGATCATTCAATGACCGGGTGTCAAGCAGCCCGGCCGAACCTCCCTCTCCGACAAAAGGCCAGCGTTTCCGCTTTGTTAACAATTACACTTGCGGCTACAATTTCAGATATTTGGATATCGGATTTTATAAACTAACTAACATAAATCGTGGTTATTTAGTGCAACCTATAAATTTATAAGGTTTGCCTTACTCGGCGCAAATACTGAGAGGAAACTGATATTTCTCATAGCCTATTTCGATATGTAACGTCATGGCAGGCAAAGACGTAACTTCAAGATTATGAACTGTGGACAAGCTGTCGATCTGTCATCTGAACGCGTGTCCGGGAGCGATTAAGGTTCAGAAAGAACTGAACGCGGGCAGAGAAGTTAACAATGGGGATGGAGTATCCTCCATAGCCAGCCTTCGGGGCTTTTTCAACCAGGTCTCGGCGACTATCTTCGCCAGCCTACACTTTACTTTCATTATCCGTTTATGCCGAACTTCACAGATGAAAGTCGTTTCTGATCTATGTCATGGACAAAATAAATATTTTATGTATTATCAACGAGAGAGAGAGAGATTCTCTGCCGGCACATACGGCCGCGCTCCCTCGATCAAACAAAGAAGCAGAGCCGGTCCCCGGGACTCGGTGGGACTCAGCAGATCCCATTTAAGCGGATAGCTGGAGATACACTAGCCCCCCCCCCCGTTGCTCGGCAACTTGACGTTACTGCAGCCAGGTATCGATTATGCGGAAAAAGCAAGGGCGTTATATTAAGACGCATTTTTTAACATAGCATAAGAGGTTAAATTACCGAACAGGCATGTATAATAAAATAATAAAACAGATCCGGTATCGAGATGTTTCTTCTTTGATATTTCCATTCAATATTATAACAGTGGGTATTACATAAAAGACATTGCGCTCTGCCCCAGTTCATTTTGGCTGCCTATAAATAACTCAAGATCCCACATAGCAAAAATGAGGGCGATCATCGGGGAAACTCACAGCTCCTCTTCTGGAGGTTCTGGCAGGACGTGGCGGGCGCAAGCACAGCGGGGTTTTTAGAAACGGCCGCAGCGGACCGTGCGAGGGAACTGAGGACCTTCAGATAGCTTGCCATCTTTCGCTGAGATGAGTGGTAGCTGTAAGCCGGGATGTGCTCCGAAAGCAGAAGGGCCGAGTCTGCAGTGCCGCGCAGCAATATGTAAAGCACCTCCCCTAAGCAACGCGTCTAGCCTACGTCAGTGCCCTATTAAAGACATGGATGGCCGTTGTTTAACGCGACAATATATCATCGCATTTCGCTTAGCCAATCAGGATCGAGTGCGCTGGCAGCTCCAAGGCGTACGTCCTACGTGACTTTCACTGAGAAATTTTCGTGCGGCGTGTCCGACCTACAATCCTCAACAGCGTATCTTGCGGCAAATTCGTCGTGTTTTCGTAGCGAACCAATTTGCCTATTTGATACAAATATATATTTGCCCCAAATGAGCCTTCCCACATCAGTGTGTGAATAACAGCGTTGCGGTTGTAATAAATTGTGATAAATGATGGCGGCGAGCAGTCACAGCCCCAGAAATAATCCTGTCACATTCTGTCCCTCTACCCGCGAGTAAACTTCTAAATTTAGCCGCGGATGGTATCCATACTGGGAGTAACGGTGGGTCATGTGGGAGAGTTTAATTATGGAGGCGAGACAGCAGCAGCGTCTTCACAAGGGCAAAGATGTATAGCTCTGTACACACAGGAGCTAAAGAGCAAAATGCAACATCAAGGGCTGCTTGTAAATATTGTTTGACGGATATGTTGTTACAAAGGAGAGATGGCGGTTTCTTATTCCCAGATTCCCAGTTTTTCTTTTCGTTTTTCTCCAGATGGTTTTGTCTCGCTCACCAATAGCGTATAAAAAGAACAAGTATGCATGCAATGGAATTATCTTAAATCTTTACTATTTACATTTGTGTAGCACAGCTACGAGATTCACCTTTATTCGTGCAAAAATAAACAGCCAGCTTGAGCTCAGCAAAGTGCAATATAAAATGACGTCACGTGTTTCACGGTTCTGGAAAAAAAAATGATTTGCAATCGAGAGATATGTGACAAATCTGCAACAACAACGAGGTGAATTTTCATTTTGCTATGGTTTTATGCAGATGTTTAGTTTTGGTTATCTCTCTTTCAAAGTCTTCAGACCGAAAGTTATTTTGCATTGTAATTTAATATATTTCCCTTTGGTTTAAAGTTAAAATGTTCCTGGATATCCTATCAGTTATAGACTAGTTTAATATAGAAAATAAATTTTCAGAAGTTTCTAAAATAGTCCTGTTCTCCTATTATTGTTTATTACATTTACAGACACGTGTTCCACAAAGTGGATAATTATGTCTCGTAATTAAACGCCTAGTGGAAGTTTTGTGTAACAGACGGCGGCTATAGAGGCGCCAGACGTACGAAGAGGGCGCACAGTCTACCGACAATAAAAATATTCTCGTATCTGTCCTGCCTAAGCAAAGTTTGAACATGCGTTACCCACAATATCTAAACATCTATGACATCGTCATCAAAGTAGGTATTAAGCAGTTAACGGTTTTACAAACATTAGACATGTGAGTATGCTGTGAACGTGTGAATTGAAACAGAGATCATATCAGAATTAGTTCAGGATGTAGGCAGAGAAGCAACAAAAAATCTTTAAAAGACTTACAGGACAGAAGTCTAATCTAGATACATTTCCCAAAAGTGCCTTGGCAGTACTATTCGTGAAATCAATTGAACTTGAATATCACACTCAGTGACTGCAGGAATCCTCCTGCTTTCAGCTGAGTATAACATCTTAATGGAAATTTCCAGATATAATGACCTAGCAAGGTAGGCATTACTGTAATCCATCCATCGTGTATCCTGCACCCAGGGGGGCGGGTACTAGGCCACAGTGAAGTGCAGGCCTCACTGAATGGGCAATTTAAAGGCACCAATTAACCTAACTGCTGGGCTGTGACACAATGAGAAAGCCACACAGACACACACAGGAGGCAGGATTCCAGCTAAGCAGCCCGGAAGGTGTGAGGCAACACCCACTAAACCACCACACCACCCTCAGTTTAAAGTTATGCCTAGAAATGATTAAATAGGTTTCAAGTTGGGGTGTCTGAGCATAATATCATGCCCAAGGGGGAACTGTGTTCACAGTACAGTGTCATGTAAAGGCTTATTTTACCTTTACAAAATAATGTGTCTTATAGATTTTACTAATAAAATATTCTATTTGGATTAATTTGTTAGTCAAGTGTCTATTCACAATATCCTCACTAGAGAGGAAAGCAGAAAACTCATATTACTTTTGTATGTAGCTGTGTTATGTATTGATATTTACGTGGAATGGTATTATTTTAGCAGCTAACTGAGGCCAGCTCCACAGGGGCCGGAGAGGGCATGGCCGAGCCAGTCACGAGCTAGTGTCAGGCTTCGCGGAGCGGGCGAGCGGGTAAACAGGCGAGAGAAGCCAGACTGACTGAAAGCGGGGTTTAATTGAAACGGAAGGCAGACATCCACGAACACACCAAAACAATATAATGACGGATCTGGGAAACAGGGGGAGAAGTGGACTAATATACACAAGACAGAGCAAGCTAAACAGGGCACAGATGAGAACAATCAGGTATGAACACGAGGTAATGAGGTGGGCGTGGCACACAGGAGGATCGTACGGAGCAGGGCGTGACAGCTAGGACCACCCCGAGGCTAAGTGTGTCACTCTCCAAGCTGGTGTCACTCTCCAAGCTGGTATCCAGCACGTTTTAATGTTTTTTTGGCTATTATTTGGCAAAAGTCACATGATCTTCTGTGTCTGCTGCTGATATGTGTATTACTGAAGCCTAGTTTCTTTTTTTTTTAAAAAAAAAAAAAAAAACAATTCTTAATACAAATACAATTCATAAGACATACAGTATGTAATGTTTTTTTCTTTGTTTTTTAGCTGCATATTCTCATAGATTAGGTGGCTAGATTAGATACAGAAAGACTTAAAAGCCAGCCAGTCAGATGACAGACAGACAGACAGACAGACAGATAGATAGATAGATAGATAGATAGATAGATAGATAGATAGATAGATACATACATACATACATACATACATACATACATACATACATACTTCCCAAATGCGATTCAGTGATGGTGTTTGACCATTGAATGGTGATTTCCTACATATTCCTGCATTGCCTGTTACTTGTACACAAAAATGCCCCCTTGTTTGCTGAAGCATTTCAGTGTGTGACTTTCAGACAGGCATGTCCTGTAGTGGATGGCTATGGGGAATACAATTTCCCTGCTCCATCAAGCAGTGCCTTTTCACTAATGAATTCCCTTTGGACTATGAGTAGCAATTTAGAATGACCAGGTTTCTTAGCCTTGGTCTCAGGTTGCCAGTGTACCGAGGATTTTGTTCCAGCAGAATTCTTAAATTAAGCAAAATTCAGTCACCTACTCATCCAGGCTGGGAGCAGGTGGTATTTTGTGGAAAGCTAAATGCTGGTTGGTCCACCTGGGTGATCACAACGCGATCTGATAGGTCAGCCTTTCCCTTCATTTACATAAAGCCCGGACAGTGAATGTGGCTTGAGGGCCATAGCGGGTCCCCGGTCCCCTCCCCTTCCCCCTTCACGTTACCTCTCTAAGGCTGATCATCCAGTCACATGACTTCTCCTACCACTACTACACTGCTGACATCTAGCTGGACTGACCTTCCCTCCTTACATACCATGATCTCTGTTTCTCTGCATGCCTTACTGACACAGCAGTTTGGATCAGGGATCACCACCTCTATCTGAAAATCGAGCTTCTTGTTTTTCCAGCCAGCTCAACCATCCAGCATGACATCATTCTACAGCTTTGATCATCAACATTGTTTGCATCGGGGTCTACATGGAACTTAGGAGTAATGACCACATAGCAGTGATGTCCCAGTGTTGTAGGGTCACCCTATATAACATCAGTAAGATTAGGCCTTTTATGTCTGAGTATGCAGCTTAGCTTATTTCATGACTCTTTACTTACAGGGTTACTGACTTGGCTGCCAAGTCACTGCAGATGATTCAAAATGTGGCAGCTTGTCTGGTCAATCAGTCGAAATGCTCTCATGTCACACACCTACTTGTTTCTCGGCATTTGGTCCTTATAGACCCTTGCATCAAGTTCAGGTCCTTGGTGCTGGCTTTCAGAGCCGTTAATGGATGGGCACCCATCTCCATCAAGATGCTCCTCAGGACCTACAACCCTTCTCACCCTCTTTTCAGCAAAGCAGACCCGGAGATCCTTCTTTCATGTCAGAAGTTTCACTGTAGATGTTTCTCAGATGTAGTTATGTGATTGTGGAATGAGTTTCCAAACTACATCAGGTGATCAGTTTCCCTTTCGAATTTCAAAAAATGCCCCAAGATCTGTTCCAGGAACGTTAAACTAGCTGATACCACTTGATGTTCCTATGCTGGTCTCTTATGTTCCTGAATACTCTTAGTATTGCACTTTGTTTTTTGATTGTTAGCTTCTTGCTATGTCTGAAATGCATTATAGCTGATGCTCAGATGCTACTTTCACTGATACCTGGCCATTGACTGGAAACTCAGCCTAGCCACAGGGGTAGTGAACTGTTGTATCTTTAATATACATTATTTGTTTCACTTGTACACTGCATTGGACAAATGTGTCTGCCAGTTAAATATAAATGTGAATGCAGCACAATACCTGATGTAAAATTATGAGAGTATTTCTACAGGTAAAGGTGAAAATATTTTTTGGTTTTGTGAAAACGATTGAATAGACATCGCAAATACATGTGGCTACTTCCCCCTGGTGGTTAATAAACAAAATGCAGTATCGACGCTTGTCGTAAGTGAAATTAATTCGTCACCATGTTAGAACCAAAGCAGACGTCTTCGTTTAACTGTAAACAAATAAAAAAACATAGGAATGTTTTAGAGCAACAGATGTAAATGTAAATAATACATTTTATTCTCCAAAAACACCCTAATTTATTTAATCATAACTAAAATATATGCGATCACTCCACCCTGATGGGATGGCACCCCATCATGACTAATTACTTGCCTAGCAGCAGATCCTTCCTGGACAAGGTCTGGATCCCCATGACTCTGAATAGCACAAGTGGGTATAGATGGGTGGATATTTTTTTAGGCCTATTGACTTAATAAATATGACCATTATCCTCTACATGCTCTCATTAACAAAGTGTTTCACACACCAGAACTGCCCCTGGCTAGATCACAGCATCCTATGGACACTGTCCATCCCTGGACAGTGAAATGAATGGAAATCCCAGTGAACAGTGGTTGTTTCTGAGATGCTGGAACCGCAATGTCACAAACAGTCAGGGCCAGTAGATCTTATAAGCGACATCGGCTGCCTTGGGTGCCACCATCTCTGCAGTGCCAGCATAGAACAGTTATGCCATGTGTGGTTCCGAAGGTGGTACCAGTTGGCTGGCAGGGAGCCAGTGCTCGCCTAAGGAGCCACGTGGGGTAGGTCCAGCGCTCTGCCTGCTTTATGTATTGAGTTGCAGTCACAATCTTTGTTTGTAGGAGGAGCCCAATAGTGATAACAAGTAGGTGCACTTAAAGTGGGAGCTGATCATGCATCTCCTTAGACTAATTTCAGCCAAGCATCTTCACCGAACCTTACACACATTACAGACATCCATGCTGAGCTATTCCTATTCTGGCGTTTCAAAATGTGCAATCCAGCAGGGACAAAAATGTTTTAATATTTAACAAAAAGATTTTCCATGGTGAGGCAACCAATTTACATACTTCTTAAAGACTGAAAAGAAGAACACAAAAAAAAATTGTTTTAATGAGACATATCCAAAAATTAATTTGGTTTGTTATTCTGGGTACATTAAAAGCAAAAAACATACATTAAATGTCTAGAAATGTCTAGAACATACATGAAAAACCTAGAAAATTTCAAATAAACAGGAAAATACGAGTTTAGTTTACAACTGGGTTTGTAAGGCCCTCTAAAGGCCCCTTTTCAAACAGGAAACCACAACAGCAGAAGCTGAAATGTCCATTTTTGTAACAGTGGTTTTTTTTCCCCAAATACTGTGGAAACAAACATTCAATGGAAACTTAATTTCTAAACAATCGTGAAACAATTTCAATGAAAGGTCTAACGTAAAACATGAAAACTTGAGTTCTCAGACCATATTAAATAAAGTATCTATTATTATTATTATTATTATTATTAATAATAATAATAAAATGTACAGTATAAAAATTTATTCTGTATATACAAAATGGATACATTTATATTCTCTTTTTCCATTTTTCAAGTGAGCAAAAATGCTCAATTTCAAAAACCAAACTAGATGTACTAGTAATTAATAAATAACTTCTAAAGGCAAGTCATTGGGGGGGTAAACCATAAAACCATAAAATGGCTCGTTTTCATTCCTGCACCTATGTGCTAGCTGCTACTCTTGTTTTTCTCTCATTGAAGAAGCTTTTGAGCATGAGGACCTGGCCGATGCTGACCACAACCAGAATGACAGCCTCCCCCATCGACCAGTAGGACACACGTTCATGGAGATGCTCGGCTCGGGTCCGGTCCTGTGCTTCCCTCAGCCGGTACCACGTCTGGGACTCGATCACCAACTTCAGCATCTCATGGATGGACAGGCAGGCGGATTCCATCTACAATTACACAAGTGAGACGGTCAGCTATAAATCATCTAAAACGGTCCTCCCAGGCTCACTGTCAGGATAGACAAGGGAACCATACCTGGGTCAGGGCTGTAGCTCTGTTCATTTCTGGCAGGAGGGGCTCTTCTTGTCCCACTTGGAAATCCAGGTAGACGGTTTTATGGGAGAAGGTGGAGAACTCATTGCTGAAGCAAACCTTGTACACACCTTTCCTTGTCGTGGTGTGTGAGAAGCTGTCGTACTGCTTCTTCTTTTCCTGATACAGAATGCTGTTCGTCGGGTCTGTCACTGAACAGTCCACATCGTAATTCCCCCCGGCAATAACCTTAGTGCATAGAAAGAACGAGAAACTTCTGGATTATAACGACATTTATTATTACTACTACAGTAAAGTCAGATGACTGCATAGTTAGGTGACAATAAGCTGTAATACAGGACACCAGAACAGTCATGACGATGCTGGTTCAAAATACATATGTAAAGCGTAATAAGAAAATGCTCAGGATAGTGGTGGGACGTACGTTAACATTAAACTGGATTTTTATTTCCTCCATCATGCGGATGAGCATGAGTTCCGGAATTAAATTATACGTTTGTATCGAATCGTAGTAAATAATAACTGTACTTACCTGAAAGTCAATGTCAAACTTCACTCCAGCGTCGATTTCCTCGTAGAAACACTGTTTTTCGTTATCCGGCAATTCGAACGTCAGCTCTGTACTAAAACTCAAAGTGACAGACAGCATCAGACTGCACAGCGCAAGGGGCCGCATAGTGCACAATGACGAACAAGAGGGTAATAAACACTTTATTTCATAAAATACCAAGACCCTTTGAAGCTGATCGAGGAAAAGCCCCCCTTTTTAATAATCCTAAACGAAACAGGGAGCCTCGATCTTGCCCCCATACTCTGACGTGGCACGTCGCTATAGCGCTTCCGGGGTGTTATACTGCGTGCAGATCTGTAAGAAACACTAAAGTGTTCTTGATGTATTTGGTAAAATTACGATGCATCAGAGACTTTTTCGGTCTCATTTTGTTTTCACTGAGTTTATTATGCGCTTCCCATTAGAACAACGTATACATTTTTTCAGGGCAATAAATACGATTGATTCGTATACTAATGTACGCGTTCTGATGATCAGCGTTTATTCCTAAACACTTAAGATGGAAGTTCAAAAGCGACCGATTTAATAACATTGGCTTTTAACTTAAGCCTGAACTTAATTTCGGAAGTATTTTATTGTAATTTAATGTTTGTTCTTGATATTTGCCATTTTCTTCATCTAAGTTAAATTGTAAATTTCATGTAAGTGTGTAAATTTAAAGACCAATGAAACACTCCAATTTAATTTTAAGATTTTGCAGAAAACACGTATTTGTTCCAGTTTCTCCGGCCCGATCTTTTATCTGCTGAATAAATATCTTCACTCCATTAATTTTTAATAGCTATTATTTTTTTTATTATTTGTCATTCAAAACACTGCGTTGATTTGTCCGGGTATTCCATGCGACTTACAGTACTATTAATGCATTAAAATTATATGCAAAAATCAGTATACTGCCTGCAAGCAGGCGATTTTTATGTGTTGTTTTCCTGCAGGGACCTTATCGCTTCTGCTTTCCTGCTTGCCAGGCGCCTATCTTCGGCTTGTTTATAGAAACTACGGTCGAACTTCAGGCTCAGGTCGGATTTTGCCGCAAATTCCACACGATCCTCCGGGAAAACGACACCATTAAGTGGTGAGCGCCTGCACAGCGATATATTATTTATATAGGCTTTGTAAAATATTAATTCCGCACATGGTAATATCCGGGCGGTGAAGGGCGCTGTTCGGGCCTTGATCGTCGGCTAGAGAAGCGCAGCGGGGCTGCCGGCGGTTTATCGGGGGGCGATGGGCATGCAGCACGTCTGGAAGACGCTGATGGGCTTCGCGGAGAGTCACGCCACGGGCATCGCCGCCGCCGCCGCAGCCGGTAAGCCTCCGCAAAGCCGCGTCTGCTCAGGCCGAGGTCGCCTCCCTTTGCATTTCCCCGTTAACTTTATGTTTGTTTGTTTTTAGTTTTCACTGCCGTATGGGTCATATTTACTATGCAGTGTCCTTTTCTGTAGACGTCTTATGCCGTAATATATTGATAGCCTACAAACTGAATGATATTTCAGCTGTTTTTTTTTTATCATGAAATTATAAATAAACGCGTCTAAGTCCAATTTTTGGTTGTTTTTATATAGATTGAGTGGATGTTGCCAGTTTTGATCCCGATTGTAGACGCTACAACTTATGTAGTTGAAAATTTTAATTGCACGCGTATTACTATATATTTTGTTTGTTTTCTGTAATGTCGCGTTAAATAGCCTAAACACTGCGTTATCGCTTACGGTGGGAAAACAACACGGGACAATATTAGCCAGAAGTTTAATGAATTTTATGTTCCTTGGTTTTATTTCACTCTGCTGATATTATAGAAATAAATGCTATATCTAAAATTCAGATGATATTTGAAAAGGATCAAAACGTACTTCGTTTTCACCCTTTTATTACCTCACTCTCAGTCCTATACTTAGAACTTAATCTCTGAAGTTATATGCCTAACGTGATGGAATCTTCCTACAAATCAAAACAGCTAGGCCTATGTCTATTTACTTGTGATTTTCATTATAAAAGAAACTAATATAATTTTTTACATTTTAAGAATTTTCAATTTTTCCAATATATTAAGAAGTGCTACATTTAACTGCGAGTTTTCACTATAGTGTTCTTCATTAATTAATAACCTTGTTGGCTGCCTGTTCGTAGTCAAACATTTATGTAAAATATTGCATAGTGTCCCCTTTGAGGTTATAAACTGAATCTGATAAACCTTTTGTAAAGAACAATCTTCAGTTGACATGTCTTTTCAAGTAACATCCTATCAAACTTGAACATGTGCAGTATATGGCAAGAGCCAGTCTTATATTTTACAGTATATATGACCTCTCCCCAATAATAACTGAGTTAAGTCCCAATTGACTTACTTCCTCACTTGCGGGACAAGTTCATGAATACCTGTAGTAATATGTTAATTATTGCTAAATGGCACGAAGGAGAGACTCTGTGTCTGTGAAAGATGTACTGTTTGGTTTGTCAGTGCCCCAGGTGAGTGCTTTGGATTTCCTTGCAGGGGTTGGTTTGGTGACACTGCGAATCTGGCTGGCTGGGGGTGTGTGTCACAGTCGAGTCAGACTGGAGGGAAAGACCGTGCTGATCACTGGAGCCAACACTGGGATCGGGAAGGAGACTGCGGTAGACCTGGCCCAAAGAGGTGAGCCTGGGTTCTCGCATACATATGTCTGACAGTCTGCTTAGTCATGTCAGGGCACGCTGGATTGACAGCCACGTGTGTGTGTGTGTTTGTATTTAGGGGCGAGGGTCATCATCGCCTGTAGGGACCTATCGAGGGCCAATAAGGCAGCCACAGACATCAGGCAGCGGAGTGGTAATAGCAACGTCGTGGTGAAACTTCTGGATTTGGCGTCGCTGGAGTCGGTGCGTCAGCTTGCCAAGGACATCCAGGAGAATGAGGAGAGGCTGGACATCCTCATTAATAATGCAGGTACTGACTGGGTGACACCTGGACCAGAAAAAAGGGGCGGGGCATGATCTAGAGTCAGGCTGCCCTGTTGGTCCAAGTGGTGGCTGGCAATCGGTCTTTGTCAGTCACGTGTCTGCACAGTCTGACACGCCCCCATTCGCCAAATTTTGCCATTTCTACCATGTGATTTAGTTTGACAGTCTTTCACACAACACGAGTGCCCCATCTTACCAAAGATAATGCTGCACGCAAATGCTGCCACTTGAGTTGTATACACCTACAATGGCGATTCGACCCACAATACACTGCAGCTATATCAACTGTCAAAGACCGATAGGAGGCCCCAATGTTGTGACTGTGATTGGATTGGTGGGGGTGAATGGGGAGAATAAGCGGTATGGGTTGATCCAAGATGACCGACTAACCCCCACTTGACCAACAGGGTCCACTGTTGTCATCCATAGCTAAACAGCTAGAACACCTAAAAAAGTTGGTTTATTATTGTTATTCGTATACAAACTATTTGTATTAATGCATCAAGTCACTATGTCTTTGTATAGGTATTATGATGTGTCCAAAATGGAAAACTCAGGACGGCTTTGAGATGCAGTTTGGTGTCAATCACCTGGGCCATTTCCTGCTAACCAACTGCCTTCTGGACTTGCTGAAGAAGTCGGCTCCAAGCCGCATCATTAATGTCTCCAGCTTAGCTCATGAAAAAGGTACATCTTCCTGACCTTTGTTTACCATACATACATTTCATTATTTACCCATACATTTTTTTAAATTAGTATATGCCTTTCTACCAAAGTGACATATACACTATATGGACAAAAGTGTTAGGACACCTGGCCGTTACACCTACGAGAACTTCTATGACGTCCCATTCTAAATCCATGGGCAGAGTGTTGATCCCCCCTTTGCAGCTATAACAGCTGCCACTCTTCTGGGAAGACTTTCCACAAGATTTATGAAGGTGTCTGTGGGATTTTTGCCCATTCATCCAGAAGAGCCTATCCCGGGAACAATGGGCGCAGACAGGAACCATTACTAAAGTAAACTAAGTAAACTTTATTTGTGAAAAAAACACAAGTAATCATATGAGGAACAGTCATTTATACTGGACATTTCAATTATGTGTCATTTATTAAGTAATACGATATAAATTACAGCCGGGGTAATCAGCTGGGTGTACAGAATAGTGGAAGAACAAGTACACAAGTACTCATCTGTCTCAATCCACAATCGGTGCGTTCTCTGTCCTCGTGATCATGCGCGATCATTCTTGCAAGGCAAATTCACAAGACTAGTCTTGCCAAGACCACAAGTACAGTCTTTGCATGCTTGGTATTGAGATTTACCCAAAGCTGGAAGCATAGAACTGTCCAAAACGTTTTGATATGCAAAACCTCACTGATGCTCATTTGCATAGTAAAAATAAATATGTAAAATAAAAATGACTATCATAAGTCATATTAAACTAAATCCCATGTTCTCTACTACTGAGTATGGCTGTCTGTCTATAGGGATAAACATCCCAATAACCTTTTTTGTTTGTTTATTTACTCGATCTGAATTTCCTGTGAAAAGTGCCTTACATTACAGGGGGAGAATAACTTGCAGAGGCTGTTTTTTGCCTTGTCTCAGTCGTATACATTCTCGGATAATGTCTCATATGAGTTAGCATGTTTGATGAGTTGCCAGCAACTTATCTCAGGTTGGCAAAACAAGGCCGACAACCTTGGTCTTATCAGCTCCTCTCTCCAGCGTTGGTGTAATTCACTGGGAAGCCATAATGTTCTCATTATGACTGTAGCCAGAATCAGAATCAGAATCAGCCTTTATTCGCCAAGTATGCTGGGGCACACAAGGAATTTGTTCCGGCAGCTTGAGACACTCTCGTACACAGAGACACTATACAAGCTATACAACGATAAATGACACTATACAACAATAAATTACATTATACAAACAAACAATAAGTTACACTGTACAAAAAATACAAATGTGAAACATATAAATAAAACAAGGGGGTAACATTGTGCAGTTTTAAGGTGTGAGGTAGAGTGCAGACAGGGGGGGAAATTGACATGAGGCAGGTGACAGCTTAATTAGCTGTAACCAGCTCATAGCTACAATTAGCGTAATGTTTTCTGTGTTGAACATGTAGTTGTGAATTTAGGTTTCGTCCATGTGAAGAAATGAGTTCTTACATTCTCATTTTCAGTTCAATGAAATGAATCTGACAGGCACATGTTATGTGTTCCATTACAGGCCTTGTCTTCAAACTTAAATGTAGACCTGAGCTGCTCTTCAGCAAAAACAATTGAAAATTTATATGTTGAATTGGCAAACAAATATCAATATATCATCGATTTGGGAGGTCTCTGCCAATTCCCACCAGTATATATTCAATATATGCTGGTACAGTTTTAAAGTATGATGAACAAACATGCATGAGATTTGAAACACTGCTCTGGGGGCAGCATGTGGCTCAGTGGGCTAAACCTGTGTGCCTGAGATTGCAAGGTCGCCAGTTCAAGCCTGACCTCAGCATGGCTGTGGGTCCTTGATTTAGTTTTCGTCTCTCATCTTACTGTCATGAAACTCCGGTGAGTGTGAAGCTTGGGGCCTGAGCACAGGGTCAACCATTTATCCAGTGCCCCCACCCCCCCCCCCCAGAACAATTTTCAGGGGGGTAAAGGCCCGATGGTGATGCGTCTATTCAGCAGACTGCAGGTTTTGAACAGGCAGCCATCCAGTTACATGTACCACGTTCCAACCAGTGGAGGAAGATAATGACTTTCTTACATAAAAACATCTGAGCATCAGAGCCCCTGGTCATGTTTTATGCGTCAGGAGCTGACCGTATTGGAGGCGGGGGTGAT
>JAODLC010000021.1:9772276-9792091 GCA_026781145.1 Hippopotamyrus pictus
GAGAGATAAACAGCGTGACCCCCCCCCCCCCCGCCCCCCCACTGAGGTACTTGTCAAAACTTGTGTTTATATATAAAGACCAAAAACAGCAGCATCTCTTAAGCTTCTTAATTTTGGTGACAGTACCTGAAAGTCTCCCCCTTTAGGAAAGCAGTAACAAAGCAGTCTAGGTGGAGGTGAAGGAGATTGGCTAAATCGGCAGACAGGGACGACGTATGTGGTGTGTTGGTAGCTGTGCTGCACAACGGCTGGCGGGGGGTGGGGGGGCTAGCTTAAATAAATAATTAAGAAAAAGTAAAGGGCAATAATGCGAATGTACAGGAAAAGTCAAACCTTTACTTTGACCTGAGATTGAGTCCCACCGAGGCGGGCGGGAAGGGGGGGCCGGCAGTATGGGCGGGCCTGCCTGGATGGGGCGTCCGAGGAAATGGCCACAGCGGAATGATCACCGTCACCATCATGAGTGCCACTCCAACGAAACGCAAAGGACAGGTACTCGTTAACAAACAGAGAGGGCATCACCGATGTGCCGTAACAGAAAACCTAAAAACGCAACAAAAATTGCTATTTCAACTTAAAACTGGGTTTAAAGCGCCGTGAAGCAGAATGTTGTGGGAACTGATTAAACCTGAAGAATTCCATATACATACATATATATGTGTGTGTGTTTCTTTGCATCTACAAAAGAAATAATAATAATAATAATAATAATAAAACAGCAGCTTCTTTCTGTACAGACACAGATGAAAATCTGAACCATAAAAAAACTTATAAAAGTGACAAGAATAAGTGGTGTGTGTGTGTGTGTGTGTGTGTGTGTGTTCCATGGTCTGACATAGAACTGTAAGACCTTCCAGAAGCGTCTGGATCAGTGTTTCCCAATCCGGTCCTTGAGGACCGCCGACGGTCCATGTTTTTGCTTCCTCCCGGCGCCTGGGGCTATCTGTGAACTGTCTGGCAGGGAGCTGGGAGGTATCAAAAATGTGGATCGTCTTTGGGTCCACCAAGGACCGGAGTTGGGGAACACTGCTCTGGATTGTAGAGACCAGCAGCCGGTGAGAGCACCTGCTCTCTACACGATGCTCCGCCAACACATTCAGCTGGAGGTGCAGCGCATCGCATAAAACTCTCAGTCTGCGTTTTTGAAGCCGATCCCACGGTGAATCGCTCACCTCCGCTTGCTTTCTTTGCGATTCGTTATTTGCTTTTTAACATTGTTTTTGGTGCTGAATCGTTGTGTGTGTGTTTTAGCTCCAATGCGAGTCACCTCTCACCGTGGGGGTGGGCAGAGGTGGCATCCTTTGTGCTGATTGTCACTGTGATGTAAAAAATAAAGACAAAAAGAGGAACGAAAAAAAAAATAACAGGTATTTCATTTTGGCAAAAAGTTTGGCAGAGGTGAGAGGCTGGAGCAGGGTACGCCACAAGGAGGTCCCGGAAGGATGGGCCTGCTGTGCCTGGCGCTGAGAGAGCCAGCAGAGGGAGAAAGCACAGAGTGTAGCCCACCTGCATTCAGGCATGAGCTCAGGAGACGGACACAGGCCCCGTCGCTCACACAAGACTGAAAAGTGCTGCTTCGTTGAATTTCGCCGGTAGACAGTCCCCAGTGGCACGCATCTCTGGGGGGGGGGGGGGGGGGGGGGCGTTTCTCGTATGATGTTTCGGGCCACTGAGGTATGGCGGAGGCCCACACCCCGCTTCGCCAGCCGCCCCGAGCCTCAGGGAGCACAGATGAGAGCTTTAAGGCTCTAAGGGGCATGGGGTTTGCCCAAAGGGGGCAGGGGTTTGGGGGAGGGGGGGATCAGCAGGCAGAGGATTGTGGCAGGGGCAGCGCCCGCTCGTTCTTGCGGCCGCCATTCATGTGGGCGTACGGTGGCGTCTCGTCAAACTCTGGCCGCAGAAGCACCACTGGCCCGTTGGCCGCTGCCGGCCCCACCTTCTTGTCCGTGGGTGGTGAAGCGGGCGCCGGTCCGTTCCCGGGGCCTGGAGATGGAGCTGAGGCCAGGGAGGTGGGCTGAGGCTGTGGGCCCTGGACGGCGGGGCAGGCCTGCGGAGGTGGCGGCGAGCTGGTGGTGGTGGGCCGGCCTGAGGATGTGGGGTCCAGCAGTACATTCTCCATGACCTCCAGCTCCAGGTCCAGCCCCTCTGAGTCAGGGGGTTTGTTCTCCTCGCTGTAGAAGAAGCTCACTTCCCGAAAAGGAGGTTCCAGCTCGTCCTTGATGCTGCTGATGATCTCCAGGAAGGAGGGCCGCATCTTGGGGTTGTACTGCCAGCACATGCGCATCAATTCAAACCTGGGGACACAGACAAGCGGGTGTCACACCAACGTTTCCCCTGGCAGACGACCGCGCTGCTGCCAAAGTGCGATCACAGAATGCATCTTAAACACTTCAACTGCAGTGGGCCTGTTGGGCTCGCCTGAGCT
This sequence comes from Hippopotamyrus pictus, assembly GCA_026781145.1. Lineage (NCBI taxonomy): Eukaryota > Metazoa > Chordata > Actinopteri > Osteoglossiformes > Mormyridae > Hippopotamyrus > Hippopotamyrus pictus. The sequence continues at coordinate 9,774,702 of JAODLC010000021.1, forward strand.
ATTTTGTTAAAGAGGTCAGCTAAAACGAGACCTCTCCCACGTGTTCGTGCCAGCCTCCCACCCTCAGGTGGCGCAGTGCACTGCAAAGTGAACAGCAGTCAAATCCATGCTCAGTACATGAGTTTAATCTAGGAAAACATGGAAAGGTCAACAGCGGACAAATATATTGCAACGCGAGGCAGACAAGCAGAATGCCCTAGGTGAAGCGTGACAGATGTGTTACTGTCCAGACCCAATGGGAACGGGGCAGAGCGGGAAACGGGAGCACCATGTTATCTATGTGCAGAGGCGGTCACGGGCAACCACAGCTGTCCGGAACTGCCAGTACAGTACATCTTTTACCGATCAAGCAGTCTGTCACTGGCCAAATTTCGAGGGAGGAAAATGTCTGAAAAACTATATGTAACAGAAGCACACAGGCAAGAGGTGGCCTGCTTAACATGGGCATGCATCGGTGCTGCCCCTCCAGTGCCCCCCCCACCCGACCCCGGGCCAAGTGAAGAGAGACCCCTAGCCGTCTGTGACCCCTTTCCTCCCGCAGAATTTTAGGACATTCCAGAGCATTCCACCCCCTGCGATGTTCACCATTATAGAAGAGCCAGCAAGCTGCACAGCAAACATGTTGAGTTTCCTCCCACTCTCCCTGTGGAAATGGCTAAAGCATCTGGACAAGGCCCCAGTGCTCTGGGGTGACCTGTCTGCAGAACCTCGCAATGTGTAACCGGGACACGCGCCGCAGTGGTCCCCGTCTGACACCCCAGCCCCTGTCCAACACATTCCTGCTAATTTGACTGGGGTTCGAGACAGTTTCATAATAAGGCTGCCTGGCACTGAGCATGGGGTCACAGCTGTTTCAAAAGCGACAGTCTGTCTGATCAATGTTAGCAGTTAGGAGAAGTCCGGGGCTGGGGGGGGGTCAGCTTGATGCTGACGAGGGCGCCATGTACCTTACTTATCAACACTGCACTGTGTCATAGAATGCAGTGTTGGTGGTGAGCTTAACACACACTCACCACCAACATGACATTCTAACACACACTGACCACCAACACTGCGTTCTCACACACATTTGCATATTTGCATCTTTTAATTGCAGGATATGACAGAGAATATTCTGTATGATCCATTTCTGTACTAATTCCTTAATATTGCTAAACGTTAACTTTCAGCAAGCAGCTTTTGTACAATATGTATAATATATCCCCTTGAATGTATGGAACATGTGGGCAGTGCAGTCCATTACACACACGGTGCCCAAAAAAATGCGTGGACCTCTATCTTCTTCGCCCCCACCATCCCAAATCTAGGGGCTGCCATGGGAACCACAGTGTGTGTCTCCATAACACATCCATAACCCTGTTCTCTTAAAGCTGAGGTCAGCCGCAGGGTAGTGGGTGGGTAATACCTTCTTAGTGAGATCAGACTGGCCAAAAAACTACATTTCCACTTTCTGATGTTCAAAGTACATCTGCAGGGTGCTGGTCCCCAAGCAGAGGGTATTAAAGGCCCTCGTGGACAGCCAATGACCCGAAGGTCAGGGTGTGTGTCTGGGACTGAACCAGGACACCTGCCTACAGAAATGACAGGAATCCCCAACCCCTCCCCCCACAACTCATGGCATCAGTAACCTTATTTAATAATAATAATAATAATAATAATAATAATAATAATAATTGACACTTCATTGATCCCCGTGGGGAAATTGCTTTTTACGCCTCCATCGACTTGCTCTTTTGTAGAGGAAGTTAAACTTGACACAAACAAGCCCTCAGTCATTTGATGCAGCTAACTGGACTCACAGCATGTCGGGGCAGTTGTCTGGTTTGTCCAGCAGGCCCCCATCCATGACGAATCGCAGAACCTGCTCGTTGGACATGCCCTGGTAGGGCTGCTCTGCTAGGGTGGCGATCTCCCACAGCACCACCCCAAACGACCTGCAGGGGGAGCAAGAGGACACTGGTGAGCTCAGGACACAGGCATCTGCCGCCCGCAACCAGTCACATCATAAACACCAACATGGGGGGCAGTACCTGAAAAAATGACACATGTAAAAGGAACAGGGAGTGACAGCATCAATGTGACTATGTTTAAAAGCTCTTCATAAAACCTTTATATTCACTTACGCATTTATATAGATGACTGAACCTACTGACTGCTGCTTTTTAAGTGGACGATTGGTGCTGTGGGGGAGGGGGAGGGTGAACGTGATTGGTTTGCTTAGAGCTCACTGTGAAGCAGAGAGAGAATGAGATTTGGGTTTCAGGGATGCTGCAGTGAGCCAGGGGGCTAATGCTAGCACAGTCATTTGGAAACATCTGGAAGACTTTCACTGACAAAAGGAGCCCCCCTCCCCCGGGACTCTGCAGCTCTGGCCTGACTATGGAACACTGGAAGCCTTACGAGGGAGCAGGGAAGTGCTGAGGTTAACAGGTGACAGGGGACTGGGGACGGGACGGCAAATGATGGGCTGTGTCAGGGCTAAATCCGGGGGTCCCGCCGGAGAGGGGGGAGCGAAAGCGAGCGTACCAGACGTCGGAGTTGGTGGTGAACACGCCGTCCTTGAGGGACTCGGGGGACATCCAGCGCACAGGCAGCAGCCCCTTGCCCCCCTTGCGGTAGTAATCGGTCTCGTATATGTCCCTTGTCATGCCGAAGTCTGCGGAGAAAAAGGGGACACATGTGAGCCAGGAAAATCCACAGGGCCGAATCTGCCCACGGACCCCACCGATCTGCACCCCTCTGCTTTTCCCTGCTAGTCTCCCTGTACTTGTCAAGTGCACCCAGTCTCTCCATACTTCTCCAGTTTACCCAGTCTGTACTCTACATGGTTCAGCAGATTTTCCAGAGGTTACAACACTCCTTTGCTCACGCACGGCCCATTGGGGAGAATGTCCGAATTGTTTTCTGGACCCGTTTCGGAAATCTGCATGTTAAAAATCACCAAGCATCCTTTACAGAGAACGGCATGTGCTCTCTGCTCAGCTGAAAATTTCCCTCAAACTACCTTAACAAAGAAAAAAACAGAGCTCTGCAAAAGCAACCCCGGTTGACCACTAATAACGACCTCTGAATGATTTAATGGTCAGACGTACCCTTCATGCCCACACCTTGTCCAGACAGGACATTCTGATTGGTTTCTCTTTACAGTTTCCAGAGGAGGGTGGCCACCTCACCCTCCCCTCGCTGTACGCAGCCCAGCCGACGAAACGTAAAGCGTGATGCAGTGAAACGTGCCGACTGCTCACCTCCGATCTTCACTGTGAAGTCTTCAGCCACCATGCAGTTTCTGGCAGCCAAGTCTCTGTGCACAAACTTGTTGGCATTGAGGTAGGCCATGCCGTCCGCGATCTCCCCCGCCATCTGCATCATCTTCTTTAGGGGGGGCAGTGGCTGGCTGGATGTGTTCTGTAGAGGACACCGCAAAATGTTTACCAGCTCTCACTAAACATTCGCATGAGAAAGCTGGGTTTTCAAGGATGAATAAAAGATCCATAAGTGTGACTAACCAAGTACCTAAGCTGTCAACCTGTGTTTTACCACATGCATCAGCGGGTACCCTAACACCGCATATATCTTACCACATGTGAATTTGTACCGTAGAATGTTCCTTGATATGTCAGTGCACACGTTAAGGCCTTAGCATGTAGCTTACCACACACATGAGACTGCACATTAACCGTAAGAATACATCTTGTCCTGCAAGTTAGCTCATACCTCAGGTCAGAGGTCTCCAACCATTTTAAGAGAGCTACTTTTACCGGGAAAATAATTGGTGGCGCTCCTGAGTCGCCATGGTAACGTTTTGGCCATCAACCCGTCAGTCGCAATCAACTGGTGGGCGTCCACTACCTGTTAGGATGTATCTTACCACACACATTAGCTTTAGCATGTACCTTGCCATGAACATTAGCTTATGTACTTCAGCCCTTAGCATTGCTAAAGACTAAAATAAGGTGAGATTAGCGGGGTTTTGGTAGGTGGTATATGAAGGTCTGTTGTCTTGGATACAAAGCTGACGAACAGGAGAGGCGGGGGACAGACACCTCTTTGGAACGAAGAGAACGCAGGTAGCTCTTCAGGTCCCCGCGCGTCATCAGCTCCATTATCACTAAGGTCGGCTGCCCCTGCGACACCACGCCCAGAAGACGCACCTAGACCAATCACATAAGGGAATATGAGGTCAAAGTTAAGACAACAAATAACCCATGTCAGGTACACAGTGGCTCTGACCCAAGGAGGGTCTGTACGAAAGCTCTCACCACATGGTGGCAGTTGAACTCCTTCATGACAGATGCCTCGTTGAGGAACTCGATGCGCTCACGCATGCTGGCAGACTCATTCACAGTCTTGATGGCAACCCGCGTCTCCGGCTCATCCTTGACCACGCCCTTGGCCACGCCCTCGTACACCATGCCGAAGGAGCCTTGGCCCAGCTCCCGGCACATGGAGATCTTCTCACGTGGCACCTCCCACTCATCAGGCACATACACTGGGGACAAGGACAGTGTCACATGTGCACACTTAGGCAGATATGCGGATGGACAGTGACAAACGAAAGGACAGAGGCAGACAGGCAGGTGGACAGAGACAAATGAAAGGACAGAGGCAGACAGGCAGGTGGACAGAGACAAATGAAAGGACAGAGGCAGACAGGCAGGTGGACAGAGACAAATGAAAGGACAGAGGCAAAAGACAGACAGTCAGAGATAAAATAAAGGACAGAGGCAGACAGGCAGGTGGACAGAGACAAATGAAAGGACAGAGGCAAAAGACAGACAGTCAGAGATAAAATAAAGGACAGAGGCAGACAGGCAGGTGGACAGAGACAAATGAAAGGACAGAGGCAGACAGGCAGGTGGATAAAGACCGACAGACACCCAGCCGTAGTGACTGTGTAACCTGACAGCTCAGCTGCATTTCTGGTCCCCTAAACACACCCCTCGCATTCCGCTCATGCGGACCAAACAAGTCCACTCACTCTCGGCTGCACTGAAGTATTCGGGGTTGACGGATGCGTAGAGGACACCGTTCCCCAGCCGTTCGCTGTTCCTGTGAAGACAAGGCCGCAAAGTCATGAGAACAGCAGCACACGGCAAAGGTGGTAAAAAGCAACATGATAAAAGGGCAAACTTTTCATGAAAATGACCGCTCTGCTGGAAATTAAACATAATTTAACCAAGAGGGTGGAAGTTATGGGCTTTTCAAAGTCTCGGTCCCCCCGAGGCAGAGACACTTACCTCTTCTTGTTCACCAACACCAGCACCACCACCAGGCTGACAGTCATGATCAGCACGATGACAGGAATGGTGACCATCAGGTAGAAGACGTTCTCGTGCTCTGTAGGGTTGAGTGGCAGAGAGGGCTTCAGGAGTGCTCAGCGACACAGGGTTACCAACATCTGGAACAAAAGCATGCACCGGCGACTGTGTGTGGCGCTTACGGCTCTGATGGGACACGTAGAAAAACACGGGCTCAGTCCAGGAGCCGTTGCCGGCAAGCGAGGTGGCACGTACACGGGCCGAGTAATTCCCCGGGCCCAGGTTACTCAGTCGTGTCCCCCTGTGGCTCCTGAAGTGCTGCTGGGACACACACTCATGCTTCTCCGTCTGAAACACAGGAGTAAATCGAGGGGGGGGGGGGGGGGGGTGCAGCTCAAGCGGGGCTCATGTCTTCCCTCTGCCCCCCGAATGGGAGATTCCCGGAGCTCACCTCCTGCCCCAGGCGGAACTTGATCTCGTACATCAGGATGAGCCCGTTGGGCTTCGAGGGATGGGGCCACTTTAAGACGATGCTGTCTGCGCCCCCCTCGCCTCCCTCCCAGCTCACAGGGCCTGGGATGTCGTCCGCTTTGTCTGACAATGAAAGGTGGGCCCTGTCAGCGACCACACTGTGCACACCCTCCTCCAGACAACATCTGAATTACTCCCATTAAGAGCAGCACCAGTTCAGGCATCTGAATCAACAATTAAGCCACTAGCTTCCAGTGTTGGTTCGGCTCCCCAGCCCCCAGTGCTGTGAGGGACGCCTATGTCGGTCTGATAACTGGAGCGGTGTTCTGCTGGACATGAACTGCTGACTGCCCGCAGAGACGTGCTCACCCTCTGGCTTGGTCCTGGCAAAGACGAAGGCAGCGGCGCTGCAGTGCTTGACCTCACGGTTGCAGGCGTGCACGTCAATTCGGTAGACGGTGAAGGCCTGCAGGCCGGAAATCTCCATCCACTTGCGATCACTAACCACCTTTTCATGGAAATCGTACTCCTGCTCTGCCAGGTCTGCCCACGTGCCATTCAGTCCCGCCCCTACACCCGTGGCGTTCTCGCTGGCCCCGTGGGTCACTGTGCCATTGGCAGTGCCGAACAGCTCCCTCCGCCGGCGGTCAGGTGGCCTGCAGGGTCAGACAGAGGGGGTGGTGACCAGTGGGGAAGCGATCTGATTGGACGGCACACAGCAGACTGACAGCTATGCTCTGAGACTCAGGCTCCGGCCTCTCTCAGATTTTACTTGTCGCTAGGAGACGGACATGAGGGACAGAGTCAGGCAGCAGACACAGAGCTCTGGAACCGGTCCGGCCACAGCAAACACACACACCCACAGAGCAGGTGTCCTTGTACAGGGACATACATGGCTCCCAGGGGACTCTCAGAGTCACAAACATGCTACTCTTTCCTATTTGGCCAGGAAGGGATTTCTCACCCCCCCAAAACACAGATTCTCTGTAAGCAGGACCCTGACCACACACAACAACATGGATATACAGATACAGCCCACTGCCACACGCCTACCGACCCCCACATGTTCAGCAGAGTCTGGGGTGTGAGGGTGAAACTCACAGAGCCATGAGGACGGCGTGTGACACACGCCATTCAGCTCTGGCCTGGAGGCAGAGTGTATAAGGAGAGGATGGAGGCCTGGAGTTTCGTCATCCAGGCACGCCGAGCATAACAGCATGGCAGCATGACGCCAGACAAAGGCGACGGCGGCTGTCAGGCATGTGGGCGGGGCCAGGATGGAAAGGACACGCGAGAGGACACGCGAGAGGACAGCCACTGGCCATGGATGACAGCAAGTGGCAGCTGAAGCTCACCAGACAGCACAGGGTGGGCAGGCGGGGCCTTACCTAGAGTCATCTTTAGGGGACGCGAAATGACTCGCCCGCTCTGGATCTCTGAGCGAGAGAGCACAAGCGATACGGGACAGACGGCAACGTGACACAGACACGGCACAGGAGACACAAACATGCTGAAGGGATTCATGAGACGGCCGCCCATCCCACAACACCGCGACCAATAACTCAAAGTGCTTCAAAGAGGACAAAACCCACGTGTCGGAAACGGCACCGATAATCAATAACTGGGGAGATACTGCTATCTCAGGAAGGCTGTGGATTTCAGCTGAAAAAGCACACAGTCCATGGAGTAGATCCAAAACCAGACCGGCCTGCCAGGACCCTCCCGAGAAACGAAGGCACCTTAATGCCCTGAGTCGGCCCCTAGTCTCACCCGCGTCTTCCTGGAACAGCGCTCTGTGGGAAGTACAACGGCACAGCAGGGCAAAAGCAGGACGGGCTGAGGGGGCTGGCGGTGAGGGAGGGGGAAGGAGACAGAGACAGCGGCGGCGATCCGCAAAGTAGCCGTATCCTCGGGTGACCCAGACGGGGCTGCAGGCCCCCCCCCCTCCCCTTGGTGAGCGATGTCTGCAGCTCTGTTGTCTCCCTTGCCCCCCAGACACCCTCACCAAAGGCTGCCTGAGGCTTTTCCTCAGTGATGTTTGGTGCAGGAGATGAAACAGGGGCGTGTGTCTGGCTGGGGGGCGGGGTGCTGAGTGTCCAGGCCTACAAGCAGCGCCAGAAGCCATCTTGTGATGTATGTAACGGATGCAGAGGCAGAAACTTCGGAAAGAGATGCTGCAGGGAGGAAGACGTGGAGTCCCAGGTCCAAGCGGCGGAGCGGGACAGAGGAGGCCTCAGCTCCTTCCAGGCCCAGAGGATACTCCTTTTATTCCATTAGTATTCCAGATGGATCTGCTGTACATTCCCTGGCAGCCGGTCACTCCAAACAACAGTCCAGACAAAGAGAGCGTGTGTGGAGGTGGGGGGGGGAGGGGGTGATGGAAAACATTTCCTCTTCATTCAGTTTATTTTCTCCCCCGCTCCTCCTCGAAGTCCCCCGCTCCAGCTTTTCAGAAACTCGAGGGCGATCTCCTCAGATGCCCCACTTTCCCGTAAAGCCGGACGCCCACGGACCCCCCGGCCAAAGCAGGCCTGACAGATTTCTGGCACAGACCGTCCCCCCTAAGCCACTGCACTGAAGCCACCCCCCCACCCCCAGCCACCCAAAGACCAAAAACCAGACAATGGAAAGATCCAACACTCTCCAATAGGATCACAGTCCATCGCCATTTTCTTTCCAGGAACAAAAAAAGTTGCTACTTGTGTTCCAACATCACGTGGTGGGGGGGGGTTTGCAATCTGCCAGGATGAAACCAGACCAGCTGAAAACCCACCACAGGCCTAATGGGACAGCAGGACAGAGAAGTCCCCTACTCTGTCCCCAGTCGGCCCTAAATCAGGCCTGATTCACCCTGTAAACAGCTGCTTCATCCTGTATGTGTGCTTCGGTAAAGGTTGAGGGGCAGCGTTAAATGCAGAGACATCCATGGTAACGGGGCCCAGTGTACAAAGGCCTCCACTCCGCAGAGGGCTGTCCACAGGCCTCCGAGAGGCATGCCCCTCGCCCCCTGGGGCTCCAAGGCCTGTGTCTCTATCAGCATGCCACTGCAGTCAGATGACGGCAGGTCTGAGAAGCGTAAGGGAGATACAAACCTCCACAGCTGCCCCAGGACTCCCGACCGACAGCTCGTGTGAATCCTCTCTCATTTCAGTCATAGACACACCTCAGACCAAAATACCTACAGTGCAACTGCCTATTTTTATCCAGTTCAGAAAACAAACACGTATAAGTGCATGATCTCTTAGACCAGTGTTTCCCAATCTGGTCCTTGGGGACCCCCCAGATGGTCCACGTTTTTGCTCCCTCCCAGTTCTGGCAGGGAACTGGGCAGGAGCAAAAATGCGGAGCTCATGTGGGTAGCCAAGGACTGGGTTGGGAGACACAGTCTTAGAACCATTATTCTGGGAAAACAAGTTAATTTATCTCAAATGTTTCTACCTGGGGGTGAAAATGGAGTTGTGCAGGAAGTTTTCAAAGACCTTCCTGTACGAGGCGTCCTCTGCCTCAGCCTTTAGGTCCTCCACGGTTTTGGGGCACAGGCAACACGGGCCCTTGTCCCCACCCCCCGGATCCGATTTGGTGGGCTTGGTGTCATTCTCCATGTCGACCACTCCCGTAGCAGATATCCTGATGGGGATCTTCAACTCTGCAAATCACAAGAAACAACAGCAAAATGAACCCTTGCAAAAGGTCAGTGTACACCCTTCCTTAAAGCAGCTCACTTTCAGAGCTTACAAACAAAAAGAATTTAGAATTAGAATTTAGTGATCAGTGGTCATTGTTGACACATCACAGCACACCGTGCACAACAACGAAATGCGTCCTCTGCATTTAACCCATATGTGCAGCTAATTCAGCACCCGGGGAACAGTGCTTGGGGGCGGTACTTTGCTCAGGGTACCTCAGTGGTGCCTTGCTGGTCAGGGATTCAAACCTGCAATCTTTCAATTACAAGTGTGCTTCCCTAACCAATAAGCCACCACTGCCCATGAAAAAGGCCAAGCATAGACTTGGCTGTTAGAGCTGGACCGTGTCTTTGGTTCCATTCAGTCCCCCACGTTTGCTCCACATGCCCAGCTTGCCGCTCGCCCACCTTTAGAGCAGTAGTTGTGCACATAGAGTTCCCGGTCTTCGGGCTGCTGCTGCCAGCGGACCAAGTAATAGGTGTGGTTCCCGTTGGGGGAGATGGGAGGGGACCACTTCACCAGCAGCTTTGAGGAGGAGTTGGAGTAGGAGCGCACATCCAGAGGCATAGAAGGCTCTGCAAACACGAAAGGTCACGGTGCGTCCCGGTAGGCCGCGGGGCCTGCAGTGTCACACTCAAAGGCAGATCGAGCAGCACTGCAATGACAACGTGGTTCTTACCAGACGGCTTGGTGCGGATGTAGACCACCTCACTCTTGGCTCCCAGAACGTGCCGGTCGTCGACGACCAAGGTGACCGCTTTCACAAGAATGGCGTACTGTGTCCACGGCTTTAGCGATGACAGCATGACCCCTGGGTCCACGTCCTTATCATGAGGCAGCTCCACGTCCACCATGTTCCAGCTGTTGGACCCGCATCCATCCTGACCGTCAAACTCTGTGATGTCCTGCAAGGGCCTGCAGTGCGCATGGAGAGCACAGTCAGTCCCGGTGACCCCCGGCATGGAGAGCACGGTCAGTCCTGATAACCCCTGGCATGCAGTGTACATAGAGAGCACGGTCAGTTCCAGGAAACACTGGCATGCAGAGACGCCTGTCTGGGACATCTATAGGTCACTGCAAATTCCCCGCTACTATCTGCCTTCTCAGGGTTTACGTATCACTGCTCGCTTAGCGAGAGTGCTTCCATATGGCAGAGGAGCTGTGTGTGCGTACAAGCGGGCCCGGTGAGCGAGCGGACGCCTGGCTCTGCCGCCTGGCACGTGGCAAGAGCATCCGGCAAGGCAGCCAAACACACATCGTAAACAAAAGGGCTTTTATTTGCCGATGGAGGAAAGGCCCAGAATGCTGATCATCCACGTGTGGCCCGGGCAGAAGGGCCCACAAAGACCCATCACCACCAATATAACTCCAGCTATAAGGGCAAGATGGTAAATGGTAAATGGACTGCATTTATATAGCGCTTTTCTACTCTTACGAGTACTCAAAGCGCTTTACAAGTTATGCCTCACATTCACCCATCCACACACACATCCACACACCGGTGGTGGAGGCTGCCATGCAAGGCGCCAACCTGCACACCGGGAGCGATTTGGGGTTCAGTGTCTTGCTCGAGGACACTTTGATGGGGACAGGAGGAACCAGGGCTCAAACCTGCAACCCTTCAGTTGCCGAACGATAGCATTACCTCCTGCGCCACCATCTTCCCCAAGAAGACACATTATCATCACTGCTTACCAAATATAAGTGAGCCTGGAACATTCATTAAGGGCAGAGGCATTACAACATGAGACCACCTCTGCAAGTATCTGAAATCCAGAGAGAGCGCACTTACGCTTCCTTGTAGTACACGATGAAGCTGATGAGGTCCCGATAGTCCGGTGGTCGGTACCGCTCCCACGTCAGCTTGATCCGGCTGCTGGTGGTGCTGTTGGACGTGAACTTCAGGATGTAGCTCTCGCCTGCGAGACAGGAACTGCTTAGACACCCACTGCCAGCTGGCCGACTTTAAAGGGGCAATTCACCCCTAAATCCAAAAAAACATATTCCTCAGATATGCTGCAGGGCTATTTACCCATCTAGACTGTTGTGTGAGTTTTGGAGATATTGTTCTTCATTTGAATATAATGTTACCAAATGGCGTACCTTCTGTGGTGCTTAAATGCCAAATAATACAATTACATTCAACAGTAATGTCTCTTACTAAAAATCATGACCCAGTTACTCAAGATAATCCACAGACCTTATAGCGAGCAGTTTCATTTAGGAACTATTTTCTTTCTACGGGACTCCACACACCAACCGTATCACTACACCGAAGTTAGCGCCGGGGTGCTCCTGACAACGTGACCAGGTGTAAACATCAATGGTGTCCTTCTCGGCACGGCTGAGCGCTAACGTTAGCTAGCTCAGTGGTGTTAGGTGAGCTAGCAGGATCGAGCTATTAGTACCATTAACTAAGAGAGCATTGTTGCTATTTGTTAGTGTTGGTATGAGAGCCAAGGAACAGAAAGCGTGAGAGGACAGAGAGCAGGAAGGATGGACTGGCCAGCGAGGAGCTGGGGTCTGCTTACAGCTGGCCCTGTCGCCGTTATTACGGAAGTCGTCCTCCTGGAACTTCTCCCCGATACCCGTCTTGTCCCACATCTTGCGGATCTCCGACATGCACAGCTTGGGGTTGAAGCGGAAGGAGAGCCTCCCCGCTTTGATGGTCAGGTTGTGCTGGGACCAGTCCCACAGGTACTGGAGGTTCTGGTTATCCAGCGCCGAGAAGGAATACAGTCTACGAGGGAAGAGAGCACACGCCAGCTGTGTCAGGTGATGACATGCAAGCACCACGACGCACAACACGAAGGGACGCTCGTTTGCCGGGACAGACGTTAAAGCCTTTTAAATAACTATGTGATCGTAATTAACAGGAAGTCCAAAGCGGAAACAAAGGGAATTGTGGCAGGGTGTCCCAGGGAGCCCCCCCCCGTGGCATTCTGGGCTGTCAAATGTGGCCGGTGTCCTCTCCCATCCTGTGGGGACAGGACAGCATGCCTCATGCTGGTGAGGACTGCCAGGGCGATTAGTTTCCTTGGTTACAGGAATTCACCTTCTGCCCGTGATCGTTGAATTTGCATCTTTTAATTCCAGGTCCCCTAACAGTCAGACCGCTCAGGCAGATTACAAATTAGGCACAACTAGCTAAACTCAAAAGCCCATTAGCGCCGATTCTGCAGCCACGCTCTCCTCATCTGGCAGAGATACACACCAAAATGGCATTCCTGAAACACGTCGCCAAGGAAACACTTGCGTCTACAAAAGGCATGAAGTAAACTGCCACATTCACATGTTTGTATTGTGGACCTTTACCAAGCTGGAGGGTCACAGCACGGGGCCGGTCAGTGTGCAGCACCCCTGGAGCTGGGGTTTTAGGGGATTTGAACTGGCGACCTTCCGACTAAAGGGGCAGCGTGCTGACGTGCAGAGTCACATGCTGTGAGAGAATGCAGATAAAGCCACCATCTTCACCTCCTCTACCTCACCAGACCCACTGATGTCCAGGTGAAGCCCTATTCCCATTAAGTATGGCATCACATGTAGCTGTTTGACCTCCGAAGATGTTGTCCCTCTTGAAACACGAAGGCCCTGCCCTACACCCCTTTCAACTAGCTTTTCCCTCCCAAGAGTGCCCTACCCCTCCCCATCTTCTCTGCCCTCCCCGACATGCCCCGCCCCACCTTGGCTGGCCCCGCCTACCCGTCCAACAGCTCCTCGCCGTTGATATAGCGCAGGCTCTTGAAGAAGGACAGGGAGCTCAGTGTGTGCGAGTGTTGGATCCTCACGTTGCCCGTCACCGTCTGGATCCGCCCCATGAAACTCTCCAGCTCCGACGCAATGTTATCTGCAAGGGTGGGCCGGCAGGCCAATGCAACCAATCAGTGAAGACCCCAAAACGGAGCTGGCTGCCGGGTCTTTAAATGAAATACTGTTTCAACGACGCGTGTAACAAAATAGGTTTTGAAAATATATAAAAGGTATATCTAGCACTTAATTAAACATTACATTAAAAATGAATAACAGCTATTGCTTGGACCTGTATGAGCATCAAGCAGCTTATGTTGGGGACAGTTTGAACTCTTACTCAGGGCTGAGTACTGACAGACCTTGAGCTGACAGACCATAATGACAACACAAAAGGCCCAGTATCCGTATTTACTTTCCAGGGCAGCTGGAAGGCGGGGGGGGGGGGGGGCACTTACTTCCCCGGGGGGTGTTGGTGTGAAGGTTGCCCTTAATGAATGTGCAGTCCTTGAGCAACTGGGCGGAATCCACGGAATCGATGACCTTCCCTTCGCAGACCTTATCGCAGAGCCCGTGGCAGGGGGTGCAGAACATACTGTGGACAGCAGGGGGCGGTCACGCATTGCCTGGCTTCAGCATGGACCCCATGACCCCCCTCCACTGGAAACAGCTCGAAAGCCTCACATACAGTTTCAGCTTTTACAAACAAGTTCCAGGACAAACAGGGCTATTGCAGGAAATACAGCAATTAATCAAATACAAGAAAAAAAAAAAAAAAAGTCTTCCCATGGCCCAGTCGTAAGTTCTTCCCTGCAAAAACTGAAACAAAGAGGGGTATTCAACTTTTCTTAAGCCATAGACCCCCAAATACAAACAAAACAGTTAGGACCCCCCCCAACACCAATACACGATCACATAAGTCACTAACGACCTAGGCTGGTGGTTTTAATACTGCTTTTCTGGGGAGGGGGACAGATCACCTTCTACAGGGTCCGAACCCCCACCAACATGTTACATCATCATTCTGACATGTGACATGTGTCCAGTTCAGTGTATGTTACTGTGGGGAGAGTGTGGATGTTTTTTGGGGAAATGCCTCTTTTCATCTGTTATCGACCCAGTAACTGATTTAAACTCCTCGTGTCCGTCTCGAGTGTCAGAGCTCCAAGCTCCGCAAGCCCCCTTCACATGTGTCGGCCACATGTCGCTTTCCTGCCTGATTGCAAGTGGTCGTATTTACCCAGCCCCTTTTCCAGCCTCCAATCCCAGCATCCTGTAGATCTGCCCACTTTAAAGAAGAGGCAGGGATGTGTCTTTTTTTTTTCCTACACCAAAAATCCAGTGAATGTCAAATGAATCAACTACCATTCATGCTCATTTTGATCACATCATGAACTGCATTGAGGCTGACTTGCAGTGCCGGCCTTGGCCTCCCGTCCTTATGTGGGATGCGGGCGTTATGCACGCAGCTCACCTGTCACTGCTGTTGCGCGTAAAGCCCACGGGGCAGTCGGGCACGCACTCGCCGCCATGGATGACGAAGGCGTCAAACTCGTTGAACAGGTGCACCTGGGTGCACATCTCCATGCTGATGCAGCGCCAGCCCTCGAACCTGTAGGTGCCGGCGGGGCAGTCGGGGACGCAGCGGTCCTCGTGGAAGTAGTGCAGGCAGGCGGCACAGGACGTGTCACTGTCGGGCACCGTGCAGCTGCCCAGGCACTGCGGGTGGCAGCACTCGCCCGTGGGGGTGCACGCACGCCGCTCACACCTGTCTGGGCACACTGGAGGGGGGGGGGGGGGGGGGACAGCTATTCACCACATGCTTCTGTAATGAACATACCTAATAACTTTACATACTTCCATCATAGCATAATAGAGCATAAAACCTGCTGTTCATTTTATGCTAAAGGCTGTATCTGTTAGGGCAGGAGAATCGCGAATGTAGCTTCTGCTTAACAGCTAACAATCGATGAAAGATGCTCCAGCGACAAATAGCAGAAGCCAGCGCACAGGTATGGCCTCACTCGAGAGACCAGAGGAGAAGGGGAAGCCCCAAGCAGGAGACCCCTGCTCTTCCCACTGCACGCGAGTGATCTCTCGCCCCATTAAGAAAATTCAGTGAAGGAAAATAGACAAAGATGGAAGGCTCTAGCTAGGAGATTAATCGCTTTTACCAGAGCAGAGGGCCAGGCGCCAGTCGGCGTGTTAATGGGGAAGGGGCTGATGGGTTTCCTGGCCCCATCTGGGTCACCCAGGGCCTGGGCGTGAGTGCCAAGGAGCTCTCGAAGTTACAACAGCGAAGCACTGCTTCGGCACAAATACACTCAGCTCTGCAGAGAAATCCATAACTTTCTAGTGTTTCAAAAGCCGCATTAAATCATTACTCAAAAGAATTGCACCAGACAGGACTGCAGCCAGTGTCAATACATGATTCCACAACTGTCCATCAAAAAAACAAAGTGAACTGGACCAAGATCCGAACGACACCTGCCAAGATAACCAATGAAGCAATTGTGAGCTTTTACAAAGAGCTTAAACAGGGCTGAAGGCTCAGTTAATGGCTCAGCGAATAAGATTCTTACAGGACAGTTTATTCAGCTTCTGTATGCAGGCAGAGAACAATTTCAACATTTCACTGAAGCACTGTGTCAAAGACAGAGCATGCCCTAACGGACAGCGGGTACAGCAGGGTCAGGACGGAGCACGCCCTAATGGACAGCGGGTACAGTCACACACCACACTCTGAAATCAAACCTTTACAACTTTCTAATTTTATCGATTGCTTCGCACACAGTGTTTTTAAATGGCCAAGATCTTGGTGCTGCTGTAATTACCCCTAAATAACCCTCTCACGCTGTAGGGTTCAAAACAGCGTGGATGCACGGCTGTTACACAAAGACCATGGAACGGGCTTTTACCATATCACGGCAAGAGCTTGGAGGGGATACAAACATTAAACATCACATAAAAGCAAGAAAACGGGACAAAACTAGCATATTGTATAACTTTATGTAATTTTCCAGGCAACAGTCTGGTAAATCTGTTACCACACTGAAACCTTTTACAGCAGATAAATCAAAAACCACAAGGCGGTTTAAAGATAAAACAAAAAGGAATTTCCATACAGACCACGGAAAGACAGCAGTGTGTCAGCTAGGGGGCGCTCCATGCATGATGACGTGTATTCCTGAATAGCGAGAAGTGATGTGTGCTGCATGGCTTCCCTCTCTAGAAGAGGCACCATCCGGGGACCTCCACATCCAAACATGGGGGGGCTTTTTAACAGCAAATATTGGGCATGACTATTTAAAACATTTATAGCACATCCCCCCCCCCCCCCCACACACACACACACAGTGGCATTCCCCCGAAAGCCTCCCCGTCAGTTGGCAATAGTATGCATTTTGAAATTATGCTTTCCTTTATTTGCCATTTCCAGGGGCATGACGACAGGTACATTGGAAGGCGTTAGTGTTTGTGTATCACCTCCTGCTCATCTTTTCAAAGACACAGACACACACACATGCAGAGACGAGGGTGCAGCTTGGGGTCTGAGCGCAGGGTCAGCCATTCATCCAGCCCAGCAGAGCATTTCTCAGGGGCTTAAGGGCCTCGCTCAAGGGCCCCATGCTGAAATAAGACTCTTGACTATTGCTGAACTAGACACCGCCCCCATTTTTGCAACTTCAGACATTGTTTATAAGTGTTGCATTTCTAATTTTCTAAAACAGATCACAAGAGCTTTCTAGAGATCTGAAAAGTACAGCAAAAGTGCAGAAAATAGCAGGAAAAACTATAATTAGTAAACGGCAAAAACTGAAAACACAAATGAAAAAGCCACGATGGCCGCTTCACATGTGCGCCAGAAGGGTCAAACACGGTCATCAATGGTCATGTCCAGAAGGGCTTTCTGAGCCAGTGCGGCCCAAAGTGGCAGCCCTCCCCAGCCCGAGTTACCGCCAAGTGACCTGTACGGGGTCACATCCTCAGGGCAGCTGCGATACAGCCCTGCTGGGTAGGGGCTTCACTTTCCTCTTCTTACGTAGGACAGTCTGAAGGCAAGGCATGTTTTATCACTATATCGTGGGGTGCACACTCAGCCACTGTGTTCTGTATAGAAAATTCCTGCAATGCTATTGTGCAACCAGAAGGCAATGCATTAATGCCTCTGTTTTCTGCTCTATTAACGGTGACACACTTAGACTCACAACCCCCCACCCCCCCCCCC
>JAODLC010000021.1:9805830-9816225 GCA_026781145.1 Hippopotamyrus pictus
AGAACTCTTAGTGTATCAACCCCCACTGAGCAGCTCTGGAGATACCACCAGGTAAGGAAGAACTCTTAGTGTATCAATCCCCACTGAGCAGCTCTGGAGATACCACCAGGCAAGGAAGAACTCTTAGTGTATCAACCCCCACTGAGCAGCTCTGGAGATACCATCAGGTAAGGAAGAACTCTTCGTGTATCAACCCCCACTGAGCAGCTCTGGAGATACCACCAGGTAAGGATGAACTCTTAGTGTATCAACCCCCACTGAGCAGCTCTCCCATACCGTAACCACTGAGATGACGCATCCCGGCCTGCTTCTTGAAAAAGCTCCTCCAAACCACTTCAGTTTCATTGCATTAAACTGTTAACTGCTAACTTCCCCGGGCTTGTCCCTCAACACCACCACCTGACAGAAGGTGGAGATTTCCATGGTCTGGAGAGGTGCATTTCATGGGAATGCAGTATCGGGTCAAGCTTTCACTGGTAAGTGAGAAAGGTCAGCGGCAGACAGGCAGTGCTGAATAAATGCAGAGGAGGAGGAGGATAACGAGATTATGCAGTGTCCTCAGGTGCTCCTGCCTCCCGCAGCTCCAGTTACGGGCCTTTGGGGTCACGGGCATTTTAACAAAACAAAAGCTGTCTGTTCTAATCCCGCACTGTGCCCCGTGAAGGGTCAGTCCCAGGAGGCCCAGCAGATTAGACTGCTGCCCCAACACCGTCACTCTGAATAAGATTTTCCTTCTACCTTCTACTACACGCCAGCCCAAAAGAGACTCACCCCGGCACACGCCGTAGCCGCTCCTCCGACTCGCCATCACACCCTTGCTGTAGCCAATCCTCCAGCTCGCCACCATCACCGATCCTCCAATGAGCCACCACCGTCACCAATCATACCAGCCGCCATCACCAATCCCCTCACGTGCCATCACCAGTGCTACTCCCCCGGCTCGCCGTCGTGCAGTTGCCATATCTGATCCAAGAGTCGTCATCACCGATTCCCCAATGTGCCTCCACCGTCACCAATCTCCGCCACCGCTTTCTGCACACAGCCCACAGCTCCTAACCATAACCCTCCCACCCATTGTGATGTCCACCCGCCTTTCACTTTACCTCCACCCCTGCAAAAGAGACCCCTCCAGAGGTTGGGGGGAGAGCTGTAAAAACATAAATGCTCCACTGAGAACTTTCCCTTGCAGAATTTTTAAAAAATATATTGGATTTCCTTATTTTTACGTCGGGCCACGGCTGGTGTCGGGGCTGCATCCCGCTGCAGGACAGCCTGTTCATTTGCTTTTACAAGCCGCGATAGATACCCAGAGTTATGTCTAAAATTCCAACAGGGAACAAAACCAGCCCAAGAGAAGAGGAGGCACAAATGTGAGAAGCAGGGAAAAAAACAAGAGGCAGACGTGTCAGATAGGAGCCAGACGGAGCGGCGGCCAGCCCGGTGGGACATGCACATTCACCCAGAGTCTGCCCCCCCCCCCCCACCGGTTGCCCTTCTGCAGCCACAACAGTCTGGGGTGTTGTGCCGTGGATCACCGTGGGGGAGGGGGTGAAACAAACGCTGACGCTGTAGCCTGCTGTCCTTGGCCACTGACTGACCCTGGCTGCCCCCCCGCCTGTAAAATGGCTACTCCAGCTGCCCCCACTGGGTTTGCGGATGAAGAGTCACAGCATTCCTCCTCTCCATCAAGATCTCCCACCAGAACTGATATCCTCACAGGCGTCGAAAAACAGCCCTGGCCAGAAATGGGGGGGGGGGGGGGGGGGTGGGTAGTCAAGATGACCCTTCGTTAACACTCAAATACAAACAGAAATAAAGACAGACAGAGTCAAGCAGAAAACACTGAAGCAGACCAAACAAAACAAGACTGAGGAGGAGAGCCGACGTGCCGATGGGAGCGCAGGAGCCCAGGGAGGCGGAGCGTGGCGGGGGAGGAGACTCATACGTCTGTCATCAGAGACGCATTTCAAAGTAAGTGAATAAAAAGCACAAATGACAACATTTATCAATACATGACACGAGATTTTGAATCCTGGCAATATGGAGAAACCCTTGGCAGCTTTGTCTCCTTGATACATTTGACCTGTTACTAGCAAAAAATATAAAATAAAAATAAAGAAAATAAAAAAAAACATACCCTGCTAGCCCCTCCCGGATAGTACCGCCATATTGGATCCGGAATTGCAGAACTGCAGCTGGGGAGGAGCTCTGACCCTGATGCAGGCACTGGCGCGTACCTGCATGCGAGCACGGTCACGGCGATGCACACTCCTTCTGAGTGAGTCGTGAACCGTTACCGTGACAACACACCACCACGGCCATGGGAAAGACACGGAAATGAAGGGCTGCCCAGCTGGTAGGAAGCTGGGGGTCACCGCCACACACGCTACCTTCATGCGACTGACACGCGTGTGTGCATGGCGTGTGTTGGGGGGGCATACCCTGAAATCCATTACACAGCCTGCCTCCCAGCAGTTGCTGGGTAAACATTATACACCCCCACCTTCCCAGCTTTGATTAACTGGCTCTCCCTGAACAGACGCAGATCGATACCCTGGGAAATCCCAGAGCACGCTCGGTGCCTGGAAACCAGGGGCTTACAGACAGCAGTTAACAAGGGGCCATCGCCACGGCCTCGTCACAGACTCTCCTGGGGGTTCAGGCAAGGGCTGGGCTGCCGGGTCCACGTGGGCCACCATCAAGGGCCCTGTCACACAGCCTAGACTCCGACGTGCTGCCCTACCAGGCCTGTACCAACACCACCGCCACTAATGACAATCATCATCAGAATCAATTACGATGATTAACAACAACTTGTTGCCTGGATATACAACATGGATAACACTGCATTAATTATAATGGCTCATAATCCCTTAAAGAACAGCACAACCTTTCCCAGTCTCAGTCCAGGTAGGTTCACTTGGTTTGTTTCAGCCGGGTAATGCGAAGCACATCTGGATTGCTCAACTGAAAAATACAAAGAAATGTAAACTCCACTTCCTTAGTGACAACTAAAACATTAAACAAACTAGGGCTGGGATGATTATTCGACATAATCGACGATGTCGATCATAAAAATTCGTCGACGTGGAATTTTACCGTCGACACGTTGTGTAAATCTACGTAAATGTTTTGTAACTAAATGTATTGTAAGGGAAAGTACTTTATCCCCTCGGGAGCACGTTAACGCTGTCCTTTTAAAAATCACACAATAAAACATAATAATAATGATGATAATGCTAAAAACTGAACTTTACTGTCTACCTGATGATCTCTTTGCCACTTGAGACCTACAGTATTTTATTTATTGGACCTGTGGCATGGTTTTCATTTACAATACAGTTATTCCGCTAATAAGCTGGCTAGTTGTTTCACTATATCAATTATAGACTGAATTCCGATATAGTTTTGTCTAATATCGCCGGTGCCAGCAGTGCCACACTATTTTGTAAGGCATGCACTGGCCAATCATGTAGCACTTCTCTCATAAATATTAATAAGACATCTCCTACCACCCTGCAAAAAGGAAATTCGCCGCCTGCCCCGCCCCCGCATGCACGAGGCAACATGATTGCGTCTACCAGCAGAGCTCCGGAGCCTCTGGAGAAACATGCAGTAGACAAGGCTCATGCGCGGTCTTCCAAAGTTTGGGAATACTTCAGTCTAGGACTGTGCGATATGACATAAAATTCATATTGCGGTATAATTTGAACCATAGACGGTAGACGGTATATAATGCGGTATATGATTTGATCTGTAAATTTCAATATAACTGTTTTTGAAAGGGTAACATATGTCCATAGCAAAGGCAATGCAGCAGGAAGTTGTGTAATAAACTGTTAACACATTTCAAAGTAGTCATGAACGTAGAATATTTATTGTGCAAATCTGCAATTATAGAAAAAATATGAAAACATTTCAAGTAACTTCACTGGTTTTATCTTATATTAAAAACACAGGTTGGTTTTGTAAACTGTATAGGTAAGCAGAAAACAAGACACAGAACTAGACTAGTGTCATAACTCCATCTATATTAGTATGACCATCTCTCCCATAAAGGTCCTGCAGGGGTTCGGGTACCCGATGGGTGACCCGCAAATTCTGTTGAAACAGGTGAAAAATATTCTACTGTGTCGGATACGGGTTCGGGTCGGGTCGGGTCGGACGCAGGAGAGCTAAATTGCGGTTTTCAAAACATCATGTGCCATCGCAAAATACCCTAGGGCTATATTTTATTGACAAAATGCCTGCATTCAAGATGATAAAACGTAAAATCCATATCAGTTCATGCCTGCACGCACATTCCCGGAAATATCTCCCACTTTCATTTTCAAAAAAACGCATGCGATCTCTTCCAGTTGTTCGAAATGGATGCTGAAGTAGTCAGCTGAGGCCATCAACTGTGGACAATATCCTTTTTTTAACACAGTAATATAAAGCACCGCACCAAACACTAGTCTTCACCTTCGCATAGGAATTCCAATCGGGTAATCAAAGGAAAATGGACAGTGCACGTAGGTAGCCTATAAAACCCAATACTGTGCAGGTACGTCGCCTAATGTACACTTTATATAATATTAGTTTTATTAACACATTTAATTGTAAGCTGGTAAGGCTATGTGTGAGCATGGCAATATCAAACATTATTTGAGTTTGGAGGTAGGCTACTACCATTTGTTTTGCTTATTATTAGGCTGTTATTAAGCAACATTTACATTTGGCTATGCCTTTTCAACTGATGTTGCACATATCACTGGTCGTTTGTTGTGCAAATAAACTTTTGTCTTTAATTTTTAATCTGACTGATTTTCATTTGGGCGTCGGTATTTATTTATAGCGGATCGGGTGCGGAATTTTATTTTATTTCTGTCGGATAATGGTTTGGATACGGGTTTAAGTATGACGGGTATGGCCAGGTGCGGTTTGTCAAAATCAGACCCGTGCAGGACTCTGCTGCTGGGTGCAGCAATAATCATATAAACAATTTTCATATAAATAATTTATTCATTACGTCATTTTTGCAGGAGAGGAGCGGAAATTTAGGCGGTAGGGCGGTATAATCAAAATCTCTCCTGTTGGCCAAATTTATATCGTATACCGTTTATACCGCCCAGTACTACTTCAGTCATGCATGTCTACTGTAGCTGACGATAATGACGCTGTTTCAGCTGTTTTATAGTTTCTGTTTACTTATTCTGTCATGCAAGAGTGAGACAAACTATCGTTTACGACTCTTACACACTGCAGCCTAAATCGTTCCCTGATCACTGAAGTAAGCTTAACTGTGTATTAAAAGCATGTTTCTCTAGTTGTGAAATCATTCCATGTTTTAGCATGTATTTCAACATTAAAGTCAAATTGGTGTACTGAAATAATTAAGTAAAACTATTGCAGTGATTATTAACTTCAGTCTAACATAAATTAGCCTTTCTTGTTAATAATGGTCTAATGTTTAAGAAATGTTTTGAAAGATTGAAATGTTAATGAGAATTTCAGATGTGTGTGTGTGGGGGGGGGGGGGTAAATTATTGTATTACATGACTAACTTGAAAATAATTGCTTATCAATACATTTATCATCAGATCAATCGAAAAATTAGTTGTTAGATTAGTCAAATAATCGAAAAAAAATGCTAGATCAATCATTTAAAGAATAATCGTTTGGGACAGCACTAAAATAAACATACTGTCATGCAGAGAAGACCGCTAAAAATGAATGGCATTATATAACCACAACAGCAATGAATGAAAATTGATTAGTGACCCAGAGGTCAGCCCACGGAGGCCTCGAGTTAGTTAAAGAGACATAGGAGAACACAGAATGAGCGCGCAGAGCGGCCCCATGGCATGCCTTTGCATCCTCCACCTCTAAGCTCCTTGTAAAAAGTGTAAACAGTAAGCAGGAAGCACCAGCCAGGGAGTGTGCATAAAGGGGAGGCTTACACACTCACATTTACATAAAAGGCTAATCTGGTAGCTCCCACTCCATTAAGATCTGTCAGAAAGCACAGGTTGCTCACTAAGATGACCGGCCTTGACTATGCTTTACACACCAGAACCAATCAGCATCCAGGGTGGTGCTTGAGGGCAGGGCCACCCGTGCTCAAGGGCTTAGGGCCTTAAGCTTGTTTGACCAGCTGTCTGCTAGCCTTAAGACCTTTACAGGCTCCTCTTTCGCTAGTGGGGGGTTCCAGCAAGGGCCCAGACTGTTGGTGCTGCTGCCACGCCCATCTGTTTGCTGAGCCGCCCAGCTTCCCAGACAGGCTGGTCACCCAGAGCCACGCTCCAGGGAAGGCAGAGGGGCCCGTGGTAGATCAGTCACAGCGGCACGCTAATATGCATGCTAATCCTCAGAGGGCAGCGGGCCCGTTTGCTCAGCCAGGGCAGCGGCTGGCAGAGCCCTGGTGACCGTCAGGACCGCACTCGATGTGACCCGCAGTGTTAGAAGGCGCGTGGCCATGTAGATGCATGCGGCATCTGGGAGGGATGGGATTTCTTCTGGCAGAGACTGCAAAACAAATATCAGGAGACGGACACATGGACGCCATGGTTCTCTGTCATATCTGTGTCACTGCTGCACACCCGCCTGTGCCATGTTCTCTGCCGGTTCTGTGCCTCTGCGGCACGGTTCCCTGTGCCCGGTTCTCTGTCGGTTCCATGTCCCCATCACATAGTCACCCATGATCGGTTCTTTGTTGGCGGTAAGTGCAGCTTGGAGTGTTGCGACCTCAGCCGGGACCTGACACCTCCATACCTCCGCGAGCTCCCCAGCTGCACTGTGCTCCTCCCTTGGTTACCGTTGCCTAATGGTATTTGTTTTCTGTAGAAACCTCTCCATGGCCTCCTTTTCTGCATGTCCCCCCTTCCCTGGCCCCTCCTAAAAATGTCTCGGTAAACAGAGGGAGTCAGCCAAGAGATCCCGAACCCCCCTCCCTAACAGCTGCGGCAGCCCTGAGAGTCCAAGTTGATGTTCTCTGCTGAGACACCCCCCCCCCCCCCAACAGAACAGGAACTACCAATTATGCGCACCCAGGGGCTGTCTCTCACAACTCCACCCCTCACCCCCCCACCACAAGTTACCCTGCTCTGTGAATTCACAGCCTGATGCAGGTGTCAGAGAGGTGAAGATGGGGGGAGGGTGGCTGGCTGACTGCTTCACTGTTTACTAAAGCGTAGGGTGGGGGTTCCTTAAAGACTGTGAGAGGGAAGACATTTAGGAAGGCAGGTCATCCAAGGATTCCAAGCCAATAATCCTAGCAACGCATGACCCCCACATTCGACTGCAGAGGGGCAGTAAATGCAGGCGTGCCCTAAATGACCCCCCCACAAAGGTAACAGATAACAGAACAAATGTCACCTGTGACCTCTCGAGGCGTAAAGCACATCAGCAAATTTCAGTTCAAAATGGCGTGGTCCGGCATGGCCGTTAGCTGCGTTAGCCCAGACGCTCACGCAGCATTAGGCACAGCGCCCCCCTGTTTGCGCCTCCACGGCGTTTCTTCTCCCATGTGGTGCACCACACTCACAGTCCCCACCACCTCTGCCTTGACTCCTGAGGCCTGGACCAGAGCCGAGTGGTTAGCCCGAAAGGCCGGATACTGTGACTGGAGCGATCAGCCGGGCCACGGGAAAGCTCCCCCTGGGAGAAAGCCGGCATTGCGGCTAACTCCCACACACAGGCTGCGGTCGGCCTCCAGGCCAGAGGCCATCTCATTCAGCGGCCTGAGGACTTTTAGCAGACTGACAACAGCTTTTTTTTTTTAAGTTAGCGTATAGCTTAGCATAGACCAGTCCCCCTGAATTAGCAAACGGCTAGGAGGCCAGTCCCCCTGAATTAGCATACGGCTTGGAGGCCAATCCCCCTGAATTAGCATACGGCTATAAGGCCAGTCCCCCTGAATAAGCATACAATTAGGAGGCCAGTCCCCCTGAATTAGCATACGACTATGAGGCCAGTCCCCCTGAATAAGCATACGACTATGAGGCCAGTCCCCCTGAATCGGCATACGACTATGAGGCCAGTCCCCCTGAATAAGCATACAATTAGGAGGCCAGTCCCCCTGAATAAGCATACGACTATGAGGCCAGTCCCCCTGAATCGGCATACGACTATGAGGCCAGTCCCCCTGAATCAGCATGCAATTAGGAGGCCACGTCCTCTGAATATCAAATCTTCCTTCTCACACTGATTACCTGAGTATGAGGGCGCATGCTTGTGCAGCGACCAGCAGCAAGTCATGTTTAGAGACCGTCCTGTCAAGATATTGACTTTTCTGTTTCTGGCATCTCCTGCTGAGTCATAATGTTCACTCTGCAGATTCATGAGAGATCTTAAACACACCACCCCAATTCCACACTTAAAAAGCAGCATTTTAATGCAAGTGAAGCAGACAGACATTTCACGTCATATTGATGTCTTGAGTCATCAAACCTAGAATTCTACAGGGAGCACCCTGCTAACTGATGGTACTGTCACACAAACCATCTCCCACCATCCAGATACACACCCTCTCCCCACCACTGATGTGTCAATCAGCTGTTTGGCCATTTCAAGTCAAGTCTTACAAGTCTTTACATTAATAAAACACATTTATAAATGTTTATTTAGCTCAATATAACCAACGTTTCATTATAGTTTGACCAAAATGTTTTATTAGATTATCAATGTATATTCAGCTCATGTTCATAAGCAGTATGATTTCATTAATTATTAAAACCTATCGGTTATACTATCAAGCTAAATATTAGGGATGTAAAGATACCAGAATCTCATATGATAATATCACGATAAAAAGTTCACAATACGATAATTATCATGATATTGAAAAAGAAAACTTAATTAATAATCAACATGTTCGTTTATACCAAATTAGTTTTTCCTTTTAACATAAAGTGCTTCTGCTTTTGTTCATTAGTGAAATATCCAGCTATGACCTTAAGCATTTCCCAGAACTTAGCAGTAATTGTCCTTTGCAATGAATGACTGAACAATGCATGTAATTATAAAACAAAAACAAGCAGTCAGTAGTTCCTTTATAAAATATGAACTATTACTGCAGCAGCTGGATATTTTAATCAAAACACAATCTGTAACTCCGAAGGAGTGTTTTCTGCAATCTTCCTACACCACATAAGCCGTAAAATGAAGTTTAGCAAGTTTTCTTTTTACCGTATTTTAAATCCAATGGCAGAGTACTGCTAGCACGTCCCTCAATACGCAGCTGAAGGGCTAGAAACATCGTGACATCACCTCACAATTTGCAAACAATCATCTTTTCTCTTAAAAAAAGATAAATTATCGTTTTGTTAATATAGTGTAAATGTGTTTTTGTTTCTATTTGACCAATTTATTGACCTATTGTCATGTGGGTTACACCAGGCCAACAGAGCAAAGCATTCGTTAATGTAGTACAGGGGTCTCCAACTCCAGTCCCGGAGAGCTACTATCCAGTAGGTTTTCTATCCTACTTGGCTTCTGAGCCACACCTATGCCTGGTATTTACCTGCGAACAGGTCTGGCTCATCAGAAGCCTTACATCCCTGCTAAATGATTTTAAAATTATAATTAATAAAAATACCTGTTTTGAAACATTTGCAAAAGCATTTTATTAATTTAAACACTTGGAAGGGTTGAGTTATGAAAATTATGATTGCCTCACTGGCCAAGAACCTGATCTGCACATCACAGAGTGAATGGATCTGGACAGTGGAAGAGATTTCACATGACAGTACCAAGATAAAAAAGAGTGACCATGTGTCTGCCTGGTGGGGGTGTGTGGAATACAGAGTCACTCCATAGTCTAGACTTAAACTGGTTTAGATAAGCCCGGCATGTCATCTGACCCTGACCAAACACAGTTAATGGGCTTATGTAAGCCCAGTGAGTCACCTGACCGGAACCAAACTACCTGGCGAGTCACCTGACCCTCACACACAGTTAATGGGTTCAGGTAAACCTGTTGAGTCATATGACCCTCACCAAACACAGTTAACGGGTTCAGGTAAGCCCAGCACACCAAACCCAAACCACAGAGCTTCACACGTGCCGAGGCGCTAAACATAGCAGGCAAAAATCATACAGAAGCAGAAGAGCAGATGGTGGTTTTGCAGAACTGAGCTATTTCCAGATCATCTTTTTTGGTAAGAAACCTCAGCCGTGCTACACAAGCAACAACAAGACGAGTCTCATGAAGTTTCAGGTAAAACCCGCAGGCTAGGGGTGGGCAATATCATAAAAATATTAGCTATCAATAAAATAAATAAATTAATTATATACACACACACACACACACACACACCTAAAGGATTATTAGGAACAGCATACTAATACGGTGTTTGACCCCCTTTCGCCTTCAGAACTGCCTTAATTCTACGTGGCATTGATTCAACAAGGTGC